>JALMGJ010000006.1:28102500-29302500 GCA_023362775.1 Charina bottae | reverse complement strand
CGATAGAAAGATATCCCTCAAAAAGAAGAAGCAGGTCATTTGCCAGTCGGGCGGCTTCGTTGGTTCACTGCTGGGGGCTGCTATACCGCTGTTGGCTAACCTGATAGCCGGATAAGCCATGGACTATGCTGAGAAAATGTTTCTGGTGCCACGCCACCAGATGGGGCAACTACAGGGCCGGGCGCCTACTATGGGGACTGTGGCTGTTAATCGGCTGGATGATGAGATGCGCACCGTTCTTCAGAGAGCTGATTTGGGCAAGGAGGAAAAGATTAAGCTCTACAACTCTGTGCTGCAGAGGTTTCTATGACTGACCAGACAAAACGAGTCTGAAAAAGACAGACTGAATCTCATTTACCCCTCAGAAGAGACTCATCAACCCCAAGCCTTGCCGGAACAGCCTCCACATGCCGCTCTGCAGGATGCTGCCATGACTGAGATCCTAAGTGGCGTCAGCTCCCGGTATAGGAAAAATGCAGAACTTTTGCTAAACAAAATGAAACAGCACCAGGACATATCATACTGGGATACATGTGGAATGTTTTTATACAAGGGCATGCCTGTTCCTGGTACTAACATTTTAGACCTGGTGAAAGGCACCTCGCAACACCGCTCCCTTACTGAGAAGCGGAAACCTAAAGGCTGGGATGAATTTATGACTGCTATGGCCGAGGTGAATGTCCCTACCTCCGTGTTGGGTTCTACGGCTGTTAAAGAGCAATTAGAAAAGTTGAAAGACTCTCTGTTTATTAACGGTGAGGCTGCTACTAGCCCTGACTCTGTTATGACTGCCCCTTTTGGGACTCAGAAGCCCCTGTTTGCTGTCTCGCCCTCTGGACCCCTGATGGTAAAGCCTAGAAGCAGTATCAGGCTTGGTGACTGGCTCAATTTGTAAAATGCATGCTTTTCAACCTGTTGACCATGCAATGTTGTATGTACCACATGTAAAAATGAATAAAAACACAGTGAAAGAAGTAAAACATTTAAGGCTTTTTCTTTATTTTGCAGCAAGGCAGACATGTCTGCATGCACTGGTGATGGTTACAGGCTCCAATCCCCCTCCCCATCTTTATACATTTTACAAACAGCTTTACCATTTGATCATTTTTAACAGCATCATCGGAGTACATCTTTAAAATATTTCCATAGTCCAAGCCTTTAGACTGGTTCAGTAGAAAAAACACGCAGTGGTGCCCACAGGTTACAGCTCTGGCGTGTTGCAGTTGAAGTTGATGAAACGTGTACTTCTTAGCTTGCTGCTCTAAGAACATCGCTATGGCTCCAGGAAAGTCAGGGCTGTCTGGAGGCCTTCCATAAGAGTAAAAAAATTCACCATAGCCGGGAGATGGGAAGTAGGCAGCCAGGCAGTGTTCGCCAGGTAGAGTTTGGGGGATGAGTGTTTACAATTACTCCGAAAGGTCTTTTGGAGATTTGCCTCTTGGGTAGCAGGTCACAGGGGTAGACCCCTAGAAAGTCAGGATTTCCAGAGAACAGCCGGAGGAGCTGCAGGGTGTCCATCCTCACATATAATCAAAAAGCACGTTCCTGGTGTGGCTAATTTCAATGAGGTTTTCAAAGATTGCATAGAGAATCATATTGACGGTATTGGAGAGAGGTAGTGCAAATCTAATTTCCGCTCTGAGGTTGCCGTTCTGGATCAAAGAATAGTGCTCCGAGCACCCCTGGTCAAGACTCAGGTCAAAACAATATAAATTATATCCGTGACTAAACTATTCACGGCTGATTAGGAGAGGTCTGTCTTTCATGCCTTTGCCTGAAACCTGTACCATCTGCATGTATTCTCTCACAAAAACACCACAAGCATAATCAGGCTGAAGAGGTTTGGCGGGGACCTGTTCGCCATCGCAATACAGGGCGCAAAAATTGACATTGCAGTGCTGAAAATTGAATGGGTTTCTTTCATAATCTCCACTGAAAGAGGTATTGTCCACAAATCCAATCACTAGCTGTTTAGGTAGCTGGCCCAGAAATAGGTTTTCCTGATTACACTCAAGGCTGCCTGCAGGAATGCTGTAAACCTTCATCCCCACACGATCAATGGGATATTTGGCGTTGGAGGAGAGCAAGGCTTCCGCGTGGCCCAGCCGTACGCCTGCTGCTACTTTTACATGCTTTACAAAGAGAGATGCCAACAGGAGCTGCACTATGTAATTCTCATTGCCATCCCTCATTAGGCAAAATTCGTTTCTGCTTCTTGTGAGTTTGACTTTCACATCAACCCCATTAATTAGCAGTTTGTCTTGAAAAAACAGATCGCTGTGCAAAGGCCCAAGCAGGTCCCATTTACGACTCCTGGCTGTATGTCCTGCTCTCGCTCTGAAACCAGAGTTGCCCACGGCTGCCAGCACAGTGCTCTCCATAAGTGCTGATTCATCTTTGTAAAACCCCCCAGCTGTAAATTGGGTTCCCAGAGCGTCAGCCCCAACGTTCAGAATCAGTTCAATCATGGCCCGGTAAGAATAGCAGTGGTGGCTCTGTGTTATGAGCCGGTCTCCCAGGGTAACATCCAGCTGATTAAACAGTGAAGCTATAGGATAGTTGGTCAGGGCCACCCTTGCGCCGTCATCAATATCTGTGCAATCAGTCTTTACAATCTTGCAACTCACATACAACAGGGTGTTATTTAGATCTGTGTAATGCTCACCGTGTCCTGTGATAAAAAAATCCAGGGGCGCATTGGGCGTTAGCGCGGATAAAGGCGGGATCTCGACATACGTGCTATTTTCAATACTGGTTTGAGTAGACGACAGTTGAAAATGGTCCAGTTCTGATTTAACACACTCCTGCGATGCCTCGTGGATAAAAGCCATTTTGTATTAGAATATGTCCCGGCTGTCACAGCTCTTCCTCTTCTGAGCACGTTTTCGCTTTGTATCATGATGCTTTCTCACATTCTTTCTCTTTTTAGAGGGAATAGGCGGTCCCAAAGCGTAATTCTTTCTGGCCACAAACAAACCCGATCCCTCTTGGCCGCCCCCTACAACACGGGATACAAGCTGCCCCGCCATATCTCTGACAATATTCTTAGCTGCAGATTTCACGTGTGGTTTAATGATTTCTAACCCTTTCCTCAGAAGAGGCATTGCTTTTTGAAAAAGTCCACGGAACAACCCGCCTAGGCCTGTCCCATACATGATGGGAATTCCCCGGAAGCCTGCAAGACCGGCTCCGGCTTGGGCCCTGTAATAGGCCACGTAGTCTTGAGGGCTCCCGTACTCCTTGATCACAACCATCCTTCACTTTTCTGAGGCCTGAAATGAAGCTTGATGACAACCTTCCCGTGGTTAAAACGGATGTGTTTGTTTTGATCTGTTTTGATCTCTACAGTAATTGTGCTGATGCCGTGCTTGCTGACTGGAACATAATGGGGCTGGTCATAGGTTACCGTGATGATGTCGTTGTCTTGCCCCCGCACAGGCACGCAGCGCAGTAACGGCACATAGAAGTCGCCCACTATCTGGGGCTCCACAATGTCTATATAAATAAATATGGTACTGAATCCTCCTGTCACATTGGCCACAAAGGGGAATTTTTTGAAGCGGGCTTGGGGCTTCAAACCTAATATGTTCGCTAGTTCATCACTAGCTAGTATGCTATACACCCCATCTCCTTTAAATTTAATTTTTCGAGCAACTGGGTCGTATCGCAGGGTCGCCATTGGCAGATTCTTAGCGTCTGTCATAAGTTTGTTCATATTTTCTAATACCTGCTGGATGCTGGTATAGTATCCGTTTCTCAAAGAAAACTCCCACTTCTTTCTTTCGTTAGCAATTTCGAAATAGCCACCTGTGGTTAGCATGTTCCAGCTGTGTGGGTACTGTATCTCTACCAGGCCCACTTCCCATGACCCCGGCAGGTCCAGAGCTCTTGCTAGTTGAACAGTAAAATTGGAACTTTTGTTTTTGGGGAAGGCTGTTGCCGATGCGTTGCTGGGGAGGGTGATATAAAATCCAGCCATGTCAAAGGTCTTGTACTTCGGCCTCTTTTACCCAACTGTTGAACTTGTCTGGCCAGCCGACCCATTTGACGAGAGCCTCTCTATATTTTCCCTGCCCTCTTTTTCTGATGACTTTTTCAATTCTGTATATACGTTGTTGATCATCGGGAACCTTTTGGAGCTCCTCAGGGTAAAAAGTGCCCTTTACTGGCTCGTCTGTGTAATCTTTTAATCTATACACCCCTCTTTCCCCTCTTGTTAACAGTTCTTTGATGATGAATATTTCATCCGTGTAGGTTTGCTGGTAGCCTTTTTCAAATTTCCCCTTCAGTCTGGATATCCTGACGTGGTCCCCCACCTTAAGATGCTTTTCCTTTCTTTTACTTTTTAAAATATCTCCATACAGTCTTAACCATACAACCCTTTCATTAGACAAATTTACAGTGCTAGGAGCAGTCCGGATGCTACGGTGGTACGTGTCATTGTACCCCTGAAGAACTGCTGCCAAAATGTCTACGTACCGGTGGGTATTTCTAGCTGTGAAGTATCTCCAGAGTTTATTTTTTAGGGTCTGATTAAATCTCTCTATAACGGCAGCTTTAGTCTCACTATGAGTGACAAAATGCTGAATACCATAATGCGCTAAAAGTTTCTTCAGAGGCATATTTAAGAACTCTTTGCCGGCATCTGTCTGTATTTTTCGGGGTGCCCGGCCTGTTTCAAAGATATTCTGGAAGGCGGCTGCAACCTCACTCCCCGACTTATTAGTCAGAGGGTATGCCCATGCATATTTAGACAACACATCAATGACTGTTAAGATGAACTTTTTTCCATGGTTTTCCTTAGAAAATTTGGACACGTCTATGAGATCAGCCTGCCATTGCTGATCTATACCCGCCACCACTGTTTTATTTCGAGGAAAATTAATTCTTGCCGGTTTATGAAGCGTATACGCCTCTTGTCCTGACAGCCATGTCTTGACTTGCTTCATGGCCAGGTTTTTATCATGTTTTCTTCCCTCCTGAAAAAGAGGGATTACCCCGGCATAGCTCCCTACCCTACCCGGTGTGTAATAGATCTCCCTTAGAATATTTTCATACCTCATTATGGCAAAATGATCACACTTTTGTCTTTAATACAATGCTTTATTGGTGATACAGCTTTGAGAGAGGTTGTCTAGGGATCCTGAAACATATCCATCATCATCATCATCATCATCATCATCAGAAGAAGAAGATAAAGAGCCGTAACCCTCTGATTCATCTGTACCCTCCCAACAGCGCCCGCTGTCACATTCTAACAGGTCTTCGCATAATTTACAGGTGTTGTCATATTCCGGAGCAGATAAATCGTCAGAAGATGTGCGGCCGTCAGTATATAAAACGGTCCTCCTTCGGTATCTTTGCTTTCTAGGACTTGGTAATTCAGGTTCTGCAAAATATAAAACATATCCTATTAGCACCCCTAACCTGGCACCGTCAACATTTACATTGTCATCAATAAAAACATATTTACTTACCACTGCTGGAAGGTGTTGATGCGGAGCTCACCATTTCACAGGCTGCCCGGTAAGTAGTACAAGGGAAGTCTTCTGTTTCGCTCTCTGCCTCATCAGTAAAGGTACAACATGCCATACCACAACCATACAAAACAGGTCTGAATATAAAATTTTCTTTATTTTCTTCACCAAAATCCCAACAGAGTTTGTTGCATTCTACCGGCACCGGCCTTGTGCTAGAGCATACGGCACTAGGTTTTGCTATTTTTCTATAAAAAATTTTGGAAGCAGCTCTTGCCATGTTTCTTCAGAAGAGAAACCTTTTCTCTGCCTGGGATTTGGTTGATCCTCTGCCGCTGGAGAAAATTAAATATGCCAAAATATAGTAAATACAAAAAGTTGTGTCCATTGACTCTCAAGGAAAAGACAGGTCTGTATATAGCCTGAAATGCGGCGGAGGCTTGCCTGGTCATAGCCTTGCCCCCTGTCACGTGTACCCCGCGTGTCGCAGCCTGATACGGTGCTCTCCCACCCACGCCTGTGGACATGCCTGAACATGCCCATACCCATGTTTTTCTCTTTTTTTTCTGTTTAGTAACCTGTTGTGCTTTTTAATAACTAGCTTTCTCCCTGAGTGCAGTCTCATTTTGAGGCTAAAAACGCCATTTTAACTCATCCTGCCAGCAGTTACTGCTATCAGACAGCGAAGAAAAAGCAGGCAACGTATTATTTGTAAAAATATTTTATTATTACAATCCTTACAATCCTTGGGTAGAGGTTAACAGTTTCTGGTAATTAATTGTTGTTTGTTGTTGTTCAGTCGTTCAGTCGTGTCCGACTCTTCGTGACCTCATGGACCATAGCACGCCAGGCCTTCCTGTCCTCCACTGTCTCTCGGAGTTTACTCAAATTCATGTTCATTACATCGGTGATGCTATCTAACCATCTCATCCTCTGCCGTCCCCTTCTCCTTTTGCCCTCAGTCTTTCCCAGCATCAGGGTCTTTTCCAGTGAGTCCTCTCTTCTCATTAGGTGGCCAAAGTATTTGAGCTTCAGCTTCAGCATCTGTCCTTCCAATGAGCAGTCAGGGTTGATTTCCTTTAGGATTGACTGGTTTGACCTCCTTGCAGTCCAAGGGACTCTCAAGAGTCTTCTCCAGCACCACAGCTCGAAAGCATCAATTCTTCGGCGCTCAGCCTTCCTTATGGTCCAACTCTCACAGCCATACATTGCTACTGGAAAAACCATAGCTTTAACTATACGGACCTTTGTCGGCAAGGTGATGTCTCTGCTTTTTAATATGCTGTCTAGGTTTGCCATAGCTTTCCTTCCAAGGAGCAAGCGTCTTTTAATTTCATGGCTGCAGTCACCGTCTGCGGTGATCTTGGAGCCCAAGAAAATAAAATCTGTCACTGCTTCCATTTCTTCCCCTTCTATTTGCCAGGAAGTGATGGGACCAGATGCCATGATCTGGGTTTTTTTAATGTTGAGTTTCAAGCCAGCTTTTGCACTCTCCTCTTTCACCCTCATCAAGAGGCTCTTTAGTTCCTCTTCACTTTCTGCCATTAGGGTGGTATCGTCTGCATATCTGAGGTTGTTGATATTTTTCCCGGCAATCTTAACTCCGGCTTGTGATTCATCCAGCCCGGCATTTCTCATGATGTACTCTGCATATAAGTTAAATAAGCAGGGTGATAATATACAGCCTTGTCGTACTCCTTTCCCAATTTTGAACCAGTCGGTTGTTCCATGTCCGGTTCTAACTGTTGCTTCTTGACCCACATACAGGTTTCTCAGGAGACAGGTAAGGTGGTCTGGTACTCCCATCTCTTTAAGAATTTGCCACAGTTTGTTGTGATCCACACAATCAAAGGCTTTAGCGTAGTCAATGAAGCAGAAGTAGATGTTTTTCTGGAACTCTCTTGCTTTTTCCATGATCCAGCGAATGTTGGCAATCTGATCTCTAGTTCCTCTGCCTCTTCGAAACCCAGCTTGCACTTCTGGTAGTTCTCGGTTCACATGCTGCTGAAGCCTAGCTTGTAGGATTTTGAGCATAACCTTGCTGGCATGTGAAATTAGTGCAATTGTACGGTAGTTTGAACATTCTTTGGCATTGCCTTTCTTTGGAATTGGAACGTAAACTGACCTTTTCCAATCCTGTGGCCACTGTTGAGTTTTCCAAATTTGTTGGCATATTGAGTGCAGCACTTTAACAGCATCATCTTTTAGGATTTTAAATAGCTCAGCTGGGATACTGTCTTCTCCGCTAGCTTTGTTGTTAGTAATGCTTCCTAAGGCCCACTTGACTTCACTCTCTAGGATGTCCGGCTCAAGGTCAGTGACCACACCATCGTATTTATCAGGGATATTAAGATCTTTCTTGTATAGTTCTTCTGTGTATTCTT
Organism: Charina bottae; assembly: GCA_023362775.1. Classification (NCBI taxonomy): domain Eukaryota; kingdom Metazoa; phylum Chordata; class Lepidosauria; order Squamata; family Charinaidae; genus Charina; species Charina bottae. Next base: position 29,294,639 of record JALMGJ010000006.1, on the reverse strand, counting down.
GCCACCTCTTCTTAATCTCTTCTGCTTCTGTTAGGTCCCTGCCTTTTTTGTCCTTTATCATGCCCATCTTTGCACAAAACGTTCCCTTGATATCTCCGATTTTCTTGAAGAGATCTCTAGTCTTCCCCATTCTATTGTTTTCCTCGATTTCTTTGCATTGTTCATTTAAGAAGGCCTTCTTATCTCTCCTTGCTATTCTCTGGAATTCTGCATTCAGTTGTTTATATCTTTCCCTTTCTCCCTTGCCTTTTGCTTCCCTTCTTTCCTCAGCTATTTGTAAAGCCTCATCAGTCAACCACTTTGCTTTCTTGCATTTCTTTTTCTTTGGGATGGTTTTAGTTGCTGCCTCCTGTACAATGTTACGAACCTCCATCCATAGTTCTTCAGGCACTCTGTCTACCAGATCTAATCCTTTAAATCTATTCCTCACTTCCACTGTATATTCATAAGGGATATGATTTAGGTCATACCTGATTGGTCTAGTGGTTTTCTCTACATTCTTCAATTTAAGCCTAAATTTTGCAATAAGAAGCTCATGATCTGAGCCACAGTCAGCTCCAGGTCTTGTTTTTGTTGATTGTATAGAGCTTCTCCATCTTTGGCTGCAAAGTATATAATCAATCTGATTTCGGTATTGACCATCTGGTGATGTCCATGTGTAGAGTCGTCTCTTGTGTTGTTGGAAAAGAGTGTTTGCTATGACCAGCGTGTTCTCTTGACAAAACTCTATTAGCCTTTGCCCTGCTTCATTTTGTACACCGAGGCCGAACTTGCCTGTTATTCTGGTTATTTTTTGACTTCCTACCTTAGCATTCCAGTCCCCTATGATGAAAAGGACATCTTTTTTTGGTGTTAGTTCTAGAAGGTGTTGTAGGTCTTCATAGAACCGGTCAACTTCAGCTTCTTTGGCATCAGTGGTTGGGGCATAGACTTGGATCACTGTGATGTTGAATGGTTTGCCTTGGATTCGAACTGAAAGCATTCTGTCGTTTTTGAGGTTGTACCCCAGTACTGCCTTTCCCACTCTTTTATTGACTATGAGAGCTACTCCATTTCTTCTAAGGGATTCTTGCCCACAGTAGTATATATAATGGTCTCCTGAATTAAATTCGCCCATTCCTGTCCATTTTAGTTCGCTGATTCCCAAGATGTCGATGTTCAATCTTGTCATCTCATGTTTGACCACATCCAGCTTACCTTGATTCATAGTTCTTACATTCCAGGTTCCTATGCAATATTGTTCTTTACAGCATCGGACTTTCCTTCCACTTCCAGACACATCCACAACTGAGCGTCCTTTCGGCTTTGGCCCAGCCATTTCACACTTTCTGGAGCTACTCGGAATTGCCCTCCGCTCTTCCCCAGTAGCATTTTGGACACCTTCCGACCTGAGGGGCTCATCTTCCGGCGTCATATCTTTTAGCCTTTTGATACTGTCCATGGGTTTTCTTGGCAAGGATACTGGAGTGGTTTGCCATTTCCTCCTCCAGTTTTGGACCACGTTTTGTCAGAACTCTCCATCATGACCTGTTCTTCTTGACCTGACTTCATTGAGTTACGCAAGCCCCTTCGCCACGACAAGGCAGTGATCCATGAAGGGGAAATTGTTGTTACATTTTGACAAATAAGCCCACTCTTTGGAACATTCTGCTCCCGGAGGTGAGACAGGCCTCATTGCTCCTATCCTTCCAGAAGAATTTAAAGACCTGGCTGTGCCGCCTCGCGTGGTATGGGAATGGGAATAGTTCCTCTTGGGGATGGCTAGTGCCATAGAGCCCTTTTAAAGAGAACCATCTATCGCCTATTGGATTTTTATATTTAATGTATTAGTTTTGTAATGTATTTTAAATTGTAGTTACTTTTAAAGATTTTAAATTGTTGTACTGTAAACCGCCCAGTGTCCCCCTCGGGGGAGATGGAGCAGTAATACAAGTTAACATATAAATAAATAAATAAATAAATAAATAAATAAATAAATAAATATATTTCTGCTTTTTAGGCAATCCATTTTCATTACTAGCAGCCCTATATTGCCAAGTCGTGATGGGCAAATGGTCTTTTCTGCTATGAAAAATTTCTTATTAAAGGTATCTGAGAGTTACCTGGGGTCCAGATGATAAAAACACAGTAAGTAGATGGCAAGAATAGAATGATTTGTGTTTGCATTTGTCTGTACAAATCCCACTGTAATTAGGGTCACCAACTCTCCATTTGAAGAAAGACTTCATCCGCTTACCCACTCAGTTGAACAAACCGTATTGATACTCCAGCCTTATATAAGAATATTGTTGCCCTACCCCTCGAATGCAAAAACTATGCTGGATTCAATAAATCACTGCAATCTTTTAAAAGGCGAGTTAAATGGGCATTGCATTATATACCACAAAGCACATTAATCACCCTGCTAGAAACTGTAAATATGACAAGTACATCCATCAAACTACCACCTTTCTTTCTGGTCTATATACGTGAATGTTAGAAAGTTAATGGGTTTAGAAAGCCCACCTTTCCTTAATATACATTCTTGATGTATTTGAGTCTTTTACTCATCATAGTGATGGGAGTTTAGGCCATAGCTCAGCTTTTTAGAAGAATCATTTCTGTGCTGGGTCATAGGTTTACTTCTTGGCTGAATCAAGATTCTTTATGAAAAAGTTCTACCTAAGAATTATCTACTGAACCACTTTAAATGGGTTAGGTTGTCCTTTTGTAAATCACCTCATAATTTTATAATCTGGTGACGGAGAAATTATCTGATCAGTTATCTTACAGGGATACCATATCCAGAGATTACTGCAAATCACTCCACATGGATACTGTCACATAAGCTGCTTTGTTGCACATAGCAATGCACACATTTTAGCAAATATCTATGATCTGGGAAACTTTTGCTAATCCAGAAATGGAGACCAGGAACAGCCTTCCCAGAAGCAAATTCAAGAGTATCCTTCCCTAGTCTAATACTCACCAGACATGTTGGGCTGCAATGTTTTTCTCTATAGGTACTAAAATATATGGAAGTTGTAGTTTAATTTACCTTGAGAGCACCAGGTGGGAAATAACTGAACACCAATCCCAATATGGATAGCATGAGATTTCAGGTTTTTAAAAAGGTGGTCCCTTTTCACCCAGTGGTTTAATACAATGTTTCTTCCTGAAATTTGTTTTCTAAAGAAGTTCACATCAGGTTTTGAGTGTTTCCATTCCTTTGCACTGATGCATTTCCAGATGACTAAAAGATTCCAGCAGGTCATTGAGTGACCTCTGGCTGAGTCCTTTTTTTGTTACCTCAAGTACTTACTCCTAACAAAGTTGTTGAAAACCCTTGATGGAATTCCTGCTATTTTGAGAGAGGAAACATAGTAAAGCTGTAATTTAAGCTTTGAAAAGGTTTTTTTTTTTGTGTATGTGAAAAAAAGCTCCTCAAAACTCTCTCTCACCTGCTCCAAACCAGAAAAAAACATGACAATCCTGGTTTTCCTCCTTGTGTTCTTTCATCATCTGCCTACTGTCTCCCCCTCTAGTTGTCACTCTCCCCAAATGTTAAGCATAGTCCTGGCTACCCCAAAATTGCTCCCACCATTAGAGCAACCGCACTACAGTATTGGAAATGGTTAGTTTCTGGGTTAAGCCACCATGCAAACCTAGATGAAAAATTAGATTGGTTATGATTGAGAATGTCCTGTATTTTAGAATCTCACATCACTCTTCCATCCTTCATTATATCTTTCATCATAAACTGTTCTTGGGTCTCCAAATGACTCTCTCATCTCATTTCTGTCCAGTGGTTCTTACCTCCTATTATAATATTTCCCACCCCCCACACCAGGGCTTTCCAAAGTTTTCCCGCGGCGACACACCAACCGCCATTGGTGTGTCTCCGCGCAAAAACCCGGAAGCGCTGCTGCCACATTCAGTTTTTTGTGTGCCGCCGTTGGTGTGTCGCCGCGGGAAAACCCGGAAGCGCTGATGATGATCAGCGCTTCCGGGTTGTGTGGCGACACACCAGACTGTGTGTGGCGACACACTTTTGTGTCACGACACACAATTTGGAAAGCTCTGCCCCACACTTACTCAAAATATTGCACAATTTCCCCCAGAATTCATATCTAGTTCTTCTACTGAAATATAATGTGCAAATGTTTTCTAAGCTGCTCAGAGTCTTGAGAAATTGGACAGCATGTAAGTGAAAGTAATATACAAATGATAAACAAATAAATAAATAAATATCAACTTATGATTTTCTATTTTCATCGATACCCACTGCAATCTGGATGACACCAGTGCATACTTTCTGACTTACATTCTAGCCCTTTCATTCATGATTAAACCTACATCTTTATTTCCCCGCATTTATCAGCTCAACTCCACAAGAATGTTATGAAAACCCAGATGTTGTCTTAGCATCTTGTTATTTGCTTGCGCATGACAAATTATGTGAACACAGAAGAATTGTTATCAAGTTAGAATTTAGTGTTTTGTTTGGTCATTGTCTTGGCTTTTTTTTAACCTAGGAACATCATGCAACATGTATCTTTGTGAGTGTACGGGGAGGCATGATAGAAGTATGTAATATTATGGATGTGGAGAAAAATAGTTTCCTCCTTTCTTATCTTACCAAACTGATTGGAAAATGTATTCCCTGGTCATATTAGATCCATTACAGACTGGTAGTCGACTGTCACAGGTTTATAGATAGGAAGATTGTATGGTTTCTGCTAAGTAGGGGTTCAGTTGAAAGAAAAGTAAGGGTTCAATAGAACAAGAACTTGGACACAAAAGGAATAAAAATGTTTGAGGTAAGGTATTCTCTCAGTCGCTCTGTTGCACAGGCCAATGTTGGAGAACACACACTGAAAATTAGGGTTAATTAGATCTTACTTGTGTGATTAATTACAGACGTTAGCAGCTCACTTCTGCTATAGTGGTAACCAAGTCTGAAGGGTGCAGGAGGGGAAAACTATATTGAGAAATAAACCAGTTCTTGCATATCTTAATTGGCTTTCATGGATCAGAAAGGAAAGGATTACCAATTGGTGGGCAAGGGGAGCGATTTCACTGATCCTTGAATTATTTAACCATAAAGAGTTGCAGGTGTGCTGGCCTGTCAGGGTTAAATATATTCCATTGGGTCACCTTCTAGATCAGTGTTTCTCAACCTTGGCAACTTTAAGATGTGTGGACTTCAACTCCCAGAATTCCCCAGCCAGCTATGCTAGCTGGAGAATTCTGGGAGTTGAAGTCTACACTTCTTAAAGTTGCTAAGATTGAGGAACACTTTTCTAGATGCACAAAGAAGTAGCCAGATATGATCCAAAAAACTCTTAAGCAATATTTTATTGACATTGCTGGCATTCTGGGACAAGGCATCTCAGCTAGTGTTTGGTGTCAGATGGAAGCAAAGTCAGTCTTGCCTTTCTTAGCAAACCCCAGAAATAACTTAGCATGTTTTTCAGAGCAACAAGATTTCCCAACACAGGGGTGAAAAATGTCTATTTTTAAAAAGGATGGTTTAAAAAACTTCTTTCTTTAATACACCTGAAATAAGAGCATGGAGGAAATGGAAAATATGTTTTGTTTCAAGCTTGAAATGAAACTTAGCATTCCAGAAGTTCTGTTGATCCAGTGTGGAGCTGGCCATGGTTTAGCAAAAACAAAACCAGAACATTAAAGTTGCCCCATGTTTCAACCAAAACAAAACCTGAAAAAATGTCAGGTATTTTAATCATGGGAGATATTTAATACCAGTCAGTCCATGAAGGGGGTTGTTGTTGTTGTTTATTTGTTCAGTCGCTTCCGACTCTTCGTGACTTCATGGACCAGCCCATGCCAGAGCTTCCTGTTGGCCATCGCCAACCCCAGCACCCCCACAGTCGAGTCTGTCACCTCCAGAATATCATCCATCCATCTTGCCCTTGGTCAGCCCCTCTTCCTTTTGCCTTCCACTTTCCCTAGCATCAACTTCTTCTCCAGGGTATCCTGTCTTCTCATTATGTGGCCAAAGTACTTCAGTTTTGCCTTTAATATCATTCCCTCAAGTGAGCAGACTGGCTTTATTTCCTGGAGTATGGACTGGTTTGATCTTCTTGCAGTCCAAGGCACTCTCAGAATTTTCCTCCAACACCACAGTTCAAAAGCATCTATCTTCCTTCGCTCAGCCTTCCTTATGGTCCAGCTCTCGCAGCCATAGGTTACTACAGGGAATACCATTGCTTTGACTATGCGGATCTTTGTTGTCAGTGTGATGTCTCTGCTCTTAACTATTTTATCAAGATTTGTCATTGCTCTCCTCCCAAGAAGTAGACGTCTTCTGATTTCCTGGCTGCAGTCAGTGTCTGCAGTAATCTTTGCGCCTAGAAATACAAAGTCTGTCACTGCCTCCACTCTTTCTCCCTCTATTTCCCAGTTATCAATCAAGCTGGTTGCCATAATCTTGGTTTTTTTGAGGTTTAACTGCAACCCAGCTTTTGCACTTTCTTCTTTCACCTTCGTCATAAGGCTCCTCAACTCCTCCTCACTTTCAGCCATCAAAGTGGATAGATATCTGCATATCTGAGATTGTTAATGTTTCTTCCAGCAATTTTAACTCCAACCTTGGATTCCTCAAGCCCAGCATGTCCCATGATGTGTTCTGCGTACAGGTTGAATAGGTAGGGTGAGAGTATACAACCCTGCCATACTCCTTTCCCAATCTTAAACCAGTCCATTGTTCCGTGCTCTGTTCTTACCGTTGCTACTTGGTCGTTATACAGATTCCTCAGGAGGCAGACAAGATGACTTGGTATCCCCATACCACCAAGAACTTGGCACAATTTGTTATGATCCACACAGTCAAAGGCTTTAGAATAGTCAATAAAACAAAAATAGATGTTTTTCTGAAAAACATGAAGGGGGTTACTTCATGTTTACTTAAACAAAAAGTAAACTCCCTGCTCAAAATCTATATGGCAGACATTTAGGAACATACGTTCTTCCTCTATCTCAATATTTAAAACTCTACCCACACATTTATTCTTTCCTTTTCCTGGCAGGCTGCAAAAACCTTATTTGTTTGTTTATTTATTAGCTCCTTTAAACTCTAGTTGGCTTACAAGTACAGTATCACAGTAAAACAGCCATAAACAAGCTAAAAGCCTACAGTTATCAAACCGATGTATATATTGTCAAAAGAAGAAAAGTATCAAAAATCCTCTTATGGAATTCACTGGATAATACATGTATAGCTCAGACATAACAATAAGATTCGTCTGCTGAAGGTCTGCAAAACAGAAGTGTTTTAACTGCTCTCCTGAATATTTACAGGGAAGGAGTCATACTAACTATTGGGTAGGGGGCAGAGTACTCCAGAGAGAGGGGGCCCTAACAGAGAAGGCTCATTTCTGGCTCCACCCCACCCCACCCCACCCATGTCCCTCATGCCTTCTCCGCTGGACCAAAAGAAGAATCATGTGTCATGAACATGATATGACATGTATACTTGTGTTCTCTATATTATATTTTTATTCTTTACATATATATCTTCATTTAGTCTGTTCTCTATATGTATCCCTCTATTATATTCTTTTTGAATCCTGTTATGTTGTATATACTAGTTAATGAGAAAGGGGAGCAAAGGAAAGAACAAGCGAAGAGAGCTGAAGAATATAGACTAAATCATCAACTGGCACCATTTAAAGCTGATATAATGATTGCATGGATGTGTGTGAGAGAGACTAATAAACAAAAGCTTATTCCCCTGAGAAAGGAACTGAAAACATCAAACAAAAAGAAAAAGTATGAGGCCAAAACAAAATGTGAACTAATATATATGGTGAGAAGCGGCGCAGACATTACGACCCATAGATTTGGAAGCAGGATGTTGGAAAGCTGAGATCTACCAAGAGCACTTTGGATCTCCCAACTCCTTTTGTTGACCTGGCCAAGAGAGAAGGGTGTTCTCTCTTTACCTCTTTCTCTCTACTTTCCTTTTCTCTTTTTAGTAGGTATATTGTGTGCATGTGAATGGATGCAAAGCAAGCCATCAGCACAGAACTTTTTTTTGGGGAAAAAAGGATAATGTTAATGAGGGCTTGTTGAGTCTAAGTGTGCAGGTGCATTCTGAATGTTCTTTGTTTTCTTGATTGTGGAACTTTCAGAATGCCTTTCAAGGTGACACACTCACTGCATATGCATTCTGAATCTCAACATCAACAGGAACCAAGAACGTACTCTATGTGCACATATCCCTAAGTTTAGTAGCCCAACTAAGAATCGTCTTTTTGCATTTTAAATACACTTGGAAGTCTCCCTAAACAAAAGGGCACAAGAGAATGTGAAGCACAGAGTACAAGACAACACTAAAGTCAAAAACTGGGCCCTCCTGCGATATAGTAATGTCCCAGAAAAGGAAAAAGAGTGGTTTGTACATGGAACATGTTTACATTCCTACCTAAAAGAATAGCAATATGGAGTTCAATGTTTCAATGTTTTTATAAGTATATTTTATAAATATATAAACCTGTTTTCAGGACTTCCGTCATGCACTTGGAGATGGGCAGAAAACATTTTAGAAGACTGCACATTTTTTTCCTGCCATGATATCATTCCCACCCCTCCCCCCACATTATGATGCTATGATGGCAGACTGGGTGAGGAAATGATGTCATCATTGGCAGGATAAACATTTTTGAAAAATATATGTATATGCCCACACATGCACATATACATACGTATATGAAACTACTCCATCCAGATCCTTAACTCTTGAGTGGATAATCTGATTCTAGCATGTGCCATGTGCTTCCCATTCCCACCCATGCTCTGTTATAATATGTTCCAACAAATGGAATGAGGCCAAACTGGAAAAATTAACTTAATAGTTCCCAGGACATAAGACCATAGGAAACTGCTTTTGACTGGTCAGACCATTGGTCTATCCAGCCCAGTATAATTAACACTAGTTGGGAGTGTTTCAGGCAAGAATGTTTTTATTGCAGTTATCTGAGACCAGAACACCATATACATCTAGTTTGTGTCTGTTTTTTTATCTATATCTTTCTATACATCTGATTATCTATAGCTTCATATGTATTACAGTTTCAAGCCATCCATCCTCCCAGCACTGATGATTGCACATACAGTCCCAATTTTATCGTTAAAACAACCCTGTGAAATAAATTAGACTGAGAATATTGGAAGGAGCTTTAAACAAGTCAGAACATTGTTCTATTTCAGTATTGGGATATGCTGATTATTCAGAGCTTTTTAAGGTTTTTGAGACAAAGTCATTCTCATCCATATCAGGACATGCCAAGGGATTATAATTACATCCTTTTGCATGTGAAATGTGAACTTAATCAAGCTAAAGCTTTTTTTTTTTGCTTTTTTTTTGAGAGAGAGAGAGAGAGAAAGAAAAAGATTAGTCCAGCGAGAAAAATGTATGGGGCTACCTTGTACTCAAATAAAGATCTCAAAACAATTGTGGCATAATTATGAAAAAATAGTGGCAGCATAGTTTTTTTTCCAAAAAAACAAGCTACGAAAACCAAGTTAGGAAGCATTTCCATGGCTAAAATTACAGAACTTCCTGCCATAAAATAGTTGCTACTTTAGACAGCATGAAAAGGGGATTAGACACATTTCTGGAGGATTAGGCTATTACTGGCTTTCAGTCATAATGGAGATACAATTTCTCTGTTATGTAGGTGGATATTCTTGCACGTGTCCGGAGTGAACATCTCATTTGCCCACTGTGGGAGCAAGATGCTGGACAATAGGGCCAAAGATGCTGGACAATAGGGCCATGTAGCTGTGGTGGCTCAGCGGGTAAGACGCCAGGCTTGTCGATTGGAGGATCTCAAGTTCAGAGGTTCGATTCCCTAGCCCCGCGTGACGGAGTGATCTCCCGCACTCGCCCCAGCTCTTGCCAACCTAGCAATTCGAAAGCATGCAAATGCAAGTAGATCAATAGGTACCACTTCGGTGGGTAGGTAACAGCGTTCTGCGTGCGTCATGCCGGCCACATGACCGTGGAAGTGGAAGACATTAATTAAATAAATAAGATTAAATTAATGGTTTGAATCAATTCAGCAATGCAAAACAGAGCTAAAAAAAAAGGTAAAGGTTCCCCCCGCACATTTGTGCAGTCGTGTCCGACTCTAGGGGCCGGTGCTCATCTCCATTTGTTAGCCGAAGAGCCAGTGTTGTCTGAAGACGCTTCCACGGTCATGTGGCCGGCATGACGCGCGCAGAACGCTGTTACCGAAGAGGACAACCCTGGCTCTTCGGCTAACAAATGGAGATGAGCACCGGCCCCTAGAGTCGGACACGACTGCACAAATGTGCAGGGGGAACCTTTACCTTTTTTTTTTAGCTCTGTTTTGCATTGCTGAATTGATTCAAACCATTAATTTAATCTCCAGAATTCATTCTGAATTAATCGAAGAGAATATTTGTAGCTCAGGGTTGAACTGTGAAGTCCTTGGTGCTCTCTGAGCCTTGTTGTTTTCTTGCAGACGTTTCATTGCCAGGCTAGGCAACATCTTCAGTGCCACTAGCCATTGCCTAGCCTGGCAATGAAACGTCTGCAAGAAAACAACAAGGCTCAGAGAGCACCAAGGACTCCATCATTCTGAATTGTCAATCCAATTTAGAAAATTAATTCGGAGCTTTGATCAAATAGCCTTAAAATCAGATCTGTGATCTGGTTTTCCACAGCCTTACTGGACAAGATAATAAGCCTTTCATTTGATCTAGTACATCTGTTCATGTTTTCAAACTCTGAAATGCTCTTCAGTTTGAAATCTATCAGGTTCATTCTTTGTGTCTCATGCACATGGAAATGAAGACAGTTCTTAAACAGATTTTTAATGTTTAACCCCATATTTATTGCTGCACAATAAAAAATAATGCTGTGTAAAACACAATTAGTTTTACAAAGCACTCTTATCTCTTATTGTGGAGATCTTTGATGCTGAGGCCTCTGAGGAATCAAAATCTTACTAGGATAAGCTGCATAGCATAGAAGAGCAATATTTTTCCTCTTTTATTTCATCTCTCATTGAAATCAATTAATGGAAACTGATCCATGTCAGCAATAGGATTATCCTAAAAAAACAACAATTTTGGGGGTATCTGTGTAGGCCAGGAAGGCAATGGTGTTACTCATCCACAATTTCTCCTGATGCATTTCCTGGTCCATCCTCATTCTGATGCTGGAGTTCTGACATAACAAAAGAACTATCACTTCAACTTCCCCAATGGCTGGGTGAGAGTATCTGAAGTTTGTTCATGATCTGATTCTCTCCAAGAGAAGACTAGTCCCTTCATACTTGGAAGATAATGTCCCAAAAAATCCTATAGCCTACTCTCTCAGAGTCCTTAAACATGTGATATATTTTAGTCTGGATGGTACTAGATTGATTTTATTATATATTCCTTGTTATTGCTGGTTTTGAAATTTTCTGTTGACCATATATTTGATGATCATATTGCATACTTTTATGCCAGTCTGTATACCAATCACTTAAAATGTAATAATGGTGATGATAGGACCAATTAATGGCCCAAATGTTGCAGTGTAGGGTATTCTTGCTCCGTGTTCTAAATGGCCAGCCAGCCATTTTTTAAAAATAATACTCCATTTGCAACTATGATGCAAATAAGATGAGAGTGTCTTATCATCTTATTTGCATTCTCTGTGTTTGTCAAAGATTCTTTGTAATGAAGGGGGGGGGGGGAAAGAGGAAGAGGTGACTCCTACCAGTTGTGGAGACAAGAAAGAAGGAAAAATATTTTATTTTTTCTACTTCTTAAGAATCCTCTTTAGTAAGGGAAGATCTGCTTCCCAACTGATTTTTTAAAGTGTGCAAGGTCACAAATATTTGCATGTTCAAGGGAGGAAGGAAGAATGAATGAGGGAAATAGAGGTTGTTGTTGAGAAGAGTTGTCCATTGGGAGTGTGGTGGTATAAAAATAAAGTAAATAAATACAGAATTAACAGTGTGTAGAAGTCTGATTGTCTCCCATCACGATTTGTCCATTAGTGTGGATGGTACAGTCTATGAAAGGGTCTCTGCATACAAGAAAGAGAAGTGGGAACAGTCTGTGGCTTGAATCATGTCAACTGGATTTCTATTTCTCAGTAGAAACGTTTCACTCCTTATCCAAGGAGCTTCTTCACTCCTTGGATAAGGAGTGAAACGTTTCTACTGAGAAAATAGAAATCCAGTTGACATGATTCAAGCCACAGACTGTTCCACCTGGATGACTGAGAACCTTCATCGACAGAAGTGGGAACAATTTTTGTGGATGATATGTTGTAGTTTTGCAAATAAGCAAAAATGGAAAAGCAACAACATAGGACAAAAGAAGACTCATATTGGACACAGCTCACTAGATATTTAGCAAGAAGCATTCACTGGCACTGCTGTTTTGCTTAACCAGATTGTGCTTGTAACAGCTAGCCTGTGCTTTCCTCTAATTTGCAATAGGGAGGGCTATCAGCTTTATTTAATCTGCAGGTATTATATGAAGGGGTGAATAAACGCTCTTCCAGCATATGCTGATGAAAACATATACCAAGTCAGATACATTGGTCCTTTTAGTTCAGTATCATATATACTGACTAACTATACGTTTTTGGAGGTTTCAGGTTGAAGCCTTTTCCAGTCCAATAGAAAAAGGCAAGGACTGAACCTGAGACTTTCTGCATATCAAGCAGATGCTGCGCCACTGAGCTATGACCCTTTTGTAAATGAGGTTTTCCCCTGAAGTGACTTTTGGAACTGCTTGCTGTGAGGGAAGAGCTTTTATTCCAGAGACCCTGGGACAAGCATTGACCAAGCCAATCAGTTCCTCCATTTATCAGCCATCTTAATAAGACACCTTGACAAAAGACAAGGAATGAAATTACATTTGGCCTTTGCAGAGAGAGAGTAGAGGGGGCACCATACTATCAAACAACCTGCCATCAAATCGCAGAATTGATACAGATGACAAACAGGCACTGGTGATCAAACCCCAAACCAAGCACATGTGATTCTTGTCCTGTATAAGTTTTGTGCACCCTTTGACAGAACCTGAGGAGGCTGTCCTTTTTTAAGCCTCTTATTTGGCAGGGCAGTTTCAAGATGATTGAATTAAACTGAATTGCTCCTGTCAATCTTTCATCACTGACACTTTCTCCTATGTAGTCAACATCTCTCCTCAAGTTTATTTATTTATTTATTTATTTATTTATTTATTTATTTATTTATTTAATTTATATAACCGCCCATCTCCCCCAACGGGGAACTCTGGGCGGTTTACAATAAATAAAATTAGATAAAAGCATAAAATATAAAATATACAAACCAACAATTTATACAATTAATATCATATAAAATAAAAATCCAAGTGGGAGATAGTATTAATAAAAGAAGGGCATTATAAAATTACGGGATTAACCACCCCCATGAGGAACCATTAACCACCCCCATGAGGAAACTATCGTTTCCTCCCTCCCATGCCAGGCGGCAGAACCAGGTCTTCAGTTCTTTTCTAAAGGTCGGGAGGGAGGGGATCTGTCTCAACTCTGGGGGCAAGATGTTCCATAGTGTGGGTGCTGCTACAGAGAAGGCCCCATCAGATGACATTCTTTAATTGATGGGGCTCGTAGCAAGTTCCCAGAAGCTCCTTTGGACTAGCCAAGTGGCAAACTTCACAAGGCGGAATGCCAGCCTAAGGAGATGATATCCGCTCTGTGGATTATCTGCCAGGTCTTTTGCAGACTCAGGTCCCCAAGTAGGCCCACACTGCTGCTTGGTAGGCCTGAGCAAGGCAATTCGGATTTACCTTGATGAAGAATGTTACATTGTAGAGGCAATACAATTTTCCTCATCAGGAGCAGAGGGAGTACTATTTGTCTCCGCAAAGTATTTTGAATCACCCTGGTTTGCACTTCAGTAATTGGAAGAGGTTTCTATGCACTCACAAAACCTCTTCTGGTTATTAGAACTGCTGGAGAAGACTTTAGAAAAGAAAGCAATGAAGTGGCTTCTCTTTGCTCTTAAAAATCAGAGGTTGTATTACTTAGTGAAGCAGTTTCAAAGGGGCACTTTGCTCAAGCCTCTGTCCAAGAAAAGGCCTCAATAACCCTATTACTTATACTAACTTGTGGGATTCTTAGGTCTGGTTATTCTTTTACTAAGCCTGCTTTCCTTAATCAGCTACATTTGAGATGTGTTGGAGCTGCAGTCCCATGACATCTAGAGAGAACCAGCTGGAAAAGTCAGCCTTTAAGTGACACAGGACTCTTGCTTCTCTGTAAGGCCACCATTAATTGTTTCTGGGAACATGGTTCCAAATGCCACACCAAGGGGGAATCGATAGAAACAGCTCTATGTAATAACGGTGATGAATGATCATTGGATTTTTCTAGGAAGTTGGAGATGACTTTGGAGAAAATATTCAAAAACCATTACAAAAACAAAAGGTGCAGAAGCGTGCCCTGGGAAAGGAGAAAGTATTAGACTCAGACTGCCTTCTTCCTGACTCCCTGGAGTGTAAGAGGGAGGGAAAGGAAAACACAACCAGGCTTGCAAGATTCTGTTACTATAGCTTAACTCAATGAAGTATAGTTTACTTCATTGTCTACCATGGTAGAGATGGGCGGGGATAAATCCAAATAATAAATAAATAAATAAATAAATAAATAAAAAATAGTATATTCCTTTTATGGAGTAGTAGTAGTAGTAAAAATCATAGGACAAACTACAACCTAGTTTTGAATATAGGGACAAATACCGGGATCAAAGAACAAATCAAGATGTAGATAACATCAACAGCAATATTTGGTTGCGCCAAGAAGATCTAGCAGCCAGATTAAACCGTTGGATTCATTCTGAAGCCAATAAATACTTTTTCTGTTCCTCTGATAGTGGTGTTTTACTGGGAGTTGTCCAATGGATCAAGAATAACAGCGTTCAGGGGAGCAGAGGAACTATCCAGTAGGGAATACAGCAATAGAGAGAGACTATGCTAAAATTACCTTCAGTGGTTTGTGCTTCAGCATGTTTTTGCTATTTTGTATTTGGTTAACTTGCATTGAGGGTTATTGTGAAGACAGCTATAGATCTTTAACAATATAGTTGGCTTCACACAATATCATCGACATGCCTTCCTGACTTGTCAATGGGCTTCTTTCTTCCTCACAAATAACACTCAAGGACATTTGATACACTGTGAAATGGTCCCTGGATTTCTGTCTAGACACACTGCTTCCTGATTAGTGGAGTGTTGAGAGTAATCTTGGTTTGCCTGGAGAAGGAGAATGGGAATACTCAGAACAGGCCAGTCTTTAATAATACAACTATCTACCTGGATAGTGGTCCTGGGAGGACCATCAGTATTCTCCAGCTTTGTTTGTCATCAAAACACCAGGGCCAACAATAGTTATTTCTTTGTAATGAAATCTTATCTAATTCCAAGGTGGCTTTATGAGGAAGGGGGTGGAATATGACATATTTCACAGAGAAGCTGCCACCCATTGAATTTCCTCCTGAGGCAGCAGTCCACACTTCTCAGTAGCTCTTAATACTTTTCTCATCCCCATTGCTTGTTTCAATTACAGCATGGCAGTGAGAGAAGCAAAACTCCAGACTTTGTTGATAACTAACCTTAGATACATTTCTGTCATAAGACCATCATATCTCTCATTAAGGAAATAATACTGCCCATCTGTCTTAGTGGGAAAGACCATGACTCCTTTCATTCAGGCTGACAAGCAAAAAAAACATGTTTGCAAACATGGTGTGTGTTTTTTTTCCTTTTTGTTTTTTGCTTCATTCCCAATAGCAGCTAATCTTAATGCAGCAAAAAGGAGGCAAGGAGGGTCAAGTTTATAAATGACTGGAAAGTTAGTTTCCATAGCTGCCAGCAATTACTGTGCAGACTCAGACGTGTGGCGATTACAGTCCAAGGCTGTTATTCTGTGCATCAGTGAGACACAGTAACAAATGACAAATTTAATTCATCACTGCAGCAAGTTGGGTACAGCTCATTCTGAGCATAGAGGTTGTGCATCAGAAATAAGTTTCTTTGGTCAGATTCTTCCACCTGTAATATTGACCCCACTTTGTACACTTTGATGGTTTTAGCAATGTGTGAGCAAATAGGTGTGCATTCAACTTATGGAGGACAGAATGGAATTACATTTGCTGGCTCATTCACAATATCCATGTATTGATTGTGGCTTGTCAACTGAATCTGTGTGCATACAAGATGGATGCACCAACACTATATCCAGCAAAACGAATCTGTTGACTGCTCATGGTCAACAGATACATCCCTAGTGGTGGTGGGACTACTCAGGGCGGTCCTACTTCCTTTTGATTGACTCATTAATGATGTAAACATAAACATCCTTTCATTACATGGATCAACAATATTTCTCAAGTCCATCACTGCATTTGGTTTTTCAGGGACATGCCAAAGTGTATAGGACTAGGATAAGGACAAAACACCCTACGTTTCAGTTCACTTCAGTTCAGTGTAATTTAAATGGTTACCCCCTCCCCCACCTATTTAATAATTTTCTCCTTAAAAAAAAAAGGTAAAGGTTCCCCCCCGCACATTTGTGCAGTCGTGTCCGAAAATGCATAATTTAGTGGCAATGTTAAAAGGTCCCTGGAGTCAAACCCTAAGCCTTGCAATGAGACATATACATCCCTGGTGTATCTCTAGATTGTTGGTTTAGAAGTGGAGCCTGCACAATTCTCCATCCTTCCCTACACAGAAAAGTATTTATCCCAGGTGCATGAATTTCATGCACGTAGAGACGAAAGAGTCACATGCACATCTTTAGCCATTTGGGATCCCCTTTCCCTTCATCTCCTCTTTCTTTTACTGGGGATCCAAAGCCATTAAAAGTAGGTAGGCATGAGAGAGAAAAATCTGACCTTCTCACCCTGCATGTGCATGTTTAAAATATACTGTAAGCTTAATCACACCCCTTATGATATGGAGGGCCAGCTTGCTTTGCATGTGGGCAGAGACAGGACTCCCCCCCCAGCATTTCCACACATTGCCTGCCATTAATATAGTTGTCAGGTGCTTTATTTATAACATTATCAGCCCATATTGCAGAGCCATTCATTATTATTAGCACTCAATTAATAACAGATTACCATATGTGCTGCTGCAACTTGGTATTGCTATTTAAACCACAGTAAAGGTTACCCAATTAAGCAATGTATAGTGATTAATACTCCTACCAGTGGGACTTTACTAGGGTGTTCCAAACTACCTTCACACCATCTGTGCATCGATGAAGTGAGAGAGTGAAGCAGTATTGCTTTGGTAGGAAGACAGATAATAGGAAGGTTGAGAAGTGGAATATGAAAAAGAATGGTAGAACTTTACAGCACCAGTGCTGTAATTTCAAGCAGGGATTTAGTCTGGATTTATCTCTAGGCACCAAATTGCACATATGGAAAAGATTTTGAAGGGATGTAGCAAAAGGCTGAGGCTATGCTTAATGAATGTACACTACTGGATCACAGTATGATGTAGAAGGGAATCAAAGAATAACATTTACCCCATAGCTGGGATATAGTGAAATGATCACACAAGAAGATATATTTCATCTACTTGATCAAACAATATCAGTGTTTTACTATACTGTATCCCCTCCTGTCTCAAAAATGGGATAAAATATAAATAAATGGATCACAATCAGTATAATTTTCCATCACAATTGCCACTTCCTACCCATTTATTTTTTAATTTCAAAATATAGATCTTAATAGTCTATTTCATTCTTTAAAAATATAATGAAATACTAAACTGAAAGCCATACATTAAAGCTTTAAAACTTGCTGTCAAAATCTGCAAAAAATGTAATTTGGGTCATATAAATTACATTATAAGGGACGCGGTGGCTCAGCGGGTTAAACTGCTGAGCTGTAGACTGCCGAT
Source organism: Charina bottae (assembly GCA_023362775.1). Classification (NCBI taxonomy): domain Eukaryota; kingdom Metazoa; phylum Chordata; class Lepidosauria; order Squamata; family Charinaidae; genus Charina; species Charina bottae. Next base: position 29,276,705 of record JALMGJ010000006.1, on the reverse strand, counting down.
CGGAAGGTCAGCAGTTCAAATCCCCGCGCAACGAGGTGAGCTCTCGTTGCTAGTCCCAGCTCCTGTCAACCCAACAGTTCGAAAGCTCCGCAAGTAGATAAATGGGTACCACCTTAAGTGGGAGAATATACTGGCGTCCTGTCAGGGAGTCGGCCACCGAATCGGAAGATCTCTGGAATGGCGGCGGCAACGACGGATCCCAGAAAGAAGCAGTTTCATCTACAGGACGTCAGCAGCCGGCTCCGACACAAGGCATTGTGGGGCTTGTAGTCCAAGCCACAGAAGAGTCGGTTCCCTTACCCCTTTCCTTAGCACGCAATTTAAATGAAATTGTATATGTATGAAATGTTAATGAAATATATATATGTATGTAAGCCGCCTAGAGTCCTCCGTTAGGGAGGGGATAGGCGGGGTATAAATACGATAAATAATAAATAATAATAATAATAAATTGAGTCCATTTTGAAAGCTTGGCCCTTGCTCCTTTTTTGCCCACTGGTGAGTTTTGCACACCAATTGTGCAAAATTGTCCATCTGCTTATTTCGACTGTCATCTGCTGTTTTCTTCACCATATGGGTTATGGTTAGGGTTATTGATCAATGGTTGACAGTTATCTCTGTGAATTTATATATATATATATGCTGTAATCACAACAGAGATCACACCAATCAATTATTCCCATGATGGACAAAAAAATTTTTGGACATGAAATTTTAATATTAATGGCAGGCAAAATAGGAACAAGAGCCAAACCTTTTTGGTTATTGGATGAGGTACTGTAACATAACACAAAAGTGTGCATGGGGAAAAAATATTTTCCTTAACCATTCAATCCATTGTGTCATGGAATCTTCATCAACGTCTTTAACAATCTGCAAGGATCATTAACACTTTGTTGATACAGAGAGCTGAGAAGGGACTGGTGACTAATTGTTAGATTGTTTTAAAATGTGATGTGGAAGGGAGCATTGAGTCAAACTGTGCAAGTATATGACAGGTGACTGGGCAGGGAATATAGATAAAATTATAAACCAAACCCACAGCTGTGATTTTTCATGAATCTTCATTTTCAGTGAGTTCCCAGCTGGTGTGATGAAATAGATGAATAATAGGATTTTTTAAAAAAGTTGTCTCAGGAGTTTTCTGTCCATGTATGTCAACAAAGTTGTATATACATGTACACTTGCACTTATAAGCCATGGAGAATTATTGGCTTAGATAAGTATTTAAACAGGGAGCTTTGGCTGTTGGTCAGTTTAAAACTAAAAACTGATAAATAAACATATAAATAAATAAATAAATGCAAAATTTCTTTTACATGGAGAAGCATAAATAGAACCATGTGGAAGCAATCATTCATGGACAGAACAAAAAATGGCTTGTTAGCACCTGAGCTGGCCTGCTAATTTTCAGAATCCTAGTTTAAATAGAGATAGAAAAAAGGAGAGGGAGAAATATTACTATGGATGGGAAGGAAAGGTTAAAAATGGTGGGTTTCAAGGGCAAGATTGGCAGAGGAAAAAAAAGAATCAGAAAATAGATACATATTTCTCTCTTCCAAAGAGAGAACAGGAAGAACTTTGCTTCTGAATTGTTAATTGAAAATTAGAAAGCTATGTTGTATTCATGTTCATCTCCAGAACTCAATTTAAGATCCCCCTCAAAATGAGGTGAAGCCCCATTGGCCTGTTTCATGCACACTTCCCCCCCTCCCCCAAAGCAAAACCACCTTAATCAGGTAGCAATGCTGCAAACAGAACAAACCTCTTATTAGGTTAAGGAAAGTTTAAAAGTAGATAATTTACTTGAGATCCCAGGAATCAGTTCCTCAGAGACTTTATATTTCTTGCTTGACTAACACAATCATTTGTCTCAAAGCTAGAAACTCACCCAGGAGATTTTCTTTCTGCCAAGCATCCAAAAGGATGAACAGTGGGCTGGCAGCTGAAATCATGACACGCACAGAATTGAGTTTTGGACAGGGCATGGGCTTTAAAGGATAAAGCAGTATTAAGTCAGAGGATATATCTTTTGAATCAAGCTTGACTCCTGGTGACTTCATGGATATGTCCATGCAGCTTTCTTGGCAACACTACATAAGTAGTTTCTCATTGTTTTCTTCTGGGATGTTTTACAACTTCCCATTATAGGTTACAACTCTGGCATCCCCTGGAAATCTTTCATTCAAATACTAACCAGACCCAACCCTGCTTGGCTTCTAAGCCTGCTGGCACTTGTGGAGGCAACTCTATCAACTCAATGGAACAGGACGATGGAAGAAGCAGAAGGCTTTGCCTCTGGAAACAGGAGTTAAGCATTTCTGTGGAAATTCATTCTGTGATAAATTTAGCTTTATGCTATTTAAGGAGTGAACATAGACCATAGTTTGCATTTGAGTTAGTCTTGATCCAAATCAAATACACTTTAGTTTAGTTAAGGCAGCAAGTATGGAGCAAGGCAACAAGGAATGTCACAGAAATAATAACCAGTGTCTTGACATAAGGACACTTATAATGTCTTCAGATAAAGACCAGAAAAGCCTCAATGATGGCAGGGTTGTTCTCAGAATGGAACAGAATAAATAGAAGAATAGATGCAGGTTTAGCAGCTTCTCAAATTGCTCACATGGGAACGGTCAAGCCTTGGCATGGGACAAATCTAATGGGAAGCACATATTGAAACAAGAAGTTCATTTCACCATTAGATGCAGTCACTTCATTAGGCCAAAGAAAGAACAAATGTAGTTTTGCTCAATTAATACACAGTAATTGCTCTGTGTTTAAATGCCAACACATATTGCATATTTTCATTTTGGAAGCGAGTAACATAGGGAATGCAGAGTAGGTTAGAAAAATACTTATTGCAGTGTGACTATGAAACAGTGAGAAGTTATTTTCTCACAACTCTCTGGAATAGCCATTGGCTTTAATGGGCAGCATTCAGGGCCATCTGAACATGGCTGCCCTGTCTGCGAGTGTGTGTGTGTGTGTGTGTATATGTGCTTTTCTCCCTTTTGAATTTCAGCTCCATTACTGTGGCAAGTGGATCATATAAACAAGGTCTATATTTGATCCCCCTCACTATAGTGCACTACATAATGTTCTGGGATTGCAAAATTGAGGGAGGAGAGTAGCAGAGGCCTGATATTGTCCACAGGCTTCCAAGCCAACCCCAATATTAAAGGTCACATCTCTGTCCTAGGAATCTTAGAATTCAGAGTCAAGTTAGGAAAGCAACAGAGGAAAGAGGAGGGAATGAAAGGCAGGGGTAAACAGGAAATCAATATGCAGTAGATTTCATTATAGAAGTTTAGGCTCAGTTGTAGGGTAAATTACAGTAGAGTTAGGTAGGTAAAAGGATACCATGATGAATTTCTCTGTAAGCAGATGTGGGATTTTGAGTCAGAAGAACCCGTGGTGATAGATGCAACCCGTGGACATGCATCCATCTATCCATCCATCCATCCACTAAGTTTTTCAAAATATATGTGGGATGGCCAAGTGGTTGGTTCCAGTTATTTTTATCCTTTAAAACCATGCCTGTTTGTCAAAGCTCCTTCACTGTTCCAACTTTCCTGGAATGACCATGTTAGGAAAAGCTGGTCTTGGTCTTATTAATAGATAACTGTAACCTATTTTGCATTTCAGAGAATTTTTTTAAACTCCCATCTGTTCCTGTCTACTGCAGAAAAAATGCTGGAGCAGAAAATAGCCCTGTCAATTTTTGCAGAAGAATAAAACAGATTTTTGAGGTTCCTCCATCCTGAAATAGGTTAAGATTGATTGTGCTTGCCAGGTTCATCGTATCTGGAGGGCAACAGACTGGGGAAGACTAGGTCATGGCAAAGATGCCATGGACACTGTAGGTTTTGAAGAGGAATTTCATGAAAGCAAGGGAGAGGGCAATTCCAAGCATAACAGATAGCAAAGGAAAAAGAGTGATGTCCCCGTTGGGGGAGATGGGCGGTTATATAAATTATATAAATTAAATAAATAAAAAATAAATAAATAATGTCTTTTGTAGGATCAGGAGAGTTACAGATGGCTGAGGGCAGTGAAAGTAATAATTATGGACAGGATGTTTCTGGGTTAAAGATGAGACATATGGGAAGTATTTGCAAGAATGTGGTTGACGTTGAAGCCAAAGAAGGAGTTTGTTCTGAATCTAGCAGTGGACAGGAACCAGTATATGGAATTTAAAAAGTATTTCAGGAATAAAGGTAAAAATGGTGATCCTCCTACTAATAAGCAAGTGAAGACAAATACAGTGGCTATTCTGTAGCATCTGTTGTTTCAATTGCAGAGACTTGTACAGCAAGAAGAAAATGTCCCATGATCAGTGTCTATCTTTTTGGGGTGCTAAAGTATAAGGAAGGAAATAGAATCTGTAGGTGTGGCCTAAAACGGCAGAGACAAGTTTCAATGCAGAATTTTTCAGAAACAAGAAAATGGAAGTCATAAAGAATGACAGAAAATCAGATTTTAAAATGGGTGGGAGTATTTATTTATTTATTTATTTATTTATTTATTTATTTATTTGACTTATATGGCCACCCATCTTAAGAGATATGACTCTCGGCAGCTCACAGCAGTGGTACAAACCCAAAACACCATAAAAACAATAAAAGCAGAAAGCAAAATCCTGGCGCCGCAACCATTCTCCTCCGATGCAGCGAACCCCACCATCTTCAGGCTCCAACCTCACCCTATCTCAGCGTTTGGGGAAGAGACAGCCCTTTACAGCCTTCCAGTAGGTTAAGAGGGTGGGGGCCTGCTGGATCTCAAGGGGAAGGGTGTTCCACAGGGCAAGAGCTGCTGTGGAAAAGGCACACTTCCTAGGTCCCACTTTGTTGTTGTTTATTCGTTCAGTCTTTTCCGACTCTTCGTGACCTCATGGACCAGCCCACGCCAGAGCCTCCTGTCGGCCGTCACCATCCCCATCTCCCCCATGGTCGAGTCCGTCACCTCCAGAATATCATCCATCCATCTTGCCCTTGGTCGGCCCCTCTTCCTTTTGCCTTCCACTTTCCCTAGCATCAGCATCTTCTCCAGGGTATCCTGTCTTCTCATTATGTGGCCAAAGTACTTCAGTTTTGCCTTTAATATCATTCCCTCAAGTGAGCAGTCTGGCTTTCTTTCCTGGAGTATGGACTGGTTTGATCTTCTTGCAGTCCAAGGCACTCTCCGAATTTTCCTCCAACACCACAGTTCAAAAGCATCTATCTTCCTTCGCTCAGCCTTCCTTATGGTCCAGCTCTCACAGCCATAGGTTACTACAGGGAATACCATTGCTTTAACTATGCGGACCTTTGTTGTCAGTGTGATGTCTCTGCTCTTAACTATTTTATCAAGATTTGCCATTGCTCTCCTCCCAAGAAGTAGACGTCTTCTGATTTCCTGGCTGCAGTCAGCGTCTGCAGTAATCTTTGCGCCTAGAAATACAAAAGCCTCCACTTTTTCTCCCTCTATTTGCCAGTCATCAATCAAGCTCGTTGCCATAATCTTGGTTTTTTTGAGGTTTAACTGCAACCCAGCTTTTGCACTTTCTTCTTTCACCTTCATCATAAGGCTCCTCAACTCCTCCTCGCTTTCAGCCATCAAAGTGGTATCATCTGCATATCTGAGATTGTTAATGTTTCTTCCAGCGATTTTAACTCCAGCCTTGGATTCCTCAAGCCCAGCATGTCGCATGATGTGTTCTGCGTACAGGTTGAATAGGTAGGGTGAGAGTATACAACCCTGCCGTACTCCTTTCCCAATCTTAAACCAGTCCGTTGTTCTGTGCTCTGTTCTTACCGTTGCTACCTGGTCGTTATACAGATTCCTCAGGAGGCAGACAAGATGACTTGGTATCCCCATACCACCAAGAACTTGCCACAATTTGTTATGATCCACACAGTCAAAGGCTTTAGAATAGTCAATAAAACAGAAATAGATGTTTTTCTGAAACTCCCTGGCTTTCTCCATTATCCAGTGGACATTGGCAATTTGGTCTCTAGTTCCTCTGCCTTTTCTAAACCCAGCTTGTACATCTGGCAATTCTCGCTCCATGAATTGCTGGAGTCTACCTTGCAAGATCTTGAGCATTACCTTACTGGCATGTGAAATAAGTGCCACTGTTCGATAGTTTGGACATTCTTTAGTGCTTCCCTTTTTTGGTATGGGGATATAAGTTGATTTTTTTCAATCTGATAGGTCCCACTGGATGGCAACATTTAAGGGACAAATCATGTAAAGTGCCTTTAAATTATTTCAGAGAGATTTGAAGGTAATGTTGAAATTTGATTTGTTGTTTCTTTGTTGCTGCATCAACAGCTTGGAACACTATTCCTTGTAAAATTTGAGTAGCCCCCACCTTCTTAGGTTTTAGGAAATTATTAAAAACCAAATTCTTCAAGAGGGCTTTTGATGTCTGAATATAAGCATCTACAGGTAGTTATTTATTTCTTGTCATTTTTGTTTGTTCTTGTTAGGACTTCTGTTTTTGATGCTATTTTGTGATTTTAACTTTGGGTGGTTTTATTTGATTGATAAATTAATAGTTATACTGTGGATGTTTGGATACAAATTATTGATTGTAACTCACTGAGACTTGATTGATTGTGACAGGCTAAGATTGATTGATTGATTGAATGAATGAATGAATGAATACATTCAGTGGACTTTCTGGCATTACAAAGTCTCAGATGTTGCTGCAGCTTTCTTAACATACAGGAGGTGGATGAGTGGTGCAATGAGCTCTTTGATACATGTGGTCCTCGTTTAGCAACTGTTTGTAGTTACAACAGTGATGAAAAAGTAATTTTACAACCAATCCTCGCATTTACGACCTTTGCAGGTCTGTAAAGCAAAGGAAAGCTGAAGTAAAATCATAAGCACAGTCCCGGTTTCACTTAGCAATCACTTCACTTAATGACTGAGTTGCCGGTCCCAATTGTGGGTAGCTCAACAAGGACTACCTGTATTGACATGTTGGCTGGCCAATACCTCCTCAAGTCCTGCCTGTCAGAATTCCTGGGGGAGTGCTGCTCTGCTGTTTGGGTCTCCCACTCTGCTGATAGAATTGAATTAGGCAGATTCACTTGGAGGCAGACAGAGCAAGGAAGAGACATGTTTTTTCATTAGCTGAGTGGTCTGAGATACTGTGCATTCTATTAGATGATTGCATATACATGTACTCATACAGTCATAGAGTTAGAAGGAGTGATTTAGGCTATTGAGTTCAGCCTCTGCTTAGTGCAGGAATCCAGATTAAAGCATCCCAGGCAGATAGCTACCTAGCCTCTACCTGAACCCATCCCATTAAGGGTTGCTCAGCACTACTGCGGTAATTGGCTCCACTGTCAACCTGCTCTTATTATTAAGAATTTTTTTCTAACTTTCAATTGGAATCTGCCTTCCTGTAACTTAAATTCATTATTGCATGTCCTGCACTCAGAAACAAGAAAGAACGGGTCTTGACCTTCTCTATGTGATATCCTTTCATGTATTTGAAGAATGCTAACTCATTCCCTCTCAGCTACCTTTTCTCGGGGCGAAGCATATCCAGTTCCTTCAATCTCTCTTCATAGGATTTCGTTTCTAGTTCCCTGACCATCCTGTTATCCTTCTGTGAAACTGTTACAATTTCTCTGAATCCTCCTTATGGTATGGTGTCCAATAATTGTGGTGTCCAATAATGGTGTCCAGTACTTGAGGTAAGATCTGATGAAAACAGAATGAAGTGAAACAATTGCTTTTCATGATTTGAAAATTATACTTCTGTTGATACAGCCCAAAAGTTTAATTTGCTTTTTTTTTTTTTGCAGCCGAATTACACCACTGGCTCGTATTCAGTTTGCAATCAACACCCATTCCAAAATCTTTTTCACAATTAATTACTAAACTTGGCAACTTCCATCCTATACCTGTTCTTTTGATATTTGTTTCTGAAGTGAAGAACCTTAAACTGGTCTCTGTTAAATTTCAGTCTGTTATTTTCAGCCCATCTCTCTAACTAGTAAGGATCGTTTTGAATGCTGTTTCTATCTTCTGCGGCAAATAGAAACTATCCCAGCAAATTTAGTTTCATATGCCAATTTGGTGAGCATTGCCTCCATCTTTTCATCCAAGATATAAGGCAAGTATTGTAGAGTTGAGGACTCTTTATGCTACCCCACTCAATGCTTCTTTGATGAGGAAGGATTGATGGGCATTCCTGATTAGTATGATTTATATACAACACAGGGTGTTTTATATCATATATTATTTATGGAACAGTGATAACAAAAGTTTTCAGATTGTTTCTTAAACTGCTGCAAAAGCAGCACACAACATGTAATTCCTTGAAGAAGCTAACTTGGCCAATAAGCCATGCCAACAAACATGCGAAGGAAAGCAAATGGTCAGAGAGTCATGTCCTCCTCAGTGTTAGTAAGATTTGTTTTTAAAATGGAAAGCCTACATTTTATGCGTTGGTTCAGCACAACTTCTCTGCAGAGTATTTGCTGGGTTGGAGTATTGCCTTTCTTTGTCCTTGTACCTGTGTTTTAAAAGAGGTGCAAGATGAATATTTCAATTTTCTATTGGGGTGAGACCATTGAAGAAACCCAGCTGAAACTTAGCAGAGTTCATGTTTTCTGAAAAGGTCTACTATCTATGATATTTTGATCCATTTCTTGGGGGGGGGGAGAAATCTAACCCATTTTGATCTTTCTCATCCTATAGCTGAATACTTTACTAAATCAAACACTGAACTGCAAATCAAATCTTACTGCCTTCAAACATCAAATCACAATTTTGAATCAATTCCTGTTATCTTTTAATCTTGAATCTGATAGGACTTAGGCTGATTCTCAACCCCCTAATATAAACAGTGATTATAATAAAAAGGTAGATCCCACAAGGCTGAAGTTTGCTCACTTGAACCCACATCAAATTGTAATCATTGTTTCCCAAAAAAGAGTTTATTGTGCTATTACTCCTAAACTGGAAATACTGTATCAGTTGAAATAAAGTAAGATGCTGAGTTAGATTGAGTTTGCTGATATTTAAAAGTCATATGGGCCAGATTAAGTCTCTATATCAGTGCTTTCCAATCTGCCGCCGTTGGCGACACACCAATGGCGGTAGTGGTGGCGGCATGGGGGGGGCACGGGGCGGCAGCGGTGTGCACGGCGGTGGCAGCAGCGGCAGCAGCGGCGGCCTCCGCTAAAACGCAGAAGCGCTGATGGCGCGCCGCTGCCGCCGCCACCATGCACACCCCCACCGCTGCTTCCGGGTTGTGTGGCAACACACCAAACTGTGTTGCGACACACTAAAGTGTCATGACACAGAGTTTGGAAAGCTGTGCTCTATATAGTTTGCTGGTGCTTCTAGGCACAATTTGAGCAGCCCAATCCAGGGTACCAGCATCATGCATTGCTTGCAAATTGTTCATTACTGAAGACTTTAAGTGCAGCTTTACCATTATCATTGTTGCATTCCATCTCACGTTAGTTCTGTTCACTGATATATGCATCCTACTTATTATCAAAATGGACACACTGTGGATTAGGAAAAGACTCAAGGAATATAAATTATACTTGTTGTTCAGATGGTTCCCGTTTGATATTTTAGTCACTGCAAAGAAAGTGAATTTTCATACTGGTAATATAAATTGGGGGAGGGGGGAGAGAGAGAGAGACTGAAAAAAGAAAGAAGTATCTTGATGGTGTGTGTCTCTTTAATTGTTAAGGTGTCAGTATTATAATGCCCTAGAAGAGGGAGAAGAGATTGTTCATCTCAACCATGTAATATGCCTCAGAAGTTTTGCTGTTGATCAAGACACCCTGGGGGAATACCATCTGCTCATTATGAAACTGAAATTTCCACAGGCACAGAAGTACTTCCATTTTTGACTTTCAGGGAAGAAATGGTGAACTGAAGATGGCTCCGCTGAGAGCAGAGACAACGACCGCAGTGGAATGAAGAGCTGGCGAGGGGACCGGCTCTTCGGGGTTCCACTCCAGATAAGGAAAGGACTGGGATCGCCACAAGTGCTCCAGACAGTTGTTCCTCATGTGGAGACTGCAAGACAGTGGTCTCCAGCGGGTTTAGAGCTCTGGGAGATGTGGGAATCCCATCTTTGCCCAAACCGCAGCCGGCACCTTTATGGACACAGGGTTTGCATACTTCCTTTTCTGATCACTTTTGGAAATTGCTTGTTAATTGCTTTCTAGCTATTAGGAACCTTCAGAACGACACGTTTTACAGCAACGGGTGAGTCTCCTTCAATCCTTAGTAAAAGAAGTTTTAAATATAAGTTTAAGGACTTTAAAAAAATTATTTTTTGGAATAAACAGCAAAAGGGTGATAGAACATTGATTTTGGAAAGTTACAAATGGACTAAGAGTCCAGATGGATTTGAAATAAGATTTTGAAATTAATTAAAAGAATGTATTAAAATGTATTAAATGTATTAAAAATTAATTAAAAGAATGTATAGTCGAGGAACCAAAACTGCTAGAACACGGCCACACAGCCCGGGAAACCCACAACAACCATCAATTAAAAGAATCCTTCCCATGGGAAAATGCTTTTGTTTTGAATTCTTAAAAAAAAATGATAGGATGGGACTTTGAAGGTTGGACACTAGAGGGAACCAGAAGGAACTAAAGATTACAATTAAAGGAGAAGAGCACCTAAACTGATTTACTAATACAGAATGGAGCAAAATACTTTAACATTGGACGTATTGAAGTATATTTGTGAACAATAGACCCAGAAGTTAATTTTAAGAGTGTCTGCCTCTATAGATTGACTGTCTTTAAAAGATGTTATGGAAGATGAACAAGTTTTACCGGACAAGACTGAGACTGAGTTGAAAGTGGATTTAAAAATGACAGGCTACAAGAATGATATGGAAAAAGATGCTACCCTGGACATACAAAAGAAACCGGCTGATGTTTTAATAATTTTAATAATTAAAATAATTTAAAAATTTTAATAATTAAAAGGAATATACAAATAACAAACTGAAAGAGTGACTTGGATAACTTTCCTATATTGGATTTACAAAAGAGACTTGTTGAAGTTTTGAAGAATTTTGAGAGAAGGGACAAAGAAAAAATGAAAAGAAATCAAGTTCTATGACATTATTTGAAGGGATTAAAGATCAAGATTGTTAAAAGTAAAAGGAAGGGATTTAAAGTTGCTTTATTTGATCAAGGTTAAAATAGATATGTTATTATCTCTGGTAACCCTTAATGGACTTTTGCTGATCAGGACTGAACAACGAGGTTTTAAGGGTTTTTTATAGATAAGAGATGGGATATTGGACAAAGAGATCATTTGTTGTATTTTAAGAGAAGGTGATAAGTTACTAAAATTGTTTATACTTGTTATGATGAAGGGGGAAGCCATTTCTTTAAATATTTCTTTTCTTTACTTTTTTCCCTTATTTTTCTTTCTATGTTTTCTTTTTTTCTTTTCTGCACTTTCTATTTTTTTCTTTTTCTTAGTTTGTATTATTTTTTACCTTTTTAATTGTAATGTTTAATAACATTACTTAAAAAAAGAAGTACTTCTATTTCTATAACCATATTTTTTCATTTTTTAAATTATTGACAATGTTCTCAGATGATCATAGTTTTAAAAAATACAGGAAGCTGCATTGCTGTTTCACATAAAAAAGAGTAAGGTAACCACTATTGATAAGCTGTAAATCAGTGAGGGATTTACCTTGTTTCTTCTGAAGAAGGAAAAGTTGTGATAATGTAGCAGTATATCATGAGCTACAGCTGTCCTGCATGATTGTGATCTACTAAGCCAAATGCAGTCTACCATGCATGATACCTTTTTATGTGAGGGAGGCAGTGAAAATAGGAAGTTCATTGAAATCTTTCTGGGCTACTATACAAAGCTGATGTACTCACTGTTGTATACATATAGATATTGTTGAGAACTCCAAGTCGTATTTTATGACTCTCTTCCCATCATTCATCTATATCCAGCTTTTCTGTGAAGCTTTTCTCACAGCCAGACCTTCCCATGTTTTGTATCTATTATATATCTATATGCCTAAATGCACATTACTGAAATAAAATATATTCCTTCCTCCAATATCTTCCTCCATAATCACCAATTCCCTCCTTTTCCTCCATTATGTTACCTTGTCTGAATCTTAGATAGCCTCTTGGGTCAGAGACCTTTCTTCTTTTGTGCAATTTATTTTCAAAACATATATCCAGTGCAGTGCCTTAATGGCTGCAGATAGCTTAAAAATACAATAAAAATAATATTAAAATCATCATAAGCAAGAAATATAAAACACTAAAACCGAAAACAATAAGGACTCAAACAGTAAAATATTAAAAGACCTAATGATTAGTTTTAGCCACCTCCTGAACTGTAATAAGGAGGGGGCTTCCTTCACTTGCAGCAGCAACATAGGTACAGCCACAACAATGTGTAGAATTAAAATCAGAACAGTACTACCATGTAGAGTTTTATAAGTATTGAACTGTACCTTGTATTGCACACAGAAGCCAACTGGCAACCAGTGTGAGGTTGGAGACTGGTTGGTAGTTATTGAAGACTGTTGGGTCCAAGGACAGCCCCTGGAGGAAGGGGTGCACCACCATCTCTTTCAAGGTTCAACTACTGTTATGGAAGCAAAGTCAAAGAGTATTTTTTGCCTTAGCTAAGGATTAAGTGAGCTCTGCACTGCCACATCTACTCAAAGGTGCAGGTCACCATGCTTTGAATAAAGGGCAGTCAATTTCTAGTAATCACCTGTGATTCCAATTATTTTCAAGGATTTCTAGTGTGTGTGTGTGTGTGTGTGTGTGTGTGTGTGTGTGTGTATTTCTGATTATGGGAAGCATGGGAAGGGAAATTAATACAGCCAAAAGATAAATACAGGCAAATTAGCAACGTAAGTGGAGTTTTTCTTTTAAAAAATGGCATAAAACAGTTTCACCATCATAGCATCCAGTAGAAATCTATTATGAAGCAATGTATGAATTTCATTTTAAGTTTTTCCATGGATTTGGTGGGGGTTTGATAATGTGATCATGTAGTGTATCTGCTCAAAACCCAGGCTTTCTGGTTGAAGGTGACTGCCAAAGTGCCATAGGCTGAGTTAGGGCATTTGTTGCTCACTTTAAATGGTCAAAAGTCCATCTCCATCTGATCAGCTTGTCACCAAATTCTCCAGTCTTGAGAGACTCTGAGAGATTTTCTGTGACTTCCTGTGCCTCTTACTAAATTTGCAAGGGCTGATTCATAATCGAAGCTGCTCAACACTTCTCACTTGACAAATTGAACAAGCATTATCTGATGTCTGACGTGTGAATAAGTTATTGTAGATATAGCACTACTAATGCTAGAGCACTTTTACATCCCTCCCAGATTCAGTGCTTTTTAAGAGAATCGGCTCCTGCTTTCCACTATCAATTACTGAATGTAGAATAATTGAGTAATGGATGTCCATGCATGAAGGAGCTTGCTGATCGGAATATATACCATCCTGAGCTATGAATCCATAGAGACATACCCAAGATAACGATACAAAAAAGGACTCCATCTTTGACAGGCCATTGGAGATGTATCATATTCCTCCCCTTAAATGTAAAGAGATACATTTTGCAAAAATAGCTGCTTGGGGTTTTTTTATGCTACTTTTCTTTGTCCCTGTAGTTACATATTGCTAAATGTATTGCAAATATAATTTAATACTTACTTTCACACTTACTGTAATAGAGACATGTGCAGCTGCATTTCAAAATATGACATTCACTCAGTGCCCTGGACAGCAGGGGCACTACGGCAAGGAAAGAGCTCCCCACCATTGAAACAGCATTGCTCTTTTTAGCCAAGGAGCTAATCTGATCATGATTTAAGCCAATTTTATTTGCAAAAAAAGTTGTAATCCTTCACAGTAATGAATTATTTTAGAGATCATGCAGAGCTCCAGGTAAAATGATGTCAATGTTTCCTTAGGTAAAGGTGCCTGAACATCAGTGCAATGAACTAACCACTAGATGATGCTATTGCCTGAGCACTAAGAACCCAGGGTAAGCATGAATTATCCCAACTAAAGATGCAGCAGCCTTGTCTCCCAGGTTAACATTCAGTCTTAGTCTCTTATAGCATCGGGGAAAAAAAAGTCTCATAATCTGAACCAGTACTTTTTATCCCAATCCGGATAATGGTGTAACATGAGGGACGGTGTATCATAGGAAAATACTTTATTCAAAAGGACTCCCTCCCCACTCCCCACAAGGTTATGTTCCTATAGTCACAGCTGAACTTGGAGAAATTTATTCCTATACTGTAATTAATTAATATGCTTACACCCTCATTTCTGTTATAAAAGACTTCAAAGCAGCTTTCAAAGTAACAAAAGAAAACAAAGACAAGACCATTTGGATCTGTCTGACATTAGGTTCTGTCTGACTTCTATCCTAGTACTGTTTACCTGGGCTGGTGGCAGCTCTCTAGAACAGTGTTTCTCAAACCTGGAAGCTTGAAGATGTGTGGACTTCAACTCCCAGAATTCCCCAGCCAGCCTTGCTGGCTGGGGAATTCTGGGAGTTGAAGTCCACACATCTTCAAGCTTCCAAGGTTGAGAAACACTGCTCTAGAGTCTCAGGTAGAGGAAAAACCCCTTGCCTGATACATGTCCTTTGGCTTAGCTACATCGTATGCATTATAGCAGAAAGTGCCTCTTAATTTCCATGTCTCTGGTTGAAGGTTGAGGAAAGGTTATTGATAATTGATGGAACTCTTTCCCCAGTAACTTGGCAGCTTAAGTTTCCATAGTGTCTGGGAAATGTGTTGCAAAGGTAGATCCTTCTCCATCAAGGTGGGATTTATCCTTTTATTCTCAGAGAAGGAGACATCAAACAATTATGTGGCCTCTGGAAAGCTCTCCAAGGGATTGTAAGATTTCAGTCTCTATCATGTCAACTCCCATCTGCAGAGGGAAATGGAACAATTCAGATAAAGGTTTTTGAATTGTAAGGTTTCAAGTTTAAGTTAGAAGCACTAGGTACAACAGTTCTATATAGAAGAATAAATATATGTCCCTAAGAATACCTTGGTCTCCAAATTTCTGTTCTTTTGTGAATTACCTTTTGCCCAATATTGCAGCTTAGGCCAGTAAGGTGATCCTATTTTTTGAACCTCCCCTTTTAGGACCATTTGGGCTTTGACATTAGTTTGACAATAAGCTCATACCATGAACAGATAATGTAATTGTGACAATAAAGGGTAGTGAGTGATATGTTTAGCCATAGTTGGAGTGGCCATTAAAGAAGGGAGTGGTGGGAAAGGTTATTTGTGCTTCTAACAATATAATATCTGAGTTCTTAGCAAGAAAATCATATCAACTCTACATGAGGAAATATTTGCGAATAAAGGAACTATGATTGCAGAGTCTTACTACAGATAGGAATAAGTGTTGTGAGACAATTAGGGCAAGGATCAATATAGGAATGACCCAAATTTTGTGAAATTATTCTTGTTTTGCCTCCATTCTAGTGGATAGGGAATGGTGGGGTCCCTACTAATCTACAATTATGGAAGAGGTAGCAAATTTGTTTAAATTTCCCATATCATTCATGATTTTATTTACCTGTTTTATATCTCTTTATTCCAACAAAAAGCACCAATCACTATAATCTGTCAATGCATCTTTACATTTTGTAGAGCAGAAGTGGGCACCCTGTGGCCACAGGACAGCATGCAGTCCCTGAACAACCTTTTGTAGTCCTTGGAATCCACTGTGATTACAATTACTAAAAATGGTGGCCACAATATTCTGCTATCCTGGTGCAAGAAATATGGTACAATGATAATTTAAGCTCTAAAAGCCCTCCTCCTCAAATCCAGGACAAAAGTGTGATATGGCCTGCTCATTTGGTGTTCTTGTCCCATCCACTGTAGTTCTTGAAATCCCAAGAATCATGAAGAGTGGCCCTGGCTATTAAAAGATTGTCCATCCTAAGAGAATACTCTATCAGCACTCATGAGAAAGCCACTAGCATTAATATAAGGACTTAAAAAGGGAAAAGGTTACTGAATATCTAAGTTCTTTTGCTTTAGTATAACTAATTTTTACTTCAAATTAAGTACATGTAGACAAAGTACATATCTTCTGTTGTCTCCTCTGTACAAAACTTTAGTCTGTAAGCTCCTTGGGGACAGAAGGTTTTTCTCTTCTACTCTGCAAAACACCTTACATTTTGATATTTTAAATAAATTGTCAGAGTGCGCACCGTGGTGCGCCCTGCTGCCTATTTCCAAGACTCCAGTGATCCACATTCTATGCAGTAAATAGACACTCAAGCAGAGATTAGATAAAATAGCCTATTTACTTTATATACATATGTAGTCCAAAATACATCCAACAGCAGTAACAAATGATAACAGCAACGAGATGGAATACAGCGATGAGAAGTTTAACAGCAACGAGAAGGAATACACAAGTATGTCTATGAAGGTTCTCAGTCATCCAGGTGGAACAGTCTGTGGCTTGAATCATGTCAACTGGATTTCTATTTTCTTAGTGGAAACGTTTCACTCCTTATCCAAGGAGCTTCTTCAGTCTTTACTCTTTACTTTAGTCTTTAACTTTACTCAGACTGAAGAAGCTCCTTGGATAAGGAGTGAAACGTTTCCACTAAGAAAATAGAAATCCAGTTGACATGATTCAAGCCACAGAATACACAAGTACTTCTCTTCCTTTATACAAATACTGACCTATCACATTATAGGTCACTCTCATCATCTGCCACACCCAACTAAACTGTAGCACCTGAAGTATGAGTCATCACTGCCACATCATGCCTTCAACAATGGCTGCTAAGTGGATGACTTGCAGAATAATTCCCCTCTCACCTAGATATCAAGCCTCTCCAGTATAATTTATCTATCTGTAAATTCCTGGGTATATACAAACCCCAACATAAATAAATTAAATGTAGGCAAAATTAATAATATGTAGTAGCCTTTCCTTGTAGTGGTGCATAAAAAACTATCAGCACTGCAGCCTCTGTGTATGTGATTAAAAGGGAAGAAGGAAGAAAAAGCACCAGTGCAAACAAAAAGTAAAGAAGTCTCTAAGGTGTACTAGAATGATGTGGTTATTAGGCCAATTAATAGTTATGTAATGCTTAGTGGTGGCTCAGCGGGTAAGACGCCAGGCTTGTCGATCAGAAGATCGCAAGTTCGGAGGTTCGAATCCCTAGTCCCACATGACGGAGTGAGCTCCCGCACTCGCCCCAGCTCTTGCCAACCTAGCAATTCGAAAGCATGCAAATGCAAGTAGATTAATAAGTACCACTTCAGTGGGTAGGTAACAGCGTTCCGCGCACGTCATGCCGGCCACATGACCACGGAAGCGTCTTCAGGCAATGCTGGCTCTTCGGCTAACAAACGGAGATGAGCACTGGCCCCTAGAGTCGGACACGACTGCACAAATGTGCGGGGGGAACCTTTACCTTTACTAATGCTTCCAACAGCCATAGCTCTTTGGAAGAGCATGCATGCATACAAAAGGTCTCAAGTCCTGTCCTCAAGTCGGGCTGGGGAAAACATCTGGCTGAAGTCCTAGAAAATTACCGCTCCTTGAGTTCAAATTACATCTATATGAGGATTCTGTACCAGTATAAAAACAGTTCTAGACTTCCATATTCTCCTGGTATCAGCAATGTTGGAGAGCTTTCTTAGCAGCACCTGAGCTTCAGGTCCTCTACGGAAATGCTAGCTTAGCAGTTGTAGGGCTCTCTCTAAGTAGCCCAGACTAAACAAGAAGGCCTTTGAAGCTGTCCAGCTACAGTTAATGTCTCATCACATTCTTCCTACAATGATGAAACTTATGATTGGACTTCTCTTTAAATTGCAGTAATTATATTTAGATGCACTTCTATTAGATCAAAACATGCAAATGTTATGCATTTCTATATCCTCTTTTATCCTGTCCTCCTTTGGTTTTGATAAGGCATAAACAACAAACCTATCAAAGAGGAAGCATGATTCTGTGCTGCTTTTTGTAGGACATAGTGAATTCACTTTCAAACAAGAGTAAAATTCAGCTCTTTTTCTTTGGATAAGCTACTTAGGCTGCAATCCTATAGTTCTTACATAAAAACATAAGACGTGTCCTGATACATTAGGCCAAAAACTCATCTCAGTGAGCATTCTGTGTCACATTGTAGCCAACCAGAGACATTTAGGAACTTCATAGATACAAATGGGAGGGGGTAGCGTTCTTTCACTGTCCCTCCCCAGCAGCTGGGCTATGCTGCTTATGATTGCAAAGGCTGTGTATAGCTGGAAATATCATAAATTTGCCCAGTTCCCCTTTAAAACCCTTTAAATTGCTGATAATACCTACATCTGGTGACAGAAGATTCTTAATGGATGCCCTGAAGTCTACAATTATGGAAGAGGTAGCAAATTTGTTTAAATTTCCCATATAATTCATGATTTTATTTACCTGTTTTATATCTCTTTATTCCAACAAAAAGCACCAATCACTATAGTCTGTCTATAGTGATTGATACCGCTCTTCCAAATCAGTCTGGTTCCATCCTTGGCCCTTTTCTAGTTCCACAATAGTCCATATATATCTAGGAGTAAGACCATAGAATTCAGTAGAACGTGCTTCTGAATATGTATAGGATTGTACTGCTACTTGCTTAAACCTTCCATTTCAACCTTTTCTTTCTCAGTCATTCTCTCTATGTTGTTTTCATGAAGAGAGCATTGTGCATTCTAACCCACAGTAAACAACAAAGAAGGAATTTAGTGCACATGCAGTCTTATCAAAACAAATCGCTTCCATCACTGAAAGGTGTACAGTCTGAAATGTCTCCTTTAATCATTGGCTTCTGTGCTTTTATTTATTTGTCACCACACCAAATCAAGCTAAAACACAACACATGTAAAGCTGATTGATTCAACTGGTAAGTGTAATGCCCCCTCCCCAATTCTTGCATGGCTGTTAAAGGAAGAACACTAGTTGTGAAGCTTTAGCTGACAATCTTCCCTCTTTTCTTTGCATTATTTTCAGCACTGAAGACTGCAAGGAATATGAAGGAGTAATTACAAAAGTGGATGGGCCTGATTCGACTTCCGGGTGTCGAGGTGACCAGTGCGTTGAGCCGAAAGCTCCGCGGTTTTTCCGTTTGCGGCGATTTAAAAGGAAGAAAAATCGCTGAAAAATCGCCCTGGAGGGTGAGCAGAAGATTGCTCATAAAAGGGTCGTCGGATCGCCGCTCTCTCCCAACCCCCGTAAATCCACCGCGGGGAGAGGGAGATCGAAGCAGTGAAAGACGGCTGGAACTGACAACTGCAGCTCTGCGGAAACCGCGAATCTGAATAAGATAAGTAGCACAGCACCCGACCTTTTAGACACATATTTTTACTTTTTTAAATATTACTTGCCTACTAATATCTAAGATTTATCTCTGGACTGTGATTTATAAATGCTGATGTTTTATTTTTTTCTTGTCAAAGGAATGTTTAAACGGTGGGATTGGAAAGCTAATTGATTCTGCCTGAAATGGACTGAGTGATTTTCTCTTTTTATTCTTAGTATTCCTATTTTTGGTTTGCTTTCATTCTTATTACAATTATAAGTATTTTTCTTTTGGGACTAACTTGCCTGGATTTAAAGTTTTTATGGACAAATGAATTAATGATTTGACATCCTTTCTTTTACCTGTTTGGGATTTTTACTATGAAAGAATTTTTTGCTTTTACTCATAAGTGTTTGAATATTCTTTGAATTATATAAGTTACTTTATAGAATTTTTATGAACGTTTTGGATTTCTTTTGTACATAAATTAGATTACTTATTCATGGCTGGACTGTGTGGATATAAGCTGGCGTGAGAAACTCTGGGATTGTTTATCTTTTTTGTTATTATTTTGACTATAATAGAAGCCTCTCTGTTCTTTTTTATCTTTTACTCTTTTACTCTTACGCTTGGATATGCAATTTTAATGGACTAGATTTTAGTTATTTTGATAACTACATTTAAAGGGCTATTTTTATTTTTTGAAGTTTTCACTCCCCTTTTTTTAAAAAAAATAGTAGCTCCTTTTTCTGTTTGTTTTTTGTCTTCCCCCTCTCCTCTCTCTTTTTTCCTCTTACAGGGAAATTATCTACATTATGACAACCATGGCATTGAGGAAGAAGGAGAAGGATAAGGAAAAAGAAACTGGAAGGACATCTACAGATCCTTTAACATCTGGAGCATCAATGGAGCCCCCTCAATCAGAAATGAAAAAACTCCTGGAAGCAATGGCATCACTTAACAAGAAAATGGAAGATTCGATGGCACAAAATAAACATATGGAAGAACAAATTGCATATTTAGATTAAAAAATTGATAAGAAGATGGAAGAAATGAAGAAAGAGATAACCCAAGAGATTACACAAGAATTTAAAAAGGAGGTTCAGACAGTAAAGGAAGTTGTGAATACTTTGTCAGGGGAATTTAAGGATATACAAGGCCAGATGCAAACATTAGAGATTAAATCAGAAGATGTTACTAAGGAACTTGAATATAATTTAGATATTACTGCATTAGCAGAAATGAGAGAGAAAGAATATATTTTGAGATTGAGAGCAGTTCCAGAACAATTAAATGAAAATGTAAGAGAAAGGATTGTTTCTATATTAGCTAAATTCTTGGAGATGAAAGAACAAGATCTAGATTTGGAAATAGATAAAATTTTCAGAGTCAATTCACGTTATGCTAGAGATAAGAAAGTACCTAGAGATATATTGATACATTTTGTGAGAAAAGTTATAAAAGAGCAAATTTTGAAGATGCACTATAACACTGGACTAAATATAGAAGGAAAAGAAATAATTGTACTAAAAGAAATAACGTTGAGGATACTAAGAAAAAGAAAAGAATACTCCTTCTTTACAGAAAAATTAAGGCGAAATAATATTTCATTTAGATGGGAGAGATTAGAAGGGGTATCTTTTATGTTCAAAGGGCAAAGGTTTAGGATAACTTCCATTCTAAAAGCAAAAGCATTTTTAGAGAAATATAAGACAGATATGAAAGATGCATCTGGAGATTTGGAAGGAAAAGTGGAGACATCAAAATATAAATTTTTACAGAAGCATATGAAAAGCTCGGCCTCTCGATTAACATTAAAAAAACCAAAGTGCTTTACCAGCAAGTTCGAACCAATCCCTCTGCAGCGCCATCAATCCAGCTTAAAGGTGTGTCACTAGAAAATGTTGATCACTTTTCTTATCTCGGCAGCTATCTATCTACAAAAGCCGACATCGAGGCTGAAATTCAGCATCGCCTGAGCTCTGCGAGCGTAGCTTTCTCCCGAATGAAGCGTAGAGTGTTTGAGGATCGGGACATTCGCAGGGAGACCAAAATGCTTGTTTACAAAGCCATTGTACTACCAACCCTTCTGTACGCCTGTGAAACATGGACCCTCTACAAACGCCACCTCCAACTTCTTGAAAGATTCCATCAACGCTGCCTCCGAAAAATTCTGCAAATTACTTGGGAAGATAGGCGGACTAATGTTAGCGTATTAGAAGAAGCGAAAACCACCAGCATTGAAATAATGATCATCCAACATCAACTTCGCTGGACCGGTCATGTTGTTCGAATGCCTGACCATTGTCTTCCAAAGCAGCTACTTTACTCCCAACTTAAGAATGGAAAACGGAATATTGGTGGACAGCAAAAGAGATTCAGAGATACTCTCAAAGCTAATTTAAAAAAATGTAATATCAGCATTGAGAACTGGGAAGCCCTAACTCATGAGCGTTTCAATTGGAGGTCATCCTTTATTTATGGCGCTATGGACTTTGAAGAAGCACGAGTACAGGGCGAAAAGGAGAAAAGAGCTAAAAGGAAGGCACGTCAGGCAAACCCTCATCATGACCGTCTCCCACCCGGAAACCTATGCCCTCATTGCGGGAGGTTGTGCGGATCCAGAATTGGCCTTTATAGCCACTTACGGATTCACCGTTAAAATTTTACCTTTGGAAGACAATCTTACTCGACTACGAGTGATCGCCAATGATGATGAACAATGATGGATTAAAGAATGGATAATTTTGAAAAATGAAAAATTATTGAATTTGGAGGGTCATGAATTAAGATATGGATATATGTGGTACGATAAAGTAAAAGTTAATGTGGAGTTTAAAAACCATTATATTAGAAGATTATTGTTAAGAATTTGGAATAAATATAAACAAACTTTGTGTTATAAAAGAACTTTATGGATTTCCACGCAAGAAGCATTTCACAGAACAGAAGTAAGAAATAAAGATAAATGGCTGACTTACAAAGACTTTCTAAAGAAAGAACAAGGACAATATATAATTAAAGCAAAAGAAGAACTTGCTATAGAAGGATATACATTCCAATGGCTTTCATATATGCAACTTGTAGAAAAATTTAAATTAGATAAAAAATTTTTTGAATTTGAACAAACTAAATCGGAATTCGAGAAACAATTATGTGAGACAGATGACCATTTAATTGCAAAAATGTATAAATTACTGTTAAAAGGAGAAATGGTAGAGGAACAAGTTAAAGATTGTATGATAAAATGGGCAAAAAATATTGGACATAATATACAAATGCAGCAACGGGAAGATATGTGGAACAAAGGGTTAAAATTTACTTTGTGCTATAACTTGAAGGAAAACTTTTATAAGATGATGTATAGATGGTATATGACTCCACACAAACTTGCCAAAATGTATGGGAATGTTTCCAACTTGTGTTGGAAATGTAAAAAAAAAGAGGGGTCTTTTTATCATATGTGGTGGACTTGTGAAATTGCAAAGTAGTTTTGGACTCAGATACATTCACTAATGCAAAATATTTTACAAATTCGAGTCCCATTTAAACCGGAATTATTTTTATTAGGAATATGGGAAGAACAAATGGGAAAACAATTTGTAAGAATTATGCAATATATGGTTACTGCAGCACGACTTGTATATGCGCAAAATTGGAAAAACCAGATTTTACCTACGATACAAGATTGGATGTTAAAACTGATGGATATGGCAGAAAATGACAAATTGACATGCTTATTAAAAGAAAACTCAAACTGTTACTATCTTAAAGAATGGAAACCATTAATGGACTATTTGCAACATGCAGGTGGAGCAAAGCTTATTTGGGGTTTTGAAGACTAAAATGTATATAAATTGATATATTAGACAGGAAATGTTTTTGTATGTTATACATAGAGCTAGCAAGTAAGAAAACTTTTTTTTAAAATTAATAAGACCAGAGATAAATCGGAAGTTGACTATATCTATGCCTTATCTTTTTTCTTTTTTTCTTTACTTTTCTATACACTTTTACTTCTTTCTTTGATTTGTATTTCTATTTCTTTTTCATTTTCACCCTTTTAACTAGGTATATTTAAAACTCTAATAAAATTTGGAAAAAAACAAACAAAAGTGGATGGGCCTAATTTGGAGGATTTGTTTTATTGTTGATGATTTCTGGGGGTGTTTCTTGTTTTAGGCCCAGCAAGGCTCTCTAAAGTCTTAACATTTTGTTTTACTTTAGTTTCTAGGGAGGGGCAATGCTTTCAATTCAAAGGCAAAAGGGTATTTCAGAGTTCACAGAGGCACACATATACTGTAGCACCTGTCTACAACTCCTTCAACCAAATGTTCCTGGGATCATGGTGCAGTTGTGGAGGAAAAGTTGTACTTCTTTTAAGGAGTTACAGACAGGTACCAATCAAAGAGAATAGGAGGTGCTACATGAACAGTCCCATCTACTCCAAAGTACCTTTTTGCTTCTGAGTCTGAAACAATGCAAAACCTATTAGTTTCCCCATTAGAAATTGTGCTGTCAATTTTTGGCAATGTACGATCAAATTTCAGAGGTCCGAGGGTTGCATATGGTGGACCAGAGATTGCCTACCCTGGTTTACACCAATGTTTTCTTCTCTAACCTATTTTTCAGACATTTGGGGCTATATTAGATATTGAATCCAGCCAGCATGGAAAATGGCCAGGGATGATGGGAGTTGTTTCTCAAAACATCTGGAAGGCATTAGGTTGAGGAATGCTAGTCTATATCATATTCAGTTTGAGCTACTGGTGGAACAGAAATCTAGGTTAAGAAAATTGACCCTTATGAGTATGGAAATTATTACCAACATGGTGAAGCATAAAATCAAGCCCAATGATAGAACATAGTGTAGCCAGGCAAATGTGTTCAGAGATGGTCATTTTTATTTTTCAAACCTTCTCAGAAGTAATGTAAAATATTAAAATGATAGCCAGCCATTACTGCACAGTGTAGAGCTACTTTCTGCCATCTGAAAAGCAGAGGTCATATTGGACTTTTTAAAAAAATACACTCAAACCTATATTTTTACAGTCCAGAGGTAACAATGTGTCAAGAGACCTTAAGATGAGGATATATCAAAGGAGGTGGAGAGGTTCATTTAAAGAGATAATGAGTACCAGAAATACAAGAAGGATATAAGAAGACTGTAAAGAATGAATGACAGCTTCAGAGGGCAGTTAACTGAGAAAGTCAGTGCTTAGATTTAGCCTGAAAGGAATATTGGAAACTTAGGAAGATTTGGCATATTCTGTAGAGTGGAAGGAATTAATGGTAGATTGGTGGGGAACAAGAATGAAGTAGGAAGGCAACAAGTAGAAATAGCAGACACAAATACAGTAAGTTTATTATAAAACTAAACAATGCCAGGGAAATTGGTATAAGAGAACACCAAGGACAGTTTTCCTCAACTTGAATGCTTTCAAATGTTTTGACCAATAACTGACATTAGTTCCAATTAGCTTGATCTATAGTCAAGGAGGAAGAGAGTTGTAAGTCCAGTTTTGAAGAACTCAAGTTGAGAAAGGTTGATCTGGAATATGGCACCAATAATTAGAAAGGAAAAATAGTTTTAATGCTTGGTTATAACCTCTGTTTATGAGAATTGGATACATGACTTACTTGATAGAAGCCTTGTTCACATGATCATAGTGATACCTTCATATTAGTTATTTTTTTATTTCCTAATCTCTGCATGAAAGCCAGTTTGGTGTAGTGGTTAAGGCATCAGGCTAGAAACCCAGAGACCATGAGTTCTAGTCCTTCCTTAGGCACAAAGCCAGCTGGATGTCAGGATTTGAAGACCTTGCATTTATTAAGGTGGCAATTTTGGTGGCCTTCTCTATGCAAGGATGTGGAAGGATAGGTGGCCGGCTGCCCAATGTGTGCTATGGCAAAGAAAGTGGGGGGCAAACCCAGAGCACTGTTTCCCTACCCAACAACAGATAGCCATGGACTTCATAGTGGACCTGACCAAGAGTAAAAAAAGGACAGTGATTTGGGTGGTGACTGACTTGTTTTTGAAACAGTCACATTTCATTCCTTGTACTAGTATACCTAGTGCAGCGCAGTTGGCCAGGATGTTTGTGCAACACATTTATAGACTGTGTGCCCAAATGGGTTATAAGTGACAGAGGTGTACAATTTACCTCCAAGTTTTGGAGGGTGTTCCTGAAGAGGATTGGCATAGCTGTAGAACAAGGGTTAAGCTCCACCCATCACCCTCTGATGGATGGACAAACTGAGAGAGTGAACCAAGTGCTGGAGCAATACCTCCGATGCTATGTCAGCTATCAGCTTTATTTATCTACAAAATTCCTAAAAACCTGGCAACCATCGAAAAAACTGGGTCCAAAATATGTGGGGCATTTCCTTGTCACAAAGTTGATCAATGATATAATGATGGAGTTACAGTTACCGAAGAATCTGAGGAAAATTCATCCTGTATTCCATTGTAGTCTGTTGAAACCGGCTCTAGACTTGGAACATTGGCACCCAGAACAACCTATTCCAGTCCCCGTGATGATTGATGGAGAACAGCACTTTGAGATGCAGGATATATTGGACTCCAGATGTCACCATGGAGTATTACAATACCTGATACAATGGAAGCATTTCCCCAAGGCCCACAGTGAGTGGGTCAATAGCCACCATGTTCAAGCACCCCAATTAGTAAAAGAGTTTCACAGCCAGTTCCCATAAAAGCCTAAGTAGGGTATCTTTGGAAGAGCAGGGGAGTTGGTGTCATTGACATGTAACTGAGATGCTATATCTGTATTGATCTGATATGTACTGTATTTATGTGTTCCATATGTATTCATGTTTGTTCTGCGTAGAAGACTTTAAGGTGGGGGAGTTATTATTAAGGGGGTGGTATGTCAGGATTTAGTATCCTTCCAGTATATATGATGGGGTATTGTAGTACTGTATTTTCTTTAGCATGCTTGTAGTAACACTTTGGTATGTTGATTAGAATTGCTAAGACAGCCTGAATAGCTCCAAGGTCAGTTCAGTTGGCACAATCAGTGCTTGTTAGCTAAAGTATTTGCAGCTGGGTGTTAGGTGTTAGTGGGAAAATTAGCAGCTAGGGCGGGGCCAGTACTGAGATTTTTGTAGCAGCAATTGCACGGGCTTTCCTCAGTCTGATCTTTGCCTTGGACTGATCACCTGTATTAAGAAAGAACTCTTCCATATCCTCTGATGGCTTGTGATTTGAGAGACTGAATTAATACCAGAGGACCAGGATCATCACACTGGATGATCTTGGGCCAGTTGCTCTCTCTCAGCCCTAGGAAGGAGGCAATGACAAACCACTTCTGAAATCCCCCCCCCCCAAAAAAAAACCCTACAGTGACTTGTCCAGGCAGTCACCAGGAGTCAACACTGACCCAAAGGCACATACAGTCACACAAAAAATCTCTGCATACAGAGAGATCCAGATGGACAATATGGCAAATGTAATGTGGACAATGATCTTTAGTGCAAAACTGGAAGCCAAGACAATCCTTTCTCATCAGTAATACTAGAATTGGGCTCAGCAGCTTCTGTAGAATTTGGCCTAGACATAATATTTTCTTGTATTACACATGCACTTCTGATGCAGTATCAGACATATGGCAGATGCTAATCAGTCATTCCTGGAAGGGATTCCAAAGCAACGGCAAATATGGAATAGGGAGAAAAAAGAGGAAGTAGAGAATTGATTCATGCTGACTTCTTTCAAGATGCAGCCCAGCTACCTGTAAAATCTATTTCTATTTCTCCCTGCGATTTTGCTCCACAATACATTAATTAAAAAAAAATCCTCTGGTCTGACATTTCAAAATGAGTTTTGAATTACTTCACCTGATTATTTTTAAAGCCACTGAAATCCCTTATTTGTTTATGGCCTGCCTGAAGCTCCATGCAGGTATAGCAGCAAACTAACATAATATCTCTGCTTCTAAGGGAGATGCTGCAGGTTCACTTCAGAATGTGTAAGACCAGAGGAAGAAGCTCCGTTTATTGCAACCATTGTTGTACTTTTGCAGGCAAAATC
The DNA here is from genome assembly GCA_023362775.1 of Charina bottae. Taxonomy (NCBI): domain Eukaryota; kingdom Metazoa; phylum Chordata; class Lepidosauria; order Squamata; family Charinaidae; genus Charina; species Charina bottae. Next base: position 29,249,321 of record JALMGJ010000006.1, on the reverse strand, counting down.
ATTCATGTTAGTATATCTTTACTTTCTTTATATTAAAAATCAACAAAATTGCACATTTATGAAAATATATACAATAACATATAATTAAAATAACAGTCCCTATAACAAAATATTAAATATGACAATAAACAATGAGTTAAAATATGTCATAATGTCTTTGTTAAAAACAAAGACAACTTAAACCAATCACAACTTCAGAGGGAGGGTATTTCACTGTTTGGCAAGGATAACAAACGAAAGTACTTGTGTGTGTGCTCATCAAACTGGTAAGGGACAGTATCCTCAAAAAGACCTTTCCAACAAATCTTAAAAATCAAATTGGTTCAAAATGTGATAGTGATTCATTAGACAGGTAGGTTCTAAGCCACTGAGAGCTATAACAGCATTAAGTGCCACCTTGAATTAACCTGGAAAACAATTGGCAAGCAGTGTTCATCTTTCAGTGTTCCTGATATAATGCACCAGTTATCAGCCTCTCTATCACATTTTGCACCAATTAAAACTGTTTGACACTCTTGAATTGTAGCCCTATATAGAGGACATTGCAAGTGTGATCTGACTAAAAAGCACAGATAACTGAAGCCAAGATCAGAATGTCTAAGGCAGAGCTTTCCAAACTGTGTGTCACGACACAAAAGTGTGTCGCCACACAGAGTCTGCGCTTCCGGGTTTTCCCGTGGCAACACACCAACGGCAGCGTGCAAAAACCGAAAGCGGCAGCAGCGCTTCCGGGTTTTTGTCCGCTGCCGCAACGGCGGCACTTCTGGGTTTTCCCACGGCAACACAACAACGGTGGTTGGTGTATCGCCACGGGAAAACTTTGGAAAGCCCTGGTCTAAGGAAATATTGCAGCCAATGCATTAAACCTAGGTATAAAATTGTGTGGAGATTGAATGGACACAAGAAGGTACATTGGTGATCATGCTAAAGCAGGGCTTTCCAAAGTGCCGCCACTGGCGACACACCAGTGGCGGCGGCGCGCACGTGCATGGCGGTGGCGCGGGGGGACGTGTGGCGGCGCGCGCATGCATGGCGGCGGCGCGGGGGGACGTGTGGCGGCGCGTGCATGCACGGTGGCGGCGCAGGGATGTGTGTGGCGGCGCGCATGTGCACAGCGGTGGCGGCAGCAGCGGCAGCCTCCGCTAAAACGCAGAAGCTGCACCACTGCCACGGCCGCCATGCACGCGCGCACCACCGCTTCTGGGTGGTGTGGCGACACACCACACTGTGTGTGGCGACACACTTTTGTGTCGCGACACACAGTTTGGAAAGCTCTGTGCTAAAGCATCACAAGAGTGATGGGGGATATTAGGAAGGTGTTTAGAGATTGGGGAAGGGGCGTGGTGGCTCAGCGGGTAAGACGCCAGGCTTGCCAATCGGAAGATTGCAAGTTCGGAGGTTCGAATCCCTAGCCCCGCGTGACGGAGTGAGCTCCCATACTCACCCCAGATCTTGCCAACCTAGCAATTCGAAAGCATGCAAATGCTAGTAGATGAATAGGTACCACTTCGGTGGGTAGGTAACAGCGTTCTGCATGCATCATGCTGGCCACATGACTGTGTAAGCGTCTTCGGACAACGCTGGCTGTTCGGCTAACAAACGGAGATGAGCACCGGGCCCTAGAGGCAGCACCCTTTGCTGGCCATCCAGTGCTATCCTGCTATCCTGTGTGATCTCTTGTGAGATTTTAGTGATATCAGAGTAGAAAGAGACTGGAAAGTTTCCAACTCATTACTGAGTCATTTTCATGGCAGGGTGTTGGTCTCATGACGGTAGCCTGTGGTCTGATAATATCTCAAATAATTGAGATATTAGAATAATATAGAATAGAATAGAATAATAACTTTATTGTCATCCCACTATACACTATACAAGTGCACAATAGAATGAAATTTCGTTGCAGTTGGCTCACAAATTCACTCAAGCAATAAAATACTAATGATAATAATAAAAAACCATAATTACTATAAAATACCCATTCTTATAAAATATACATTCTTAAAAAATATACATTCTTTAACTCACAAAAGAACCTATTTGGCATTCAAGAATCCAATAGCCTGGGGGACAAAGCTGTTTCCCAATCTGGCTGTTCTACATCGGATACAGCGGAACCTCTTCCCAGAGGGTAACAAAGAAAACAAACCATGATGAGGATGGGAGGCATCACTGATGATCTTTTGAGCTCTGGACAAACAGCGTGCATGTGCTAAATCTTGGATGAGGGGCAGAGATATCCCAATTATCTTTTCTGCTGCCCTTACCACTCTCTGCACAGACTTTCTATCCGAGGCCCTACAGCCTCCAAACCAGATGGAAATACAGCTTGTAAGTACACTCTCTATAGTGCCTCTGTAGAAAGTAAGGAGAATGGAAGATGGGAGATGTACTTTCTTCATCCGACGCAAAAAGTGCAAACGTTGCTATGCTCGCTTTACCAAAAATGTGGTATTAAGGGACCAGGACAGACTATTTGTTAACTGCACCCCCAGGAATCTAATGCTACTGACTGACTCCACAGCTATGTTATTGATAAAAAGTGGAGTGTAACTGCACCGGTTCTTCCTGAAGTCTATAATAATCTCCTTAGTTTTTTCCACATTTAAAACCAAGCTGTTTTTATTGCACCACTCCACCAAACCCTTTACCTCCTCCCTATAAGCCCACTCATCCTCACCCCTGATAAGACCCACTACAGTTGTATCGTCCACATATTTCACAGTGGAATTGGTGGTATACTTGGCGCCACAGTCATGTGTCATCAGGGTGAACAACAATGGGCTCAAGACACAGCCCTGTGGGGAGCCGATGCTTAGGGAGATAGAGCTAGAAGTATTATATCCAACTCGCACCGACTGAGACCTCTCAGTAAGGAAGTCAAGTAGCCAATTACACAAGGGAGTACTAAAACCTAGAGAACCCATTTTGTCCACCAAATGCTGGGGAACAATCGTATTGAACGCTGAGCTGAAATCTATAAACAGCAATCGCACATAACTGTTGTTCTCCTCAAGATGTATCAGACTCGATATTGATTATTTTATTAATTAATTATCTTCTGCAATTGTTCATTTTAAAAGATATGGATAAAATAAAAAGAAAATAAACCTGTATAGTTCAATGAAAATATCTCATCTCTTTATTTCAGGAGTGAGCACAGTGACGCATCCTTCACAGTTCCTTTTCATCTGAAGGAATAAGCATTTGGCATCTCATTAATCTTCCTTCCTTTCTCCCCCCTCCCTTCTTCCTCCAGGATGTTGCCAAGTCATTTTCAAGACACATTCAATAACCAGAACTCCCAAACAAAGCCACTCAGCCTGCTGCTCATTTGGATAAAGTTAATTACAGCACAGATTAGAATCTGCAAAGCTTGATTAGTGTTAGGGAGACATAGAGAATCACATCATTCTTTGGGAGATTCACATACCCTCCCTCCTACTACTACTTCTTTTTTTTGTCTCTTCTTTTGTTGTTGTTATTTGTTGTTGTTACTCTTAATTGTTTTGTTTTCTTATATCTCAGGTGTTTGGCAAGGATTAGTGAGCTGTGTTGCCCAAAGATAGAGTATGCTGCTCTTCCCATTCATCTGGAACAATTTTAATTCAGAAAAAGAAATTAAGCCACATTACTTCATTCTGTTATTTCAGAGATGCAAACTTGCATTCACCTAACATTCATAGTACGGCAATTGCTTTGGTAGAAGCAACTAAAATGTCACTAAGTAATGCACAAGCTTTCCCATTCTTCAGAATTCTTCCTCAAGAAGAAGCTTAAATGGAAGGAAAATAAGAGCCGCGTAGCTGCTTCCAAATAATTAGTTTGTAGCGATCCTGAAGTGAAATACAAGATGTATGTTTCAGACATAATTAGATTTCGCCTGCTTGGAAGCACCCAGAGGTTATAGGACAACTTATTTTATACTTATCTTACACTTTGCCATGTGAATATAATTATGATGAGTCAATAAGATGATGGGTTTGAAGGACAGCACACAAAATTTTAAAACAAACAAACAAACAATGTAGTACACCATTTGCAGTTCTTTGTTTTTCCTATTAACACTTCTCTTCTATGATCTGCTTTTTAAAGATATCATAATAATTAAGAATGCATCTGTCATAGTGATGGGTTATTACATCAGCTATATTTTCCTCTCTTCTTTTTTCTTTTAACTGATTAACCTGGAAGAGTTTGGATCTTTGAAATTTATTTTGGTTGGCAAGGCTGCTATGGATTTTTGATTTTGAATGTTTTCATGGTCAACATGACCATCACTGTTTGGTGTTACTTTGTGACATTTTAGAAAAACTGGTATGGATTTTGGACCTTTCTTACATACAGACCTCTTTGGGATATTTATGATTTTGTAATGCCACTTGGACAGGGATGGGCTAATCACTAAATATCCTATCAGATTTTTGCCCATCTCTGTCCTATGAACTATATGTGTACTAGCTGAAATTGACTACAGAAGATTGAGGAACTGGATTCAATCTGGGACACTGGTAGGTCAGATAATGTCATCTGAAGTATCACCAAACCCTGAATTAAGCTCTGCTCCTTGACATCACTCTCCATGCAACAATAAAGTGAAGAGATTGTTCTCTGCCTGTCTGAAACATGGAGAAATGTCAGGCAGATTGTAAGAGCATGCTTTCCTGATTCATGGAGAAAAATGTTTCAACCATGGTTCCCTTTTTCTAAAGGAGAAATGTACTGAGTGGTTGAACAAAGTCACATTTGCTGACATTCTGAATGAAGTGCAGGCAAGGATAATTTACATGAATAGGAGGGAGCAGGGGAAGGAAAAAATCTTTTGGGTTGGTCCACCAGTTATGGGCTACAAGGATCCAAACAGACATTAAATGTCAACAAAGAGACAAAGATGCCCCTGACTCTTTCTTGCCATGTAATGGTTGGCTGGTAGTTCTACTTTAAAGGAAAGAACAGGACTTCAGTTAAGGCCTCCATGTGCTGGATGGGCCATGCTGGTGACTTGGATTATGCCCATGGGCAGATATTTCCTTATATTACTTACAGAGGATGCCTGCAACATTTTATTTATTTATTTCTCAAATTTATAAGGCTACCCAACTCACAATGACTCTGGACGGCATGAGAGTTAAAAACAGACGCCAACACAATAAACAGAGTAGGCCTGGGTTACTTGAACCTCCAGTGAACATGTGCCTGAAGGCATGCTTCCTGGGTCTATCAGATGACATCTATCAGATGACAGTGATTTAAAGTATGCCCACTGTGTTGGATTTTACTGGATAGGCAGAAACAATGGAGAGAGGTGGTCCCTCAGATAACCAGAATCCATACCATGAAGGACCTTATAGGTAACGACCAGCATCTTGAACTGCACATGGAAGTTTCTTGGTAACTGGTGCAACTCTGTCATATGGGCATGCCACTGCATTCTGGACCTGCTATAAACTTCATCCAGTGGCTTCCTCTGGGGCTCTCTGAAGCAGCAACCCAACTATTTCCTCAACAACAGTTCCCCAAAAGGGAAGCTTGGAGACTGGATGAAAGTTGCCCAGAACTGTTTGGTGCAGTGATGGCACCCCACCATTTTTTCCCCAAGCAGGTGGGATCACCCTCTCACTCAAAGATGCACTCACTACCATATGGACTAAACCATGTGTCATCTCTTGGGAGGCCTTTAGACAGCCAGGAAGGGCATGAATCTAATGGAAAGCCAGTCAGGTTAACAGTCTCAACAATCCTGTCTGCTTCCTCAACAGTTCCAGCATCAAACACTTCCCAAGTAACAGGATAAGAGAGTGCCTCAGTCAACTCACTCAGTCTTGTCCAGTTAGTTGTCCAAGATAAGCAACATTATCCCTCAGGTGGCTAGAGTGTTCCCGACAGTCTTATAAAGGTTCTATGCATTACTTACAGCCACATACTTGGCATTGTTTTCTATAATTTACTAGCATTTTTTTTTTAATTTCAACACATATTGGCCAAGACGTCTGGATGTTGCAATTCTAACAGGTTAGAGATGTCTGCTCCAGGGCAGTTGTTTTTGGCCTCTCTTACAAGGAGCTTTCCAAACAGGGACTTCTTTTTGTGATCAAAGGGACCCTCATCTGTCTACTCTGAGTTTAAAATTGCCCTGTAAAGCTGTATGCAGCTTTATAATGATAGGTAGTGAATCTGGAGCTAAAATGCATGCATTGGAATCACTCATCCCCAAATTAATTATTTGTGTGCTACAAAATGCTTGTATTTGTTTAATCAATCAGTTCCATTGTATGACTGCAGAGTTCTCATGTTTTGACAGAAAAAGCAATAATAATTCTGATCTCTTTCTTTTCTCCCTTCAAAGCTCTGCACCATGCTGGGTTCTGCATAACGTTAAGAGGGAGCAGCAGTATTTAAATATACTTTACCTTCATCCCAATATTACTCAAAGGAACCAATTGCCTTGTTTGAGGTAATATTATACTGAACTTTCCCTTGGATGAATTATCTATATCCAGCTACTTTATTGCTATTTTTCTCTCAGCCATATTTAAACTCTGACTTTAAAAAGGAGACTCCTAGTCTTTAAAGAGCAAATCCAAATGCACTTTACTATGAGAAGTGGTAGGAGGGCAAAAGAGAAAAGACACAAAGTGTGAAATCAATGCTGAGTTGCCTAAAGCCTCTCCTCTTCTTTGATAGATAGGAAGACTTCAAGGAACATAGATGTACTGACATACATTTTCAGTTGCTAAATGAAGATAGAAGGGACTTCTTGAAATCACAATGGAAGGGGTTTGATGAGGTAGGAATTTAAAAAAAGAGAAGAGAACATTATGGAAACTTTATGTAACTGTATAACCAAAACCACAAACAGAAAATAATTATTTGTGTAACTAGTTTATTTTTCCCTGTGTTGCATTCCTCTGATGATTAATCTGAGACTCTGAAGATTGTCTTATTGCCTATTCCTAAAGTCAGTAGCAAATACCAAGGATATTAAACTGCTGATCCATTCATTCCTAATAATTTTTTTCTAATCACATTGGGATTATACACTTCAAAATACAGATGGCAGATTTTATGGTGCATGGCTTGACCTTGTTTCAAACTTCCTGGGCACAGAAAATTCTTCAGCAGGAAGAAGGATGAAAAATGCCTGGAACTTCTCAGCATTCTTATGGAAAAGTTTAATCAAACTCAAATATCCACATCTATAAAAAGGTAAAGGTTCCCCCCGCACATTTGTGCAGTCGTGTCCGACTCTAGGGGCCGGTGCTCATCTCTGTTTGTTAGCCGAAGAGCCAGCGTTGTCCGAAGACGCTTCCACGGTCATGTGGCCGCATGACGTGCGCGGAACGCTGTTACCTACCCACCGAAGTGGTACCTATTAATGTACTTGCATTTGCATGCTTTCAAATTGCTAGGTTGGCAAGAGCTGGGGCTAGTGTGGGAGCTCACTCCGCACGCAGGGCTAGGGATTCGAACCTCCGAACTTGCGATCTTCCAATCGACAAGCCTGGCGTCTTACCCGCTGAGCCACCATAATTATAAGACTGGATTTAGACCCTGATATATTCCGAACTGATCCCAGAAGGATGCCTTAGATCAATGTTTTTCAAACTTGGCAACTTTAAGATGCATGGACTTCAACTCCCAGAATTCCCCAGCCAGTCTTAAAGTTGCCAAGTTTGAAAAACACTGCCTTAGACTGTACATTAGGATGCTGGGTTTGCCAACTGATTATAGTACATCCTGGTGCAGTTGTGTTTGGAAAAGTGACTATGTCATCAACACTGAACCTGGGCCAGGTTTTTACAAAGCTACCATTGAAAATCCCAATGATTTATGTACATGAAGACAGCCACAGCATTATATAGTATTCATTTCAGAAAAGGACATTTCTAGCAACTGGATGGAAACCTAGGCCAAGGGAATTTTGAATGTGCTTATTTATTAGGACTGTGCAAAGCTTTCAAAACAGATCCTTCATGATATTTTTTTCCATTGTGCATTTCACTTTTTTATTGTTAAAACAAATGTATCATTTGCAAAGCTCATGGGGTTGCTTCTGAAAGCTGTTTCCAACTTTCTCTATATGTGCGTGCATGTACAGCCAATGGTACAAAAGTGAAGCAAAGTAGATGTGTATAAACATGTATGGGGAGACAGCTCAGACCAGCTTCCAAAGTGAGGCTTGCAAAAGGTGGTTGCTTTAATGAATCAGAAACAGGTATTTTGCATGCACTACCACATGTTGCAAATCACTTCTTTTGAAGGCTTTGTACAACCCAATTAATTATCACTTAGCCTGAGAAAAATGGAGACACATACAGAGAACTGAATTTATCAGCTTCTATGGGACCTGCTTTGGCTGCCTTAAGTACTGCCTTCTCTATGATCATCCTGCATCGTTGCAAATAAAAACACACATTACTTAATATTTTTGTTTATTTGTTCAGTCACTTCCAACTCTTTGTGACTTCATGGACCAGCCCACGCCAGAGCTTCCTGTCGGCCATCGCCACCCCTAGCTCCCCTAAGATCGAATCCGTCACCTCCAGAATATCATCCATCCATCTTGCCCTTGGTCCATCCTGCATCTTGCTCTTCCTTTTGCCTTCCACTTTCCCTAGCATCAGCATCTTCTCCAGAGTATCCTGTCTTCTCATTATGTGGCCAAAGTACTTCAGTTTTGCCTTTAATATCATTCCCTCAAGTGAGCAGTCTGGCTTTATTTCCTGGAGTATGGACTGGTTTGATCTTCTTGCAGTCCAAGGCACTCTCAGAATTTTCCTCCAACACCACAGTTCAAAAGCATCTATCTTCCTTCCCTCAGCCTTCCTTATGGTCCAGCTCTCGCAGCCATAGATTACTATGGGGAATACCATTGCTTTAACTATGCGGACCTTTGTTGTCAGTGTGATGTCTCTGCTCTTAACTATTTTATCAAGATTTGTCATTGCTCTCCTCCCAAGAAGTAGACGTCTTCTGATTTCCTGGCTACAGTCAGCGTCTGCAGTAATTTTTGTGCCTAGAAATACAAAGTCTGTCACTGCCTCCACTTTTTCTCCCTCTATTTGCCAGTGATCAATCAAGCTGGTTGCCATAATCTTGGTTTTTTGAGGTTTAACTGCAACCCAGCTTTTGCACTTTCTTCTTTCACTTTCTTCATAAGGCTCCTCAGCAATAATTTATCACCTCCAAAATCCTGCCTATCAGAGGTCTTGTGGGAGGACTGTTCCATCACACTCACTTTTTTGCTAGAACTTGTTTAAACTGCTTTGTTTAGAGCACTGTTTCTCAACTTTGGCCACTTGAAGATGTGTGAACTTCAACTCCCAGAATTCCCCAGCCAGCCGTTCTGGGAGTTGAAGTCCACACATCTTCAAGTGGCCAAGGTTGAGAAACACTGGTTTAGAGGGAGGGAGAAAAAGATTGAGAATGGAACTCAGATGTATTCTGCAGTGTTTTTTAAAAAACCGTGCTTGCTTTTTCTTAAACAATCTATCTTTCCCCCACACCATCCTCTTTTATCCTTATTCTTCTTTAATTCTCTATTTATTTGCTTGGCTTGTAGCATAGTCCCTGTTAGTTATACTGAGTCTTCTTCACTGAATGTGCCAGTTTCATATTGCGTTTTGCTGTTGACGATACGCATAATGTAAGACGTATGTGTGGTCTCACCCACCATTGGGCCTGCCCACCCAAGCTATCAGACCAGGATTGAGTGCAGCAAGGATTACTTTCCCTGGTATCCCTGCCACCACCATATTTCTCTCCTTCTGGCTAGGGGTTTAGGAGAAAGACCAAAGGAAGTAAAATGCCAGTAACTGGGATTTGGTTTGCAACTGGCATACTACCAGTTTATAACCTCCCAAGACACAGCTATGACCAAAAATCCCTATTTAAAAATAGCATTTATTTTATTTGAAGATGCTTTGCAGCAAAGAGGAACATGGATGGGTGTTGATCTTAGAAAAAGGACTGGGTTCAAAGAGTGAGTGTAATTCATCAAAGGGCAGGTGTCCTAAAAGGAACAATAGTTAAAATAATAATACACACACACACACACACACACACACACACACACACATACACATACACATACACATACACATACACATACACATACACACATACATACATACTGTGTGTGTGTGTATTCACAGATAGAGAATTGGGCAAGGCTTTTAACACACTCCTAATAAAATAAATAAGTCTAACACAATCTAACTGATTAATTACTAATCCTAGACATCTGCATGCGATTAATTCTTCCCTTAGTCCTGGAAACTTCTCGCTCTATATAACTAGTTTTCTCTTCCCACCAAACCCTCCTGCTTTTGGGAAGACTCAAAGACAAAATCCTTAATCACATTCCTATTTGGCTATTCAACATCAAAAGGGGAGGAGAGTTGCATTTTATTTATTATTTATTTATTATTTCAATTTATATGACCGCCCATCTCCCCCAGTCGGGGGACTCTTACACAGGAATTTCGCCCAATGCTCCTCCATGGTTTCCTTACTAGAGGTAAAGCTACTAAGATACAGTCACTTGTGTATGATTTCTAATTCAATAGAGTATTCTATGGCTTATGAAGCTAGAGGTGCCCATTACAGCAGAATACAGATTTTTGAAATATGTTTTTACAAGTGTTAGGTGTTATTGTGATATACAATAATGGCCACACACATACTTTGCAAAAAAAAATGTTGAACTAGCTAATAACATATAATTCCCAGGAGATGCTAACCTAATGCCTAAAATCTATGGCAACAAACTAGCTAGCCAGAAAAAAGAAGAAGACAGAGTGATAATGATTTTTATTTTTAATATGGAGTAGGGCATTTTCTGCTTTGATTCAGCACAACTTCTCTGTTGGCTCTTTGCTAGAAAATTTGGAAGCTACAGTACTGTCCTTCCCTTATTTCTGCTTTAAAAGAGATGCAGGTGGAATATTTCAGAAATGTATTGCAGTGAAATTGTGAAAATATCCAACTGATACTTTGCAGGATTAATGTTTTCTAATGGGTCTATAATCCTTTTTATTTTCATTTCAGTCTGACAAAAAATGAAGCAGCTGCTGGCATGTTGATACTTCCCAATTATAGCTTGTAGTTGAATAATTTATCAAATTGCATGTTGACTCTCAAATCAGTTCAGATTGAAAATGCTTTTCTTTTAATCCTGAATCAGATTCAGACTGAATCTTGCCATTTTCAGATCTGAAATCTGAAATGGATCTAAGCTAATTAGCACTTCATTCATTCATTTATATCCTGATTTTTTATTCAGGAGCTCAAGACAGTGTATATGGTACTTCTTCCTATTTTCCCCCAAAGTAACAAACATGTGAGTTAGATTGGGCTGAGAGATTGTGCCTGGTCCAAGTCACCCAGTGAGCCTCCATTGTGAAGGGTGGACATGGTATCTCCTGTGTCAGTCTAATACCTTAACCATTGCACTACAAAAAGTAAAGGTTCCCCCCACACATTTGTGCAGTCGTGTCCGACTCTAGGGGCCGGTGCTCATCTCCGTTTGTTAGCCGAAGAGCCAGCGTTGTCCGAAGATGCTTCCATGGTCATGTGGCCGGCATGACGCACGCGGAACGCTGTTACCTACCCACCGAAGTGGTACCTATTAATCTACTTGCATTTGCATGCTTTCGAATTGCCAGGTTGGCAAGAGCTGGGGCTAGTGTGGGAGCTCACTCCGTCACGCGGGACTAGGGATTCCATTGCACTACACTTGCTATGTAATATCAAGTAGCTTTCAGTGACCTCCTTCTAAGAAAACTGAATCTTGGTAAACACTCAAGCAATATTCCATGTTGTCCGTTTCTTTACATCCTTTCATATATGCCTCTTTCAGCTATTTCTTCCACATTTAGCACATCAATCAGTGGCCACAGATGGGATTATGGGAGTTGTGATTCTTCTCATCTGGAGAAGCCCAGGTTAGGAAAGATGAACTGGATCACAATGATGATCAAACCCAGATATGTAGAATGTAGAGTAAGCTTACTTTACCCACAGCTACATGGACAGCCTAGATCTGAGTATAAGTATTTTAGTTGTTTGTGTGTGTGTGTTTCTATTTCAAATCTTTCCTTCCCAACTAAGCTTCCACTGTTACATCAATTTTTTTTGTTGGTCATAGCAAGGAATCAGAGGTTTCATAAGTGGTTTGTTGAGGTGATGAGGAACTAGTGACTAAGGCAGTGAATCTCAAACTGAGAAGGATCATTTAACATCTTTTTCAATCAAGCTTTGCCTATTACCACGCATAGGAGATGTTCATTTTTTAAAATGCTAGAAATGAGGGAGCTTCATGCAATCCTCTCACCTCAGCCCTCTCATGTCCTCTTTTTAATCTGCTTAGGGCTAATATGCTGCCTTATTAAAGGGTAAATGGAGTTATGCAGTAATTGCTACCACAAAACACCAGCAGAAATCTTTCCCTTAATCTCTGCCCCTGCTGAGGCTTTCCATTTCTTTATTCATGCAAGGAATGCAAAGCGAGATTTGAAAGAGGTGGAAGTTGGACACAAGTCTCAGGAAATTAGTGGAAGGGAAATGCTCATTTTGAACCAGCAAAATGTCACCCTTGGGTTTGGGGGGTTCTTGTGCATCCTATAAGCTGAACTTTTAACTATTTTTGCGCTCTCTAGTCACCTACAATTTACACTTCCCCCCCATATCTGATCTTTCTAAAAAGGATTCTCTGGGGAAGTGGTTTTGCTTTCTTGTCCTTTCTTTTCTCTGACAACTCAAGGAAGTGGGGTGGGGGTGGGGTTTCTCCCCTCATATTATCCCCACAGCAATGCATCTCTGAGATAGTGACTTCCATGGTCAAGTAGAGATTCAAACCTGGGTCTCCCTAGTCAAAATCAAATACATTTATATATACACACACACAGTGTGTGTGTGTGTGTGTGTGTGTGTGTGTATATTCACACTCCTACCCACACAACACTGTTAACAGTGGGGGGGACAGGGTTGGGGAATGGCATGACAACTGGGCAGAGGGTAGAGAGGAAAATTGCAAAGAACAGAGATATGGGGGATATGGAGAAAGAATAGGAGAGCTAGAAGAATGAGGGTGGAAGAAGAATAGGATGTCACATGAACACAGAAAGAAGAGGAAGAAGGTTGTGGGGTATGTATGGGGAGGTGAGTGAGGCTGCTCAAAAGTTGTGCCAGACTCCTAATAAATGCAGAAACAACCCCATACATTTTAGCTGTTTTAAGATTCCCAGTCAGATGAAGCATTCTGTTATCCCTTCAGGGTAGTCCAGACAAGAAGAGCAACCATGAGTACTAACTCTATTCTTATTGTAAGGTTACATTAATAGAATCTTGCAAATCTGAAAGTACCCCTCCTGTCTCTTACTTTTACTCTCCTGAAAACTAGGGAGGGTCCCTTCTGAGATGCTTTCTCCACCCATCCTCCTTTGGACTCAAATTTTGTTTATCAGACTGTTGTCTAGGCTGAGACTCTTCCTCCTGTCTCCTAAGGTCATTCCCACTTACCATTACACATTCTGAGTATGCATGTGTCTGTACACACACACACACACACACAAACACAAACACACAAACACTGTCCTGCAAATGCCAATTGTATGATTGGATTTGCTGTCAGTTCTCATGGCAGAAAAGTAAGAAGTAAATATGTCACCCCACATTGTTTCTTGGAGAACAAACAACAAAACCTCAGTTGTTGTTTTTCCAGCTATTTCTTTTGGCCCTTATTAGAGTACACTCTGAGTGGCTTAAAAAGGTCAGTTAATCAGGAAAGTGTTTTTCCAATTTTGGGCACTTCTCAATGGTAAGCATTCTTAAAAAAATGGTGACAGAATTAAATGCATCTATGAAGAGTAAGTGTCTTGATTCATTAGAGCAGGGCTTCCCAAAGTTTTCCCGCGGTGACACACCAACTGCCGTTGGTGTGTCGCCACGGGAAAACCCGGAAGTGCCGCCATTGCGGCAGCACGCAAAAAAAAAGCCGCCTTCGGGTTTTTGTGCGCCGCCGTTGGTGTGTCGCTGCGGGAAAACCTGGAAGCGCTGATGATGATCAGCCAGGTTGTGTGGCGACACACCAGACTGTGTGTGGCGACACACTTTTGTGTCGCGACAGAGTTTGGAAAGCTCTGCATTAGAGTTACTGTGTAATGAAAATACTGTAGGAAAGAAGCATCTTCCCTCCACCACCTTTGCTTTGCCTGTGAGCTTCTCTTGAATGTACAATTGCAGGGACAATGTTAAGCACAGCAGGACCTTAAATGCAATGGAAATGCCCAGCTGAGTTTCCAGTCACTGGAGGTCCTTCCCAGTCTCTGTAGGAAGTGCAGCTTCACCTGTGCTGCTTTTCGGCAGGAAACAAGGTAACAAACAAGCAAAATGTAGATCCTTTAATCTTAATTATGTGAATTAAGCATAGTGGCTTATTTTGATGAATTGAATCTGTTTCTGCTAACAAGGTAGAAGAGACAAAGAACCATGAGGTGTGTTTTCAAGCTTGTAACTGCAGTACTATGGTCCACCAGCTTGCTTCTTAGAATGGATAGCTGAAATTTTCAGAATGCTGAATTTTGCACTTGTTGCTCTAAACATGTTGATTATTACATAGTAGTTTTCAGTTATGTGGTATCTCCAATATTAGATGATGTCACCCACACATACAAACTACTATATTGGGTGTGATATGCCTTCATAACAATGTTTGCTTGCAATTAGGAAGGCTCAGACTGGTAATCATAGGACATTCCATGGCAGCTTCCTATCAGGGCATTTAAAGATGGGGAAGCAGAATGGCCATGTGCCAAGTATGTTCTTGGTACATACTTAGCCATGGGGCTCAGTGGGCTCTTCTAAATGTGTGCTAATGACAGGGACCACAATATACCAAGAAAATTTTTGCAGCAAGTTCTATTGGAAGGAATATTGTAGGAAACTTCCTGCTGAATTTTGCCCAACATCTAAAAACTCCTCTGTTAATACAAATGTTAAGTCCTCAAGTGGTGGATGGTTTATGGCTGTCCTCTCCATTCTTACTGCTTATCTTAATAATTCATCCAATCACTCCTGCCCCTTCTTCTTGGGAAATTGCTCCACAATTTAATCAATCTCACCAACAAAAGCCAGCCAACCCTCTCTGATATTCAGCCTTTCTTCTGCTCAGTTTAAGATCATTAGTCTTCATTTGAGTGGCTTGCACCAATCCTCAACATTCACTGCTTCTTTTCTTCTCCTCTTTACCCTTCAGATGCTTTCAGAAGGTGATCTGCTAATTGTTTTGTCATTGCTCTTCAGCTGAGCTAAGCATGCTCTTAATTTTTCCTCTCATCAATCAGTACTCTCTGTCCCTTTCATCCCTGTTAGAGATCTTCTGTGAACTCTCTTTCCGCTCATCAACAGCATCTCTCAGGTACCAAGGGCCATTGTGGGAAACCCTGGCTCCAGTTCTGGTCTCACTGACACACAATGCAAGTTATGATCTCCCTCCTTGTTTAGGGGAAGATTCAGTGGTTAATAGCAAAAGGTGTCATTCAAAGAAATATCAGGGATCTACTTGTTTCCTTTCTAATAGGCCAGAACACCATAATGCATTTCACACATGGATGCAGAGCATTTTGATTATGAAGATGAAAAGTGGTTCTGTTTTATATCTTCTCTCATAACACTTCTCATTCCATATTCCAGAAGTTATTTTTCACTCTCATTTTCCTATCAAAGGAATGATCTATTTCCATCTTTCCAGGTGGGCACTGTGTTTTTCAGAGTGGTTCAGGAGTCAAAAAGCTATTTTGTAAGAATGGTGTGAAATTCAGCCTCCAGTTTCCCCATTGAAAATAGTTATTGATTTTTTACTGATTTCTTGGGTGAAAAAAAAAATATACTGAAGTTTTTTAAAAAATGGAGGGAGAATTTTCTGTCAAGGTTTTCTTCTTTTAAAAAAAGAAAAGCCTTATAAAACAACCAGATGTGATGCCTAAGGCTTATGAATAATGCATGGGATGGAACGTATAGAGAAATCTTGGTGTTGCTGTTTCATGGAACCAGTAGAAGCAAATAGCTAAATTTATTTCCACTTTAGATCAAAGTTTATTTTCATCCCTGGACCACTCAGGTATCAAAGTCTTCTAGAACCTGCAGGTTTTGTTTTGTTTTTAATTAACAGTCTTACATAAATCAATCTCCTCCAGATATCCTGGGGTTCGGCATCTATAATGCCCAGAAAAGTATAGGGCTGGAATCCAACAGAAGGATCACAACCCTTGGGGACAATGTCTAGGAGGATGACTGAGCATAGATGACTGGTTTTAATTTTGTAATTGTAATATAGAATAAATACATACATACTACTCTTTCCCCTGACCTTCAAAGTAAACCATGGAGAAACATTAATCCAGACTTCCTGGTGACACCAGAAATCAATCAAAATTGCTTTGAGGGCCAGCTCGACTGTATGGGTCACCAGCTGGTTATGTCTGCTGCACTTCATAGGTAAAGGTAAAGGTTCCCCCCACATATTTGTGCAGTCGTGTCCGACTCTTGGGGCCGGTGCTCATCTCCGTTTGTTAGCCAAAGAGCCAGCGTTGTCCGAAAACGCTTCTGCGGTCATGTGGCCGGCATGATGCATGTGGAACGCTGTTACCTACCCACCGAAGTGGTACCTATTAATCTACTTGCATTTGTATGCTTTCGAATTGCTAGGTTGGCAAGAGCTGGGGCTAGTGCAGGAGCTCACTCCGTCATGCTAGGGGCTAGGGATTCGAACCTCCGAACTTGCGATCTTCCAATCGACAAGCCTGGTGTCTTACCCGCTGAGCCACCACACCCCCCGCTGTACTTCATAGCACTGACTTATTCTCTGTAATCCATTGCTCCTGAATTCCTACAAAACTCTATTACAAGTCAGAAAGGGGGGTAGATTTAACCTTTGTTGCTGTTCTGCTGCACTAGTTCAGATGCTTTGTACTTTTTTTCCAAACCAACAGAATGTTGTAAAGAAATTATGTAGAGAGGTTTGAGACAGTCTGTCAGTCAGCAGGATCAAGAGTGATCAGAACAGAAGACAACCTGTTCTGGTGTGGCAAGAGATGCCAACAAAAGAAAGAATTTGAAAATGGGTCAGATCCAGCCCAGGAGCTGTGATGAAAAAAAAAGCCAGAAAAAAAAATCCCCAATTCATCCCTAGGGGAGAAGCAGTTGGGTAGTGGCTACAAATGCTGCTAATTGTTCCATATTATACCCTTTTCCTTCCTCCTTCCTGATCAAGTGACCCAAAGTGGAGCTTTTTTTTTTAAACAGGGCAGAAAGAATTCCAGGTAAGCTGTGCTTTCCCTACCTTATTTTAGTAATTTTTCTATTGCAGTGTCTGGAATTTAGATCCTCACAGTTGGAAAATTGGACAGCTAGAAAGTGCCAAAGGTAGTTAGTTCCTCTTTAAACCACAGTTTGTGAAATACTGGTGTGTTGATTAGTCCAAAGAACTTTCAATATGGTCAGGACCAAGATTTTATCTCCATGAAATTATATGGGATGATTTCAGCACCCATTGACAGTCTGCTGAAGGAAATTTTCCTGACAATTGTCAATAATGATTTGCTGTATTTGTAAAAATATAAATTGGATGCCACTCCACTGGCCATATTGCTCTCTTTTGTATTGCCTAGCATAGTCATATTTAATTTGCTCTTCAGGGCCACTATCAAAAAGCCACGTTCAGCAATCATTGCATTAGGTTTCAAACAGCTTCAGAGATGAACCTCATTTCATTATTTCTCACAGGCACCCTTTGAAAGTTACAGCTCTATCTTCACTGGTATTTACAATACCGATTACTTTCCTGCCATCTGTGAAAGCAATTAATGCAATGTCTGTTGTTTTAAGGGTTTCCCAGGTGTAGCTTTGATACGAATCTATTTAGGAGAGCTTGACTTTAGCAAAAAGTTATAATCTGCCTTGAGGCCTTAATATTTATTTATTTATCAAATTTCGCCACCGCCCGTCTCCCCCAAAAGAGGGACTCTGGGCGGTTTACAATAAAGCTAAAAAATTAAAATACAATAAAACAACATATAGTGCATAAAATATAAATATAAAATATAAATGGAAAATGGAATCAAGATGGCTGTTAAAAATTCTAATTCAATTGATACATGTGAGGAGCACTTTAAGGCGCTAGCCATCGCCAAGAATGACTGCCCCCCTTCCTGCCCCAAGCGAGATGGCAGAGCCAGGTCTTAAGAATTTTCTGGAAGGTCAGGAGAGAGGGGGCTTGCCTCACCTCTGTGGGAAGAGTGTTCCAAAGGGCGGGAGCCACAGCAGAGAAGGCTCGCTTCCTGGACCCCGCCAGTTGACATTCTCTTGTGGACAGGGTCCGTAACATGCCCTCTCTGCATGACCAGGTGGGACGGGTCGATGTAATGGGGATGAGACGGTCCCTCAGGTAACCTGGACCCATGCCATGTAGGGCTTTAAAGGCAATAACCAACACCTTGAATTGGACCCGGAAGCAAATTGGTACCCAATGCAGCTCTTGCAGCAAAGGTGTTACGTGTGCTGATCATGAGGCACCTAAAATTGCCGGTGCAGCCGCATTCTGGACCAGCTGTAGCTTCCGGATACTCTTCAAGGGTAGCCCCATGTAGAGTGCATTGCAGTAGTCTATATGGGAGGTGACTAGGGCATGAGTGACTGTTCGGAGGGCCTCTCGATACTGGAAAAGGCGTAACTGGCGCACAATACGAAGTTGAGCAAAGGCCCTCCTGGCCACGACTGCCACCTGCTCTTTGAGCAGGAGTCGTGAGTCCAGGAGGACCCCCAGATTCCGCACCAGGTCTGTTTGGGGCAGTGCAACCCCATCCAGAGCTAAATATGGTAAATTTCTGGATACAGAGAAGTCCTTAACCCATAGCCACTCCGTCTTACAAGGTTTCAGCTGAAGCCTGTTGTCCCCCATCCAGACCCCCACACCCCCCAGGTACCAAGAGAGGGTGGTCACAGCATCACTTACATCACCCAGGACGGAGATGTATATGTCAGAGTTCTCATGTGAGAGCAAATTGTTTTCTTTACTTTCTGTAGCGTTTCCCAAAACTTCTTCACTGATAAGCAGGTGCAGCCGGCACCACGTGATGTTATGTCTCAGTCTAAAACTGTCCCATGGGAACAAGTGCCCTAGCAGTTTCACGGGGGGAGACAGTATGCTTGCTTAGATGCAACACTGCCACCCCATGGCAGTTTATACTATGTGCAATGCTTAACGCTTTAGGCTTCATAAATCTAAAAGACTTTGTGACCTCCTGACCCTAAGGTTCCTCCAATCAGAAAGCTAGAACAAGTGTATATCTCAGCTGTGAACGATGGGTCTATGCTTCTTGACTTCTGTCCGGTCTTTTAGCCATGTTCGTGTGTGTGTTCTACTCTCATTGACTGGGAAGTGCATAGCTATGCTTTGCTATGTATGTAGGCCATGGCATGAGCCCCTTCATGTCTGTCAATGGAAACAATACACGATACTCTGCTTGTAAGTTTGTTTTTCTTTTTGCAATATTGTAACTGTATATACATTTATTGCTTTTATTACAAGTAAACATTTTAGCCATAAAAGCTGCACTCTCTGTTTACTCTGCGCCTTAACCCTATAAGCCAGCATTATCTCACAGTATAATTAGGTATCATCAGCATATTGATGATACCTCATCCCGTGGTGCCGGATGATCTCACCCAGTGGTTTCCTGTAAATGTTGAAAAGGAGCGGAGAGAGTACCGAACCCTGCAGCACAAAGGAGGGGCCATGGGTCGGATCTCTCGCTCCCTATCAACACTGATTGGGACTGGCCCTGGAGGAAGGAGGTGAACCAGTGCAAAACCACACTGCCCACCCCCAACTCCCCAAGTCGCCCCAAAAGGATACCATGGTCGATGGTATCAAAAACCACTGAGAGGTCAAGGACAAGGATGGATGCACTGCCCCATCCCGCTCCCACCAGAGATCATCCATAAGTGCGACCAATGCTGTTTCTGTCCCATATCTGGGCCTGAAACCTGACTGAAAGGGATCGAGATAATCCATTTCATCTAGAATCATCTGGAGTTGCAACGTCACCACTTTCTCAACCACCTTCCCTAAAAAGGGGAGGTGGGAGACTGGACGGAAATTGTCCAGTACAGTAGGGTCCATCAACAGTTTCTTGAGAAGGGGGTGCACCAGCGCCTCCTTGAAGGCAGCCGGAAACACCCCCTCTCCCAAGGATGAATTCACCATCGCCTGGACCCAACCACACATCACCTCCTGGGCTGCCTTCACCAGCCAGGAGGGACATGGATCTAGTTGACAAGTGGTGGCATTTACAGCTCAGAGGATCCTGTCCACTTCCTCAGGCCCAACAGGATCAAACTGTTCCCAGATAACTGGGTAAGTACATTCCCCAGGCATCTCCACAGACCATGCTTCACGCTTGGAATCCAACTTGGAACGGATCCGAGCGATTTTATCCTGCAGATGCTCAGAAAACTCTGCGTGGCCCTGATGGTGCGTCACTGAGCCCACCTTTCCCAAAAGGGATTGAATGACCTTAAACAGGGCCGCTGGGTGGCATTCTGTGAATGCAATAAGAGCGGAGGAATATTGCCATTTCACCACTCTTACCACCACAACGTAGGCCCTAATAGTGGCTCTAGCTTGTGTTCAGTCGGGTTTGGTCCTTGTCTTCCTCCAGCGGCGCTCTAGGTAAAGGTAAAGGTTTCCCCCGCACATTTGTGCAGTCGTGTCCGACTCTAGGGGCCGGTGCTCATCTCTGTTTGTTAGCCGAAGAGCCAGCATTGTCCGTAGACGCTTCCATAGTCATGTGGCCGGCATGACACATGCAGAACGCTGTTACCTACCCACCGAAGTGGTACCTATTAATCTACTTGCATTTGCATGCTTTCAAATTGCTAGGTTGGCTAGATGGCTCTTAATCCTCTTTAGAACCCTCAACTCCTCCGTGAACCACGGGGAGTGTCAGGTTCGATTGGACAAGAGAGGTCGCACAGGCGTGATCCTGTCCAAGGCCCATGCTGCCTCCTTATTCCAGGCAGCAGCCAGGGCCAATGCTGGACCATGAAGCAGATCCTTGGGTATAACCCCCAGCTCCCTCTGAAACCCTACCATCAGTCGCCGGGGGTGGACCAATTGAATGGGTCCTGCCTCCCTGTGGAGTGGGGTGACATAGGAGAATCCCAAGGTCACCAGGGCGTGATCTGACCATGACAAAGGGGACAGCTGTAACTCTCCCTTCAGATCACATTGCCACTGCTCTGACAAGAAAACCAAGTCCTGTGTGAGGCCACTGTCTCGAGTCAGGTCCCAAATAATCTGGGAAAGGCCTATGGCTACCATGGTGGTCATGAACTCCCGAGCCTCCTCCGAGGCACACCCCAGGGATGGCAGGTTGAAGTCCCCCAGAACTGTAAGTCTGGGAAACTCCACCGCCAACCACGAGACGGTCTCCAGCAGCTCAGGCAGGGAGGTTGCTCCGCAGCAGGGAGGCTGGTACAGTAGCAACACTCCCAGCTGTTCTTGGGAACCCAACTTGAAAAACAGGGTCCCACAACTGGCCACTTGTGGAGCAGTACCTCTGAAGGCCACTAGGTATTCCCAGATGACGACATATGCATTATGGCCTGGCATGAAGAAACACACTGGCTTGTGGGATAGGTAGAATAAGAATCCTGACTGGACTCAGATCTCAGAGTTGGCCATGTATGGACCACAGTCACCCCAGGAACAAGGCAATACCCCCTCACCCTCCCTGCAATGTTTGCCCAAATCTCAGTGGATGTGTAAGATCTGCAATTCGATTTCTGAAATATCTAATTCAATTATCTCAGTCAGCAGAGCTGAGAAAAGTCTCTGTCTGTAACTTTGGCAAACCACAACCAGTCACAACAAATGATACTACCATTGGGGTCTGACCACCATGGAGAGGTCAGGGATTCCATTTTCTAGTGTGACTCCTGAATAAAAGTATTATAGCCCAGAGGTTTTTAAAGTTTCCGGTGCAGCTGCAGAGAAAGTCCTCCTGCCTTTTTCCTCTTCCACTTCTCATTCGATTTGACAAAGAGAATTTGAAACTGAAATTTGAAACAATTATTTTATTTGAAAGAAAGGTAATTTCAGTGAAATGAACATAACTGGAGTACAGGTTCTTGCACTTAATTAGTCACACAGTGAAAAAGAGATGTGTGTCTGAATGTCCTGTCTTTCATCATACAATAATTTATCCAGCATTCTATATTCCCCAGGAAGACCTCATGAGGAAGCTTCAAAATGATGGAAAGGTGTACACAGGCATCTGTGGGAGGGGGGAAGGGCAAGTGACGAAATGTGTACCACAATATCATGACACAAAACTCACATTTTTTGTACTTGTGTCAAATGTTGAGGTGCAAATAAGCAAGGGTGGGTTTTGCATTATGATATCACCATGCACGTTGACACTTTGACATAACCTTAATTTGCTCCAGACACCTATGAAGATGTGTCATAGAAAGCAACAGCGCCACAGCATTGCCTTCCAACACCTTCCATAATAAAGCAAACTCAAAAATTGGAAGGAAATTCTCAAATACCACGAGAATAAGGCAGAGGAGCAGGAGCCGCTTTCTTAGGGGGAGAAAACATTTGAGAAACTGCAAGGCATAGAATTCAGCGTAGCATTATTTTTATGTGCTTGTTCTCTGTTGTGTGTTTTTTTTCCTCCCCATCTTCCTGCATTTACTTTCTTTTCTCTTCTGAAGCTTGTTAAAAAGGGCTGAGTGTCCTGTGGATGAAATTTCAGTTGCATCCAGTTACTTCATTGCTCCAGAGGGCTTCTGATCATCCCCATGTGAGTCCGGAGACCCTCCAAGGAATGAAGTTGTGAGGTAAAAATCCAGCTTGTCCAACCTTTTCTAAAAGTTAAAACAAGAGTGGCTTCTATCTAGTAGCAAACAAGGAGATGGATAGCAGAACAAGCAAAGGGAGAATGAAGAGATGCAGAAAGGAAGAGAAAGACTCAGAAGAAAAAGCATGTGGGGGATTCAAGGCACTATGGGATGGGAGGAATTGTGGGCTTCAAGAGGCATTTTTTCTATGGTCCCTTCAACTCCTGCAGCATTCCTGGATGGTTCTGACAGCCACTTACATCCCTATGTTTGTCAGATACAACGATGAGCAGAGCAACATACATCTCAAGGTACCCTTTACTCTGTGAGACAAAGTAGCTCATAACATCCTGACCCCTGCGCTCAGGATTTCTGAACCAGAAAATCAATTTGCTCCGGTCTCTTTAAAAGCCAGACTTTGCTACTGTGGTTAGAGACATCAAGCCAGTTTTATTAAACCTGTTTTCTGACTGCCAGAAATTGTGCAGACATTTTGGCATCATTGGACATGTGGCTTTCTAATCCAAACAGCTTTGCATATGGATAGATCTCCTGGAAATATTCCCTACTGCTCGTGCCTGCTAATTATTGGGTTTTAAGAAGCTTGGAGAACAGGTGGGGGAGTGGGTCAGTGGGGTTTCATTCAAATTCTCTTTTCAGACAATTTTAAAGCTATTTATTCTTCAGCCCAAAATGTGATGTTCTTTCCTCTGAGGCTACCTAAGCTGCAATCTCCTCTGCCAGCTGTACTTCTAGTAATGAAAATATAAACAAACTTTCAACAACTCCTGGTCCCCAAGGTCTTCTGGCAAACTGGATGAATAAAGTATTGTTTGAATGTATTTTGGCTCAAGTCTGCAGAAGATTCAGGATGGAGAGAACATAATGTAGGGAAGAGAAAGAATATAATTATTTCAGCAGACTGCATCTGCATATTTTAAAAAAAGGAATAAAAAGTATATTCAGCCTGAAAATCAACCCATTCACAGAAGATAATAAGAAAAGTTATGTTGGATCAGACCCATGGCCTAACTCAGGGATAGGCAGTCTTTTAGAATTGTGAGAGACTGTGATAATCTCCTTCACAAAATGGCTGCCATGGTTGAAATGACCTGTCACAAAATGTCCATTTATCAGAAGGTGAACTGTTTCCCCAGATTGCTTTCTATCATCTCAGGGGTATCTTTAGGGAGCCCCAAAGCATTTGTGCTAGAAAATTATGATACCAGAAGCTGGTTCTTTGGATTGCCATATGGTATTTTCCTATTTTACTTTTGACTAAAGAATCTTTTTAAAATGGAGGGGCAATGAGCATGGTAGGCATCAAAAGAAATGTTCAGGAGTTCCAGCACTCTTGGGTACCATATTGCCAATCCCAATCCATCTAATTAGGATACTGACTCTATAGTGGCCAACCAGATGTATAAAATAAGACAAGTTGGCTAGGGTGCAATAGCACTGTTCCACTTCTATTCCCAAAACATTGGGAATAAAACTGTTGGTGGCTACTAGTCTTGAAGAGTATTCCTTTCAAGACTAGTAGCCACCAACAGTTTTATTCCCCCTCAGTCTGTATAACGTCTTTTAAAGCCATTCAAATTGGTGTCTTGACTCAAGTGCTTCACTTGGCTTGTATTTCCTCATCACTATGAGGTATTTTCAGCTTCTTTAATGTTCTCTATAAAATTCAGTGAAGTAACATTATCCCATGTTAATCAATCCATTCTGGAAAGAGACTGAATACAGACTGGCTTGGAAGTATTCAGTCATGTTCAGTTTATTTCTGAGATAATTTGGTGTGATTCATGCAAAGTTCACATTTGTTGTTTATTCGTTCAGTCGCTTCCGACTCTTCGTGACTTCACGGACCAGCCCACACCAGAGCTTCCTGTCGGCTGTCATCATCCCCAGCTCCCCCACGGTCGAGTCTATCACCTCCAGAATATCATCCATCCATCTTGCCCTTGGTTGGCCCTCTTCCTTTTGCCTTCCACTTTCCCTAGCATCGGCATCTTCTCCAGGGTATCCTGTCTTCTCATTATGTATGTAGCCAAAGTACTTCAGTTTTGCTTTTAATATCATTCTCTCAAGTGAGCAGTCTGGCTTTATTTCCTGGAGTATGGACTGGTTTGATCTTCTTGCAGTCCAAGGCACTCTCAGAATTTTCCTCCAACACCACAGTTCAAAAGCATCTATCTTCACATAAGTTCACATATGTCATTGTAAAAGCATGGTAAACTTGAGATGTACACCCCCCATACCTTTTACAGTTATAAGATGCTTCAGATAGTCAACTAATCCATATATATATAAAAAGACCCAATGGATTCATTGATCTGGTTCAAAGGATTGTATGTCCAATTACAAGACAGAAGTACAACAACAGCCTCTGCAGATATCTCTTCCTATTTGAAAAAGCAAATGTTTCAACAAATCTTCCTTGACCCTAAATAGATTATGTGGCAGTAAATTCTTGGTATCAATGGAACCTATTGCCACATAATCTCATTTACCGATGTAGTGTAAAAAGGAAAGATGGAGCAGACTGTACTTAATGCACAGTTTGGTTGGGGGTAAACGTTTCAGAAGCAGAATAGACTCTGACTAACGGTGCCACAGGGAAAGATAATTGCCTACGTTTCATTACTTGTAAGTGCAAAGCTTGCATATTACATTGTGAAGGCAAGAGAGATGAATGGCACTAGCTGGAGCCAGCAATGGCTAGAAGGCACTATGCAAGCTCACTCCATCTCATTTCACTCAATTAAATTCAGCTGCACCTCAGCTCATCTTCCTCCTTCCTCCCAAGTCTGCTAATGCTTTCCTTGATCTTCACCTGCAACATTCCATGATATTAAAATCTAGCAGGACATAAAAACAGAGATCAGGATGAATTATTTGATGCTTCTAGAATCTATCCTTCCAAGCAACTGGAAGCTAATTCCATATAATAAATGTAGCCAAGTGACAATATGTTTAAAGGCCTTATATCATGGAGACTGATTGTTTTCAAAGGTAAAGTGTAGTGCCAAGTTCTAATAGGAGCAGCAACAAAAAATGTTGCAAGGTATTCTGCCGTAATTTATTCTTTGAATTCCAGTCTTCTCTTTCCCTGAATAAACCTTCTGATTCATCCGTAAAATCTATCAAGATGTCCACTTACAATTATATTTGCTTGCCCTGTCCAGTAATCATTATTGCTTTCCCAGCATATATGCTTAGCCTTTTAATCTTATCATGTAAATCAGTCTAAACTTATCTGTCTACATTACTTGTTCACATACGGTATTTTAATGACTGACATGACCAGAACAGAACATGCTATCCAGGTGCTGCAACAAAGGTGTAAAAAGGACATTAGAACTTTCCTGTTGCAAACTGTGTGCCAGTCTTCTCCAACTTTCTGCCTGAACAGGAACTACCATTCTCTGCACATCCATTCATGGGTATTGGAGCGAAACATATGTTGACAACATGAAATTATTGGAATCTATTCCATGGAATGGGGAATTACCTTCCCCAAGTTCCTTTTTATTATCTCTTTTGCCCAATCTAGTTTTTGATCACCTTAGATTCCTACGCCATCACTATGAAGGCATGGGTCTTTTTTTAGTTGCATTAGGTCATAAGGGCTGTCTATAATTCCAAGAACTAATTTGTCTCTAAGATATTGTTCCCTTTTTTAAAACTAACCAACTCATTATGTTCTGTCTACTCATTAGTACCACAGTACTAATCAGTGCATAGGAGAAAAAGCTGCCAACACCCTATAAGACAAGGAAGAATCCAGAAAAATACAAAAGCTGGACTTAGTTGGAGAATAGGGCTATGCAGATTTCAAAACTGATTTGGAACAATTGCTTTGAACTCTCTTGGGTGAGCACAGCCCCTCTCTGCTCTTCATTAAATGAGCCGGGCTTTTTTCAGGCTTCTACTTAAGCCTGAAAAAGCAGAATCACTGCTTTAAAGGATCCATTCATTATGGTTAATATGATTCTGAAAAATAGCCAAGATTATCATAAGAAGTAGCATTCAGTTTATGGGTATTAGGTCTGAATCAAGCTTCAATCTGGATATTCAGTCAAAAGCACTTGGATCAACTTTTCACATCAGATTGATGGCTCAGATTGAATTGAATCAGATGCAGATTCAAGACCCAATGCTTCACCATGTCCCAACCAGTTGGCAACCCTGTCCCCCTCATTTATGCATATATTTGTGAATATGCATCTCTAAACCACCATCCAATGCTGCATGTGACCACTGAAACCCAGAAGATTTCCCATTTCTTGTGTTGACAATACTAAACTAGATGAGATTCGGTATATGACAAATTCCTATCTTTCACATAGTCAAATGTTAGCTGTGCAGACATCATCCAGTTTGTAACTACATTTCCTAATCCCAAATCAGGACTGGTAACTGATATATTTGTACCACTCAATCCATATCTGTGATTATCAAATTACATTTTCAGGGGTATATACCCCAACCTTTTTCCTGAATGTCCTGTTCATAAATAAGAAAGACATGCTTGGAAACATGCTACAGACACACAGGCAAAATCATCTTACAGGCACGCAGACCAGAAATTTGGAATTGGCTCCCTCCAAAGAGTATCCTAGATTGAAAACCCTAGTTTGTTATTGCAAATAATATGAAAAAGCTTCTGTAGCAGTAGCTAATGCCACATATTCTGTGGCTCTGAGCTGCAGAGAGGCAAGAGGGGAGAATGTGGGCCTGTTGAGAATGTGGGAAATTGTTGGCCTTACGGGGTTCCAGGCACAGAGTAATCCAAACAACGTGTAGGGCTGACAATAGTTTATTGTAGCATAAGGCAATAATGGATATATAGTACATTATTGCAAAAGGAAAAAACCAACAAAGCATATGCAGAGTTTCATGGCCCATACAAAGGCCAGGCATAGTTACAGTTCAGGAACAGAGTACATGGTAACATGACAGATAGAAGTCAAGAAGAAGAGAGAAGGAATATAGACCCATAGTTCACAGCTGAAATATACACTTGTTTCAGCATTCTGATTGGCTATATGTGGGTCAGGACATTTCCAAACTGACAATGCATTAGAAGTTGTACTTACTATAAATCGCCATGCGATGGCAGTGTTGCACATTGTCTTCCCTTCGGGGAACGGTTCTCATGGGACAAAGTATTTTTGGGCTGATATCGCTATGTTGTGACTAGCCAAGGCTACACACCTGTTGTTTACTAGTGCGATGTTATGGGAAACAATTACAGCAGAGGGAATGGAAAAATACTGGCTTTACGAGCTAGTGAAGGAATCCATTCGCATGAATTCTACATAGAATAACCTAACACCCCTTCCGAATGGGTTCCGAAACATTTTTGGGGAGTGAAAACTTTCAGTTTGCAAGAACATAGAGACACAAACGATTCATTCCAAACACATTTGCTCCAGTCCCAATTTGGTAACCATGGTTGCATGTTTTTCAAACGGTAGAGCTTTTGTGAACACATCTGCCACATTCAGTTCAGAAGGACAATCTTCCAATTGGATAAACCCTTCCTGAATTGCATGTCTTACATTTTTATACTTCACATCAACATACTTTGTTCGGCCTTTCACATTTTCAGATAGAGCGAGTGCAATGCATGATTGTGAGTCTTCATAAATTGTAAACGGTGATTTGATGTTTATGGTAAGATCTTGAAATAGTTGTTTACACCAATGTAGTTCATTTACTGCCTGACTGAGGGTGCTATATTCTGCCTCGCAAGTTGAAATTGCAATTGCATTTTGTTTTCTTGCTCGCCAAGCAACGGCTGTGTTGGCAAACAGGCAGACAAATCCACTTACAGATTTTCTATCTCCTTCTTCTGCAAAAGAACTGTCAACATAAATCACAGGCATTTCAGATTTAGTAGTGGATACTTTAAGACAAAGATCTGCTGTGCCTTTGAGATAGTGCAGAACTCTTTTCAGCCCTTGCCAATCTTGCATAGACGGTTTGGCAAATTTGCGACTTAGCACACCAACTGAGTAAGCTAAGTCAGGACGTGTCCACTGTGTTAAGTGTAGCAAGCTTCCTACAGCTGAGTGATATAACTCAGGTTGAGGGCAAGGTTCCTCACACGTGTCACCCTTTAGGAAATCAAGAGTCATAGGCGTTCTGGTAGGTTTTGCATTTGACATCTCAAGCTGACTTAACAATTGAACAATTTTTCTTTTCTGACTCAGATAAAACTCACCACTCTGAGATCTAGTAACTTCAACACCCAAATAGTATTTCAGTTTGCCTAAGTCTTTCAACTGAAAGTACTGTCTTAGCTGTGTGGCAAACTCTTGTACAAGGTGCAAAGAACCAGTTGCTAGGCAAAAAATCGTCCACATACGTTAGCAGCACTGTATAGCTACTTCCAGAACCTCTTATGTACACACAAGGATCAGCAACAGACTTTTTAAACCCTAGTTCTGTTAAAGCTGAATCTAAGCACTGATGCCAACAATGACCGGCCTGCTTTAACCCATAAAGCGCCTTGCACAGTCTATGCACCTTCTGGGAATTGCCACAAGCATAGCCAGGAGCCTGCTTCATGTACACTGTCTCAGGGAGCTCTGCATTCAGATATGCTGTGTCAACATCAAAATGATGGACTACCATTTCACGCTGTGCAGCCAGAGAAAGTACCATACGTAAAGACTCTGGTCTAGCTGTGGGTGCATATGTGAGATCATAGTTCAAAAACCTTTCTTATGAAAACCCCTGAGCAGCAAGCCTGGCTTTGTACTGCACTGTGTTATCAGGAAGAAGCTTCTTCCTGAATACCCATCTGGAACCAACAGCTTTCTGGGATGGGGGCAAGTCAGTGACTTCAAACACCTTTTGACTCACTAATGCCTCAAACTCCTTATCCATCGCTGTGTTCCATTTCTCCTGCTCTTCCACAGGCAGGAGCAATACCTCCTGGAATGACTGAGGTTCACAGGTAATCTGACACACTCTCACCTGCTGAATCACAAACCTGTCAGGCTTCACACCCTTTGTGGAACGTGCAGACCTACGAGGAATGACCACTGCCTCTTCCTCATCACTGTCCTCTGTCTTTTCACTACCAGATTCCCCCTTCAGGTCTTGAACCTGCTCAGGTGAAATTTCCTCTTCCTTCACCTGAGGGGACCCTCTCACCACACTAGGAGACTGGGAAACAGAAGGCAGCTGAACTGGTTGTTGTCCAGCCACAGGAGCATGGACAGTTGGCTGTACACTAGATTGCAACAACACCTCCAAACTAGCATTCAACCTATCCCAACCAGTAGGGTGCTCAAAATTAGCACTTCTAGAGACTACCACTCTACCATAGCCTGCAGAAAAACGGTAACCCTTAGATCTTGATGAATAACCAACAAACCTTAAGCGCTGTGCTTTTGGCTGGTTCTTCCTTTGCTGAGACTTAGGGATGTGAACATATGCAAATGTTCCAAAAACACACAGGTGCTTCAGCGAAGGGCGCTTGCCAAACAAAAGGAAATAAGGAACTACATTTACAGCTGAATTCCACGCCCTGTTGGTTAGATACACCGCAGTCATGGTAGCCTCACCCCAAAAACGGGCTGGCACCTGGGCATCTAACATCAGGCTATTTCTAATGGTATTAACAACACCAATCTTCCTTTCTGCTATTCCATTCTCAGCAGGAACACCAACATTGGCAAGTCTATGGGAGATTCCTTTCCTACAAAGCCAATTCTGGAACTCATGACTTAGGAACTCTCCACCACGATCAGATTGAAACTGACCTACTTGATAACCATAGTTTCTCTCCACCATTGCAACAAACTCCTTAAAGCGAGCAAAGGCCTCCGCTTTAGATTTGAGCAAATAACAAAACGTAAAGCAAGTATGGTCATCCACCAGAAGAAACATGAAACTTGTCCCTCCTTCACTAGGAGCATTGGGGCCGGCTAAGTCTCCATGAACCAACTGAAAAGGCCTAGTTGACACCCTGCCACTTTTCCTAGCAACAGGCACAGCCTTGATCTTAGATTGTTTGCACACAGTACAATCAAGAAAGTCATCACACTTTTTAGATCCTAGCTCAGGATACACCTTGGCCATTTGGGACAAACTTCCCCACCCGGGATGTCCCAGAACTCTGTGATAGTAGTGGATGCATTTATTATGTGGGGGAACATTGGAAATACAATTTCCTGACACAATCCCCTGTTTAGGAAGCATTTCATACAACTGATTCACTAACTTTCCCCTAGCACATTCAATTCCATCTTTTTCAATAGAACATCCAGTACCCTTGAACACAACAGTATATCCAGATTTCACCAGGGCTGGAACTCTGAGGAGGGAAAAATCAAGTGTAGGAACACACAACACATTTTGCACACTTATCCCCAAACAAGGAATGTATACTTCACCCTGAAAGGACACATCAGCCATGGATCCATCAGCTAGAGCAACCTGTTGGATTTTGGGCTTGCTTTTTGTTAACAACAACTGTTCATTGTTTACAATGATTTGGCTACAAGCCGAGTCCAAGAGCCAAGTCTCTGGAGATCGTTTACTCACAGCCGTGAGCAAAGCAGACACTTGGGTACATTGTCTAGGCGGTTGTTTCCCCTTCTTTCGCACAAACCTCTTTCCACTGGCACTACCCGCCGGGCGAGGTGGCTGGGGACAGTCTTTCAAGACATGTTGGGTCGAACTGCACCGGTAGCATCTCCTTACAGCACAAGCAGCTTCTGTTTCAGCAGGAAAACGCTGTCTAGAAGCCTCAGGAACAGCAACAGATGGCTTACTCTGCATCCTCTCCAGGTCACGAGCTTGCTGGATTTCTTGCAGCCGATTTGTAAGATAATCCGCAGTGAGGTCTTGGGGCCTCAACGTCTGAGTTGCCTCGATGAGCATGTCAAAGCTATTATCCAAGCTTGACAATATGATACAAGCTCTCTGGGTATCTGGGACCACAACATCCCGCTCCTCAAGTTCAAGAAACAAAGTCTTGAGTTTATGGAGGTGGGTCATCACATTTCCACCGGGCTGCAGCTTCAGATTGTAAAGCTGACGTGATAGACCAACAATGGCGGCTGAAGTTTGCTTGGAATAAAGGGCTTTGAGAGCCTCCCAACATGCATGTGCAGTGTCTAGATTGCTGATATGCAGTAACTGAGATGATTCCAGTCCCAGAATCAAATTGCCATAAGCACGATCCAAACACAACTGCACGTCTTCAGTAACAGGACCAGGTGGAGGTGGGTCTTTCACATACTTCCACAAACCTTCTTTTAGGAAGAAAGACTTGATTTTCACACACCAGGTCCGATAGTTTGTGCCATTCAAGCGCTCAAAAGGTAGACTAGTGAGCCCTGTAGTAGCCATGCTGACCACTCACAGAAAAACACGTTTACTCCAAAATGCAGCCTTAAAAACAAACCCCCTTATTACAGCCAGATCCAGCGCAGCAAAGAAAACACAAATTTCTCTCTGGGCAACATAACCTGTGGGAAATTGTTGGCCTTATGGGGTTCCAGGCGCAGAGTAATCCAAACAACGTGTAGGGCTGACAATAGTTTCTTGTAGCATAAGGAAATAATGGATATATAGTACATTATTGCAAAAGGAAAAAACCAACAAAGCATACGCAGAGTTTCATGGCCCATACAAAGGCCAGGCATAGTTACAGTTCAGGAACAGAGTACATGGTAACATGACAGATAGAAGTCAAGAAGAAGAGAGAAGGAATATAGACCCATAGTTCACAGCTGAAATATACACTTGTTTCAGCGTTCTGATTGGCTATATGTGGGTCAGGACATTTCCAAACTGACAATGCATTAGAAGTTGTACTTATTATAAATTGCCATGCAATGGCAGTGTTGCACATTGTCTTCCCTTCGGGGAACGGTTCTCATGGGACAAAGTATTTTTGGGCTGATATCGCTATGTTGTGACTAGCCAAGGCTACACACCTGTTGTTTACTAGTGCGATGTTATGGGAAACAATTACAGCAGAGGGAATGGAAAAATACTGGCTTTACGAGCTAGTGAAGGAATCCATTTGCATGAATTCTACATAGAATAACCTAACAGAGAAAGGCATCTGTGCGTTTGTTGCACTACCATTTCAGTCGTCCCTGGCCACTGAAGAATGGGCCAACAGTTCTGGAGGGCACCAGCTTAAGGAAGGCTGGTCTAATCTTTTGGGATATATTGTGAACACACAAATCTGCGTGTAAAACTCCAGCAAAGAGAGCTCTCGCCCCCCACAAAGGCACAGCAGTCATTGATAATTTTGTTCCCCCACTGTTGATACTCCTCAGAGTTAATGATCCATAGCCTCCACTTTGTATTTACTGTAGGTAGCTATTCAAATGGGGTTGGGGGAAGCTGAGGGTGGCTTGCTTACAAAGGCAGTTGATGAATGTGTCTTGTGCAATGTATGTAAGTGGAAACTTTTTTTTCCTATGTTCTCTTCCCCCATCCCTTTCCTCAGAGTGCAAAGGGCCCATAAAACAATTAGAGCTTAAAATTGGACTCCTGGCAGAGAGTGGGAGAAGGAGTTTATTTCATGCTAAGTGTAATCAGCTCAGTGATAAGGGGGGCTATTTTAGTTGTGTCTGATATAATTACATCATAAACTTCACATTATAACCAGGGGTGAAAAGGTAAAGAGAGAGTAAGTGATGCGTTGTCCTTCAAGGGATGTGGCAAAGATAAATTGCCAAAGTTTTGCTAACCCAAAGGGGGAAAATATCCACACTTCCTTCTTTAAAATGTGATAATAAAGGAGGAGTGTTGGATTTAAATTAGGAGTATGTGTAACTACCACTTTGGGTTCAGATAATCATCTAATTAGCCTCAGACCGATTTGGCAACTGCTTTAT
The DNA here is from genome assembly GCA_023362775.1 of Charina bottae. Classification (NCBI taxonomy): domain Eukaryota; kingdom Metazoa; phylum Chordata; class Lepidosauria; order Squamata; family Charinaidae; genus Charina; species Charina bottae. Next base: position 29,215,536 of record JALMGJ010000006.1, on the reverse strand, counting down.
TTGACTTGGGGGATGAATCCATATCTTGTTGAAGAAACCCACAGCTTGGTGCCTTCCATTGATCATTTGCTGGAAATCAACATATCTCTGAAATGTTTTTCCCTGCTTGGTAGGATGATATAAATGAGTAAGGTTAGAATCTTATAAGGGGGAGAAAAATCTGCCAGATTTTAGATACATAAATATAATATGGCTGTATAGAGCTTCAAAGGGTCTTTTGCTTGAAGGTTGGTGCAAAGCACCCCTTTGAAACCACTCTATGACAGAATTTTTACTTTCTAACAGGAAACAATATGTCTGCACTGTTTTGCTTTAAGGCCTCTTCCAGCAGTTCCAATAGCCAAAAGAGGCCTTTATACTCCAGCAACTGCCAGATGAGGCTCCGAGGTGATGAAAAACACCTCAGTGAGGGGAATCACACTACTACTTTGCTGCAATAATGAGAATAGCATGAAAAGGCTTTAGCAGCAGTAGAATAACACAGGGCAGTTGTGAGGATAAATAAAGGGAGCACTACATATGCTGGCTTAAGGTTCAGGAGAAAGGCAGTTTATAAATGCAACAAATAAAATCAATTCATTTCTAAAATTTATCTGCAACTTGGAAAGAAAATAATTTGTTTCAATGTTTATCTTTTAGAACTTAAAGGCTTACCCTTTATATAAGTCTGTGAGTATGTGGGTGGGGGTGATAAGAAGCAGGCCTCTCACTTTAGCCACCGTATACATGCCACAGAGGCTATTGCATTCTGGACCAGTTGCAGTTACTCTGGGGCTGAAAAGAAAAGTGGGGAGGGTGGAACTGGCAAAACTTTTGTCAATTTCACTCCTGTTCCTTTTGTCTGGATTGCAAAGCCCAACTAAGCCTCTTACAAGACCTGAAACTGAGGAGGGTTGAGGCAAGAATTCCTTCCCCATAATGGGGAAATGGACCCACAGCACCCAAAACAAACACCTTGAAGGCTAACTTCACAGTGGATCCAAATACATTGCAGCTGGGCTGGAAATAACAGCACGGCTGGGAATGCAGAAGTCTAAAGCTTCTCTTAAATTGGTTCAGAATTCTTGTGTAGAACTGCCAGGAGTTCTAATAAAACAGCTTTTCTCTTTATTCCTTTGTGTCTGGTATTTTTTGTAAAGAGATGGTTTCTTATTTAATATTAAAATTTGGTACTAACAAACAAGGCACTACTGTCTGAAATAAGGGTCAGGCTGTGGCAAATCTACGCTAATATATAGTCATAACATTTTGTGGGCTTAGCCATGTTACTGACAGGTCAGTTTTACTGTTTGTTTGTTTGTTTGTTTGTTTATTTATTTATTACTATTTATTTATTGAAGCAAATCTATATGGCTGCCCATCTTAACCTAGTGTCTCTGGGAAGCTAACAAAAACATTACATAAAATACCATAAACAAAAACAATCAAAAGGAATAGTTGAGGCTCCTGACAGGTTCTCTAATAGCATAAAAACACAACATACATCCTGAACTCCACTAACATCCTGGCTGCAGTGTTTGGGAGAAGAACCAGGTGAAGGACATCTGAATCTCAGGGGGTAAGGCTGTTCCATAGGACAGGCACCCTTCCTATGTCCCACTAGGTGACACTGCTTTACAGAAGGGACCTGAAGCACAGCCACCATGCTAAATCTGGTGAGACAAGCCCAAACCAATGGAGACAGGCAACCTTGCAAGTTACCTGGCCATGTGCCATGTAGGGCTACAAAGGTGACAATATGGAAGGCCATAGAAATGACCTTGAAGAAAATATGTGACAACAGTTTTCTGCCTGAGAAATTAAGAAAACAGAAAGAAACTCAGAGTGACTCTACCTTAACTTCTTGGGGTATAAGAGGGAGGGAGGGAGGGAAGGGAAGGGAAAACAGAGTCAGGCTTTCAAGCTGCTGTCACTTGAGCGTATATCAATAAAGTAGAATTAGGAGAGCTTCTGGGTGAGTCATGGCTGACTGAAGACATTTCCGTGAACAGTGGGGACAATGACCGCGGTGAAAAACAAGGGACCAGCAAGTAGACTGGTCCTTCAGAACCCCTCTGGAGAAAAAGAGGAGATTCCCCGCAAGCACTCCAAATGGTAACTCCTCACGAGGGGATCTTAGAGCAGCAGTCTCCCGTGGGATTGAGCACCAGGAGATGAGGAAGATGACATCTTGCTCTCAGCCACGACAGAGTTTTTAAAAAGGACACTACACTACACTTTAAAAATCACCTTCACTCACTACACTCACCTTCTAATCACCTTCAGAAATGATCTATTTAACTATCTCATGGAAATTAGAGACCTTCAAAATGCCAAGTTTAATTTTAATTTGATACCTGGTGAGTTTTACCTTCTTTCTTCGATACAAGGAATTTTAAATAGAGACTTAAGAGTTTAAAAATAATATATAATAGGCAAAAAGCAACAAAAAAAAAGATTTTGATTTAAGAAAGTTAGAAATGGACTAGGAGACCATAGGAATTTGGAACATTTGTACATTTGCTGTAAGATTTGAAAAACAAGTATATAATTAAATAATGCACCCATGGGGAAACAACTGAAACTAAATCCATATTAGGAACTGAGTTTCTTTGAATGTTGCAAATGGACACTAGAGGGGACTAAAGGACTAGGCAGAAAGAAAGAAAAAAGGGGGGAGTGCATCTATTAACATTTAAACTAAGGTTTTTAAAATGGCTAACCCTGGTGTAACTTTTGAGTTACATAAAGAGTTCTTTGAAAAATGGACTGAGATATTAATAAGTAATATCTTTGAAAGCAGAGATGTTCCAATGGTTAAACCTTTAGAAGACTTTAAGGGAGATTTTAAAAAACAACTTATACCTGACACAGATACAATAGAACTTGTAAGTATGGAATATAATAAAACTGAAATGATTACTAAAATGGAAATACAAAAGACAAATCAAGAAAAGGACTTGGACAAGGAGCGGTTGCGACAAGAAACCCTGGATGGTGCCTCTTTATTGGATTTACAAAGTAGCTTGGTAAAGGACCTGAAGAATCTTTTTGAATACCAAAGATTGATGAAAGATCAAATCCTGTGACACCACTGGAATGAATTAAAGGCCAAGATTGTGAACTGCAAAAGGAAGGAGTATAAAGTTGGACTATTTGATCAAGAATAAATTATTTGTTTGATATTTCTGGTAGCTTCTAATGGACTTTTTGCTGAACCAGGACTGAAAAGATAAAGATTTCTGGAGTGTGTGTATGTGTATGTTTATATATGAGTTAGGTTATGGGATGAAGAGGTTTTTGTTTCTAATTTTAAAAGAGGGTGAAGAGTTATTATGTTAGCTTGTGTTCGGTGTGATGAAGGTTGGAAACCACTTCTTTATTATTGTCTTAGTTTCTTTTTCTTTTTTCTTTTTCTTTTATTCTCTCTCTTTTCTTTTTTCTTTCTTTCTCTTGCACTTTTTAAACTTCTTTCTTACTTTTCTTTAATCTTTTAGTTTAGTTTGTTTTTACTATGTCTATTAAAAACTTCAATAAAATTATTATAAAAATAAATAAGTAAAGTAGAATTAGAGCATTCTTGTGGAGTCTGTTTCCTAAGTGGGTCTATCTCAAAGGTTGATATCTAACTAACACCTTGAATTGCAGCTGGAAGCCTACTGGGAGCCAGTGCAGCTCAGGTAGCAGTGGTATTACATGGATATACAGCGGTGCACTCAAAATTGAACATGCTGCTACATATTGCAGTTTCTGAATGCTTTTCAAGGGCAGTGTGGTAGATTCCGACGCTGCCGCTGGTTCCCAGAGAGGGAACGCATTCCAGGCAGATAAGCGGATTCACAGCCCGGACACTGTTGCTGGGAAAGTTAAGAGGTTCAAGGTAGCTCCGCCCTAGAGCCTTCCTAGGTTCTTTACCCTTAGGTTAGTTAGAGTAGCTTTAGTCTGGCAAGATTCTGTCTTTACGGTGAGAACAATAAAGAACTAGAGGTGGAATTCACTGACTCGGAGTGGTTCTTGGTCTGGGCCAGACAAGCAATCCCATGTAGGCTGCATTGTAATAGTCCCGCTTTGAGCAAATCCAAAGAACTTTTTCCAACAGATGTACAGAATAATCCTCACAATCAACATGCAGGAATTCTCCTACCTAGAAATGACTGAGTCACCTGGAACAGGGTCACCAGCCAGTCATCTGTGGATGCAATAAGGGTAGAGAAATAAGTAGTCAATGGGATGTCCATGGACACTCATTGGCTCTCCCCAACCTCCAGTTGACTTAGTGGTTTTTAAGGATTCTATTAATTGATTTTTTAGCTAGGTGAAAGTACTTAGCTGACTTTGGCTGATCTCAGAAACTTAGCAGGGCACCATATGGAATGTCCTGGCCTGCAGATTAATCTGGGAAGTTGGAAAGAAATATCTGAGGAAGGCAATGGCAAACCACACTCTACTGTTGTCAAAATCATCATCATCATCATCATCATCATCATCATCATCACATGGGAAACTGGCATATTACAAAGCAAAGTGCCAGACTCTTGCATAATCCTTATTTACATAATGCTTCTGGACCTTACACAGGCCCTGAGACATTCTTAGAAAATTAAAATGGTGGTTCCTACAGCCTAATGCTTTGCATGGAACCTACTTTGGGCATAGGCAACCCCCCCATGAGTCATAGACTTTGTTATCAGGAACTATCAATACAATATGAAATGCATTGGCATGTGGCAAAAGTATCACTGGAAATGTAATAAAATAAAACACAGTTTTGTTAAAAAAAACAAAAACCTTCCACAGTTTCCAGTTCACCATGAGATTTTCAGGCAATATGTGTTTTAACACCATTGCCAGAAGTAACAGATTCCAGCTTTTCTCCAAAACAATATATAAAATGGCTGGTAGGAGTACACTACCTCTGAGTGCCATCTGTGCTTCTGATGTGGGCTGAATTGCTTTTTGTAATGCCATTACTAGGCAGCTGGAAGATATGCTCTAGTGGGTAGCAGGTGAAAGAGCAACCTTTTTAGAAAAGGACAGAGCTGTTTCCTTCTAGATTTATCACTCCTGCATATGACGATGGCTTTGTGGTTAAGCAAACTGAACAAGAGAAATCTGACAGTTAGTGGGGGAGAAAAAGCAGCCAGAGTATTTAAATTCTCCACTAGTGTGAGAAAGAGGCAAACAAGAAAGAAAGGGTAGTCACATTCAGATTCATCTCTCTCTCTCTCTCTCTCTCTCTCTCTCTCTCTCTCTCTCTCTCTCTCTCTCTCTCACACACACACACACACACACAGAGAGAGAGAGAGAGAGAGAGAGAGAGAGAGAGAGAGAGAGAGAGAGAGAGAGAGAGAGATATTAACTGGATGTTGTCTCCTTAATGTTGAAGCCAGAAACTGATCCCCTTTATCTTTCTAGGAGGGTTCATAGAAAATTACTCCTGTATATAGAAAGAACATTTGAAATACCTGTGAGGTAATATAAGTTAGCCCTGCTTTACCACAGTGGTTTACCACAGATTATTTTATCATGATTTATTCCATTAACCTAATTTTCTGGGCTGACAAGACATTCTAAACTATCCTAAACAATACAGACTGGGTTTGCATTTTATAGTAAATTAAACTCTGGTTGGCTAGGTTATGGTTCAGTGTTTCATGTGATCTGCATTATTGCAGTGGAAATGCTTTATATTGTCAGAAAGACTGAGAAACTGATGCCACAGTGATACATGTGTATGAAATTCCTCATACGGGGAGAGGGTTTTTCAAGTCATCCTCCCTCCTGGCATGGGTGTGCAAGGATCTGATGTAAATCTGAGGGCCTGGGGATGTGGTTTGTGGGGAGGTTACCCCAAAGGAGGAGGGAGATGGGCGGTGATAGAAATCTGATTAATAAATAAATGACTACATCCAGCAATAGAAGCAGGGCTAGCCTGCAAGAGCATGAAGCCCTCCTTCCCATGTATTAAGTTTGTGAACATGATACTCTTGTGTGAACCTCCCTTCTCTAATCATTGTAACTAGGAGCACTTGTGTTTCAGGATTTCTGTGAAATCCTGTATCGGATGTCTTGTCAAAAAGCTACATATAAGCTTGAAAATCAATCAATAAACTTATCCACACCAGTGGGAAACTTGAATCCAGTGGCCAAAGTTTAAGTGATAATTAAAGCATGACTTGACCCCTTTTCTCCTCTCTTCATGTGCCATGATGTTGAATATGGCTCTTGGCTAAAGATCCAGTTATATCCCATCATAAATGGGGAGTAGATAGGGTTCTCCTTTTTATGCTTGGGGCCATTTCTTCATTACAAAAGGAAATCAGTTACATGTAATGCTGTGCTGAATTTTGTCTTGTGATTTCTCAAAAGTTTTCTTCCCTTGGGAGAGCGGGTTCAGTTTTTCTATTTTTTTCTTGGGGTGATTGAGAATTTCTTTGGGCAGCCTTTTTGGTAGTGTTTTTTGAATACAGCTCCTTGCTAGAGATAGCAGAGGACTGCTGCTGGTGTCTGATTCGATCATGCTGAAACCTGCTGTATATCTTGTACCTTTACAGTAGGCTGACCATATTTCAGGATGGCAAAACGGGACGGGGTCTTATGTAATATTCCGTATTCATGAAAAAGACAGGGGTCCCCGCCCCCAGTCTGTGCAATTGGCTCCCGCCTGCAAACCCCGCCCCCTGTCCGCGCTCCAGCTCGGATCCTCCTTCTGCGCCATTCCCGCTGGGTTTGAAAAACAGGACAAAATTAAGATTTTTATGAAAATGACGGGACAGTGGAAAAATGCTAAAAAAACGGGACTGTCCCATTCAAAACGGGACGTATGGTCAGCCTACTTTACAGTCAAGTATTCTTCCATAATGCCATCAGTAAGAATCTACTAAACCACTTGGGCTGATCTTTCTTATTAATATCAAGGTGCTGGCCATTACATTTAAATCCACATATTGCTTAGGACCTGGGTATCTTTGAGACCATCTACTGTGTGTGGAATTTGCCCATCCAGGGAGCTTAATGACAGAGGGCATGTCATGAGTCCCACCTCTAAGCGAGTGCTGATATCAGGGATTCAGCAGAGGGGCCTTCTAGGTTGTGGCTCCACTTCTTTGGAACATTTTGCCCCAAGATATAAGGGCAGCCCCATCCCTACTAGTGTTCCAGAGGGTAGTGAATCCTGGCTCTTCCAAAAGCCCTTTTGGGGATAGCATGTAGTGTATTCTCTGCTCCTGAGTACAAAGCACAGTGTGTATATTGTGGATATTATTATTGTGGATATTTGTGGAGACCAGTTTGTTTTGAGTTTATTGTTATGGTTTTGTATTGTTTTGTTTTATTCTGATTTACAGCTTAGAGGAGTTGAACACTGCTCAGAGTCTGGTTTGATTGCAGCAACAGAAAAGCCTAAGTAAGGAAATAAATACGTATTCTGACTTGTATCCACAATCACAGAGAAAAATGGAGCTTTCTTTATACGTTTTATGATTCCATCTCTGACAGAGTGAGAAAGAATGATAATCAGTACATTCTGCAAGTCAGGACTCAGGAATTTTCTTGTGCCATCCTTCATCCTCAAGAGTTTGTGCAGCAGAGGATGATTTTTTGCAAGAAGATTGATAACAGAGAGAAAACTTCCATGGGATCTACCTGAACACATGCCATGTTCCCTGTAACCTCTAGAGAGTCATGGTCAGTATGCCACTGATAATTCTATAATGCACATGCCTCCAAAAGCTTTCCTGTCATTGGATAGCCCCTTCTAGATTCTGTGTCAATGTTCTCTAAGTGCTACTGCCCACAAATCAAGCAACTCTGGAAGTAGGTAGCTGAAGCTTTAAGAGTCACACTTTTGTTCTTCAAATGAGGCCAGCCAATGGTACCTGCTACCCAACCACTCATTCTCTCCTGGTTGAAAAAAGTCAACATGCCTTGCAGTAGTCTTGGTCTAAAGTTGGAGGTCACAGAGCCAATCTTCTTGGACTTGCAATACCAGCTTTGATTGGTGTTGTATAATAAGACTTTAACCAGTTTTTCTTGTCTTTGTTCTTTGGAAATGGGCCAGTTATCAGCACTCAGGATTCACTAAAGTGAGTTCCTTCTATGCAAAATGCCTGAAAAGCTAAGGTGGCATGAGAACATTGCTCTTCAGTGAGTGAGGCACACACTCCATTTCAGTTAGTAACAGGCTGCACTCACTGATTCTCTGTGACTCAGAAAGTCTCTTTGGTTTGTAGGAAAATCTTGAGAAGTCAAGGTAACATCCTGTGGAAGTTTGCTTCATTTTGCTCCTGATCATCATGATTGCTATCTACTCTTCTTAGACCTTCTATATACTACTCTTCACTGTCTCCCTGGAAACACAAACTCATCCTTGGGACATTCCTGCTTTCTCTTCCTTTTGTCTTCTCATGTTTTTATTTCTGTGCATCGCTGTAACATTTTGGCTTCTTTTCAGTCCTGCTACTTGGAGTTTTATTTTAAACTTGGGCTGGTTGGCTGGCTCTCCTCCGCTCTAACCTTTTTTTAATTGAATCCCTTAGAGCAAGGGGTTTATAAAAACATCAAAATCTTGAAGAAGATTTATGTTTGTGCATCAGTATTCAATGAAACACATTTTACGTTTTATGGTTTAGCATGTTGTGCAATCCCAGCCCACTATGGATTAATTAATAAGACTTGGTTAGGCTTAATGTGATGTTAGAATCCAGCCATTGTTTTAATGGATATTCTTATAATTTCTCTGACATGCAAATAAAATGACCAAAGAGCTACAATACTTGTGTGTGAGATGTGTGTTTCATTTTCATATCACACCACACCCACACATTAATGTAAATGTACACAGAGAGAGACACCACACACATACACAGTTATACAAAGATTTAGATACAGAGAGAGAGAGAGATACCCAGGAAAGGTTCCTATATCTCTTGGTCCCTTGAAAAGACCTATATCCCTTGGTCTTGAAAAGCTGCTTCCTGCCTGAGATGAACCAGGCCTTGTTCCCACCCCAAAAGGAGCTGAACCTGACAGGTTTGTTTTCTCTGGCTTCCAGCTGGCTTGTGCAAAGCAGTGAACCTTCTCTTGGGCCTCCATAAGTGGAGCCTTCCTAGGATTGCTTGCCATGATAGTATGCCTTCATTGCTTTCCCTCTCTGTCTTGGCATGCTGTATGCCAAGGACCAGAAGCTCCCTGCTCTGTTCAGCAGCCCCCCACCCAGTCTATGCTCTGAGGACGGCCTCTGTGAGAACCATGCTGGGCTGCCCTGTGAGTATCCTTGAGGAGCCCTGGAGAAGACATTGAACTGGTATGTCACAGGTTGAGGGTGGCAGTGGCAGTGGCAGCATCCCCATCTGTTGAGTAGCCCTTGGCAAAATGTGAAGCATGCTCAGTGGTCCCTACATCACTGCTCTGTGATCATCACATAACAAAATAATTGCAAGAACAATTTCTCCAAAGTTCTCTTTCCCTTTGAAAGAATTCTAAGCCAGTCCTCTTTCATCAAATGGAATGAAGAATAATAGGCAAAAATGCAGGAGGAGAATTTTTCTATGCTGCACTAAACAGCATCTTTCTGATGACACTCGAGACTTGTGCTTTCTCTATTTTGTGTGTATGGTGGGGGTGGGGAGTAGTTATTGTTCTCTGCTTCAGAATTCTCATCACTGGCACAAAACTGCAGCTCCAGGATTTCTTACAGGAAACCATGACAACTAAAACTGGCTTAAAGCAGTCTATCCATGTTTTCATACAGGGGCACTTAAGCTGTAATCTAAATCCACCTAGAAATCAATCGGCTTACTAGATGCGGATACAAAAGGGCTTTGTGTTCTTTTCTTGCATCTGTAATGAAATTGTAGTACTGCTGTTAGCACAGAGCTGTGGTGCAGAATCTGGAGTGAGAACCAAACAGCAAGATCTGAAACACAGCAAGCATGCTTCTCAAAGGTCCCTTGCTACTGGAAGTACTTGAATATGCCTTCTTGCTTAGGAAGAGCCAAAAGAAAGCTTGGGTGGAATCTATTTAGATGTGGTATGGCTGGTGATGTTATGACATCACTGGAATGAGTGGGGATTTAACTTTCAGGCCCTTTTTTAATTTTGGGGATTAAGTGGGTAAATGAGTGTTTTAAAAGGCTGAAGACTTCAATCTTCCTCCCTAATTGCCTTGAATGTGAAAAATTATTCAATTTGAAGAAGTGTTGGTTTTCAACAGGTACTATGGCTGCTTTAAATGCTTTACATTCTGCAAAGCTTAACTCTCCATCTCCAAAATGAAAGGGAAAAAAAGTATCCTAAACGTCCAGTTCAGATTGGGTATTTCTAGAGGCTGGGATGGGATGTTCCTATGATCATAGGCCTCCAGTAATCCATCCTTGCTGTAAATTCTGGAAGATTCTTACCTGTGTACTATTCCTTGTTATTTCATTCCCCACTTCCTTATTACATCTCCCATCCCTGACTCTTACAATTTAGATCCAGCTGTCTACTACCACTGGAATTAATTCTATGGAAATTTAAATTCTGCACAGGATTCTTTATTGTTGTTGCCAATGAGACACTGACTGACAGCTGATGTCACAGTTACACAAATACACTCAAGGAGCCTTCATTTGATCTTTCCCTATATGACATAGCTGGCTTGATTATTTTTTCACCTGAAAGTCAAGCTGGACAATTCCTTTCAAGCTTACTCAATGTTTGCGAATATCAAAATATTTATTTATTTTTCAAATTTAGTCACCGCCCATCTCACTCACAGAGTGAGTAAGTTAAGTATCATATAATAGAGCATTGGAAGGATGACAGCATGAACAGAATTATTGTACTATGCAATGTGCCCTTCATAAACTATACCTACTGCTTTGGTATAAATTGCTCTGCATAGCAAGATCCCCAGCTTCATTCAATCTGTATGAAAACACCTCCTTCTTTTCCACATCAGAAGCAGCTCTGGAAATTTTCAGTCAATTAGAAGGAGAAAGTAATGGTGGTGAAAAGCTAGATTAGAATGGCTATTCCCATCAAATTGTGGGTATTAATTAATTAACATTGCTTTAATGACCATGATGTTCGCCTGTGGCAGAAGAACTGAGACATCAACTTTTTAAAGATCTGGAGAGTGGTGTATGCTTGCAGTCAAACAGATGAGGAATGATGTTAATTGTCTGAAAAGATGTTATATTGGAATGATAATGACACTTGGCTTTTTAAAGCATGACACGTACCAATTTGTATCTTCCCAGTTACATCTTTGATTTTGCAGAAAGCCTTTTATAATTTCATCTGCAATTTCCTATCGTTTCTTATACATTTGTGCAAAATCACACTTTTCTAGTTTATTTTTGCCAAATGTTATCCCAGGTTTTGGGCATGCTGTTTTTTTCTTCCCTCTCACTGAATGGGTGTATATTATGTGTAGAGAGAGGAAGAAAAAGATTACTATATTCTGAACTAGCCTCTGTAGTTCTGACTTTAAGGGCAGGTGGGTTGATAGCTGTTCAATTAGTAGATCGCATATCACTAGGCCGTGGGAAGCTTTTCTTGCTAATGTCTGTACATGAATATTTATTTTTAAAGCATAAGACTATGGTAGTAGTTTTGGGGCTTCCGGTGGGAATATGGCAGACTGAGCAGCTGTGCCCGCGAGCTCCGCAGGCACAACTGGCACCGTGGCAGTTTTTTCGGGCTTAGGCTGGTTTCTCCTGTAGCCCAGAGCTTTTTTCTGGATCTAGGAAAAATCTTGGAATCAACCCATTCATTCTCCGGACAGCGAGTTGCAGCCAGGAGTTGCATGCACGATCGATGGGTAAGACTTTGCCGGGAGGCTAGGATTTCACCATTTCTGAGCCGTGCTGCAGCCCTTAAAGGGACAGTAAGTCCAGCCACCCCATTTCTAAAGCACACAATTTACTTTTTAAAAAAGTTTTCTACCCTAAGAGAGGCTTTCAACATTAAGAAGAAGTGGACTCTCTTGGTGCTTATCGTTATTTCTGGATTATTTTCAATTATTTTTAAAGTTTTGGCTTGTTTTCCCATTTAAAGGTTAAGGAGGACTGAGAGTAAATAATTGCCTTCCTGCTATTGTTTTTGTACTGAATTTGAAGGATTGAATATTTTCCTACACGTTGGATTTGCCTTTTTTAATCTTTAGCTTTCTATTCACTTTCCCTAAGACCTGCTTGTTAACACACCTTCTTCTGTTTCAATTTCATTCGGAAGCTTTGTATTAACTCATTAACTCCTATCTAAGTGAGTCAAGTATCTAGGGGGCGCCATATTCTACTGTCTGAAACATGGAAGATTTCAAAGAGGATTTTTAAGAGTTCCATTATGAGCGTAAGCAGACCTTCAAAGAGATCCTTTCAGAGTGCTGTCAAGCTATTCTGCAGAATATTCGGGACATTGGGGAAGAGATTATTTCTAAAGTGTATCATCTGGCTGAAGATGTTATGGAAGAAGATGAAGATTTTGGCAAAGATGGAGATCTGTTTTGTTGTCAGTGAGATTGAAGTAATGCCAGGCGAAGACTACATTTTGGTGTTGAAGGGGTTAAAGCGACAGTTTGAACTGCAGATTACAAAGAGAGTTGTTTTTCTGGGGAAATGCTATGGCTTTCTGAGGGATTGTTATGGGAGAGAAGAGAATATGTTTCATGGGAGTTTTTTTTCCTGAGAAGTCTGAGTTTTTAAGGGGGGGCAGTTGGGCTGTTTGATTTTTGCAAGAAAAATGCCTTGGGTGTAATTGAGAGATATGTAAGTGTTCTGGTTTATTTTGAATTGGGGTAAAAGTTTAAGAATGTGTAATTGGATTGATAATGAGGTTATTATGATTTCATTTTTTTTAATGACTTGGATTAAGATTTAAGGTAAAGGTAAAGGTACCCCCCGCACATTTGTGCAGTCGTGTCCGACTCTAGGGGCCGGTGCTCATCTCCGTTTGTTAGCCGAAGAGCCAGCGTTGTCCGAAGACGCTTCCACGGTCATGTGGCCGCATGACACGCGCGGAACGCTGTTACCTTCCCACCGAAGTGATACCTATTCATCTACTTGCATTTGCATGCTTTCGAATTGCTAGGTTGGCAAGAGCTGGAGCTAGTGCGGGAGCTCACTCCGCACGCAGGGCTAGGGATTCGAACCTCCAAACTTGCAATCTTCCGATCGACAAGCCTGGCGTCTTACCCACTGAGCCACCACGCCCCTGGATTAAGATTTACTGGACTTCTTTTTTAAGGTTTGTTTGATTTGTAAGATTTACAAGGTATCTATAAGATATAATAATAATAATTGTTTGATTTTTAGGTTTAATAGGGTTAAGATTGTTGTAGTATTATTAATTATGTAATTTTTTAAAAAAATTTTCTTGTGTTTCACACTTTTTTAGTTTTTTCTTTTTTTTCTTTTTTTAGTTTTTATCTTTGTTTTAAACTTAATAAAATTCTTATAAAAAAAGTCTACAGTAGTATTTTTGGGCTTTTTCTTCCTCTCTGGTTAAATGATAAGTTAATTAACGTAGGTGTCAGGGTTCCAGTTAGAATCCTGCCATGTACAATAGCAGATACGTGTCAGCCTGAACTCGGATGGGAGGGGGAGCGCATTCCAAGAGTGTGCCAGACTGTTGGAGCAGGTTTTGCAGATCGTCAAGGTTGTCCACCTGCATGAGTTGGAGGGGGCTTGAATGGAGTGGGAAAGTAACGGACAATGAGATCATGGGGCGAGGAGGCTGGCACTGGTGGGGGGCAACCTTTTGGCAACTAAAGGCAACCTTTTGGTGGGAAACGTTATTCGGGTCTTTGAGAATGCTTTGATTTGCATGTATCCTTAATAAAGCTTATTCTGCAATTCAAAAGAACTGCATGGAGAAGTGTTTATTGGGGCATTGAAGTGAGGGTCATCACAGTAGGAGGACAAAGATTTTTTTTTTAAAATTCCTGTTTATCTGCCAATTGATATAACAGTACAACTGTAGATCACTGGTTGAGAGCCAGTGGATTACTGGCAAAGTCCAGTTCTTGATATGTATTTGAATCCAGTCTATGCTGCTCAATTTGGATCCTTTTCACATTCCATCCAAGTTGGCCATTTAGAACAATGGTGTGATTAGGTAGTTATAGTCTCTAACTTGACTGGCCAATGGGGACCTTCTAGCTCCTTCTACTGGGTGGGGCCCTGGACTTATGGCCACCAAATCCTGCCCTGATGGCACAAGAAGAGGATTATCTCTCTTTCATTCTGCTTTTGGAAAGGCCCTGGAGGAAGAAGACAACAAAGCAGTATTGCATGGTGACCTGATCATTTTACAAGAAGAAGGGGAAGGGGAAGAGAAAGGAGAGCAGCCAAGGACAAGTTGCCATGTGGCTGCAACACACATCTCCACTTCCTATAAAGGAGCAATAAGGCAAAGAAGGTGACTTTCCTGGTCTTGGAGGCACAGCAAATTTTGCCCCAAATTTCCTTGTTTCTATTAAATAAGGCAGAGAAAACTGCATTTTTACAGGGGTTAAAAAAAAACAACCTCTGAAGCCCTAGTTTAGGCCAGTTGAGACTGTCTGACCAGCAACAACTCTTTTGACCCATATATGTTGTTTGACTCTACGGTTTGGATCCAGACACTCATGTGACTAGTACAGAGCTTTCCAAACTGTGTGTTGGGACACGTTAGTGTGTCGGCTGCAGTGTCTGGGTGTGTCGCCGCTGCTTCTGCCTCCGAGCCCTGCCAGGATTCCGCGCAGGTCCTAGTGTCTGCCTTGTGCCTTGCTGCCTCCAAACCTGCTGTGATTCCACGCAGGTCCTAGTGCCTGCCTTGTGCCCTGCTGCCTCCAAACCTGCTGTGATTCCGCCCACGTCCGAGTGCCTCCCTTGTGCCCTGCTGCCTCCAAACCTGCTGTGATTCCGCGCAGGTCCTAGTACCTGCCTTGTGCCTTGCTGCCTCCAAACCTGCTGTGATTCCGCGCAGGTCCTAGTGCCTGCCTTGTGCCTTGCTGCCTTCAAACCTGCTGTGATTCCGCGCAGGTCCTAGTGCCTGCCTTGTGCCTGGCTGCCTCCAAACCTGCTGTGATTCCGCGCAGGTCCTAGTGCCTGCCTTGTGCCCTGCTGTAAGAGTGTGTCGCGAAATGATGCATGTCTAAAAAGTGTGTCACCAACATGAAAAGTTTGGAAAGCTCTGGACTAGTATTTATAGCTCAACCTTACCAGTATAGCATGTGGGAATACAAAGGATATGGCTTTAATAGCAACACTCTTAGATAGTGTTGTGGGAAAAATGCCCACTTGAAAAAGGAAGCAAAGTGTTTGAAGATAGATGTAACGAAGTATCTTTTATTGGCATGCACAGCCTCAGTGATCACTGGGCTTCTTGCCAAAAGAATGCAAAAGAGCCCTGAAGCCCACAGGGTTACAGGTTATATACCCTTTGAAACGATGCATAAGGAATACAAAAGGCTATGTCAATTATACTGTGTCCTTTGCAGTCGGAACGTAGAATTAGATAAAATCATGGAGTGACCTTACTATCGGTTGACCTGGTGCCTCTAAATTCTACTTTTCTATGGAGGCGCGAAGCCCACTCTTTTTACTGATACTAGCACCCTCTAACATACAGAGTGTTCTTTATTGTGCTCATATACTGTATTGACTCCTTTCACACCAAGGAAAAGACCACAAGCTGTTTTTTTGTTATTTGACTCCTTCCCCTGCAGGGTCTTCAGGCAGTTTCAGTTTGCCTGCTCCTTCTGGTGTGCCATTCAAAATCCTTTATCACAATCATGTTTATAAGGATCAATATATTAATCGAAGAGAATATTTGTAGCTCAGGGTTGAACTGTGGAGTCCATGGTGCTCTCTGAGCCTTGTTGTTGAAGATCTTCGCACTGAAGATGTTGCCTAGCCTGGCAATGAAACGTCTGCAAGAAAACAACAAGCCTCAGAGAGCACCATGGACTCCACAGATCAATATAATATTTGTCCCCCACAACAGTCAGATGCCTGATACCCAAAATCTAAACAGCATCACTGTCCCATCATGGAACCACTGTACAAATTCTTAGCATCATACAATTGGGGGAGGCTGAGTACACTGAGTGTAACTTGTGTTCAATATTCAGGAATTCCAAAAAAGCATTGCCAACAGATGGCTGTCTAACCTCTGCTTGAGCACATTCAACAAAAGGGAGTGCAATGTTTGGATAATTTGTTCTTATTGTCAGAAAGTTCCCCCCCTAACTTTTCAATTGGAATTTGCCTTCCTATAACTTAAATCAATTATTTAACATCCTGGAATGAGAGAGAACAGGTTTTGACCTTCTTCTATGTGACATCCTTTCATATAATTGAACAGTGCTTCTCCCTCAGCTAATGTTTCTCCAGGCTAAACATACCCAATCTTTCAGTCTCTCTCCACAGAACTTAGTTTCTGATCATCTAAGTTGCCCTTCTGGACCAGGTAGTTCTTGTCCTCCCTCCCAACTCACAATTCTCTGATTCTATGAATCCTTCTTAAAGTCTGCTGCCCAAAATTTGTTACAGTTCTTGTGAGGGCTGAAGCTGGCAAGAAAGAGTCTGAGATCAGACAGAGCCATTTATCAAACACGGTACAGATGCTGTCAACATCTAATGCTGAGAAATGAGCAAGCAAAAAGCCTATTACCACATATGGGGTGGGGAATGGGACTGAGTTTAAACTGTGGAATTGACATAGTTAGGGCTAGATTCCTAGACTCCATGCTAGTTCATCTTTGTCATTACAGCAGCTTCTATTAAAAACTGCTTCATTAAAAGCAGTTTATCTATTGAACCCTGATCTTTGAATTTTTTGCTGCTAAAATCCTGATATGTAATATTACTTAGGTTTTAGTTATGTTTTTAGTGTTTTCATTCTGATAAAACACTTGAAGTCCTTGTAGATCACAGTGACATATAAATATAATAAATAAACAAACAAATAAGCAAACTTATGAGTATGTGCTTGTATTTCAAAAGAGAGATTTAGTGACATGTCCATGGTGGAGCTCTGACAGTACTCGAGGTGAGGTTTGACCAAAATAAAGAGGAATGATGATTTCCTGTGATTTGGAAATATATTTCTGTTAATGCAGCCTAAAATTGCATTTGTGTTTTTTGCAGCCACATTACACTGCTGAGCCATATTTAGTTTGCAGTCAATTATTATTGTAATATCCTTTTCAATAGTGCCATTACTATGCATTTGATTTCTTTTTTGTAATTGAAAATTTCTGTGCTTACTTCTGTTAAATTTCATTCTGTTACTACTGGCCCATTTCTCTAGCCTATCAAGATTTTCTTCCATATCTTAGGATACTATTTACCTCATCCAGTTTTGGGTCACTTGCAAATTCGATAAACATTTTGTTCCTCTGCATCCAAGTGATTAATAACAATATTAAAGAGTAGAGGGTCAAGACTGATCCTTGTGGCATCCACTTGATAATTCTCTTCCATTTCACCAGGAACCATATGAGAACTGTATGTCCATGTAGTTGTCATGCTGTCCATCCCCTATTTAACTAGCATGTTAATCAGCATGTCAAATGTTTTGCTGAAATCAAGATTAGTAAAGTCAGTTAATTGGGACAAAGTGGTGCCCCTGTATATGTTCCCTTCTTACTCTTTTTGTGAATATTATCTAAGGATGAATCTCTAGGGTGGATCAAAAAGCAGAGTTAGCTATATTCTCAGCAGATCTTTGAAGAGAGGAAGCATTTGGAAGGCTGAAACAAGATATTATGCTCATAATTGTTAGCATGGGGGATTATTTCTTTAAAAGATCCTATAACTAGGTTTACATTTCATGCTAAAGTATGTTGCAGTTTGTTTGGGTTTGGCTTAGTCTGCTATGTAGACTTAGGCATTGTGATTTAGAAACCATAGTTTACAGAATGGTAGGTAGGTAATGTTGTGCCCATAACTGCCAATGTACCATCAGACACCTCTTTTGAGGTTTGGTACCTGAATGTTTAAAAAGATTGTTGTTTTGTTTATTTGTTCAGTCGCTTCCGACTCTTCGTGACTTCATGGACCAGCCCACGCCAGAGCTTCCTGTCTGCCGTCACCATCCCCAGCTCCCCCATGGTTGAGTCCATCACCTCCAGAATATCATCCATCCATCTTGCCCTTGGTCGGCCCTTTTGCTCTTCCTTTTGCCTTCCACTTTCCCTAACATCAGCATCTTCTCCAGGGTATCCTGTCTTCTCATTATGTGGCCAAAGTACTTCAGTTTTGCTTTTAATATCATTCCCGCAAGTGAGAAGTCTGGCTTTATTTCCTGGAGTATGGACTGGTTTGATCTTCTTGCAGTCCAAGGCACTCTCAGAATTTTCCTCCAACACCACAGTTCAAAAGCATCTATCTTTCTTCGCTCAGCCTTCCTTATGGTCCAGCTCTCACAGCCATAGGTTACTACAGGGAATACCATAGCTTTAACTATGTGGACCTTTGTTGTCAGTGTGATGTCTCTGCTCTTAACTATTTTATCAAGATTTGCCATTGCTCTCCTCCCAAGAAGTAGACGTCTTCTGATTTCCTGGCTGCAGTCAGCGTCTGCAGTAATCTTTGAGCCTAGAAATACAAAGTCTGTCACTGCCTCCACTTTTTCTCCCTCTATTTGCCAGTTATCAATCAAGCTGGTTGCCATAATCTTGGTTTTCTTGAGGTTTAACTGCAACCCAGCTTTTGCACTTTCTTCTTTCACCTTCGTCATAAGGCTCCTCAACTCCTCCTCGCTTTCAGCCATCAAAGTGGTATCATCTGCATATCTGAGATTGTTAATGTTTCTTCCAGCGATTTTAACTCCAGCCTTGGATTCCTCAAGCCCAGCACGTCGCATGATGTGTTCTGCATACAGGTTGAATAGGTAGGGTGAGAGTATACAACCCTGCCGTACTCCTTTCCCAATTTTAAACCGGTCCGTTGTTCCGTGCTCTGTTCTTACCGTTGCTACTTGGTCGTTATACAGATTCCTCAGGAGGCAGACAAGATGACTTGGTATCCCCATACCACCAAGAACTTGGCACAATTTGTTATGATCCACACAGTCAAAGGCTTTAGAATAGTCAATAAAACAGAAATCGATGTTTTTCTGAAACTCCCTGGCTTTCTCCATTATCCAACAGATATTGGCAATTTGGTCTCTAGTTCCTCTGCCTTTTCTAAACCCAGCTTGTACATCTGGCAATTCTCGCTCCATGAATTGCTGGAGTCTACCTTGCAAGATCTTGAGCATTACCTTACTGGATTTTAAACAGTTCAGCTGGGATACCGTCGTCTCCTGCTGCCTTGTGATTAGCAATGCTTCTTAAGGCCCATTCAACCTCACTCTTCAAGATGTCTGGCTCTAACTCACTGACCACACCGTCAAAGCTATCTCCAATATTATTATCCTTCCTATACAGATCTTCCGTATATTCTTGCCACCTTTTCTTGATCTCTTCTGCTTCTGTTAGGTCCTTACCATCTTTGTTTTTGATCATACCCATTTTTGACCGGAATTTACCTCCGATGTTTCTAATTTTCTGGAAGAGGTCTCTTGTCCTTCCTATTCTATTGTCTTCTTCCACTTCCGCACATTGCTTGTTTAAAAATAATTCCTTCTCTCTTCTGGCTAACCTCTGGAATTTTGCATTGAATTGGGCATATCTCCCCCTATCACTGTTGCCTTTCGCTTTCCTTCTTTCTTGGGCTACTTCCAGTGTCTCAGCAGACAGCCATCTTGCCTTCTTGGTTTTCTTTTTCTTTGGGACATTTTTTGTTGCCGCCTCCTGAACAATGTTGCGAACTTCTGTCCATAGTTCTTCTGGGACCCTATCTACTAAATCTAGTCCTTTAAATCTATTCTGCACCTCCACTGCATATTCCTTAGGAATATTAGTGAGCTCATATCTAACTGATCTGTGGGTCTTCCCTATTCTCTTTAGTCTGATTCTAAATTTTGCAATAAGAAGTTCATGATCTGAACTACAGTCAGCTCCAGGTCTTGTTTTTACCGACTGTATAGATGTCCGCCACCTTTGGCTGCAAAGGATATAGTCAATCTGATTTTGGTGTCGACCATCTGGTGAAGTCCATGTATAAAGTCGTCTTTTAGGTTGTTGGAAGAGAGTGTTTGTTATGCACAGTGAGTTGTCTTGGCAAAATTCTATTAGCCTATGTCCTGCTTCATTTTGTTCTCCCAGACCATGCTTGCCTGTAATTCCAGGTGTCGTCTGACTACCCACCTTAGCATTCCAATCTCCTGTAATGAAAATAACATCTCTTTTTGGTGTATTATCCAGTAGGTGCTGCAGATCCTCATAGAACTGATCTACTTCTGCTTCTTCAGCATCTGTGGTTGGGGCGTATATTTGGATCACTGTGATGTTAAATGGCTTACCCTGAATTCGAATTGAGATCATTCTATTGTTTTTTGGATTGTATCCAAGCACTGCTTTAGCCACTTTATTATTAATTATGAAGGCTACTCCATTTCTTCTGTGGTCCTCTTGTCCACAGTAGTAGATCTGGTGGTCATCTGATGTGAAGTGGCCCATTCCAGTCCATTTCAGTTCACTGACACCTAAAATGTCTATATTTAATCTTGACATCTCACCAATAACCACATCCAATTTGCCCTGGCTGATAGATCTTACATTCCAGGTTCCTATGGTGTGTTGATCTTTAGAACATCGGATTCGTCGTTCACCACCAGCATCGTCGGCTGCTAGCCGTCCTTTCGGCTTTGAGCTAGCTGCGTCATCACATCTGGGGCTAGTTGAACTTATCCTCTGTTCCTCCCCAGTAGCATTTTGACCATCTTCCGACCTGGGAGTCCCATCTTCCGATGGTATACTGACATATCTCTGGTTGTACTGATCCATTTAGTTTTCACAGCAAGAATACTGGGGTGGGTTGCCATTACCTTCCCCAGGGTAATGGGGAAGATTAAAAATATTACTTAATCAAAATGATCACAAAGCTGGCAAATTGCAAAGGAAAACATTAGCCTCAACCTGTATTTATTAATACATTTATTTGCCGTGACACCTTTAGTCCTGCAACATTTCCCTGGGATAGTAGTTTACTTTCTGGTAAATGGATAGTTTGTGACTTGCCATGTCCATTGTGGTGGCCACCTTGTGAATGCACCCAACAGATGCTATTAAAATTCCAAATACGATTCTAGCTGAAAACGTGGCCCTGATTTATGGTATATTGTATTCTGAGGTTCGAATCCCTAGCTCCATGTGACGGAGTGAGCTCCCGCACTCACCCCAGCTCTTGCCAACCTACCAATTCGAAAGCATGCAAATGCAAGTAGGTTAATAGGTACCACTTTGGTGGGAAGGTAACAGCATTCCGCATGCGTCATGCCGGCCACATGACCGTGGAAGCGTCTTCGGACAATGCTGGCTCTTCGACTAACAAACGGAGATGAGCACCGGCCCCTAGAGTCGGACACGACTGCACAAATGTGCGGAGGGAACCTTTACCTTTACCTTATTCTACAAACTAAGCCATTTAAGACAGATATAACAATCTGTAGTTAGAGAAACTAAGACTTCAGACAATGTGTCAACTCAGCTTATATTTTCAGCCCCTGATTCCACATTTGAATTGGTAGGAGTTGGGAATTGTACACTTCTAGATGTTGCTGGCTTCAGTCCCAACATCTCAGCTAGAATATACCATTTTCAAAGACAATGGAAGACTGACTCCAACACAGTGTGGAGAGCTGCAGATCCTCTCCCTTCTATAAAGTATTCAATGTCTGTATTTGCTTGTTACTCCCAGAGATGTGAACAGTAAATATATCAGTATAAAGTTAACTGGTTTCTGTTGATAATCTGTATAGTTATTATTAAAATAAGTTAACCACAATAATTATAATTAATATTCACTGTTTTTTTCAATATAATACAGAAAGTATCCATCAGTGAGCCTGTAAATTTTGTTTCTCCCCTCATCAATATCTGAAATTGCAACCCTGATTTTATTGACAGCAGGATGATCTTATAAAGGCCTTTTAAATCTATAAGCCAAACAGTAAATGTTGTGGACTGTTGACTCTGTCCCTAGGGGCCCATGTCTTATGAAACATGCTTGAATGGGATGCTTTGTGAAGAAAAATAATCATCATTGGCGATCACTCGTAGCCGAGTAAGATTGTCTTCCAAAGGTAAAATTTTAACGGTGAATCCGTAAGTGGCTATAAAGGCCAATTCTGGATCCGCACAACCTCCCACAATGAGGGCATAGGTTTCCGGGTGGGAGACGGTCATGATGAGGGTTTGCCTGACGTGCCTTCCTTTTAGCTCTCTTCTCCTTTTCGCCCTGTACTCGTGCTTCTTCAAAGTCCATAGCGCCATTAATAAAGGCTGACCTCCAATTGAAACGCTCATGAGTTAGGGCTTCCCAGTTCTCAATGCTGATATTACATTTTTTTAAATTAGCTTTGAGAGTATCTTTGAATCTCTTTTGCTGTCCACCAATATTCCGTTTTCCATTCTTAAGTTGGGAGTAAAGTAGCTGCTTTGGAAGACGATGGTCAGGCATTCGAACAACATGACCAGTCCAGCGAAGTTGATGTTGGATGATCATTGTTTCAATGCTGGTGGTTTTCGCTTCTTCTAATACGCTAACATTAGTCCGCCTATCTTCCCAAGTAATTTGCAGAATTTTTCGGAGGCAGCGTTGATGGAATCTTTCAAGAAGTTGGAGGTGGCGTTTGTAGAGGGTCCATGTTTCACAGGCGTACAGAAGGGTTGGTAGTACAATGGCTTTGTAAACAAGCATTTTGGTCTCCCTGCGAATGTCCCGATCCTCAAACACTCTACGCTTCATTCGGGAGAAAGCTACACTCGCAGAGCTCAGGCGATGCTGAATTTCAGCGTCGATGTCGGCTTTTGTTGATAGATGGCTGCCGAGATAAGAAAAGTGGTCGACATTTTCTAGTGACACACCTTTAAGCTGGATTGATGGCGCTGCAGAGGGATTGGTTCGAACTTGCTGGTAAAGCACTTTGGTTTTTTTAATGTTAATCGAGAGGCCGAGCTTTTCATATGCTTCTGCAAAGATGTTTAGGATAGTTTGAAGATCTTCCTCGGAGTGTGCACAGACTACGTTATCATCAGCATATTGAAGTTCTATAACAGAAGTTGCAATTACCTTATTTTTTGCTTTCAGCCTACTAAGATTAAAAAGCTTTCCATCTGTTCGATATATAATTTCTACACCAGTAGGAAGTTTCTCTTCAACAAGGTGCATAATCATAGCGATGAAGATAGCGAATAAGGTTGGAGCAATAACACATCCCTGTTTAACGCCGGATTCCACTTTAAATGGATCGCTTTGAGAGCCATTGTTATTCAGGATTGTTGCCATCATGTCGTCATGGAGTAACCGCAAGATGTTCACAAATTTATCAGGGCATCCGATTTTCAGAAGGATGGTCCAGAGAGCAGTACGATTTACAGTATCAAAAGCTTTAGTCAGATCAATAAACGCCATGTACAGAGGGCGGTTTTGCTCCTTGCATTTTTCTTGAAGCTGTCGTGCAGTGAAGATCATATCCACTGTTCCCCTGGAAGGGCGGAAGCCATTTTGCGTTTCAGGGAGGATGTCTTCTGATACAGATAGGAGACGGTTTGCAATGATCTTTGCCAGGATTTTGCCTGCTGTGGCTAGAAGGGAGATGCCTCGGTAGTTTCCACAGTCTGTTCTATCACCCTTTTTAAAGAGAGTGATAATTATGGCATCCCTAAAGTCTGCTGGAATCTCCTCCCTCATCCAGATTTTTTCGATGAGCTTATGAAGTTGTTGTGTAAGTTCAGGCCCGCCTTCTTTAAAGACTTCAGCAGGAATCCCATCAGGTCCACTAGCTTTGTTATTTTTCATTTGTTTAGTGGCTTTACTGACTTCCTCCAAACTAGGGGGTACTGCAAGCTCATTTCTTATTTGTTTTTGTGGGATTTGCAAGAAGACTTCGTCAGCCACAGTAGAGTGACGATTAAGGAGATTGTAGTAATGCTCTTTCCAGCGCAGTGCAATAGACTCTTTGTCCTTTAGAAGTTTAGCACCATCTACTGAGCGTAAGGGATTTGTACCATGGTTTGTTGGTCCATAGATGGCCTTTATGGCATTAAAAAAGCCCCGTGCATCGTGAGCATCTGCAAAATGTTGGGTTTCTTGGGCTTTTTTTATCCACCATATGTTCTTAAGTTCTCTAGTTCGTCTTTGGACTTCTGCCTTTGCACTGGCGTAGATTTTTTTCTTAACGGCACAGTTAATATCTTTTTGCCATATCTGGAAGGCTTTCCTTTTCTTGTCAATAATATGTTCAATCTCACTATCGTTCTCATCAAACCAGTCCTGATGTCTCTTAGTCTGGTATCCGATAGTTTGTTCACAGGCTGAAATGATAGAAGTCTTCAATTTAATCCAGTGTTCCTCAACATTTTCAGGAAGTTCCATAGGCAGATGTTCCTTGAGAGTTGATTGAAAGCAAGCTCGTTTAATAGGATCTTGAAGGGCCAGTGTATTCATTTTACGCCTTGGTTTTCTTCCTTGGAGCCTACGATGAGGGACAATCTTTATGGCCATCGTGGATCGAATTAATCGATGGTCTGTCCAGCAGTCATCGGCGCTCGTCATGGCTCTGGTGAGAAGTACATCACGGCGATCTCTAGCACGGACAATTACATAATCTAAAAGATGCCAGTGCTTCGACCGTGGGTGCTTCCATGATGTTTTAAATTTATTTTTCTGGCGAAAGTGTGTGTTAGTAATGACAAGGTTATGCTCTGCACATTTAGTCAGAAGTAAGATTCCATTCGTGTTGCTGTTGTCAACTCCTTCTTTCCCAATGATCCCTGGCCACAAATCAAAATCACGCCCAACTCTTGCATTGAAATCGCCCAGGAGGATAATTTTATCCTCCTTTGGTATCTCTGATAAGATGGTGTCCAGCTGGGTATAAAATTTTTCCTTGATATCCTCATCTGCATCTAGTGTTGGTGCGTAAGCACTTAGGATAGTTGCCTGTTGGTTTTTGGCGAGTTTTATTCGCAGAGTTGAGAGTCGTTCGTTAATCCCAGTGGGAACTTCTGACAAGAGCTTCACAATGTCGTTTTTGATAGCAAAGCCTACCCCATGTATTCGTCGTTCTTGTTCAGGCAGTCCTTTCCAAAAGAAGGTATAACCTCCTTTTTCTTCCTTCAACTGTCCTTCTCCTGCTCTTCGAGTTTCTTGGAGTGCTGCTATATCGATATTAAAACGTCTCAGCTCCCTTGCAATAATGGCAGTCCTACGTTCAGGTCGTTCACTATCCATATTGTCTTGCAGTGTCCGTATATTCCATGTTCCAAAATTCATGTGTTTTTTACGACCGCTAGATGGTGACCCCACTGGTCGCGGTAATCCAGTCAGGGAGAAAATGAGGCAGACTATGTTTAGGGCACCTTTTCTAGCCCCCTCCCCATATGGGGTGAGCAGAGTGGATCCTAAATAGGGCTGCTCAGTCGTGGATACAGCTGCCGAACTACTCAACTGCCTCGATCCTTGAGTCAGGGCGACTGAATCCGTATCCACCGCCCATGTGCTGATCCATGACTAGGAGCTTCCGGATTACACAGTCCTGCCCCCGTTGCCATTCGTCAATCGCCATGGGACTTTTGGTTGTTTTGGGTTTGGTGTGGTTGGAAGACGCCTGTGCGTGAATTTGTTTTATGTGTGGAGATCGGTGCACAACGATCAGCACACAACCTTCACAGAAAAAGGCTCTAATCCAATGGCATGGATACCATGACGATTGGTGACCTTTTGTCTGCTGCAGCCTTCATCCGCCTTCGCAGCCGTTGTAACAATACACCTTGTTATCTTCCGCCTGTTCTGCCGTTGAGGACTTTCTTGGATCGTTCTTTGTCTGGTTCCTCCCCCTGGACCTTACCGCCATGGGTGACCCTGCCAGGAGTACATGACTCCCGACGGCTTCGCTCACAGGGTTCATTGGGAACACACAAGCCCACTCACCACAACAAGGTGACGATCCAGCGAGTGAGTTGAATGCTTGAATGGGATGCTTTGTGAAGAAAAATAATATTAGCCTCATTCTGACTGGGGCCTCATATCAGTTTTCATTTAGCTAACTCCTTTCGACTGCTTTTGCACCTGGAGGTGATGTTTTCAGCAAACAGCATGTTGAGAAACAGAGGCAAACCCCACATAATGTAGGCCAAAGGCCATCAAGGTTTGCGTTGGATTGGGGCATTGTGGAAGCCTTTTCTTTGAAAGAAGTCTGATCTATTTTAAAGCTCATCCTTTTTTTCTTTTTTAGAAAAAGCTTTTATTGTGATTTGCCCTTGGACTTTAGGAAAGTCTGTGTGAAAAATTAAATTAGCTGAACACTACTTCTATTACATTTTAGCCGTGTGCATAAAATATATATTGGATCTCCACACCTGGCTTTCAAAAATCTTGGCAATCAGTAGATGGCAAGAAAGAGGTAGAGTATACTTCACCTCTTTCCTTTCATTCAATGGTTGTCTGGATTTGTGCAGTTCAGCTATTGTTGGTCTAATATTGATTGATTGATTATGTGCCATCAAGTTGGTGGCAACTCTTAACGATCACAGAGATAGAATTTGGCCTAATATAAATATATTCTAAATTAGCTAAGGCCAGTAAGTGTTGGATATATGCAGTGGTGTGCTGGAGCCTGCTCATACCATTGTTTAAAATTATTAAATTTTCTGGAATTTTGCAGGTTGGTTGAAAGCAGAGCTGAGCCAGAAAGCCTGGCGTGCGAAATAGCTGTTTGGCAGCTAGCAGTGTGCCATGGTGGTGGCAATGTAGCCGGCAGAGCCGATTGTTAAACATTTATCATCATACCCCTGGATATGTGATAACCATCCACCAAATTGTTTCCTTCATATTACACAACAGAGGAGGGATTTTTGGAGCCTTACTTCCCATCTTACTTCTACTGTTATGTACATAAAAAGTTAAAGCTGGAATAACCACAGAACACTCCCTTTGGAATTGTCTATGACAATTGCCCACAGTATTGTTTCCAGTGGCTCTGGAAACTCCTGTGCCTTTTGATATAAATATTGATATAGATAATGTAGATTGCTGATATTATGATATTAAGTCCTCTGCTCCTTTTTTTTTTAATCTGTTCAGTTGTGTCTGATTCTCTGAGACTGCCTGGACAAGTCCCTGCAGTTTTCTTGGCAAGGTTTTTCAGAAGTGGTTTGCCATTGCCTTTTTCCTAGGGCTGAGAGAGAGTGACCAGCCCAAGGTCACCCAGTGGCTTTGTGCCTAAGGCGGGACTAGAACTCATGGTCTCCCAGTTTCTAGCCTGGTGCCTTAACTACTACACCAAACTGGCGCTCTCTCTCCTTTTAGCTCTTGTCTGTTGTCCAGGTGTCTCTCTTCCCACTTTTGGCAGCCTTTTGCCAATATTTGCTAGTTAACTGTTGTTGATATTTGCAGATGTTTAATAAATAAACATCCAGTCCATTTTTGTTAGCTGAATTGAGTGACATACAGTATGTCCTTGCTCTGATCTCGATATAGGGATTGACTGGGTGTGTGCTTGGTGCAATCTAAAATGGAAATCACCCACAGTAATTTTTCAACAGTCTGAATATGGATAGGGTGACTACTGTTATAACTGGATTTGTACAATGCAGAGAATGACAAACCAGCCAAGTATATTTTAATCAAGCATGTTGCAAGAACCCAGACGGATCATGTATTGTATTGTCTCAGAAAAGTGGGGCAACTTAACTAGGAGTATGCATGGAGTGCAAACACAACCACTGTCTGAGAGCACATTGGACTCTGAATTCTTGAAAGACTCCATCAGATGGATCATCCACTGGTACCAAACAGGTGTTCTGTATTTGCCCTTTCCAAAATAGTTTCCCCCACCTGTGTGATATACTTTTCCAGTTTCTTTCTTCTTTAAGCAGCAGCAGAGGAAGAAGAGAGTTAAAGCAGCTACTATAGCAGGAGTGTACAGCCTGAAGTTCGAGGATCAATGAACATCCCCCGCCTTGGATGTGGCCTCCAAGGCTCCCCCCAAGTTACAGATAAGCATTAACTTTTACTGTCTGTAGCTTGAATCATGTCAACTGGATTTCTATTTTCTTAATGGAAACGTTTCGCTCCTTATCCAAGGGTCTGGTCCAGAGTCAGCAGTTTATCTTCATCTAAAAGAAAAAGGACACTCATTTGAGGACATTAATGTTCACATTTTAGACAGAGAAGATAGGTGGTTTGAGAGAGGGGTCAAGGAATCCATTTATGCCAACTTGGAAAATCCTTCCTTGAATAGAGGTGGGGGCCTCAGGCACAAACTCTCCCCCATCTTCCTCCCCGTGTTGTCTTCTGTGCCTAGGAAGATTAAGACCATTTCAGAAGCTCAACAGCAGCATGGTGTTTT
The DNA here is from genome assembly GCA_023362775.1 of Charina bottae. Lineage (NCBI taxonomy): Eukaryota > Metazoa > Chordata > Lepidosauria > Squamata > Charinaidae > Charina > Charina bottae. The sequence goes on along the minus strand of JALMGJ010000006.1, from coordinate 29,187,126 downwards.
TAACGACCCTCCATTAGATGATAAAAGGACTTAAAAATTACATCTCAATATAACCATGACCTAGCCCCAGGTGTAAGGTCACACAGCTACCTAGGAACATATTTAGGATTCCCTTACCAACTTTGCTCAGACTGAAGAAGCCCCTTGGATAAGGAGCGAAACGTTTCCATTAAGAAAATAGAAATCCAGTTGACATGATTCAAGCTACAGACAATTCCACCTGGATGACTGAGAACCTTCATAGACATTAACTTTTACTGTGGAAAACATCTCTAATGCGTGTAGAGAAATCATATTAGCAATATTTAAAATTAAATCAAATATAGATTTTAACTTGGCCATGCCCTCTCTGTGTCCTAGCCTCAGTCACATTTTGGAATGTTCCTCCCTCTCCCCAGTATATTTGTCATTTAGATAACAAATATAACCCTTGGACTGAAAAAAATTAAGCAGCACCATAATACAACAAGACAGTGAGATGCAGAACAGTTCTTCCATCTTCATTAGAAATACAGTACTTAAGTATTTACATAGCCAATATAAATATTGGCCATAATTGGAGGTCAGCCTTTATTAAAGGCGCTACGGACTTTGAAGAAGCACGAGTACAGGGCAAAAGGGAGAAACGATCTAAGAGGAAGGCACGTCAAGCAAACCCTCATCGTGACCGTCTTCCACCCGGAAACCTATGCCCTCATTGTGGGAGGTTGTGCGGATCCAGAATTGGCCTTTACAGCCACTGTTGAGATTTTACCCCTGGAAGACAATCTTACTCGGCTATGAGTGATCGCGAAGAAGAAGAAGAAGAAGAAGAAGAAGAAGAAGAAGAAGAAGAAGAAGAAGAAGCAGCAGCAGCTGGTTTGGAATGATGGGGTTTGTACTTCAAAATATCTGCAGTGTGGTAGTTGGAATCATTTGATATAAAGATTGCCAGTTTGAAGAACAGTTGATTCAAAGAGTCCCTCCTTGAGAGGGAGATGGGTGGTTATAGAAATTCAACAAATAATAAATAAATAAATAAATAAATAAATATCTTCTATGTAGAGGAGAAAAAAAGTGTTGTTAAGTTCGAGAGCAGGAATTTAATGGGAATTCAAATTCAAATTCCCATTCGGCCATGAAGCATCTTCACACTGGGAAGTCTAACTTACCTCATAGGATGTTGTGATGATAAAATGCAATATAAAAGAGTGATCTTTTTGGAATGTAAAAATATACTGCTGTTCTTTGAGTCAAGAAGCTGTAAATCTAGGGCTACTTCACTAATCTGTGCTTTGCAACCTTCCCCAAACCAAGATCTGGTTTGGATTTGCAGTTGTCAAGATGTTGTGGTACAATTCTTCAAAACAATAAATCAGCGTGAATGCATAAATGGGTATTTGGTTCATGTAGAAATGTATATTTTGAGAATAAATGTTGAAATATATATTTAAATACAAATGTTCATATTATTTTTAAAAATTCATGTTAAAGTGAAATGGAATGGAATGGATACAAGTGAATACCTACAAAAGTGACATCAACAGAAACAGACTGATATGTTTGTTGCACTGTGGTTAAAGTCTACACACATGAAGAAATAATACTTCATAGTAGATCATGTGTAGTAGGGTTTTTTTTTTGCTACTGGTTAGAATTCTTTCATTAGTTTCTCTTCAAGATACAAATATTTGTTCAATAAATGTTCATGCTTTCAGAACTTTGTGAACTGTGCTGCTTCAGGAAGGGAACTGCAGTTTGGAAGAAAAGTTTCAGCATAGCCCTATTTCTAATATTCTACTTTATACAAGGAGAAGATCTTTTGCACTTTCTTTCTGTAAGTCTTTTTGAACATATGGCAGAAATTAAAATATTATGGCTTACCTGTACTCTGAGGTGATATAGTCCTGGCAAGTGTGTTGATATGATGTAAAATCACTGTCAAGAGATATATTATCAAATGAAAATATGGATCTATACTATGAATAAAAAATAAGGGATAGGGTGGCCACCCCCACTGCAGAATTCAAAGGGACAACATTGGTCTAGAAAGAAGGATGACATTGTTCAGGGGTGTCTGCAGGTTGGTTGAAAAAAGTCAAGAGGGCAGCCGGAGCGACATGATAAAAAAGGAGCAGCTGCCATCTTGATTTTTTTGACATCCCCCATGGACTTCCGTGACATAGTGCCAAACTATTGCCTCCTAAAGGTGATAATTAGAGTGTCATAAGTTGATTTACAAGGTTCCTATAATATTATTGATGGCTGTAATGGTATGTGGGAGACATTGGGGTACCTTGGGAGACAGGGTGAAAAGATGCTGCCTAGGGAACGGTCAGATAAGAGAGGGCATAGCCCACAGCTGGATAGTGGGTGGGGCAAGAGACTCAGAAGGGACCTTTCCTAGCTTCTTGGGCTGTAAAGGAGATGGCGGGAGATTTGTACTTTCAGACTTTCAAGATTCTGTTAATGTAGCCTTACAATAAAGTACAATTAGCTCATCTGGTCATGTTTCCTGTCTGGTCTAACTGGGAAAGCTGACAATAGCTCAGCAGCAGTATTACCATAAATGGATAAACCCATCCATGGATAAGCCGAACCCAATTTTTGGGTGTATTTTGGCACCAAAAATTATCAGCTTATCTGCAAGTATATGCAGTATGAATAATTCATATTTTGTGATATCTTTATCAGCCATATCCACACTTTTATCATTGGAAGTTTGACTGCAACACTGCAACTCCCATTATCCTAACAACGCTAACTTTGGCTGAAGGAATCTGTAGTTAAAAAACATCTAAGAGGGACCCAAAATGAATTATTTATACAATAATTAGAATTTATAAAAAAGGCACCCACAACTGTGCATTTGAATCATTTAACTTGTTCTAAATGAAATGAGTTTTCTTCAAAAAGGATGTACCTAATCATAAAGGTAGGCTGAAATCTGAAATTCATTCAGATCATCTGAATTCCTGGATGTTGCTAAATGTTGAGCTATTGTAAGATTGTACTTCCCCACCGGAATGCTGTAGATGTTATTTTTTCAGTTACTATTCATCCTTAAGAGCTTTCAGTGTTCTGATATTCCTGTTTGAGAATAAAAGGCTGACTATCAGTTCTTGCAGTTCCACCCACAAGTTCACAGCGGGCCCAGAGATCCTGTGGGAATGGTTTGCATTTATCTAATCTGCCAATCATCTTGTTTTTAAGTGCATACAATCCTTTATTTTTAAATAACAAACCATCAGGGCACACATTTTTATCCTTGAGTAAATAAAGTGTAATGGAAGAATTTACAGTCAGGAGGTTATAAAGCAATAACAGTTGTAAAGCCATCTAACAGGGTTCAGTTGAAGGTGACATAAAAAGTCCATAAATTCAGCTTCAAAATTAACTGCCCTAGAACTGTCCCATGTGAATTGCCAGGCCTGGAATTTTCTTGGCCTTAAACAAAAATGGCTTAGTTTAATACCTTCTCTCTCTCTCTCTCTCTCTCTCTCTCTCCACAGGACAACACTCCCAGAAAGTCAATCTTACACTTTAAAATCTGATATGGTTGTGATATCATTGCTGGATCCATAATCACCCTTGTTTGTTTCATTAAAAATGGACTTTATAGATAAGATAAGCATCTTATCTCCAGCCAGTGCTAATTAATGTCAGAATGGAGAAAGGGTTATTGAAATCTTGTCCCTGAAGCCGGTGAATTGTGTTTTCACAAGCTGGTTTTTTTTCTTTGCTTTAGGTGGAAAGTTATAATCTTCTACTATGTCATTCATACTAAAGTGGAATAGGAAAGGAAAAAAGTACTTTCTGAGCTACAAAAGTGCAACACTTTCAGCATGAGCTCTTTTCACCAAATACAAGGTAGCCCTTGGTTAACGACTGCCTTGTTCAGCAACTGTTCAAATTTATGATGGTGCTGAAAAAGTAGATTTACAACCGGTCCTCGAACTTGCAGCTGTTGCAGCGTCCCCACAGTCACGTGATCACAATTTGGGCGCTTCACAACTGGTGCACATTTATGATGGTCCCAGTGTCCTGCGGTCACATGATCACCATTCATGACCTTCACAGCCAGCTTCTGACAAGCAAAGTCAGTGGGGAAGTTGGCAGGAAGTCGCAAGTCGTGGTCATGTGACATTGTGCTTAATGACCCATGGTGATTCACTTAACAACTGCAGCAGAACTGATGTAAATTGGGTGTGGACACATGATGTTTCACTTAATGACCACATCACTTAGCAATGGAGTTGCCAGTCCTAATTGTGGTTGTTAACTGAGGACTACTGAGGGGAAGGAAAACATTCAGCTTTTGACAAATTCTAGGGCCTGGCTGTCAGGGCAATCGGCAGAGAAACAACGCTGAGTCAAGGTTCCAACTCTAGTTTCTTTATTATTTCTACCATACACAGAATCTTGCCAGACTAAAGGTTCCTAAACTGAGCTAAGGGGAAAAATACCCTTGGGAATCTAGGGCAGTGCTAGCCTAACTTTGTTCCTCGGCCCCCCCACACTCTCCAAGCTGTGCAAGCTGTGAGAACGCTTATCTGCCTGGAATGCGCTCTCTACTCCCTCAGCTCCCAGCTCCATCACATCACCCCCCTCTTCAGGGGCACATTCCATCACACTGGCAATCTCCAAAGCAATTCATGTTAATATTCAGGTAGTCTTCAATTAACGAGCATTCATTCAGCAACCATTCGAAATTATGACGGCAGTGCTTCAGGGCCCCTGCAGTCACGTGCTCAAAATTTGGGCGCTTGGCAGCCTGTCTGCACTTACGACTGCAGGCGTGCTTCAACTCCCCCCACCCACCTTTTTCCCCCCATCTCTGCCCTTTTGAAAGCCCTGCACCCTGCCTTGCGGGGCAGCAAGCAGACCCGGAACTGCGCGGTTCTGGGGCTGCAGCCAGCTCCAGCCTCCCCAGCCCACATTTGTTCATCCAGCTGCCTCCTCTCCCGGTTCCCTGCACATTCCTTTGGGCGTTTTCACTCAGCCGCCATGGGAAAGGTTCCTCTCCACGTGGATTCCTTCTTTGGAGCTCTGAGAAGATAGCGTGAGCTTCTGCAAAGGCTATGAGAAGATAGCGTAACCTTTGGAAGACAGCATTCATAAGGGAGCCACAAGGAGAGGAAACGTTCGCCAGAGAAGCTGGGTCCGGCAGCGAGGCACTTCTGCTTTTCCCATGGCGGCTGAGTGAAAAAGTCCAAAGGTCAGTGCAGGGAACTGGGAGAGGAGGCAGCTGGGTGAACAAATGTGGGCTGGGGAGGCTGGAGCTTGCTATGGTAGCTGGGACTGGCTGGATTTTTTGTGCAGGTGGGCTAGAGAGGCTGGAGGTGGCTGCAGCCCCAGAACCGCGCGGTTCCGGGTCTACTTGCCGCCCCGCAAGGCAGGGTGCAGGGCTTCCAAAAGGACAGAGATGGGGGGTAGAAAGGTGGATGGGGGGGAGTTGAAGGCAGTGTTTGGTGCTGGGAGGGACCAAGCTGGGAATGGCTTGGACTGGGGTGGGTGCTCAGGCTAACGACCAGTAAAATTCACTTAACAATAGCAAGGGGAGTTGCTAGGATTGCAGTCGCTAAGCGATGCCATCTTGCTTTACAACCACATTGCTTAGCGATGGAAATTCCGGTCTCAATTACCATCGTTAAGTGAAGACTACCTGTATGGGCTCCAAGTGAGATATGAATTAATTTATGGCAGGATACAACATCATTGTGAAATCAAGCTTGGTATATTTTTACTCCACAGGTGTAAATTGGCTTAAACATGATTCTCTTCACCTAGGGAATATTACCATATGACAAATCAGTTTACAACACAGGTTATTTTATGTTGGTCATAAGATGAACTGGTTGAAAGGTTGGAACAAGCTTGAAGGTTATCTGAATCAACAATTTGCATACTGGTTCCTTTCCGCTCTAACTTTTACAGTATATAAACAACATTGTAGAAGAACTTAGTAATCCTTCCTTTTATGCTCCATTATTGGAAGTAGGAAGGTCTCCATATTGCTGTATGTCAGTGATATGGTACTTATCTCGATAACATTAATTGGAAGGAGAAGACTCTTGACAGAATTTGGCATTTATTCTAGGAAAGAATACCTAAAAATAAATTATTCCAAAACCAAAATAGAAGTATTTGCCAAAAGGCCAAGGAGACATAGATGGACCCTAGATGGTAAGGAGATAGAACAAGTGAGACCATTCAAGTATTTGAGCATCCATTTTACTGAAACACTATCATGGAACAATAGTTATGAGATCAATGACAGCCATTTGCTCCTTCTTCTATTCAAAAGGAGGCCAGTTAGTACAGCCTGCTCTCAAAATCTTCCAGGGGAAAACAATCTCACAGTTGACATGTGGGGCCCCAATCTGGGGTTTAAGTAAACTAGAAGAATTAGAGGTGGTCCAGAATAATTTAATGAGGTCTATTTGAGCTTTAGCTCCATGTCCATGTATACTGGCAGCAATGTTGAGATTACAAGTGGGCCTTCCATCAACTTATATAAGGGTAAAGAAAGCAATAATTTTATATTTTATATTATAGGAGACTAGTTCTCATGCCTGACACTTATTTGGCAAAACAATGCCTCCACAAAAAATTTAATAGTAGTGGATGGGTGAATTTGTGTCTGAAACTATTCTCACAATTTTCACTAAATCAGGAACTATTGAATGATATACTGTAAATTACCATACATTATTGAGGGGCGATTTATTTTTTAAAGATTTTAGACAAAATAGACAGCATAAATACAAGCTTAAGTTGGTCAAGTGGTACTGATTGCTTAAAGATGGAAAAGGAATGTCATCTTATTTATAGTCTCTCACATCCCACTCCCTGAGACAAGCTTTCACAGAACTTCATTTTCCGACAATGCCAACAGCCTATTTGGATGGAAGATGTAAAGGATTACCAATTACCCACTGTTTATGCATTTGTAATAATTCACAGGTGGAAGATCTTATCCGTTCCTTATTACATTGCAAATTATATCAGGAACCCAGAGCTAGATTTATTATGCCTTTGTTAACCCAACTGAATCAGTCTAGTGTAGAAGAAAAAAACTATTTCCTGCTGACTGTTATAGATGAACATGTAACAAAATATGTTGCATTGTTTGCAATGGCCTCAAGGAAGATTCAAATGCAGATGTTGACAGTTTTAATTTTAGAAGGGATGAATTGAACTGATACGGATTGTTGTAATTTTATATGAATTTGGCTAAAACCTATGGTTGCAAATAAATGTATTTAACTAACAATTTGCCAAAGTCTTCTGGGTTCCATTTGCATCTCATGCTAAGCAAAACTTCTCCAACTTCTTGTCCTCCAGATAAGTAGACATCAGCATTGCCAGAATTCTTCCTTAGTAAGGCCAACAACAACAACAACAAGGCCATTAAAGTTCACATACTGTATCTGGAGAGGATCAAGATTAGGGAAGGCTGTTCTAAATCATGGCTCATTTAAATATAGTCAATTGGCTAAACCACAGTTAGCATAAACTATGTTTTACAATACATATAGGTTTAGTGCACTATTCTTAGTACCCTATTTTTGAAAATATAAAATCTGGCTGCTGTTAAAGTCAAACTTTTGTCCATCCTTAGCAAGATGATCAGTGGAGCAGATGTGGTTTGCAAGAAAACAAAAGCAAAATACGTCCCAACACCTTGAGTGAAAAAATAGACCATTTAAAAATAGATATCTAGACAATAATTTTCTTTGTGTATAATGCAAATAACTTCTTTTTACAGGTCCCTTAGTTGTTGATTTCACTGTTATTCATGAAAAACATGCCTGATCACCCAATTCCACCATTGTATCCTATTGGCTCCATTTATAGTTTATGACACTTATATTCCAAACATATTGGAACTCTGGACACTGATAAGAACAACTGTTTACCTGAGTGCAGTAAATTACTTAGACTGGTTGGGATTTCAATTACTGCTAAATGACTTGATTGTCCCACTGAGATGGTGGGGGGAAGGGAACGGAGTTATGAAGTGGTGACAACACAGGTGTTTGATAAAATCTGTTCTGAGAACCCCAACTCCTTCCTCCCATACTCTTGTGCCAGCTTTTTGCTAATGCCTCTGTAATGTAAATAGTAACATTATGGTTTGTGGCGCTGCCCCACCACAACAATAACTAAGTATGCATGCAGCAGCAAAGTATACTGCCCTTGCTTATGATAGACCAATCACCTTGTTTTTGGCACAAAAGTCTGCTCTGGGAATTTCCAGGCAAACCCTGGTTAGGAAGATTTGAAGATTACACCAGAAACCATCCAACCAAAGGCATAGTAAAGTAAGTAATAATTTACCACAATCCTGAAATATGAAGCTAAACTAGTATATAAGATCTGTCATACTTCTATTAGGATTCTTAAAGTATCAGTCCTCTACAGCTACACATATTTTAGATAAACATGTGTCAGTTACGGATGGAGTTGGTTAACATTTTAATCACCATGATTGACTGAAAATAAAAGTTCTGGTATTACTGAAAAATCAGTTAATAGATGAAAACTGATTATCAAGCAGGGCACATCCACTGTCTGCAATATGATTTGCCAGAATTGGCTTAAAATTAATTTTTGAAGTGAACTCTTTGAAATGATTAATTCACTTAGAAGCTATTCTAATAACAATACTTTACATTCCTTGTGAACCTGTCAAACCTCAGAACTATAGGATATTTTTCAAACATTCTGCTAGTAAACATTCAAACACAAGTATCAGTTCTTAAAGAGAATGCAATGTCAGTCTTCTTATCTTCTCAGTTCTAACCTGTTATAAACTGTTCCACAGCTTTTGAATAATATGTTCTTTTCCCTACACAAGTAAATATGGTAGATTTCTGAAGATGCCTCTTGCGAACAATACATTAGAAAAGATGGCATTCTCAAGGAATTCTGGACATGCTGAAAGCTAAAGTAAAATCGGATTGTATTTTCCAAGAAATGTTGTTTCCTAAAAGGTGAAACAAGATTTGCTGCAACATAACAGGGGAAGCCAACTTTCCATTAGCTCCATCAGTCTATCTTCTGCTATGAGGAAGCCAGTTGTTAGCGACAATTTGGCTTACCCCATGATCCTGCTCACATATTCATGAGGAAAAGCACTTGTTTCACTTACCAGGATTTCCTCAAGCCTGTTACTGCCTTGTGCATTCTCGGGGCACCAAGCAAAGCTTGAATAGGGTTCTACTGGAGATGTCCACCAGTACACAATTTGGGGGTTCACAGCTTCTGCTTGGGGAACTGGTGGCAGCTGTGGCTTAAGAAGGCTTTTGCACAAATCCATTTGGTGTGTCAACTGTGCCATGACCTGGATTGGGAGATCCATCAGATAGTCACTCATGCTTTGGTCTCCTCACACAGGGACTGCTGCAATGTGCTGTACATGGGGCAGCCCTTGAAAACCAGTCAGAAGCTGCAGCTAGTCCAGAATGTGGCAGGACAGTTATGGGCATATCTCTTCAGGCTCAGGTAACACCTTTGCTCCTTGAACTGCATTGGTTATCAGTAGGTTTATGGGTGCATTTCAAGGTGCTGGTTATTACCTATAAAGCCATTCATGGCACAGGGCCTGGTTATCTAAAGAACCACCTGTCTTCTATGGCTGCTTTGTTGCCTGTATGTTTGGGAAGAAGTAGCATGTTCCAGTTCCTATCTATTAAACAGTGTCACCTGATGGGATCTAGGAAGTGTGCCTTCTCTATTGTAGTACCTGTCCTCTGGAACACCATCCCCCTCGCCCCCCTGCAAGACATGCCTGGTCCTGACCCTGGCAGTGTTCAGAATTGCTCTGAGAACCTGGCTCTTTCTTCAAGCCTTGGGTTAGAGTGGGTGGCAGGTTCTATGTGTTTCATTTTGTGTTTTAATGGTTGTTTTCTTGTGGCATTTGGTTGTTTTCTTGTTTTTTATTTACATTTATTGTACAGTTGTTTTTACTGTATGCTGCCCAGAGTCATTGTAGAGTTGGGTAGCCTCATACATTTCCAAAATAAATAATAAGAAAAGTGAGCAAATATTAGGGTCAAGGGAAACACAGTAAGTTAGATGGAAGAGGTCTAATTCAGCAAGACCTGGGAGAGATTCCAGTGATAGCTTCTAGCCTCAACAGGCTGCATTCATGGATTTGAACACAAGCACTTAAATAGCAAATTGCTTGTGTCCCCAAACCAAGTATCTTAGAGAATTTAAAACCCAACATGGAATGGAGTGAGTCAAGACAGAGATGTCTAACTTGTCTTATTTGTAATCTAACACCCTCCACGGAGCTCTGCTTCTGATATATATTTTGGAAAGGGCAGGGCATAATAATACAAGCCCCAACTGAGGATTTTTTTAGTAGTGTCTTTTGAAGCTTGCTCAGGTAATGCTTGTGCCTTGGGGGAGAATTAAAATCTTGGTTTCTGAGACTGACTAGTCCATGATTTGTCTAGTCCTGGTTTGACTGACTAGTCAAACCAGAATGACTTTGTAGTCAGTCCAACACAATCCAGTCTTTAAGACAAGTTCATGGGGGCAGGGAGGGAAATGGATGCAATTTTGCTGTTGTTGCAATCATGTCTCATCTTTGCCCAAGATACATTTCCTCTGTGACTTCTCTGATGGCATGTACTCTTGCAACAGCCGCCCAATTTTATTTTTTATTATCCTAATTCTCTTCCTCACGTGGTCTCCTGTAATTAATTTGTTTATCCATCTTTCCATTACTCTTGTTTCAAAATATATTTTCCCTTCGTTAAGCACATCCCAATCTTTTATTTTGTTTAAAGACAATAGTTTCTCAATTATGCTTGGGTTTTTTTTACTTAATCTTTGTCTCTCATCCATTTATCCTACCTGAAAATCATTTATTGCTTATTCATAGGTGTTGGGTGCAAGGCACAATGATGTCCCATGCATCATGAAGCCATAACACAAATGATGCAAATAATGAGATTTGCATCAGTTCATCAGCAATCAGTGTAGATTACACTGTAATCATATGTGTCATTTGTGCAATAATGTTGTGATACATGTGATGTCACTTCCTCTATGTAATTCTTAATAGCTTTCATTTGTTTTGATGTTATCAATTAATTTAAATACTCTATTATGTGTAGTTGTCTTTCTATCTTTATATATTTATATGTCCTTGCGAGCAATATTCCTCCACAAACATTTGGCCCAACTGACTGGTGTGCATCTCCTTGTGCTTTAGGCAATGTACCTAGAGAAACTGAGACTGGAAAGGGGAATTCTCGGCCAAACTGCAGTAGTGAAAAATTTCTAGGAAAGCTGTGGAAATGGTCTGAGCAAGCCTCTAAAACCCCTGTGCTAATTTATATGAAATTTGACAGGCTTCACCCTGCCTTTATGGTCTAGCTTTCTGGAAATGTGGTAAAAATATCCTGAGAGATATATATGCCATTAGGTGTTTATTTTATTTTATTTATTTAATTTTTATCCCACCTTACATAACAGAAGGGTAAAGTTCTGTTTTTCTTGAACAGCAGTCCAAAACAACTGTTGGGCCTAGGTAGTGTTGTGTTAGTGTTCAAGCCAATACAAGTAGGTTATATTTATTTTATTTATTTATTTTTCAAATTTTGCCACCGCCCATCTCCCCCAAAAGAGGGACTCTGGGCGGTTTACAACACAGCTAACAAGTTAAAACAAGTTAAAAACAATAGTCATAATAATACAGTATATAAAATATACATACAAATACAATATACTGTATACATATAAAATAAAAAAACAGATGGCAATAAAAGATTGTATAGATGTGAGGAGCACTTTAAGGCGTCAGCCACCCCAAAGAATAACTACTCCCCTCCCCTCCCCAAGCATGGTGGCAGAGCCAGGTCTTCAGGGTCTTCCAGAAGGTCAGGAGCGATGGGGCTTGTCTCACCTCTGGGGGCAGAATGTTCCAAAGGGTGGGAGCCACTGCAGAGAAGGCTCACTTCCTGGACCCCGCCAAACAGAATTATCTTACAGACAGGGTCCGTAACATGCCCTCTCTGCATGATCAGGTGAGACGGGTTGATGAAATGGGGATGAGATGGTCCCTTATATATCTTTTTGAACCGAGGATTCAGCTGTGCAAGGCCAGGTTGTTCTCTGCATAACCCTGATGAGAATGTAGCCACAAAGCATTTTAAAGCAACCTATCAAATTTTGTTGGGAAAAGGAAGGGAAGGAGGAGGAGGAGAGACATCACCACAGCAGGGACAGTCAACCTTTGGGTAGGTCATTTCCTAATTTACATTTAAAAGTAGCCCAGAGACAGATGGAAGAATTGTCTATAGATTCCACTAAGAATAAAAATTCCACTAAGAAAATAGAAATCCAGTTGACATGATTCAAGCTACAGACAATTCCACCTGGATGACTGAGAACCTTCATAGACAAATTGTCTATAGAGATCAATATAGATAGCCAAGTGTTTTGTTTAGTTGTGATTGGATATGCATGTCTTCTCCAGTTTTATCCACCAAAGCCTTGCAAAGACATTAGTACAGAAAAAAGAGTACTTATTCTATCTAATCATCATCTGTAATGGTATGTGGGAATAACCCTGAAGGAGGAGGGGAAGAGATGCTGCCTCAGATAAATCATCCATGCCATCATGCCATCAGATAAAAGAGGGAGGAGCCTGCAGCTGCATAATGGGAAAGAAAGAAACTTAGAAAGAATCAGCCCTAACTTTTTTTTCATTTGTTCAATCATGTCCGATTCTCGGAGACTGCCTACACAAGTCCCTGCAGTTTTCTTGGCTGTTAACAGTGATGGCAGGAGATTCTGTTAATGTAGCCTTAGAATAAAGTAGAATTAGCTCATCTGGTCGTGTTTCCTGTCTGGTTTACCTGGGAGGGCTGACATCATCAGTGTGAAATTTTCTTTTGGGTTTTCCACTCATTATAAGTGATGCAAATGTATTTATTTAGGCATTTTATATGTTGTTTGCAGTTGATTATTCTTATACTGCAGGTGGTAGATTGCACAATAATAAAGGGTGGCTTAGAATCTTTTAACCATGTTCTTCTCTATTCTTTTAAGTTCTTTAAAGGTAAAGACCTTTCTGATAGATTAGAAAGCAAGGATCCCACTCTGTGCTTCCAAATTAGAACTAGAAGGCCTGAATCATGCAATCCCGCCTTGATCATGTAATATTGTTTCTAATGCCAAACTAGGAAAAAGGATGTCTGTCCTCTTGCCTGAAGTGGCCTGGGATCATCTCATATTCCTCATATCATCCTTTAAATTTATAGATTTTGCCTATAAACAGCTAGGTCATACTTTCTTCCTCACGTCTACTAATTCTGAGTTGAATGCTGGCCTGTTTTGCTGGAACTGGTAATTATCGCAGGTGCAAACATCCTCACATATTTTTGCCCATGGTTTAAACCTTTTCAAACATATAGTTTAAATTGCTGAAAACTCGCGAGGTTGCAAAATCTTGTAAGATGTGGCAATCCCACCCTTCCTTCTGATATCTCAAGAGGTTTCAGCATTCATTCTGCTACTTTCATCTTTTTCTTTAACTTTGGAATTGTGTGGGGAGTTATCAGGGTATTGTGGATGACAGGTCTTGTTAATTCCTGCTGTAGAAAAACAGCTTTTTCTCAGACCTGAGGGTTGGCAGTACACATCTCTCTGTGGAACTCACAGAAACAAATTAAGAATTGGAAAACAAGAGTGGCAGAATGCAAAAAATGATCACAACTCTCCAAACCATTTTTTTGCCCAATTACTTTATATAAAGCAATGAAATTTAGTAATGTATATTTTCACTTTACTCTTTTTCTTCAGGGAACACAATTATTTTCAACATTGGTGGGTACTGCAGGTGTAATGGCATGTCTTTTTTATTACTCTTGCACCAGTTACAGTTGGAAATGGATGATGGACATTATCTAGCTGTAAAAGATAAAATTGGGATTATTATTATTATTATATAATTAAATCAAGCATGAGGATTTGGGTCCCTGTCTGCAAACAAGGCTATTTAAAACTGGTGGTTTTGAAACTGTTGAATCAGATAAATCTCTGGGCTTAGAGTTGCAAGAAACCTCCTTGTGAAAGAAGGTTGAAAAGAATAGTTTAATTTAAGTCTTTTTTAAAAAAAACATAGGAAGCGCATCAACATACATGCTAAAAAAAATTTCGTAAATGCATTTCATGACTTCTGAATCTCTGATATCCCTTGCAGATTGGAAAGTAATTTCAGTTACCGTGCTTATCAGAATTCTGTAATACGGTATTCATTATATTTTCTTAAATCCTTCTCCCGTCCTGCTGTCAGGCTTAGAATTTAAAAGACAAAAGGAAAAGAGATTGAAAGGGAAGAGGGAAATAAACTCTCAGGCACTCATTCTTATTTACACAGTTAATACAACTAGCTAGAATGCATGCCATCCAAGGAGAGGGAGAGGCAAACATTGCTGGCCTCTCCAAAGACCCTTGGTTCCCTTAACTTTCCCCACCAGACTGATAAAATAGCTGTCACCAAGTGATAGCTGATGGAGGACCTGATGGAAGTGGCTTCTCGGTGGTGCAAGTGGCAGTTCTGCTTTGTTTCATGGCCTGTGAAGTCAGGTTTTCACGCTGGGCCCGAGTTCTTTCTTTTTGTGCCATCGAGTCAGTCTCCTGGCGACTGCCTGGACAAGTTCCTGCAGTTTTTCTGGCAAGATTTCAGAACTGTTTTATTTATTTATTTTATATCCCACCTTTATAATTTTTATAAATAACTCAAAGCAGGGAACATACCTAATACTCCTTCCTCCTCCTATTTTCCCCACAACAACAACCCTGTGAGGTGAGTTGGGCTGAGAGAGAGGACTGGCCCAAGGTCACCCATCTGGCTTTCATGCTTAAGGCGGGACTAGAACTCTCAGTCTCCTGGTTTCTAGCCCGTTGCCTTAACCACTAGACCAAACTGTCTCTCTCAAGTTTTGCCCTTGTTTTCTTCCTAGGGCTGTGGGACAGTGGCTGGTCCAAAGTCACCCAGCTGGCTTTGTGCCTAAGATGGGATAAGAACTCATGGTCGCCTGGTACCTTAACCACGATGCAAACTGGGCCTGAGGTCTGCTCCCACTAAAATTGGTCTGTTCCAGTCTAAGAACATTTATCTGTTATTGTTTCTCTTTTCTCCCCCCAACTTGCTAGAATGAACTGATTTGCTAAAATCATCCAAACTTTTATGGCTGGTAATGAATATCTCTTTCCATCATCCTCGGGAACTGTATCCAGACAGAGAATGTGTAATGACTGAAAGCATGAGTTGGACAAATCATATTTCTTTCTCCTTCTCCCCAGCCCTCTCTTCCTTCTCTCTCTGTACAATGGATATTTTCAAAACTTTTAACCGCCACCATCAGGGTTTTGCTGCTGCTGCTTTGCATTTCTCTGTGCATTGGCATTTGTAAAACCTGGTGTGATTTTAGAGCATTTATAAAATGTTGTGACTTTACAGCATTGGGAAAGGGCTGTGATTTAAACAAAACCAGGCCCTGCAGAATTCATTGAAAAATGCTCCCCAGTTTTTATACACACAATATTCTGAGCATACTGGAAAAGTCCTCAGAACAAAATAGAAATTACAATGATTTACACCAGGGACACAATCCATCAGGAAGAACTGCGTAAACCATACCGGGATGAATGTTTGTGCTCTGGTGCAGATCCCAATCATTGCAGCACCAAATAACATCCCAGGGGATTCTCACGGGATGATTGCTTTGATTCTAGCATAGCCTTCCTCAATTTAGTGTCTTCTAGATGTGTTGGATTTAACCCCCATAATCCTCTATCCAGCATGGGGATTTAGGGGATTTAAAGTCCAATCCTTCTGGAAGGCAAGCTGGAGAATATTATGCAGGGTTTATGCTAGCTGTAGTTCACTCTCTTAGCCACAATGATTACATGCTATGCTAGAAAGTAAGCAACTTTTGGGGGAAAGTATATTTAGAATTGACTGATACTGGCAATGGCAGTGGAAGGATGGGAGGTGGAGATTAGTCCCTATGGGCTCATCTGATGACAACCATGGCATATAGAAGGTTGCAACTTGTAAGAACTGTAATAGAGCATGAATTAATGAATGACATGAAAGAAAGAAGAAAGAGGAAAGAAGAAAGAAAGAAAGAAAGAAAGAAAGAAAGAAAGAAAGAAAGGAAGGAAGGAAGGAAGGAAGGAAGGAAGGAAGGAAGGAAGGAAGGAAGGAAGGAAGGAAGGAAGGAAGGAAGGAAGGAATGTTGTATGTCTAAAACTAAGAAAAAGAAGGAGGTAATAGATCTGAATGAAGGTGGTCTGATCTTGTGGAGCAGAAAGTATAGGCTTTCTGACAATAAACATTAGCATTTTTAACCCTTAACTGCCTTTGAAGAACCTGATTCATCAAGGGAATAATGTCTAACCAAAAAGGAATTACAAGTGGACAGGCCCATAATATATGTACCTATTTTTCTTCAAATGTATTACATTTCCAGCACAAAATCAATGAGAGCCAACTTTTTTCCCCCTTAAATTCTCTGAGAGATCTAATAGGTGAGTTCTTGATGAACTCAGTTCACATCCCTTCACATCATCCACATGTGACCATCTACTTTTCTTGGACCTCTGTGTCTGGCATTTCCCACTTGCTCAAGTTCTCACTTCCATATCTCTCTTCTCCATGCTGCATATACAAAAAGAACAAAATTTAAAACTCCTAAACATCATTCCAAGCATACTTCTCCCAACTAAATATCAGCAATTGAGGCTGCAAAATTTTAGTTTTTCTTTGGGCATTTACTCTGCCTACAGTTTTAAGGAATCTCATTACACATGTTGTACCTGACCTGGATTAGTATCCATTGGGTTTGCTTCTACAGGATTGATTCTGTACAAGGGAAGAGAAGGAGAATGCCTTCTGGCAAGGTTCTTTTCTTTTAATTCTGCTACAGGGCCTTAACATACCCTGTACATATAGGACCCAAGGCTAAAGCTTGTGTGTGTGTGTGTGTGTGTGTGTGTGTACATACACACGATTAGTGTAGTCAAGTACTACAGTCTTCCAAAATTAAGTTATATCTCTGAGCATATTGCAGATACACTTCAAGTACAGCTAATGCTGAGAAGAATTCCATCACTTCATTGTTTGAGAGTTCTCATGCTAAGGAGGGCATTGCAAAACTTTGATGGAATGAATTGATGGTGATTCTATCACAGCAAAGCAATATGCAAAGCAATATGTGCCCCTCTTATATCCAAAAACAAAACAGAGCTGCCTCTCTGCTTTATTTTGTGTTACATCACAGCTTCTTCTGGCTACAGATAATTGTGAATTAATACGCTATGTGCTAATTCTTTGCCTTAGCAAGAAAAAAATGTGCTACATCTGTAGTGCAAGACACCTTGTCAAGAGAAATGTAAGCCATCCTATCATTCATCAAACTAAATGATACACTCAATGTCAGCTAAATTCTTATGGTCCCTGGCAAGGTGCTCATAGGATTTGGTATATGTCCCCTCCAAGATCATAGGATAACTCAGACCAAACCCATATCAGAGTCCCTCTTTTGTTTCCCAGAAAGCCTCTAAAATAAGTTCTTTCTCATGTTTGAAATGAGAGGTGGCTGGGGATGGGGGAGAATGAGCTATGCTGACTATTGGCCAGGGGTGTGGATTTCCTTCCCTGAACTGGTTTCAACAAGAAGGAATATCTTGAATGATTGAAGGAAATAGTTGGGAATGGGAGGAAAAGCTAAACACTACCCACTTGACAGGAGCCTTTCAGGGCATTTAATTTCTCAGAGGTTCCAGTATTGGCCTGCTCTGCAAATATAAGATCAGTCAGTTGGTGTGTGGAAATATGGGCCTTTTTATTTTGAAGATATTTGGGGGGGATGTCTTTCAAATGAATTATTCTCAAGGCAGCTTAGAACAAGTTAAACTATCCCTTCTCCCCAAACACTCACACATATGTACGCAAGCACAGTAGCAGCCTATAGTCTCCAGGATAATGGATAAAGTAAAAGTTCCCCCCGCACACATGTGCAGTCGTGTCCGACTCTAGGGGCCGGTGCTCATCTCCGTTTGTTAGCCGAAGAGCCAGCATTGTCTGAAGACGCTTCCATGGTCATGTGGCCGCATGACGCATGCGGAACGCTGTTACCTACCCACCGGTGGTACCTATTAATCTACTTGCATTTGCATGCTTTCGAATTGCTATGTTGGCAAGATCTGGAGCGAGTGCGGGAGCTCACTCCGCACGCAGGGCTAGGGATTCGAACCTCCGAACTTGCGATCTTCTGATCGACAAGCCTGGCATCTTACCCGCTGAGCCACCATGCCCCCTTATATTTGAGCAAGACTCCAGCATAAATATTGGGACATTGACGCACATGGAATGCTGTTACCTACCCACCAAAGTGGTACCTATTCATCTACTTGCATTTGCATGCATTCAAATTGCTAGGTTGGCAAGAGCTGGGGCGAGTGTGATGAAGATGCATTTTTTGGCAGGGAAAAGGAACCAGTGTTATTTGCAGCTGCTTCTTCTCTAGCAGATGGATAGGTTCATGCTAGTTTTCCTTGTGCCATTACATCCTCAATGGGAGCAAATTGGTGTAGCCTTCCAGTTCCTTTGAAACTACAAAACTATAAAGAAGCATACACTGGCTCATTAATCATCCAGGATTGAGGGCTGCTGGTGTGCTTGTGTACATCTTTCTTTTATTTGCTCAATAGTGTACAACATCCTCCTCCCTCTTCTGATCCTATAAATCTTTTAATTCCCCCCCCCCCAGCTGGTTGGGTTTTAATAGACTACTAAAAGGACTAATTATCTTGCCCGCAGAGGTGAGGCGGGCGCCCTCGCTCCTGGACTTCCGGAGGTCTTTAAAGACCTGGTTCTGCCGCCTTGCTTGGGACAAAGGAAGTAATAGTTCCTCCTGGGGGTGGTTGGCTTAGTGGTGTCCTCCTTTTAAGATCTTACCATCATTTGGATTTTTACTATTTATTATTGGATGTATTTTAATATTTATAGGTTTTTAGTTTTAATATTTTATTGTAAACCACCCAGAGTCTACTTTGTAGAGATGGGCGGTGATAAATTTGACAAATAAACAAACAAACAAATAAATAAATAAATTATCCAGTATGGTTATAATTGTTGCATAAAAGGACTCCTGAACCTTTAACTTCTAAACCATGTGTCTGGAAATATGTATTATGGGGAAATCTTGATGAATCTTGTAAATAATGGTTTGTTTGACTTGTAAGCCAGGTATGAAGATTTTTATTTATGGTGATTGCTTAGGCATTACCATAGCACTAGGCTAGGAGGCAAAAGAAAATATGATTTGCATTAAAAAAAAAGAATTGGAAATTTATTTGTAACTGCACATTTAGAAGTAATCACTATTCATTAAGCAGAAACATTCAATTTCTTATCATACTGGAGAATATTGTAATCTCAAAGGCTCACTTTTGACTCTTGCTTTTTTTGACTCACAATTGCTTGACTGTTTGTTTAAAAAAACCTATAATCCTAAACTAATTCAACTAAATGTGAATTTTTATCAGGGAAATGTTCCCTCTGGAGCCATCAGCCTAAGGGATATGGGAGAAAAGCAGTATCCTAGGTTGATGGAAAAAGTTGAACAACCATTTATTGTTTTGATGTGGCTTGTGTTTATTTTTAATTAAGTTGTTTTGATCTATTTTCTTTTATGCAAATTTAAGGTAAGGTAAGGTAAGGTTTCCCCTTCCAGTCGTATCTGGCTCTAGGGGGCAGCGCTCATCTCCGATTCTCGGCTGAGGGAGCCAGCGTCGTCCATAGACACTTCCATGGTCATGTGGCCAGCATGACTAAATGCTGAGGCGCACGGAATGCTGTTACCTTCCCACTGGAGTGGTACCTATTTATCTACTTGCATTTTTACGTGCTTTCGAACTGTTAGGTTGGCAGTATGCAAATTTAGGGAGAACAATAACGGATTAGACCAATGACCAACTAGATACTTTTGGGAAGCCCACAAGTAGTACATGAACACCATATTATCCTCCCACCTAGGTTCTCTGCAACTATTTTTGCGTGGTCTACTAGCCAAAGATAGCCTTATCTTCCATAATTTGTTTAATCTCCTCTTGCAAGTTAAAGATTTGCAAATTGCATTAAATAACAGCTAAAGTGATGCTGCATAGCAAGAGATAAACAAAGGAAGGAAGTGTAGGGCAAAGCAAGTTGCAGAAACTTAGTGCTACCAACCTAGAGAATTTCTGTTCAGGACCATAGAGAGCAATTATCTAGCCAAAGAACAGATGAATTATTCCAGCACTAGCCATGAGCAACTGGCCAATGTAGTGCTATGTGGTCTCAACCTTCTCAGCTGTTGAAGCTGGCTATAAAACATCTGGCATTTGTTTTCCATATGCTTTTCCTGGAGGTCAATTCTTTTCTTTTCTTTTGTTTCTCAACATGACTTTTTAAAAAAATAATCTGCATTTGCCTACTATAAGAAATGTTGGGGACTGCTTATTTAGATAATATTGGGGTAGATAGTCTGTATTGCTTCTTGGTATATTTGTAAGTATATTCCTATATTCGTTTGCAGCTCCTATCAGGACCCATATTCATGTTAATTGTGAATATGATAAAAGTATCATAAACTAAATTTTCCATTTTTCTTTCAATCATTTTTTTCTGGATTCCAGAGAAATTTCCTTTTCCAGGATGTGATCAACACTAAATCTCATTAGGCAAATGCCTGGTCCCATCTTTCTGAAAGCCACACATTATATTTGCTCTTTTAACTGTATCTCTTTGTGTGAATCTTACGCCTGAAACTACTGGCCATCCTGAATTCTACTTGGAACTGTCTCTCTGTTGTATTTTGCTTCCAAATAGCCCTAGACCTTATTCTGTTTTGCTTTTTGCTCACTATTGGTGGTCTCCACACCTAGCATATATACATGGCATACCTTATCTCATGGCAAGGTATTTACAGAACCATATTTCCTAATGATTCAGAATGGGTGGTTCTGTAGCCTGTATGAACATATCTATTCCTACCAGTGTGATTTCTTCTCAGGAGATAACTAGATTGTTTATCTTTTGATATAATGCTTCTTGGGTAGCTTCACGTTAATGTTAGTCAACTTATGAGGCACAATTTAGATGTACAGCCATCTTTCAGCATGGAAGCTAAGGAGGCCACCATGTTATCATTCCCCAGAGGAACTCTTCCCATGTGCCTCTTTCCCATTAGTTTGAAGGAAATGGTGTACTGAATCTCTGTCTGTAGAAGAATGATACTTGGGTCTGGCCAAAACAAAATTGCTGCTTGAAATAAGGCAACCCTTCCTCATTTCATATACAGAAGACAGATGGAATTGCATGCTTCAGTGCTTGTATCTACCACTGAAGCTGAGGAAGCAGACTAATTTAGAGTCCCTAGTGCAGGATTTATACAGGCATCTCTGTTCCCCAACAGAAGGAAACATTGGGGAATTCAAGAGGAACAATCAGAAGCTGCCACCACTTCCCTTCAGCATTTCCCCTGAGGTGATTGTGTCAGTCAGCCTAGCAGGAGGGCCTGCCCTGATTGTATCTCCAGATAGTCATAAATAATTATCCATGAATGTGCTGCACCTGGCAGTTGTTATATGTGCAAAATAACTTCAACTCTTTATCTCTACATCTTGATGAGGCAGCTGCAACATCACATATATAATTTTTCTTGACTTGGTCAATTGGGAAAGGAGTACAAGCTTTCTACTTGCTCCCTGAGAATTACTAATCCCATACTGCTGTACAGTGGATAAAATGCCAGCTGGCTCTATATCAGCCTTCCCCAACTTGATGCTTTCTAAACTGTTTGGACCTCAATTCCAATATAGTCATGACTGTCCTGGATCCCTCTGAAATAGGAACTGGAGGATGATGAGAACATTGAGTCTGGGGTTCCTATCTTGCTTGCTTAAATTATGGATTGGCATTGGGTGGATCTCCAAGAAGTCTAGGACAGTCATGACAAATAGCTCAGAACTATGGGATGTGAAGTCCACATGAATCTGGGGATTAAATACAACCAGTAGTGCCATTCTTAATAAATGTTAGTTTATTAGTTTGATATTTAATTTAATTTGATTAGATTGGGTTTATAACTTTAATTATTTTATTGATTTTCTATTGTTTTTATATGTGAGTTCTATAAGCCTCTTAGAGTCTCTTTAGTTTCAGGTGGTAGACAAGATCCCATAAACAATCAAACACGCTGGAGAGCAACAGCTGGTCAAAGCTGATTTACACTGAGGAGGTGGGGGAGAAAAGCACCTTGGTTGCCAACCTGAGGCTGAGGGAGCAAATCCATTCCCCTCTTGCAAAAATAATTGAGGAACAGTAAAGGAGGTTCTATCCTGGCTTAATACTGACTTAATCTTAACAACTCTACTGTATTCCTGGCTGCAATCTTGTGAAGATTCTGCAACCTGTTCTCATCTTTCTGCCAACAATTGGAGCCGGTAGTCATTTTACATTGCCTGAAATCATCTGATACTCTTCTGTTGGTCCATAGGATGAAGCCTAATGTAGTTACCCATTTAAAAGGAGCAGAAGTGAGAAATAAGTTTTTTGTTACTGCAAATGGCAAATACAAGATGGATGATAGAAAGGTCACAACAGAGCTACTTTTTGTTCCGAGTGACCAGCAAGGAAACTGTTGCCAAGAGTCTCAAATTAAAGAATTTCTGAGACTAACATAAAGCATAGGAACAGTCAAAAGATAGAAACAGTTTTCTGGACAAAAAGACAGGAGCAGTTTTAGAGTTGTTAAATATTGCCATTTCTTATTGTACTGAGAGCCATTAAAATAACCAGCCCATTTCAGCAACTGAAGGTTTTGATAACCTTTGAAGAATGACAATGCTTTAGGCTTAGAGGGCTGAAAGGAGCACTCCATATGCTGAATGAATGAATGAATGAATGAATGACCTTAACACCAATAACATAGCAGAGGCACTGGAAACAAACCTGTGGAATAAGGCTGGTCAAAATGAAGATGGTTCAGTGTTTAAGATTTTAAGCTGAAGGGCCCTGTCCAATCAACTGGCTCTGATTATTTTAGCAGATAGTTGAGTAGCCAGAAAGCTTGCAATACAAACCACTGAACATGCAATTCCTAAGGTCTTTGCAACCAGTGTTTCATTGCTGTCCTTGCTATTCCAAGGAGGTCATTTTTATGAAAGCAAGAATCAGAGCAATACATTCTTTGCAACTTTTCAGAGCTAGCAAATTTTAATCGGGCTGATAAAAAAAATCTCTTTTGAGTTTTCCTCTAAAGGATTTTATCTAAAATCCCCCAAAGATTCAACACCGAACTTGTATTTAATCACATCAGTGAAAAGAGCTTGCACACTGCTTTTACTACGGAACCAACCATCCCTTCAGAAAATGAGAAAGTAAATCTTAATACCGAATCTTTTAAAAACTCACCTCTTCTGCCTCTTCATCTTGGAAGAGGTTCAAGAGGGCCCTAATACAAGTTCTTGGAAATTTTTGGAAACTACTGTGTGACAAGGACCTGGATACCTGAATAATAAATCTCAAGTTTCTACAACAAAACATTTCCATTTTCCTTCATAATGCCATTCTTGAATCCAGGATCAAAGAGTTCTTGTTTGAGATGTGTTGTAGCTGAGTCAGTAATAGGTAGGATAAAAAAAAAAGTAAGAGGTAGGATCCAGCTAACGGCAGGAGCGCTATGCTGATATCAGAACTGCAGATAAATTGGAATCAGTTATGTATTCTAATTTTGTTGGATGCTCAAAAGGCCATCACTATGGCCCAAATTGAATGTATGAAATGCATTTTGATAAAATATGGGTTTCCTTTATCTTTTGCTCACTGGATTACAATTTGGTATCTTTGTCATGTGGCCGCATGACACGCGCGGAACGCTGTTACCTACCCACCGAAGTGGTACCTATTAATCTACTTGCATTTGCATGCTTTCGAATTGCTAGGTTGGCAAGAGCTGGAGCTAGTGCGGGAGCTCACTCCGCACGCAGGGCTAGGGATTCGAACCTCCGAACTTGCAATCTTCCGATCGACAAGCCTGGCATCTTACCCACTGAGCCACCACGCCCCTTTTATATTCCGGTAACACTATCTAATTTGTTGTCTTTGGGATCTATTATATCTATAGGTCACTGTAAGTGATTAGGATTTGTATAGATTCTATAAAATACTCGGGTTTATGTCTTAAAGTTTATCATAATCTGTTGAATTAAATTTGTCCAATGTATAGATGCAATTTCAATAGATATCTTGATAGTTAAAATTTCTAGTAAGTCCTTAGGGTAAGATTAATGTTATTAAAATGAATATTATATCAAGATTAATGTATATCTTTAGAGGGCTTCCAAGTTAATTCCTATTAGATATTTCACACAGATAGATAAGTTAATGTTTTTTTTTATGGCAGCCTAAAGCCCCTAGAATATCTTTGGCAACACTGTGGTTATCTTATGAGGATGGTGGCTTTAGTCTGACAGATGTTCAACTATATCACTAGGTTTTCATTTTAATATCTTATCTTATTATCTTATTTTTATATCTTTAATGCTTAGGCTAAACATAGGGATTCATACTTTAAATCAGTTAATTTTAATGGTTGTTTTAAATATTTTGAAGTATTGCATTTTGAGTTTGATTGACCTTTGATATATTGGCAATATAGACAACTGTGCAAGTATTAACTGAACAGTGTGGTCCAGATATTTTAGCAGCTTCCAAACACCTGCAATTTTAACTTAAGAGATGCTGCTTTTGAATGGAAAGCAATAATTCAGTTTTAGAAGGTGCTAAAAAGCTTGATGAAAGTTAGTATCATTTATATATTTGATCTGTGGAATGAAGAATTGGAATATCCAATTTTGAAAAATCAGTGGGTCCAGGTATTAAAAAACATAAAATATTCTTCCAATGATTTAAAAATGAAAATATTATTTCAATATATTGCATCCCTCAAAGACTATTTAAAAAGGGATGGATATTAGATTTCTTTTGCTGAAAGAAATTTAAAGATTATTTAACTCATTTGCTTTGGTCTCATTTTGTTATAGCTTTGCTTTGGTTTCAAATCAATATGCATGTTAATATAATTTTTGGAAGAAATATTATAGTTAAGGATCTCAGTGTGATACTGAATTATACTCCTAAAACATAGAACTTGTCATCTCATGCAGAATTTTGGCTCTATTAAATCTGGGGCACAGCAAAGAGGATAATCCTACATAACTAGAAAAAGAAATCCAGGTTAAGAGTTTGTTAACTAGTTTTGAAAAGGCTTTGTGCTGTAAAGATGAGAAGATGGAAAGTACATTGTAATATGGTTTAGATTTAATGATAAACTTAATGTTTAGTTTTTCCCCCACTCTATAATCACTAATTAATGTAAACTCTCT
This sequence comes from Charina bottae, assembly GCA_023362775.1. Classification (NCBI taxonomy): domain Eukaryota; kingdom Metazoa; phylum Chordata; class Lepidosauria; order Squamata; family Charinaidae; genus Charina; species Charina bottae. The sequence goes on along the minus strand of JALMGJ010000006.1, from coordinate 29,161,680 downwards.
TCTTTCGTATTTCACTCTTTTAACAACAACAACAACAACATTATCAGTTTTGAAAGAGGAGGGGGAAAAGTTACTTCAGGGTATTTAAGGTTATTCCACACAGCCTCCAATCTGTTTCCATTTCCAGCACTCTTTAACTCTTCCAGCTCTCAAAAAGCAGGGACTAACAAACTTCTTGAAATGGGAGAGAGAAACATATTACACTAACAAACGAAGTCCCCCCCCAAAAAGTGAGATATTTTTGGAGGGATTCTGGTTGAACAGTTTAGCCCAATTCTTCTGGTGTCTTGGGTTTTAAAGTTAAGATAAGCTAAATCTACCACAGGTATTTTTGCACCAACATTAATGTGAGGGCAGGGGGTGAGGGGCTGTGATGATCCTCACAGAAAATCTGATGGCGCCCTGGGGTGGTATTCATGGTATGAAGGGCTGTGGACTGAGGAAGTGGCTAGGGCAGCATGACTGTGCCACTTCTCAGCTAGAGCCTTGCCCTTCCTGGCTCCTTTGAGAGGTGGAGGCAGAGGGATAATGGCTGCATCAGGGAGGTGGTCAATGCCTCTTTGGAGGAGGAGGTGGTACGGTCTGCCTTGAAAGTGGCAGTGATACATTTCTTCCTGAAGAGATCTTCCCTGGGTCTGACCCAGTAATTCCCAAAAGGGAAGGTTGTAGAAAGAGAGGTGGGTCTTCAGCTGCAAGTGCCGTAGGAGAAGTGGATTACAGTATCAAGTTCCTTTTCATTCAGGCTTTAGGCATGGGAATGGGATAAAAACCACACTGGTTTCACTGTTGTCTGATGGGTCAAGACTTGGATATAAGGAGTGTGCACCTACTGGCCCTGTTAATTTTCTCAGCAGCATTTGATATAACAATCGTTCTATCCTTCTGGGCTACCTGTGAAAGGAGGAGTTGGAGGCACTGCTTTACACTAGTTCTGCTCCTACCTAAGCAGGTGGTTCCAGGTGGTTGTAGTGGGGAGTGGGGGAATCTACCTGTAGGCCACTCCAATGCTGGGCACCACAGGGTTCTTTTCTTTCTCTCCTGCTATTTAACATCAACATGAAGCTGTTGGGTGCAGGTGAGATATCATCAGTATGCTGATGATATCCAGATACAGTATATATTATACGATGGGATGAGATGGTATGGTATGGGATGGTGATGAGGTGGAAGTTCTGACTCAATGCCTGGAGGCTGAGACTATAAGGATCTGAATGGTGAGAAACAGGTTGAAGTTGGATCCCAGTAAGACTGAGCTACTGTACGTCCAGAAACCATCTTGCACAGAAGCATTCCAGTGATAGCTCTGGATGAGGTAGCACTCCACCTGAAGGAGCAGAACTGTAACTTGGGATTCTCCTAGACTCATAACATTTGCTGGATATGCAGGCCATGGTTAATGGAGCATTTATGTAATTTCAGCTGGTGTGCCAATTGTGGCCCTACCTGGAGGAGGCAGGAGATGGGTGGCCACACAAATTGAATAAATAGATATGATGTGCATATGATGTGCAAATCAGCCATGCTGTCAGAGATAGAAACTGGATTCTTTCATTTCATTTAAAAGCCCATATGTTCCTCATCCCTGCTATGTACAGTGCTGAATGTAAAAGACCATTGGTCTGATGTAATATAAGGCAGCTTCCTAAATTCTATAAAAGTGCACATGCATGTTTGACTTCCACATGCTGAGTTCTGGATAAATTCAAATAGTTTTTCCAGTGCTTTATCTTCATTATGGCTCCACTCCTTTTGGCTCCTGGGTTCTTTTCTTCATCATTAAAAAACAACAACAAAAGTGTTTTTCCCTCATAAATGTTTTAATCATTTAAAGAAATCCCTTCAGAGAGCAGGCCAATATTTCATCCAATATAATTCTCAGTTTCTCATTTCATCTGTCTCCCACACATGCCATCTAATGCATTAATCTATAAACTATTATTTCAAGCTTGGAATATAATAAAGCAAAAACCTCAATCCCATTCTTCAAAGGTAAAAAAAATATTTAAAAAGCTATATATTTGGGTATATTTTTGTATATCTTGTCAAAAAAATACAGCTAATGTCAAAAGATGCAGAATGAATAACCTAATACAGTTTGGAGTGGCCAATCTGATCAATGAAAATGCAACGTTTTCCCTGTGTAGAAGAGTAGAATATGCATTCTAGCCAATAAAATCTGATCACTCCTACTTTGCAATTGTTGGCCACTTAAAGTCTCAGCTCTTCCACAGAGGACGCAACACAATATCTGTTTGTTACCCAAGAACATATATTGTTTCAAGCAGAGTATAATTAACACTGAACTGTTTCAGTGGTGAGAGATTGGCCTTGTCATTTACACCAAGTTCCATTCATTGTCCAAAGTCAACCAGAAACCTTTTAGCTCTATATTTAAAAGAAAATTTCCTCTAATTTTATTTTAACATTCTACTTGTATTTCATCCATCCTCTAAAGCAGGGGTACCCAACCTTTTTGGCATGAGGGACCAGTTTTGTGGAAGACAATTTTTCCATGGAGCAGGGCGGTGGGGCGCGCAGGCGGGAGCCAATCATGCGGACCGGGGGCGGGGTTTGCAGGCAGGAGCCAATCACACGGACCAGGGGGCGGGGTTCAGAGACCAGCATGGCAGCCTGATTCCTAACAGGCCACGGACTGGTACCGGTCCATGGCCCGGGAATTGGGGACCCCTGCTCTAAAGAGCACCAGTTGGTACTTCTTTACAACCACCCCAGTGAAGATACGCTGAGAGAGAGTAACTAATAAGTTTCATAGCCACGGGAATGATTCTGAATCCCACAGCTATTTACTACATAATACTGGCTTAGTGAAGGTTCTGCCAGCTGTTTAGAAGAACCAGACATTGCTTCAGAGATCTTTACAATCCATCCTCTACTAGGTGAAATTGATAGTAGCATGCCCCTTGCTGGTTTCAGGGGCAGAGGGTGAAGGGTATAAGGAGGAAGGGAGTAAGTAATTAGAGATGGCTTTGAAAATGCCGAAGTGTCCATGGACAGTGGGGCCCAAGGCAGCAGGTTTGGTAGCTAGGCACATGTGGAATGCTCTTGGATGAGCGAGTAATAGTACCATGCAGGAGGGATGATAGCAGAAAGGCTGTTGCTGGGCATCATGGAAGGGTCCTGTTATAAGATAAAAAGAGTGAAGGAGAGAGAAATCTGAGAAAAATGAATGTAAGCATTCAGCTGGATGCAGTTTATGGCCTCCATAGTTTTGTCTTATTCCCTTATCCCCTTATTCCCCTTCAGTGTTGAACAATTAAAAAGGCAATATTATTTGTTTTTATATATATAATTTTTATTGAAGATTTTTAAAAAGGAAGATAAAAAACCAATACAAGCTAGTATAAAGTAAGAAAAAGAAAAATCAAAGAGAAAGCTAAAAGTGCAAGGAAGGAAAAAAAGTAAAAGGAAAATAGACAAGAAAGAAAAAAGATACAAAGAAGTAGCTTCTGATCTTCTTCATAGCAGTTATAAGTACAATTATAAATTTACCTCTTACTCTATGGTTACAACATAACTCTCTTCTTTCTATAATCCAGTGTTTCTCACCCTTAGCAACTTTAAGCTGTGTGGACTTCAACTCCCAGAATTCCCCAGCCAGCATTGCTTTTGGGAGTTGAAGTCCACACAGCTTAAAGTTGCTAAGGTTGAGAAACACTGCTATAATCTATCCTGTGTAATAATCAAAACCATAAATCATAAGTTCATTTTTTTCTGTTAAAAAGGCAATATTACTTGAAGGAGTCTTTCTACGTATATGAAGTCCTTAAATATATGGACAGGCAGTCGGGGAGAAACGAAACCCCTTTGTTCTCTTGCTTACAAATGCCCCAAAGAGGCTAGGAAATCTTATTTATTAGCCCAATAACTCTTTCACATTTTGCAGAATATGTACATCTGAGTTTAAAATAGGGTTGGGATTTGATTGGCAAAGAGAAAACTTTTATGGGAAGATTAAGTATCAAGGCTGCTAATGTAAAACCACAATCTGCTGGCAGATTTCAGTGTTTAGTTTGCATTAACCATAGTTTGTGGTGATGGACACTTATTATCAACTGTGGCAAACACTGGAAAGATCAATGACTTTAAAAAAAGTTAGGAAGGAGGATGAAGGAAATTGAATGTGTTCCTTAAGTTTAACCACTGCTATATTGGGAAATAATAAAATAAGGGTTAGGATGTTCAAGATATCTGATCTAAAGAAGGATAGACAAATGTTTTAGGGCACTGGACAATTTAGGAATGTTATATTTATGGTGTTATAAATTTATATTTAACACCCTTTAAAAATTACTGCAACGGAAGGGGAGCATTAATTCTTCCCCAAATGGTTACCATAGTCAGGTTGGCTTGTGACAAAATCACCACACAGTGAAAGGTGAATTGTAATGTATTGTCGAAGGCTTTCACAGCCGGAGTTCGATGGCTGTTCCAGAACACGGCCACACAGCCCGGAAGACCCACAACAGCCAGTGAATTGTAATCTTTATTCTTTTCTTGTCTGGGCAACTGGACTTATTTTCAAACAGAGCGCTGGACTACAGCAATCCCCATGTTTATTCATGCCAAAGCATCAGATCCAAATTGAGAAGTTTACAAATATTCTAACTGATTATTCTGAAGTTTGAGGCATGTTGTATTTGTCAGATTTCTTATACTATATGATATTGGTAAATTGGATTTCTTTTCAATGCAAAAGTGTTTTGGCAAATTGCATCTTTTACAAAGCAAAGCCAAGCATTCTCATGGTGACGTGAATGCCAGGTGGCTGGACAACAGAGAAGCCTTGGCGTTGTTTATGTCCTCATGAGATAAGGAAACAAAAAATGCCATAAGCACAGTCCAAACATGCTTGCACTTCTTCAGAAAAATTCTCTGGAGGTGGATTTGCCACTTACTGCCACAAATCTTCTTCTTGCAAAAAGAATGATTCCATCTCCACACACCAGGTCAGATAGTTTGTGCCATCTAAAGCCCCAAATGGCAGACTGACCAGACACTGTTCAGCCATTGCTGACCACTCAAAGAAAACATGTTTATTCTGAAACCAGCCTCTAAAAACAAACTCCCTTGTACAGCCAGGTCCAACGCAGCAAAGAAAACGCAAATTTCTCTCTGGGCCCATAACCTGATGGGGTATATGCTGGCTTAAAGGGGAAAAACCGAGGCTTGAGAATAAACAGACAAGAATGCAGCTTGTTAGGGCCAACAGTGTTTACTGTTTAGCATAAGGCAATAATGCAGATACAATCACATTATCGCAAATATGAAAAAGATGAATATACAGGATACATCATTGTAAAAAGGAAAAACAAAACAAACTTATAAGCAGAGTTCCGTGTATTGATCCCAGGGCCAGAGTTCCTGCCACGGCCTATACCCAAAGCCAGGCATAGCTCACTCTGCCCAGTCCACAGGAAGTGAACACGTGAAGAACTACATAGCTAAAAGACACTAGAAATCAAGAAGACTTAGAACACCATTTTGCATGGTTGTATATTCAGACCTTCTAGCATTCTGATTGGCTGGATGTTAGCTGTGACACACACTAGGCCTCAAAGCACATAGCATGAGTTTCCCCCCTCCTTGCTCAGGGGGGGCTTGGGCATGGGCAAGGCTTCCCACGGAAGGACATCAGGAGGATATCTCTCATGGGAAGATTTCCATTGCTAGCCATAATATGGTACCTTCTCGCTCCTTATCTCATGAGGACATAAACAACGCCAAGGCTTCTCTGTTGTCCAGCCACCTGGCATTCACGTCACCATGAGAATGCTTGGCTTTGCTTTGTAAAAGATGCAATTTGCCAAAACACTTTTGCATTGAAAAGAAATCCAATTTACCAATATCATATAGTATAAGAAATCTGACAAATACAACATGCCTCAAACTTCAGAATAATCAGTTAGAATATTTGTAAACTTCTCAATTTGGATCTGATGCTTTGGCAGCCTTGAAAACTCATGTGATCCTGAACTGGAATATTCAATTTTAACAAGTCAGTGGTCTCAAGTTTTAAAGAATGTTGAAAGAATATTTCATCATAAAATGAGACTAATTCATCAAGAAATATTTTCAGGTTTTCCTAGACATCTAAGTGGATGTTCAAAAGGGTTGGCTATCTATATTTCCATATTGGAGTAATAACAGATTTGAAGGCATATTAACATTTATGATTTCATCTTCCCCTATTGTTGCTCCATATTGGTTTAATGTTCTTAATACCATTAAGTTTTTCGCAAGAGAGTAAAGATTTAAAGACGCCAGTGGGTTTTTGAATTGTAATCTACCTATTTATGAAGAATCTTGGATTTATCCCACCTGGATTGTCACAAAAAGATTATAATATATCCTTAGAAAGACAGTAGTACCCTGGATGTCAAAGGCTGGTTTGAAGAAACATGTGCACCCTCATCTTTTGAACTGGCTATCAAAAAATGAAATGACTAGAATGTATGATTCAACATGGTCAAACTTTACTTTGTTGATTAAAAATGGAATTGTAATATTTCTTAAAATCTATAATTGCCAGTTTATTGTAATTTCTTTTTCTATTTTTCAAAATTTTGCTTGGGTAGTGTTTTCTTTCTAATTTTGTTTTTGTATTTTTGTATTTTTGCATTTTGTATATTTTTTCTTAATTTGTTGTATTTTGAAGCACTTTTTTTTTAAAAAAAGGTCATGCCTATTGATCTATCATTTAAGCTCGCTTGCTTTTACAAAACACTCCCCAGAGTACACAGGTTGCAGAACTATGGCTGATGGTGTTTGAGTAGTAAATCACTCAAAACACTAGGTTAGTGTTAGGTTGTTTTATTGCTTACACAGAACACCCAGTTTTAAAAATAGCTGATATTATTTATTAGTACATGTAGAAAAGCTTTTCATTTCATAGAATTGCTTCTTCCATTACAAACGAATAGTGATACTCACTCTGACATTTGGCTTTGGGGCTGGAATAAAATCAACTTCAGTCTGATGCTGCAGGCCTCCAAAACTGCCAAATCGTTCATGTTTCCTCCACTTTGCACGTTGATTTTGGAACCAAATCTATGTAAAGGAAAGAATCAAAATGAAATTTTGGAATTTTACTATAGCTGCTGCTGCTTCCATTTGATAAGAGGAATGTTTACATTCATAGAAGGCAATAATTTCTGATAAAATATGGCTCAACAATGATTTGCCCTAAGATACTAAAAATGCAAAAATAGGTATATGACAGTATCTGACAGCTGCCTTACATATTTTCAGTAATTTTTATATTAAGCATATTAATACATACAATCAAAACTTGGTCTTTGGGATCCTGTTTTCAAATTTTTATTCTGAATTTGAATGGTAAATTTTGAGGTCATAATTCTGAGATTGAAATTCAAATAGCATATCCTTAAAATCAGAGCAAATTCATTTTTTCCTGACATTTAATTTAAAAACTCAACATGTTCTGACTAATATGCCAGCTAAATTGCTCAAAATTTATTCTTGAGGAATTTTGTGGGTGAAGTTTAGAATAAATGCACATTTACTGCTAAGAAAATACACAATGATTAAACATGATTAAACAATTGATGGTGTGTAACAGTCTACATCTTTCTACATCCCATATAGCAGTATAGAAAAATACTAATACCTGAAATGATTCTTTGTTTTATCTGACCATTTAACAAAGATGTATTTTTAAAATCTGATTTAAGAACTTATAAATCAATTACTGTGAAATATATTTTGACTTTGCTTTGCTTTTCAGTATCTGGAAAATTGGTTTAACATATTAACAATTTCCCAAAGAAATTCTATGTGGTTAAGTTTCCAAACTCATCTAGAAATAGAAGACATTGCTATTTTATGAGGTTCATTGCTTTGCAACTAAATAAAACCTCACTTCAAGAGAATGAATTCAGTTACAAATACATAACAGTGGCAATTGTTTGTTGGGAAATCAATTTTTGTTACAGAGAATTTACTTTTAAAGCTTCAATAGCAACAAAAATAGAGTTCTCTGTGATGTATGATAACTGGCTCATATTTAATTTGTTGACATTACTGCATACAACTATCTTCAGAATCTTTCATAAACCAAGAACTATTTTCTAGATTAGTGACAGCAAAGAGAAATATATTGCGCTATAAAGCTTGTTGTAATCTGACTGGTAGTTATCAGTTTTTAACTTTTTGTTAGCCTATCAATAGCAATAACTGATCAGCATCCAACTGCATTTGTCCTACATGAGAAGGCACCAGAATTTACCTGAACCCTGGCTTCTGGAAGATTGATTTTGGCTGCCAGCTGGTTGCGGATGTTGATATCTGGATAGTGTGTAGCTTGGAAGATTCTCTCCAATTCCTGGAGCTGCTCTGCTGTGAACGTGGTCCTAATTCTACGCTTCACATTCTTGTCATCTGTACAAAAAGACACAACATATCTCAAAAGAGTATGCCCTTAAGACAGAGAGGAAATCTAAGGGATGCAGAAGAACCAGGTATATTTCAAGTGTTTTTGATAGATCTACCACACCTGCCTCCCTTTCTCTTTCAAGATGCCTGCACAAATCCTGAAAGTCCAATTTTGTAGGTGAGACTGAGAGATAAATCCTGGCCCTAAACAATGCTGCCGTCAGGCCTGACCCATAGCATTATGATGAATGCAAAGCAGTGTCTATGCATGAGCAATTGCTCACATGTAAGTCATCTTTCTTCTCTATTCTGGGTTGGTCAGACAGCACCTAGAATATAGCTTTCAGATCTGGGCGCAATATTTTAGTAAGGACATTGGCAGACTGGAACCTGATCAGAGGAGACTAACCAAGGGACCTGGATAAGAAAAATTTATGAGGAGTGGTTGGAGGTATTATGTATGATTAGTCTGAAGACTGGGGAGGCATGATAGTTGTCTTCAAGTATATGAAGGCTGACATGTAGAACATGGGCAGAATTATTTAGAGTTGTTATTTAGAGAAAGAAAGGTTTGAATTACAGGGAAGTAGACCAATTTCCAATTCCAATTTCAAGGTTGCCTGATTCCTTGACCGCTCTGGGCAGCTTACAGATAAAAAGAAAGAGGTAAGCTGAATGGTGCTAAAATCTTTTCAACAATGGGATCAACTCCTTCAGTGCATTCCCCACTGGAAGTGTTGATGGCCTTCTGTCAGAAATGTATTCCTGCACTAGGTAGAGAGTTGGAGATGGTGATCTCCAAGATTCCTTCCAACCCTATGCTTCTAGGTGGTCCATATGATTGAGATCCAGCACAATCATGAATTCTGGCTGCATGGAGTTACAATGCACAAGTAACTGTGCTTGTATTAATGTGTTTGGAGAAGTCTATGCTTAATACATAGTTCAGAGCTTTCCAAACTGTGTGTCGGGACACGTTAGTGTTTCGGCTGCAGTGTCTGGGTGTGTCGCGGCTGCTGCTGCCTCAGAGCCCTGCCAGGATTCCGCACAGGTCCTAGTGCCTGCCTTGTGCCTGGCTGCCTCCAAACCTGCTATGATTCCGCACAGGTCCTAGTGCCTGCCTTGTGCCTTGCTGCCTCCAAACCTGCCAGGATTCTGCGCAGGTCCTAGTGTCTGCCTTGTGCCCTGCTGCCTCCAAACCTGCTGTGATTCTGTGCAGGTCCTAGTGCCTGCCTTGTGCCCTGCTGTAAGAGTGTGTCGCGAAATGATGCCCTGCTGTAAGAGTGTGTCGCGAAATGATGCATGTCTAAAAAGTGTGTCACCAACATGAAAAGTTTGGAAAGCTCTGACATAGATGTTTTGGGTAGTAGGAGATGGGACATACAGTGTGGATGGGGCTGTTCCTACTGTGACCCTACTCTAGCTTTCACACATAGTGTTAGAATGGGGAGAAAAGTGTGAATAAGGCTAACCTGAGATATTTGCATTCAGTCAGAGATTTGAATGTCAGAATTGGTATAAGGCTCTGGAAGAAACCAGGGACCATTCTGGAAGATCAGTTCAGGGAAGCAGGTGGACCATGAAGCTGGTCTAAAACTTGTTACAAAAGAATGTTATATTTGATTTCTTTTCTAATGACCCCTAGTATGAATTTTCCTTTTAATCATTTTGTCATGTATAATTTCATAAAGCCTTCATAGATCTATCTTCAGCTACCTTGTTACTAAGATAAAAAGTGGTATCTAAATTTATGTGGTGTATATGGCTTTGCAAAATAACAGGTTTCAAAATGAACAGGCTTGATATGATTCATTGTGATAATACTGAATGAATGATAATTGGTGACAACAAACTTTTCATCATATGATTCAATATATAACCCGTTGGGTAGAAACAGGAACATCTGTCTTGATATATGCTGTCATTACTAGCTTAGCAAAGAAGAAAGAGTCAGATTGATTGATGAATGAATAAATACAACCTATTACTAGGAAGCTTCATCTCAAACCCCTGAACCTTTAGCATATCAAAGTACAAGTCATTAGATACTTTTCCCCTATTCTTCACAGCAGTTATAAGTACAATTATGTTTTAACCTCTCTCTCTAATGTTATACCATGATACTCTTATTTCTATCATCTATCCTGTCTAATCATCAAAGCCAGACATCACAAGTTCATTTTTTTCATTTTTACACAAAAAGTCCATAAAAGGTTTCCTGTCACCAATAAATGTGACCGGAAGCCACTTCTTCGTATCTTTTTTCTTTCTTTCCTATTTTTCTTCAGCTTTTTTTCTTTTCATGCATTTTTTTGCTTTCTCTTAGCTTTCTTTCTTTTTCCTTTTTCTTCCTTACTTTATATTAGATTGCATTAGATTTTTTTTCTTTTTAAAAGTTTTAATAAAAATTATATACATTCTGTATATAAAAAGATACTTCTCCCCTGATAACCCCCAAGAGCATCAGTCATGCTGAGTCTTGCTGACATTGTGATGCAGTGATTAAGAAATGAGCAAATGTTCCATGTCTGCACATTAAGGGCAGTAATCCTGAAGGTGTAATATTATTGAAAGAAATTGTTCTAGAAGAAGAGTTTAATCTATATAATCTAAATGATATGCTGCTGTACTGTAGGAAGGAAAGATGTTGTTGGTTGGAAGCCACACCAGGAATCCCAGAGATAATTGATTTGTGTTTTGAGGAGATCTGTTAGGATGCAAATTTGTTCCTTTATTCATCTGAACTGATATGCATCCTGAACACAGAGAACATCAAATTGCCAGTAGTTTTGTGGGGGATGGTATTAAGGAAGAGAGGGCTGCCTCCATCTGTCATTTTTACTGTTAACCAAACAAAGGCGTCCTCTATTTACCAGCAGCACTCATTCTGCGTAATCAGTTTCAAGCAGTGATGTAGCTATGTCAATTTAGATCAAAACTTTACAGAAATGTATGTCCTCTTGAATCTCAGTAAGGTAAAGGTAAAGGTTCCCCCCGCACATTTGTGCAGTCGTGTCCGACTCTAGGGGCCGGTGCTCATCTCCGTTTGTTAGCCGAAGAGCCAGCGTTGTCTGAAGTCGCTTCCACGGTCATGTGGCTGGCATGACGCGCGCAGAACGCTGTTACCTACCCACCAAAGTGGTACCTATTAATCTACTTGCATTTGCATGCTTTCGAATTGCTAGGTTGGCAAGAGCTGGAGCTAGTGTGGGAGCTCACTCCACACGCAGGGCTAGGGATTCGAACCTCCGAACCTGCGATCTTCCGATCGACAAGCCTGGCATCTTACCCGCTGAGCCACCACGCCCCCTCATCTCAGTACAATGCCTTAAATAACAGGTGGTGGAGAACAACAGTGGAAGAAGGCTCTGTGTGAGTATTTTTGACCAAATACCAGATTCTATGAACTAGTGGCCCAATTCAATAGATTTCTCTCATGTTCATATGGCCGTGTGTGTGTGTGTGTGTGTGTGTGTGTGTGTATGACAAAAATCACATTTGTACCAGTTGGTGGCCACCCTAAAATTATAATAACTATTAAAAAAACAAAGATAAAGAAAAGCTCAATATCAGTTTTTGATCAGGGGGTTGGAATATCTTTATCAGCACATGCATTGCTAGCAGACACCATTCCCCACCTATTACCTCTTGCCATTATTCCCATCACTTTGGGCTGCACAGCGATAGGATTTCAACCCAAGGCTCAACCCCACTTGCACCACTTTCCAGCAGCAAAGTGAAAGGTTTGCCTTCAGCTTTCAATATGCACTGATGTCATGTTTCTTGATGCCACCTTGAGGGAATTTAGCCTTGATCATAAGAATGGATGTCTTGCTTTCTGACTTGAGAGGGAATTTTATGATTGTTCAGATCAGAGTGGAAGAGATGGTGGGATAGAGGTGTACTGCACTCAGCTACCCAGGGTGGTTGAGATGGTGCCTTATATATGCGATACAAGATTATGGCCTGCCTTGTATGCTCCTTGCAGCCAATCTCTTAACAGGGTATTTTGTTGTTGTTGTCCCTTCGAGTCAGTGTTGACTCCTGGCGACTGCCTGGACAAGTCTTTGCAGTTTTCTTGGCAAGGTTTTTCAGAAGTGGTTTGCCATAGCCTCCTTCCCAGGGCTGAGAGAGTGTGATTGGCCCAAGGTCACCCAGTTGGCTTCGTAACTAAGACAGGGCTAGAACTCACAGTCTCCTGGCTTCTAGCCTGATGCCTTAACCACTACACCAAACTGGCTGTCCGGGACTCCCTACTGCTGGGCAATTTCAAGATCCCTGCCCTCCATTCTTATGCATCCTTGTAAGTGTTAGCAGGAGTGAACGCAGGATCTGGTGTGCAAAGTAGAAGGAAAGCCTTTCTATTCTGCTCCACTCCTGGCTAATAAATTGGAAGACAAGTCTGGATGCTGGCCAGGAATTTTATTAACTGCCTGGAATATACTAATGGAAAGGCATGATAGGAATTTAGAAATAATTTGCTCGGCTCACCACAGCTAGATGATGCCAACTTTATACTATACGGGTCAGATTGTTCCATCACCCAAACATATCAGAGAACAGATTTGCCCCTGAGAATAGTTAGTTCTCCCTGCTTTGTCATAGAACTAAAACGATCTTGTTATCTTATAATAACCTCTGTCTTTTTTCCTCATATATTTGATCCTGCAAAACTTTTTCTGTATACATCTTTGAATAAGGCCAGCAGCAGCAACAATACAAGGAGTTTGGAGTATCTGTCCTGCTGAGAACAGTTTTTCTTAAACTGGATCACTCAAATAAAATAACCTGAGGTCAGCTGTAAACCAACAGAAACTGAATGGACTGGCTTTGATTTCAGCTCCAAATGAAATTACTGCTGCTGTAGTTACAGTAAGCTAATCAAGAACACGCTGGTAAGAAAGTGAAATTGTGTATTTTTTATTAAACTTAATCATGAGATTAAGTTTAATCAGATCTTTCTGTTTCCAGAGAGAAAGAGGTAGGGAGGTGTGTACAGGTAGTCCTTGTTTAGCGTCTGCCTCATACAGCAACCATTCAGTTACAGCGGTGATGAAAAAGTAACTTTGCAACCAATCCTTGAATTTATGACCTTCACAGGTCTGTAAAGCAAAGGAAAGCTGAAGTAAGATCATAAGCACAGTTGCAGTTTCACTTAGCGACTGCTTCACTTAATGACTGAGTTGCCAGTCCCAATTGTGGTAGCTAAACGAGGACTACCTGTATGTGAAAGACTGGGTTGACAGGGGCAAGTCTACATTAGTGTTCACCTCTACAAGGTGACAATTTCTTGCAACTCCAAATATTTGCAAGCAACTTTGAGGTCTCAAATTAAGAAATCACAAAGCAAACAACAGCACTGAAAATTACAGTCTAATAATGAATGTGGAAGTTATAGGGCTATAAAATGTTAAGTACTATGGCGGTTTTACAAATTTGGCTTTAGGACCCCTGGGGAAATAAGACTACATTTCTTACTTGAAAAGTTTCTATATGCAACTACTTAGAATTCTTACTTTCTTTATAAGCTGCAAAGAAGTGGTTTAGAATAAAAATTCAAAAACTTCAGGAGTGCAGGTCCTTTTCAAAAAAGTGATTGTTAAACTTCTTGCAATGGTTTGGATTTCTTCATTAAGAAAGAGAAATTTTATTATGCTGTTAAGTTTTGACTAGACTATTAGCTCATGAAGAATTAGGGCATGAAGATAATCTTTACATCAGTGCTTTCCAAAGTCCCGCCGTATGTCATTTCATTACAGGCAACCTCTTCCACTCCAATTGGCTAGTGGGCACTGTGGCAGGAATGTCCCTTCTCCTCCAACCACTGGTCATGGCCTCCATGGCTATTTATTATATTTACAAGTTCAACAATGGGATGGTGAAAAGCTGGTGGGATTTTTTTTTTTGGTGGGGGGGAGAGAATTCACTGATGGAACAGTGAAACATGGACATGTCTTTTTTTTTTTAAGCAAGTTAAACTGACAGGATTACTACCCATTCTAGCCCAAGTGACAGGAAAAATGGTAAAACTGCAGTGTTTTCTTTCTTTTTTGTGTTCAATTTCAGGAGTAAAGAAGCAGGAAAATCGTCTAATCAGGGTCATGGTAAATATGTTCTAGATAGAACACTAGGCCATCACTGAGGTCAAAACAGAAGAAAGGCTTGAAATCTGGAAATGGATTTCTTAAATTGGTTTCATTTCCAGCTTAAAGCTGCCATGTGCAAAAGCCCTAAGCCTACATATGATTATACGTAGTTACCTCCTTCTTATTAGAATTATGAAGGGGGTGATGAAAAACTCTTCACCTTTGCCCTGGTGGATTCTTTGGCTGGGATATCCTCCACTCTGTGTATGTACAATAGGTAGGATAACTGTGTGGAGTTTCCGAGCTGTTTAACTGTTATGATGCTCCTCCCCTGTTCCAATTAGTTCATTCAGTTTACCTATGATTATCCATCTCCTGAATGTGAGTTTTGAAAGTAACTCTAGCCGACAATCACAGAGGCCTACTACACATTGTTAGATTTGGAAGTGTCCTCTTGTGACCTGGCTGTTGTCAAAATTATATCAGAATCCTGCTGAATGTTTTGAAATATTTTTAAGAAGAGGTTTAGTAGTTTAGGGACAAGAATTTTAGCAGGATCCTAAGTCCTGCTTTTAGATAGCCTACAAGTTGAAGGCACTTTTAAGAAGATCTCTTACATGCATGCCATGAATGCATACAGCAGTCTATTGGTCCTTGATGTCTGTATCTTTGGAACTTTTGAAAGTGCTGCTCCTCATATGATTTGGAACATGCTTGAATTGTATGAATATTGTCTCTTTTTTTCCAGGCTACATGGACATTATCTAATAGGGCAGTGCATGCTTCAAAAATGATTTGAAAGAAGTACATCAGGCATAACATGAGTCCAGCACCCCTTTGCTACTAATTAAATCAGCTACACCCTTTTCCCAACTTCTATGCAAGCCTGAAAAAAATATTCCACTGCTTTAAGAAGCCAACCCATTAAAGTGACTCTTAAAGCAGTGGGACCTTTTACAAGGATTGCATGGAGGCATGACAAAAGATGTTGCTTCTTTAATGAGTAGCAGAGAACTAGGGTGCTCATGCTTACATGAAGTCTGAAGCATTTCTTCCAAATAATTTTCAAAATATGCACAGCTCTATTGTTTATCTCATCACAATATATTTAATGTATACCTATAGATGATCTTCTGAAGAGTGAGTGGCACTTGGAGAGATGATGATGATGATGATGATGATGATGATGATGATTGGTTTCTGGATGATATGGAAAGTATTGGCCCTCTCATAAAAATGTAGACTAGCCTGTTCATTAGAAGAAGAAGAAAGGAGGTTGTGTCCTCTTTGGGGCTTCTCGGGCAAACTAAAGAGTCTGTTTATTTGATTAAAAGACATTATGTAGAAGCTTGGAATTGAGAATGTGGTACCATAGCTAATTTCTATCAGAGCATCTTTTCACCCCTTATTAAAAGGATTAGTTTAGCTGGGAGAATGGTTCTAATTGGATGCATACAAATGACTCAGGCTAGAGCCTTCTGCCACTGAAGCATAGCATTTGGCATCCTGCTGATATCTATTGGGGCACTGCAGAAATGGAGCAGCAGGATGCTGGAATGTTTAAAGGCTCCATTTAATTTCTTTTAGTCCAAAGCCTTTTAGACAAAAGCTGCCTTCACCTACGCACCAATCACAGACACTTAATTACTGGAGTGGATGGCTGCAATGAAGAGTAGGAGAAAAACCTCTGGCACGAAGAACAGGAAAGCTTTAAACACTTAAAAATGAGTGGCTAAAAAATATCCTACAACAAAAACTAATGATAAAGATTGCAGTGTGTGTGTGTGTGTGTGTGTGTGTGTGTGTTTGTATGTGTGTAATACGTTCTGCTCGTGAAAATCTATTCAATGTTAACTGTGTTTTGAGAGGTTCCTTGCTGAGCTGCCAGTGTAATGAAAGCAAATGAAGCATGGAAGGAAATAATGTAGGAGTCCAAAAAGAGATTGAATGCATTGCAAGCAAAGATTTGATGGTAACTGATATGGTGAAAATTTATTCAGTTCTGGAGAGATTACAGCAACATGGCTGCAAATAAACTAAGTATAGTTATCCCTTGTGCATTAGCTGGCTGCAGGGTTTGCTTCCCACAGGTTCTACTTCCAGGTTTGACACCTGCTACTGTTTTAAGAAATGAACTACAGTATTGTTATTATCCCACCCATACAGTGTCCTAAGCACATTCCCTAGAGATCTAGAATTTGGGGGTTCAGATCTACTTCATATATTATACTGCCAGGTGAATACTTAGTATATGTTATTGTCTATAAAAGGTAAAGGTTCCCCCCGCACATTTGTGCAGTCGTGTCTGACTCTAGGGGCCAGTGCTCATCTAGCCGAAGAGCCAGCGTTGTCCGAAGATGCTTCCACGGTCATGTGGCTGGCATGACGCATGTGGAACGCTGTTACCTACCCACCAAAGTGGTACCTATTAATCTACTTGCATTTGCATGCTTTCAAATTGCTAGGTTGGCAAGAGCTGGGGCTAGTGCGGGAGCTCACTCCATCACGTGGGGCTAGGGATTCGAACCTCCGAACTTGTGATCTTCCGATCGACAAGCCTGGCATTTTACCCGCTGAGCCACCACGCCCCTGTTATTGTCTATACCAAACATTAATAAATTAAACATAAAATTAAATATAAAGAAGATAAAACTAATGACAATAGGTAGAACAACCAGCCTTAGAATTGACAATGAAGATATCAAAGTGGTGGATAGCTTCTGCCTTTTAGGATCAACCATCAACAGTAAAGGAACAAGCAGTCAAGAAATACACCATAGACTTGGCAGAGCAGCCATGAAGACCTTGGAAAAGATATTCAATGCCATGATGTCTCTGTACCTACAAAGATGAGTGCACCATTGGGAGACTTGAAATAACAGGTTAGGGAAAGATTGTCATGGAGAAAAATCTATCTATGTGTTCACTAGGAGTTGAAAATGACTTGATGGCACATAATCAATCAATACCAAACAATTTAAAGAAGAATGATAGATGAGTATGTATTCAGGTGAGTGGTGCTTCAGTGCCTGCACATGCTTATGCACACAGATATGGATCCATGCTCAAACACTGCACAATGCCATACCAGCACTGGTCACTTCATGTACCTTTTCTTCATGTACTGCTGTCCTGACAGCCTACAAATAATCAATTTTTGGGCTGAAGCTGTAGGAAGCCCACTCCCACTGGGAAAGACATGTAAGGAGAGTAACAGTGGGAATACCCATGCGCCCTCTTTCCCATTGTGATCATCACAGCACAACACAGCACTGAGAGATCGAGGAGAAGGGATTTTGGTTGGGGAATGGGGAAGTACCTACAGTGTGCTGCCCGGGAAGTTTTATTTATTTATAGTGTTATTTATACCCCGCCTATCCCCTCCCTAACGGAGGACTCTAGGCGGCAATTCAAGTTGAATGCAGCCCATAGAAAGTCAGCTTGTCCAATCCTGCCATTTATCAGGAATTTTAAATCATCATAGTGGTGGTCCTTGGGGGAAAAAAAAAATTAAAAATCCATAGCAGAGGAATACTTTTCTTAGGACCAATTGAAATGATACAAAAGGGTCTGCAAACTCTACATTCTCCAAAACATTTGATCCAAGCATGGTGTTATCAACATGCAAGAAAGGAAGAAAGCAAACACTTCCAAAGATTAGGCCAGATATTTCAGTCATGAGATCTGAATGCAGATTCAGAATTAGGCATTCTTGGGGTCAGATTGCTTCCAGTCTTCAGGGTCAAAGAACCCAAATAGTTGCTCCTCCCATCTCAGAAACTAGAAAGACCATGATCCCCAGTCTTTTCCATGAATGACACACAAGGCACTTGGTCTTGCAGAAAGCAGAAATTAGAGGGTTAAGTCTTTGTATCAACAAAGCTAGAGATTTGCATGTCAGTTATAATGTCAGTTAAGCCAAATTTGAATAGCATTCTCTGGAGAGTGGGGGATATTGGATCCTCGAAATGGATAGTCCCCTTCAGATTCAGTGATAGCCCTTTCCTATGCAGGCAGTAATTGCCAGCTTTTTTTTTTTTTAGGTGATGGCAAACTTAGATTTGCTTGTGCATTGTGTGCAATAGCTACAGTTACTGGGAATCATAATCCCAACACAGCAAAATTAAGCTTGGAAAAACTGAAATTTTGATATGATCCCACAGGGCTCTTATGATTTAGAAGAGTGGTGTTTCTGAACTATTGGAGATAGTTGGATTTCTTATCTGTTTTCTATAGCAGACCATTTACAAGCTGTCTGATGTTACCTGTTATTTTTTATAGGTACTGTACCCAGCACATCAGTCAGCAGCGGTTGCTTTTTAACTGCTCCATCTCAAATAGGCTTCCTGCTCCCTTCCTGCTCTTTCAATGCAGTTTGATCATTACCTTGATATACCCAGCCTCTGCTTTTCAGAAGCTGTTAAAACAAGAGATAAATGGCATGCACCCAAGCCTTAATCAGAGAAGAATAAGGATGACGAATAGGGAGAGATCAGATCGTTAGGCTATGATGGCAAGTCCTCCAAACGGCCTGGGAGAAAGCCAATATAAGCCAATAAGAACAGCCACCATAAGATTGAGAGAGGAATTGCTCAACTATATTTTTAATTTATGAAACAGTTCCCATAACCCAAGGAACTCTACAGCCCTCAAAACAACTTTACTTGGCAGTCTTATAGAAAGTGACCCCCTTATCCAAGGACATTTAAAGTGAAACCTGTGCAGCTTTCTGGAGGCAGCCGATCCACCAAGCCTTACTCTGCAGCAGAGAGCTTGCTCTAGACCTCTAGGATTTGGGACTTGGACTATACCAGCTTAGCAAAGGCCGTCCCTCACTGGATTTGTGCTTCCAGCAAAGATGAGGGGGAAAATATCTGCTGACACTAAGATTGGGTGGGATGGGAGAAAGGCAGAAGATGTATTGTCGAAGGCTTTCATGGCCGGAGTTCAATGGCTGTTGTGGGTCTTCCGGGCTGTGTGGCATTGTGGAATACTTCTCACAATGAACATGCTAATCACGCTCATCAGCCACTCGTTAACATTTCAACACAACAAAAACCCCCACCTAATCTCCTATAATTTAGCTCTATAAATAGAACATTCCCACTCTACCTGGGCACAGAGATTTTGCTTCTATCTGTGCTCCTGCCCTCTGAAGATGCTGGCCACAGATGCTGGCGAAACGTTAGGAACCACAACTTCCAGAACACGGCCACACAGCCCGGAAGACCCACAACAGCCAAAGGCAGAAGACTTTTCCCCCTACTTCTTACACTTTTACTTTACAAGTGATGCTTACAAGATGGTTTGACAGCCTTTTCTCCGTTATTTCTTTTTTTAAACATTTCCTTTTCTGGGAAGATAAAAGTTTCATTGACTGAGCAACAAGAAAGAGCCATTCATCAGCATTTATCTGGGAATAATATTCTGTGGTCAAGTGTTCCTTCTAGCAGCAGGAAGAAGATGGCTGTCCTCCTGACATAACTCTTCCACTTCCAGAATTTCATTTCATTACAGAAAAAGTAAGGGAGCAGATCGCCCACCACTCTCCCTGTGATCTGAATTCTGTGTGGCAACTCACACACATACTGCAAGAAAAAAAAACTGTGATAAGAATTTTGTAAAATCATCAGCCAAGAAGGAGCAAGCAAGAAAGAAAAACTGTGATAAGAATTTTGTAAACTCATCAGCCAAGGAGCAAGGGAAAAAACTGCAAGAAACTGAAAGGAGCAAGAAGGAACAAGAAAAAAACTCTGGTAAGAATTTTGTACAATCATCAGCCAAGAAGGAGCCATTGTTGAAATATAACTGTTTTTAGGCAATTACAAACTTGTGAGCATCCAAATACAACTGAAGGCAAGCCAAGCATGTGACCTTTCCAAATCTGTGGTCTGGCAGTGAAATAAGAAGGAAAGGAAACACACGTAGTAATAATTAAACAGAATGACGTTTCATTTGGTTAGCTGATGGAACATTTTTTTTCTTTTGACAACCATTACTGATTACTTCAGTTTTGTTTTAATAATCCATGTAATCTGAAAGTGTCGTTATTCATACAGTGCAGACAAATGTCAGACCAAAGTAACACATTTTTCATTCTACATCTTTTCTGGGTCAGTTGTTCAAGATAAAACATATGTATTTACTTCGTTACCTTTTTAAAAACTAGGGCTGAGACAAAAATGGTCCTGTCCTACTTTCACTACCCCTTTGCACACAGTAACAATTGGGCAATTGCGAAGAAATTAATTCTAATAATTGTTGGTGGGTGTGCATAAATAAGGCAAAATGTTTTCAGCAGTAGCTTTCACTGGCAACATGAGGCCATTCTGGATTTGGTAAAGGGTCACATCTTTAAATTAATATTTATTTATTTATTTATTTATTTATTTTAAATTAATATAAAGGGTGAGTGGCAAAATGAACATTTTCATTATGGTTTTATTTCCAACCAAACAATGGACTTCTTGCCATTCAAAGCAACAGCTGGGTGTATACATTTCCTGTTTGCTTTACATCAGTGTTTCTCAACCTTGGCTACTGTAAGATGTATGGACTTCAACTCCCAGAATTCCCCAGCCAGGATTCTGGGAGTTGAAGTCCACACATCTTAAAGTGGCCAAGTTTGAAAAACACTGCTTTACATGGATGACTCCATTCTCCAAGTACTATCAGATCAGGCAAACTGATCTGGACTCCTTATTGCTGGCTGGCATAGCCCTAAATTAAATGAGGTTGTTGGAATCCAAATATTGCTGATTTATCATAACGTCTTGATATGCGGTCATGTGCCCAACTTACAAGGGGATAGTTCTTCATATATTCATTTAGTGCTCATCTTCAATCTCAGTGAGGTACTCACTGCAGCTACCAAGGGTTAGTTGCAGAAGGCATAATATAAAATTTAAAAACAAAACATAAAAAGGAAAGCAAAATGATTTCACAGATAAACACCTGGGAGGGGCTATCCAGTTTAGGTACAGTTTATTGATTAAAAATAACGGGAGAGAATAAAGCTTAGAATTGCATCTACTGTATAATTTAGTATTTGTAATTTCCATACATACCAATCAGCATGTTTATATTTTATCAATGCACATTGATGACTTCTTTTGTAATTCTAGGTATAGCCTAAGTGCCCACTTTAGGACCAGTTTTCCACAAGAATTGGGACAACTCTAAAGAGGGATCTTCTTTGAGTACTGCCCTCCTTCCCCCTAGTTCTCTTCAGGAGTGACTGAGGTACCCATGGGTGGGTCACAAAGTCAAGATGGCAGGTGCAACTATGTGATCAAAGGCCAGCCCCTTTAAAGTGTCACAATGCATGTATGAAGGAGCAGGGCTTTGATTGTGTGGTTGAGGTGATTTTTACCCCCACCCCACCCCTTACACTCTTTGAAATGTTTAGATCCCAAGCACAAAACCCCTGAAGTGTTAATGAACCACAATTTTTCATTTAATTCCTCTTAATTTTAAAGAGGAAAATGGTTGAATACTGTACATAACTGAAGAATAAAGGTTTTTTTATTTGAAAAAATAATTAAATCCTGGCTTTATCCACTACATTTGGGAGTATAGTCCCAGCACCCAAAGGTCAAGTACTGTACAGCCCTTGGCCTGTAAAAAATTATGAACAGGTAGTTCTCATTTAGTGACCACAATTGGGACCAGCAACTGGATTGTTAAGCAAAGTGGTCACTAAATGAACCACAACTGTGCTTATGATCTTACTTCAGCTTTCCTTTGCTTTATAGACCTGTGAAGGTTGTAAATGCGAGGATTGGTCATAAAGTTACTTTTCCATTACTGTCGTAACTGTGAACGGTAACTAAACAAGACAGTTGCTAAATGAGGACTATCTGTACATGGGGTATATGTGTGTCAATAGCCATGATCATGCAGTCATGGCTGCCATCTTGACCCCCATGGATGTCCCTGTAAAGGACTGAACCATCCAATTCACTAAGAGAACCATAGTCCTCATCTGAGAAAAGCTGGTAATTATGATACTTGCAAATGTCCCTGATTTTAAGTCCACTACCCCCATCCCACTGCACTATAAAAAGGTTAGACAGAAGGAAAAAAAACTACTCTGCTTCCATTGACTCTTAGTGAATCTAACAAGACTGCCCCATTTTAAAAGTACTGTATATTCCCTAGGGAAAAATAGCCTTTCCTTATAGTAAATACAGTATTCCTGTGCAAGTAAATGTTTTGGTACTTGAATTTCTGCTTGTCATACAGGCACAACAGATATATTAAAAATGGCAATTCTAATAAATTAGAGTGACCATAGAATATGCAAACATCCTGTAATTTATCCCATATGACCCTCCAAATCTTTCTAACATTATTAAGATACGAGTCTCCTCAATATTTTAGTCACTTTCTTCTATGGGTTATAAAAAGAAATAAGAAATTAAGCTCTGTTGAAATCCTTAGAATGGCCTCTCTGAGGGAAAGAGGGAAGTGGAACAGGTAAAAGACGAGATGTTAAGAATGGGAAGATGGGGGTGAGAAAAGGGCTTTGGAGGCAGAATGACATTTTCTTTGGTAAATGTAGCATTTGACTTTCAGTAATGGTGACATTTTAGCTTGGCGCAGGCTGAGAGAAATGTTAATAATCGATTGAGAAATGGCTTCAAGGTTTGGTTCAAACTGCCTCAACATCTACATATGCAGTAAGATGCAGGGGGGAAATATAAGTAATATAGTTGAATTCACGTTAGGCAAAATTATTTCAAAGAAAGATTAATGACTGATAGCCAGATGCAAAATGTGGGGCCATAGTTCTTCAGTAAAGAGTAAGAGTAGACCTTTTGAGATAGAGAAGCTATTTGAAGTAAGGCACACACTCATAAAACTGTAAGGGCTATTATACATGTTCCAACTTTAAGGTGTATATTGAAAATTTTCTGTGGGCCTGCATAATAATATGAATGACAAACATGTCTCATAATGTGATAGTGAGCTGCAAATGGCTGCAACCAAAGGCATATTTCACAGCAATATAGATGTCAAGCATCTAGCAGAAGAACTCAATTTATTGCTGAAGAGAACTTTGTTCTGCTAGTTCACAAATTGCCTTCTAGAATCTCAGTTCTTACATTAAGTATAAAGCATGAAGGGCAGAACCTAGCCAACCATGGCTGATTCTCCCCAACTAACCAAGGTCAAACCCAGGGCTATAGCTTAAACTGGGAAGTTGAAAAAATATCCCAGAGAAAGGCAGTGGCAATCTTCTTTCATGCTGTTGTCAGGAAAACTTCATGGAAAAAAAGTTGAGCTTGACTCAAAGGAGACATTTAGTGTTGTTTGATGCCTACAGCTGGTGTAGCATCTAACTGATCTTGCTTGGCTGATCTTGAAAAATGAAGCAAGTTGGACCCATTTCATACTTGGATGGGAAACTACTGGGGCTCTAGGCTTGACTGGGATGTTGAAAAAAACTTCCATGAAAAAGACAGCATCAAATCACTTCTGTAGTGCTGCCAAGAAAACTAAATGATCTCATCTATGTAGTCATTAGAAGTTAACCCTGATTTGAGCATGTTTCTTTCTTTCTCTTTTAATGGGTGAAATATAAAGTATTTTATATTACAGCCCAAAGATCCAAGGTGCCCTGGTTTAGGCTGCAACCTTATTGTTGTTGTTAAATTTTAGAACATGGGTGGCCATCTCATTTGTGTCCCAAAGCATATTGAGATGCTGCTGATGAAATTCAATGGCAGAATTTCAGCCACACAAATTAGAGCCTTGGTTCCAGAAAGGATGCTTGGGACAACACTGCTTTTATCTACAGGAATATAATATAATATGTATATATGTATTTATTTTTTAACTTATTGCAGTTTGTATGCTGCTCAATCCAACAAGACTCAAAGAGGTTTTGAATTACACTAGTTCCAGGATAGCCTTCTTCAGTGACTATTTTATCCTGTCATTAAGATATATCACTGAATAATAGTTAAAATGCTTATACTTATTCTCCTGTTGCTTTTCAAATCTGTTCCTTGGACTGTAAGACTGCCAAAAGCCATGGCAATGGCTTACCTGGAAATATTTGGTATCATAGTCTAATGCAGTGTTTCTCAACCTTGGTAACTTTAAGACATGTGGACTTCAACTCCCAGAATTCCCCAGCCAGCCATTCAGTATTCAAACCCCCCTAACTGGAGTCTGAGCAGTCTGTAACTAACTAGGAAAAGGCCCCTGGGGGTCATAATGAATTATGGGTAACTCTGTAAAGGTATCAACATAGGGTACAGTAGCAAATTCCATGCTGTGGATCTCCAGGAAAGAGATGGAAAGTACAAAGGACAACAAATCAATGGTGTTAATGCATCTGGAATGCAGTATATTGTTCTAGTCATCACATTTGAAAAAGAATATAATAGAGCTAGAAAAAAGCAGAAGAGGACACCTGCCTTATGAGAAAAGTCTAGAAAATTTGAGACTCTTTAGCATAGAAAAGAAAAAGAAGGGACAAGATTATTCATGGCATGGACATTTTACAGGGATAACTTTTTATCTTTCTTGGACCAATGAAGTCATCCAATGAAGTTGTCCAATGAAGCTGATAGGAAAGAGATTTAGAACAGGTAAAAGAAAGTAATTCTTAACACAATACATAATTAACCTATGGAATTCATTACCCATGAGAAATGGTGGTAATCATGAGCTTGGATGGCTTTAAAAGGGGAGTTAGATAAATTCATGGAAGACAGGCTTATCAAGGGATATTAGTCCTGGATTCTCAATATCCTGTCCAGGCTAGGGAAAGCATGCCTCTGAATACCAGTTTTTCTTCTTGTTAGCGTCCAAAGGGCAACTTTGAGAAACCAAATGTTGGACTAAGATAGGCACTGTTTAAGTGCCTAGGTGACAGTGGATGTAATCAATAATTAAACAATATTAGCATTTTTGTTTGTTTTTAGAGAAGGTGACAAATGTATGAAGAACAGAGAGTTAAATGAATGATTGTATAAAATTACCATGAGTGTTTCTTAATGGCTATGGATGTTTTCCCTGCCTTGGGCACTGTTCAACCAGAAGAACATGGTCATTGCTCAGAATTCTGGGAATTGAAACCTACATATCAGGAAGGGACCCGGTACTCCAGCTTGGGGAATGTTGGAGTATGGTCTATCCCACACATCTCTTCCACTTTTAGAATTTAATTGCACTCTAGAACTTCAAAGCATGGGGGGTGTTGAGGGAAGGAGATATGCAGCCTAATTTTAATAATGGAAAACTGCACTGCTTATTTTCAGTAATTTTGAAGTGATTTTAAAATGGGCTTGAAATATCTATGGCATCCTTCTCCAACTGACATCTTCCTAAAATGTTGGAATGTGATTTCTATTATTACCACCTAATGCATCTGTTGGGAAAGAGATGTGTCTGCTTCCCTTTCCCAACAGTGTCAGTAACAATGCACATTTTGCAGAAGTAGCATTTAATTGTATATATTTCTTTTCTTGTGGCATGAAGGTAATTCACACTGTTCCCTTAACAATGCAAGCTTTTACATAGCTATCAGGAGTTTGGGGGCTCGGGTTTACTTTCATTAGAAAATTAGCATTTTACAACTTGTTTAGCCAGTAGTGTAGTATAGTGCTTTGTGCACATGAAGTGTTGTGTCAGAACTAGCTCAGCAGTTTCAAGTATATCTTCAGTTCTGGAGATTAGTTCAGACTTTCCAGTTTAGTTGCTACAATGTTTATACATTATCTCATAAAGAATGTGCAACTGCTTCTCTATGTGTGCCTGTTGGCTATGGGCTCTTCAATAGACTAACACTTGTGCAATTTCCACGTGACATGGGTTAAACTTTCAGATTTCAAACCAGCCCATCATGAGAAGATACAGTGTCAGACCCCATCCCCTTCTGCTTTCTATTCCTTCCTACTTCATCTTGTGGAAACTAAGCATGTTTTGCCTAGGACAGAAGATAATGTAGGGGAAGTACATTATCAAGAGTGTCTGATGGCACTCTTGAAATACCTAAAAGGGTGTCAACTGAAGAAGGTCAGCATCTATTCTCAATTGTCCCAGAAGGCAGGAATAATGGACTTAAGCTTCAGGAAGAACTATTTAACCATGGAACCAATTGTGGTGGTGGACGTCAAGCAGACGTCAAGCAGAAGGGAGATGTATTTTAATACATCTATGTTTTTGTATTACCAGACAAGTAGTTGCTTCATTTTGTAGGGTTCCCATATTACTTAATGAAAAGAATGGCAAAACAATGGAGCTATTTGCATGAATTTATGTGATCTCTCTTTCATAGTAAGGTATAGTAAGGTAAAGGTCCCCCCCCCCCCCATTTGTGCAGTCGTGTCTGACTCTAGGGGCCGGTGCTCATCTCCATTTGTTAGCCAAAGAGCCAGCGTTGTCCGAAGACACTTCCACGGTCATGTGGCTGGCATGAGGCACACAGAACGCTGTTACCTACCCACCGAAGTGGTACCTATTAATCTACTTGCATTTGCGTGCTTTCAAATTGCTAGGTTGGCAAGAGCTGGGGCTAGTGTGGGAGCTCACTCCGTCACATGGGACTAGGGATTCGAACCTCCGAACATGCGATCTTCCGATCGACAAGCCTGGCATCTTACCCGCTGAGCCACCACACCCCGTGATATCTCTCTTTCATAATAGATGTTAATTTAGCATAGGAAAACTGAATTGTTACATTGTTTTAGAAGTTAGCATTGTGGATGGCTATTTAAATTTTATAGTGAAATTTAAATAGCTATCCGAACTTGCATTTTATCCCCATCCCACATCAATCTGGGGGTGCCAGACCATTCTGTTTCCTTTTTGTAAGATTGTATTGGGCTTTTTGCATATGGCCAATAAATAGATCTCTATTGAGAGATAAATGGATCAATTTATGTTCTAGGTATGAGGGTGAATTGATCTATTTCTGGAGTACATCTATTTTTACTCAAGTTTCTTCTATCCTGTTTCTGCATTCAGTACTGTATTTTTTAAAATTTAAACGTGCATATACCTTTTCATAGATAAATATATATTTTTAAATAGGTACTTTTGAATATATGTTATTTCAAGATATATACTGAATTTATATATGAATTTCCTCTACATATACATTTAAAACATTTTTTTGAGGCAGGTTTAAGCTAGGTACAGCATTGTAATGTCTAAAGGTGTAAAATTTGATGGATAGCTGCATTCTAATCTCTGTATTGTTCCAGCACTTTCTGGTCAAGTTATTTTGTACTGAAATTTGCAATGATCACATTCCACAAGTTGGACCATCCAGTTTCCTCTATACCAGCTTCCTCCAAGCTAGTGTCTTCTGCATGTTTGCGACTGCAACACCGACTGTCTCTGACCATTAATCATGCTAGGGCAAATGGAAGTTTTGGACAAGTAAGTGGTGTTACATGAAGTTTAACCACAAGCAATGAAATCAATCCTCATAGAACTAATACAAGTATTCACTATGTTAAATAAGGGAATTCTGTCTACAATTTTGGGGCGTGGTGGCTCAGCGGGTAATACGCCAGTCTTATCGATCGGAAGATTACAAATTCGGAGGTTCAAATCCCTAGTCCCGCATGACGGAGTGAGCTCCCACACTAGCCCCAGCTCTTGCCAACCTAGCAATCCGAAAGCATGCAAATGCAAGTAGATGAATAGGTACCACTTCAGTGGGTAGGTAACAGCGTTCCGCGTGCGTCATGCCGGCCACATGACAGCGGAATGTCTTTGGACAGTGCTGGCTCTTCGGCTAAGAAACGGAGATGAGCACCGGCCCCTAGAGTCGGACACGACTGCACAAATGTGCAGGGGGAACCTTTACCTTTACCTCTACAATTTATTAGTATGGATTTTTTTTTAAAAAAGCTGCATATTGACAGATCTAGGCAACAGGATCTGCGATCAAAAACACCACTTTGTCCTTATCAGATTGTACATAATTGAGACCAATACGTTAAGTATCATATTGGTAATCCTAATCCTTAGTAATAACTCACAAACATTTCTGCCACAAACCTATCAAAGGGCCTTAGGGTGTTTTTTTTTTTTTGTCATTTGTATGGCAACAAACTAACATGTTTAAAGCTCTGGATGTGACATTAGGACATAACCCTTAAAAGAAAGGATATCATAAACCCAATTTGTTTAAATTTAGTCTAGAAAAAATATGATAGCAAATTGTCCTTGAAAAGAAAAGGACATACGGCACTTAAAAAGAAGGTTTGCATTTCGCGCACACACACACACACATCCTGGATAAAAACAACACCTACTGAATTTCTCACCATTGTGTTTTTATTAAGAGTGCAACATATCTGTCTATTAAAATTTAAAAAAAAAAACAGGAAAGCAAATCTGGCAATTAATGGCAGCAGTTTGTTATATGGAAAATATACTTTAATTCCATTTTATTGTGCCCAGAATGTTATACATTATATTCCTAATGTACCATAAAGCAAGCTTAAAGTTTCCATAGAAGTCAGATGTTGAGAAACATTAAGAATCATGCTGAAATATGAATTCAATACATTTTAGGTTGGTGTATTTTTTTTTAAAATCAACTTGAAAATCATGCAAAGGCGTAAGAGAGTGAAGGTTCATATGTTTCATAAACTAGAACAAATTTCCTACCTTTACACCTGTCCAAAAGTGGCTTAGAACTGAAGTTTTGAGCTACTTCAGGTTGGCTATTGCAGGTCACCGTATTGTGGAGGCAAGCCTCAGTAGATGGATTTTTTAAGATTGCTTCTATAGAAAAAGACAAAATAGGCTTCTCCTTCTTGTCACATTCCTTGGAGCAGCTCATCTTCATTCCACCATAGTAAACAAAATATTTTTGGTATATGTCATATTCTTTCGGTTGTTCATTTTATGCAAGGAAAAGGCAAGTAGATGTTGATTTTCTCTCCTTCCTGAGTTCTATCCAAACATTCAAAAGACCAAATAAGAAGAAAAAAGCCCACTTCCCTCTTGGAAATTCTCCACAAAGTTTAGAAATCTTCTTAATTCATGAGCAATAATTTTATGCTGAATTCAAATAAGTGTGTTTAGCTTCACCTATATTAAAATGTGCCCTCTCTTCACAGTTTAAAAGGTTTTAAGCATCTTCATATATTCATTTTCTCATCTTAATTCCAAGAGGAGAAGTGTCTTTCTTTGGAGATTCAGGAACTTCCCTGAAAGGCCCATCAAATAAATGCTTGCTATTATGTGGTTAGGAAAGAAAGTCCAAAGTATTATTTTCTGTTTTTGCTTTCCGAAGGCAATCTGCATACAATGTCAGTATTTTCTTTTTGGACCAATAGAATTTGAGAAACAGTCTAGCTAAATAATATTTTTCATCATCAATATTGGTATTTGAAAACCTTGAATTTAAAAAACAAAGCTTTTTTAGAACTATCCTGGTTGTTCCTTTCTGCAAATATTAAGGAATGATCCCTAAAGTTTTAAGAGTTTGTTGCCTTGTGAACAATCTTTCATAAAGTGGCAACAACAATAAAATCAAGGACACCTGGGGGGGGGAAGCTTGCTTTTCCCTAAAAGAACAGATCTGGTTAGGAAATATCCCAACAGTTAAAGTTAATGTTAGAGGTCCATTAGAAAGAACTTGAGAGGTCCACCTTTTCTCTCCTTCTAATTGCTCTTCTTACTTAAAATTTAGTTAAGGATATATTTTTATAAACCTTTTTTTAAAAAGTGTAAATTCTCCAGAATTTTTTTCCTTACCTTCAAATGTTACGTTTCTAACTCCCTTTCCTTTGCTGCTATTCACTTTATCCTGTGATTGTACTAACAGACAATACCTTATTTGCCCAATTACCTGACCACTGCTGAGTTGATATCCCATCATATGATTCTTTGTAAAGCTCAGGCTGAAATTACTGTGTAACCAGATGGCAATAAAACACACCTGATAAGATGAAAGACAGTTGGCTTTTTCCAAGGACTATGAAATTGCAGGAGAAGAAATAAATATATTATAGTCCAGGTATAATAGAATGTTTATAACTATACAATTGTAAAATACTTTGTGTGTTTACTCCAAACTGGTTCCAATGTCTTCAGCGGACCTTATTTATAGATAAATATGCACAAGATTGCAAGTAGACAATGTAATCTCATACATGTCAGTTCACTTAATCAAAAGAAGCTGCCTTATGCTGAGTTTGAAACTTTGTCTAACTACTTAGCTTTTACACAGGGTGAGTGGAACATTGCCTGCCAGATGTTGCCCATAGATGTTGGGAATCATAGCTCAGCAACATTTGGCTGGCTGTAAACTTTCTACCTCAGGACTACAAAAACTAGAAGCAAAGGACTTCCACAACTCTATGTGGAGATGCCAGACATTTAACCTGGGACTTTTGAAATGGAAACATGTTTTGCCATGTGTTCCTCCCGGAAGCCTGTAATCCTATACACACGTTCCTACGTCTAAGCCTAATTTTATATAATGGGCCTTATAGCTGAATAAATGTCTTTATCCTCTCAATATAGTCCTTATCAACAATCTAGCTGGGAGGTAAATTGAGTTATTGCGTTGGTCATCTTGAAGCTGATAACTGAAGAAGAATTGATCCTTTACCACAAAGCTGTTGCAGGTGGTGAATGGTTAAAAGAAAAGGGGGTAGAGTGAAAGAGGGTAGTTGCCTTACTTTTTTTTCAAGTTGAGGGGAAAAGGCTTCTGCTCACTGGTAGCAAGTTCTCATCCTAGAAATGGTTGGGGATTGTATTTCCTGAAGGAAGAGGAGAAAGAACAAGAAGCCATATATGCTGTGAGTATCCAAAGTCTAGTATAAAAGTTCAAAGTGGAATAGCAGTGATTGCTTTCTTTTCTAGGAGGTAGTTGATGCTGTTTCTCTCTTTCTTTAGAAAAGAAGCAAAAACCTCCCACCTTCTGAGTGAGTACTGTACATGGACAACTTTTTTTTTTATGAAGAGACAGAAACTGCTTGGCTACATCCTGCAAGTGAAAACAATTATTCTTGCTCATCCCTCAGTAAGATAATCATAAAAAGGTAAAGGTTCCCCCCGCACATTTGTGCAGTCGTGTCCGACTCTAGGGGGCGGTGCTCATCTCCGTTTGTTAGCCGAAGAGCCAGTGTTGTCCAAAGACGCTTCCGCGGTCATGTGGCCTGCATGATGCACGTGGAACGCTGTTACCATCCCACCGAAGTGGTACCTATTCATCTACTTGCATTTGCATGCTTTCGAATTGCTAGGTTGGCAAGAGCTGGGGCTAGTGCGGGATTCTCACTCCGCATGCAGGGCTAGGGATTCGAACCTCTGAACTTGCGATCTTCCGATCGACAAGCCTGGCGTCTTACCCGCTGAGCCACCACGCCCCCGTAAGATAATCATAGTTCTTGCTAAAAAGAGTTTGCTTTTCTAGCAGTAGCGATGAGGGAGAGGATTATTGATCTAGACCAGAGTTTCTCAACCTTGGCAGCTTGAAGATGTGTGGACTTCAAATCCCAGAATTCCCCAGCCAGCATGCTAGCTGGGGAATTCTGGGCGTTGAAGTCCACACATCTTCAAGTTGCTAAGGTTGAGGAACACTGATTTAGACACATCCACTAGTTTTGAACAAGACCCCTCTCTAGGTGATGATATGTAGGATAGTTGTGCATTGTGCTTAAGGGGCTGTTCAGTCCAAGTCTGGTTTAAACAGAAAAGCCCACTGATGGAGAGCAGAGACCAACACTTGGTGGTAGTATCTGGCTGAATGGCCACTATATTGAGATATACTATGCTTTAATTTAAACTCTAATAATTACTTCTAAATATGCAAATTATCATATGTACTCTGCAAAGTCCTGACCTATCATTGGAAAGAAGAGACTGAAGAGATGGCTAAGAGATCCCCCCCACCCTACACTATATGATATATAATCTGGATTTACTCTCCTTTGTAGTATATATTTGCGTTTTAGGGTTTTTTTTTATGATTCTTGACCTCTTGCAAAAGGCCAAGGATAATAAGCATACAGTCTAGGGTCCTTTGTCTATCTGTATCAGTGCTTCTTTTGATGTCTACCATGCTGCTTTTATCACATTCCTTTGGGAGACAAAAGTAACTCACTCTTAGTTATAGGTAACTGAAACTGGCTTGTACTGCAGTCTTAATTCACAAGACATTGTCTGTGCTAAACTGCCACATGGGTTAGATTTGTTGATGAAATGTTCAACCTGACAGAGCAGAATTGTTCCAGAAGACAGGACAAGAAACAATGTGTTTAAATTACAAGGCAATAGATCTCAGCTGGACACCTGGAAAAAAAATCCTAATAGTAAGTGTCATTCAGTGTTTAAATAAAGGCTGGATGGCCATCTGTCAGGGACACTGTAGTCACTGCACTAGTCAGGAGGTTGGGTTAGATGATCTTTAAGATCCACCCAAATTTTACATTCTATGATTCTATTAGAAGTAATCTTAGAGGCCACCTATTCTAACCTCCTACTCAAAGCCAAATGGGATCTGTAATGCAGAATGAATTAACAGCATTTCTGACCAATGGCCATCCAGCCTCTGTTACACCTGCAAGCCTACAGTTTACCCTAAAATAAAAAAAGCTGCATGTTAAATTATTTATTTTATTTATTTTATATCCCGCCTTTAGGTGGCGAACACACCAAATACTCCTTCCTCCTCCTATTTTCCCCACAACAGCAACCCTGTGAGTTGGGCTGAGAGGGAGGGACTGGCCCAAGGTCACCCAGCCGGCTTTCATGCCTAAGGCAGGACTAGAACTCCCATAAAGCCAAGAACATCAGCTTTTCCCACCTGGATGCCCCAATCACCTCCACCCCATGCATAGTCTTAGACTCCCACAATTTTTGACAATGGCATGTTTGTATGGAAGTTGAACTCTACATACCTGGAGGATGCCCAGGTTGGGCAAAGCTGCCCTGTGTGAATGATCTATATTTATTTAAGGCAAAGAAGGAAACCCTTTCGGTACAACACGTTCCCAGTTGCCCTTTGTTGGCACTGAAAAGGGAAAAGTCCTTAACTTCATGCTTCATAGATTAATAAAAAGATGAGAATCTATCATTAAGAAAGCTAGGCTTGTCAACTCTGCTTATCAGTTTACAGGAGAAATGGCAATGTCCTGCATTTCCATGGAATCCAAGAAGCTATTTTTTCTCAGAAAAATGTTTTCTCAGCTTAAAATAAACGCAGAAAGGAAGCACTGCAATTCTTCTGTTTAGTATGAAATATTTCTGCTATCTACAACTTGAATGGTGTCCAGAGGGGTTTTTTTTAATTGCTTTGTGAATTGTAGGAGTTCAATGGGTGGCTATTCTTTGAAGAAAGAAAAACAAACATATACATCTTTCAGTCAGCACAGGCATTGATGAATGAGAAACATACTAAATTAAAGCAAATTTTCTGAAGCTGAGCCAATTAATTTTCTTTGATGAAATATTTTTCCTGAATGATTTTTTTGGTTTAACTTTCTCATTCCTCTCTTTGAAAAAAAAATGAATTGCAGAAGTTCCTCCAAATATTCTGTATTATCATCATCATCATCATCATCATCATCATCTTTGCTGCAGATGCCATTTTCCTATTATGCCTCAGGTCTCATAGATATGCAAGTCATTATGGGGAATATAAAATAGAGGCCAGGCTACTTACACCAATGTCATTGCCCCTTGAAGTACCACTTAAAGCAAACAAACCTGGAGGAAAAGAAGGGAAAGTTGTATGAGATATGGGAGAGTCCTATGGTAGAATCTACTGATAGCTTTTCATAAAATAAGAGGTTAGAATTCCAGCTTTGGAACTTCCATGTCATATGTACAGTAGTTTGACCCCCTTCCTAATCGCGCGGGCACTGTAATATATATGGATGTATAATTAAATATGCAATGATGTTGTAAGCCGCCTAGAGTCCTCCATTAGGGAGGGGATAGGCGGGGTATAAATAAGATAAATAAATAAATAAATAAAAAATTTTGGTAACTGGACTGTCTCATCCTACTGGTTTTATTGTTGCACCCAGGGCCATTTCTTTGAACTTTCACAAGTTTAAGAGTTAGCAAAAATCTCCTAGATAGCTCATTCAGCCTTCCTTGGGAATTTATTACTCCCATTGTCTCTGTTAATGTCCTAATGTGCCTGTAATTTAGAAATATTAATAGAATGCCACAGTGGGTTTAAACCTATAACATTTATCATGCTCTTTATGGAATATTTATTATCAATTGACATTTAAGACTGTCATGTATTCCATCGAAGTGAAATGGCCTCTGAAACCTATTGCTTCAAGATAAAGTAATAACTTTGTGAGAAAGATAAAGAGAAATGGTGAAGGAGGGAGAAAAAAAATTAAATAATTCAAATTAACTTGCATTGATTATGCAGTATTGGTAATGGGTTTTGTAACAACATCAGTTGGTGGTAGATCAAGTTTAATTTATGCTTGGAGTTAGTGACAATTGTTTTATTATCTTCACTCTTTAGTAGGCTGACCATATTTCCTTGAGACAAAAATGGGACATTGGGATGGCAAAACGGGACGGGATCTTATATAATATTCCATATTCATGAAAAAGACAGGGGTCCCCGCCCCCCAGTCCACACAATTGGCTCCCGCCTGCAAACCCCGCTCCCAGTCCCTCCTTTGCCGCGCGCTGATAGGCGGGAGGGCTTCCTCTTCCAGGCTGCCTCCAATCGGCAGCTCCGGCTCAGATCCTCCTTCTGCGCCATTCCCACCAGGTT
Organism: Charina bottae; assembly: GCA_023362775.1. Classification (NCBI taxonomy): domain Eukaryota; kingdom Metazoa; phylum Chordata; class Lepidosauria; order Squamata; family Charinaidae; genus Charina; species Charina bottae. The sequence continues at coordinate 29,126,445 of JALMGJ010000006.1, read as the reverse complement.
TAAAAAATGGGACAAAATTTAGATTTTTATCAAAATGACGGGACGGTTAAAAATGCTAAAAAAATGGGACTGTCCCGTTCAAAACGGGATGTATGGTCAACCTACTCTTTAGCAAAGGGTAAATAGAAATCTAATCCATTTGATTTTAAGTTCTTGCTTCATTCTTGTCACCCAATGTACATCCTATATACAAAATGCCACTTGGTGTAACCATTCTTATAAGAAGCATTCTTTGATAATCAGTCCTTGTTCTATTGATGGAATGTATGTTAATGTGGGACTATGCTGAACTTCAGAAAATATTTGTTGAAATGGAAAGGATTCTGAACTCTCTGTGGCTGGATATATTTTTGAGTATATTCTCCACTGCAAGCAGTAAACCCATCTTCACATAATAAATTCAAGATCTATTGATTCATTCCCAACAGAGGCTCTTCACTCCTTCACTAACAATCTAAAGTAGAAAGGGCACACAGTGTAGTGTGCCAATGCTTGGAACATTGTAAACACTTGAGCAAAGTGAAACATTTCTTGAGAATATGTATAAACTCATATTTAAATAACTTCATTTAGAAAGTTTCTTCAGACTAACTCTTCATTCTTGTTTTATTTTTTAAGAACTATTGGGGGAAAGTTAAGCTAATGCAAGGGCTTATCCATGAAAGCCGGCTGGGTGACCTTGGGCCAGTCACTCTCTCTCAGCCCAACTCGCCTCACAGGGTTGCTGTTGTGGGGAAAATAGGAGGAGGAAGGAGTATTAGGTATGTTCGCCGCCTTGAGTTTTTAATAAAAATAATAAAGGCGGAATAAAAATTAAATAAATAAAAAAATAAATAAATAAGGAGGTACATTGGATCTGAATAAGGATCTGAACCCAAGCCTTTCACATTCTATGGAAAAAAGCAGAAGGTTTGTATGCCAGCATTTCCCAAATAAGTTTTAAGAAAAATGTCTAAAATTCTAGACAGCCACAAACTGTCAGTGGTGACAATACTGAGAAAAAATGGGCCAAAAGGAAGAAGGTACCTGCTTACATTTTAGCCACTTCAATCTAATGGTTTTGAGTAGTTATTTACAAAATATGGATTGGGCACATGACAACCAGCCATCTCCAATCACATCTGCCATGAATCTCACCATGTTGGAAATATTTCTTTCACATTATTTTAGTCAGGGAATGCTAGTCTAAGCACATAAATCATAACTGGTCTTTCAGAAACAGTGAAAGGATGTACTTCTTTATATCATTCATAATTAAAGATGGGAATTGCTACCATAAGATGTGGAGATGGTCACCAGTTTAGACAGTTTTAAAAGGGAATTAGACCAATTTTTGTGGATTGGGCTGTCAATGGCTGTTAGTTAAAATATGCAGGTAACATACCTTAAACACAAATTATGCTTATGAATTATCACCACCTGCTCATATTTGTAAGGTTCTTGAATGTACTTGGTTGTCCCCTGCATGACAGAGAATGGTGGTCATGGTGCCCTTGACTTGAGGAAGGAGGGATCTTCTTATGTTCCTAAATGGCATAAAGATTATAGGACTCGATAATTGCTCCAGTGGTTCAATTTTTCTCACTAAGTGTTAACATCTTCCGGTTAATCACCTTATTAAGAGATAGAGTCAAAGAAGCTGGAGCAAGAATGGTTCCTGCTTGTGCTTTAGCACAGTGGCTCCAAAATTATTAATGTTTTACATAAATGGTACTATGTAAATTGTAGCTGTCAAAGCCAATCTGAGGTGCAGTAGAGAACGCTGTTGTCCATTAGTTCAAATCTAACGACTAGAGCACTTGAAAGCCTCTAAACCAGAGCTTTCCAGACTTTTCATGTTGGTGACACACTTTTTAGACATGCATCATTTCGCGACACACTCTTACAGCAGGGCACAAGGCAGGCACTAGGACCTGCGCTGAATCACAGCAGGTTTGCAGGCAGCAGGGCACAAGGCAAGCACTAGGACCTGCACGGAATCCTGGCAGGGCTCGGAGGCAGCAGCAGCCGCGACACACCCAGACACTGCAGCCGACACACTAACGTGTCCCGACACACAGTTTGGAAAGCTCTGCTCTAAACGGTTAGAGATGGAGGGAGCTCATGTTGAGGAGTTACAATAGAATGTGGCTCCCTGGCACGTGCCCAGATCCAGTTTCCTTCATATACATAATCAGTATGGTGCTGTGGATAGAGCACTCTCTTTGGGCAGGGAAATCCTAGATTCAGATCAAGTGTGCCTGTTGCCTATAGGTAAGCCCTATTTACTGACATAACCCTCCTCGCATGCTTCTGTCCCTCACAGCTGTGCAATGGCAACAGGGCTTATGCTTTGGGGTAACTATGTTAGTCTGCTGTAGTGAAACAAATGAAAGGTCTTAAAGAATATGAAAGTTGTAACTACATGCTTATAACATAAGCTTTCGGACCTCAGGTCACCTGAGAGTTATTCTAAGGTGACTGGAGTATGTGCTACCAATCAGAGAGAATATTTGTAGCTCAGGGTTGAACTGTGGAGTCCTTGGTGCTCTCTGAGCCTTGTTGTTTTCTTGCAGACGTTTCATTGCCAGACTTGTATGTGCATATAGCTGTATAGTGGAAAAGGTAATTAGTGGAGTGGTATCATTATGGAACTATGCAACATCGAATATGTGATTATTATGTTGAGGTATAATTGAATATTAAGTGCAAATCTCATCCAATTGCAATAGCAATAATTGGTGAGTGCAATGTAAGGAAGATTGTATTATGTTAAATAACACTTGTAGTGGGACAGGATACTTTTGTCTCTATTTAGGCCTAAAACAATCAGTGTTTAGCAGTTCCACATGAAGTCTCACTCTAAATTTTCTTTTTAAGGAATGTCTTGTTCACACTGCAGCTGAGGCTATAATCTTTCATATGTATGACAGTGCATTTAGGAGTGGCAGGTGGCTTAATATTTCATTTCTAAATTTAGTAAATACATCAGCATTTCTAGTCTGTGCCAAGTGGTGTCTTGAACATCAGCCTGGTGAGCTACCCATAAAACAGCAACAACAACAACAACAAAAACACCAATCCATTGATATCTGGCAAAAAATGTGTGAGAACTGCGTGTACTGAAGCCCAAATCAAGGGAAATTGGTATCACAGAAATCATCATCATCTTCTTCATCTGTTGTAAGATACATTATTTTGCTCTTGAGCCTTTCTTCCTACATGCTATGCTTCCTTCTTATGGTGTTATCAGATGAAGACTGCAGTGTTCTTGACTCTATGGATCCAATTGTTTTTGCTTACTTTTTAATGGTGCCAGTTGGATCTCCCATTTAATGCCCTCTAGGGGGAAGCCTGCTTTATTGAGCCCCTTCTGCTGGCAGCAGACAATGAATTATATCCTTTGCCATATCTCCATGCTTGTGGTATCCCTTGGGGACTATTAAGCAGCTTCCTTGCCTTTGCTTTCCAGAGATAATCAAAAACCACTGGAATAGGAAAGAGGGGCAGGATCCAGGACTATTGTTGCTCCAGATGTCTTCCTAATGCTGAGTACTCAATTCCAAAGGACAAAAATGAAAATAAAGCTATCTTCAGTTCAGAGGAATGTAGTGAATGAAGTGTGAATAGTTCCCAATGAGTTTTGCTTCTTAAGGAAAAAGAAGTTATCTGGTAAATCAAAGTAGCAGTTGTCTGATGGTGGGACAGGCTTGCGGGTTTTTTTTTTAAAAATATTGAATATGCCTGTGTTATTTCTGAGCTATAAGTTTTGGGGGGACAGAAGATACAAAACGTGAGGCTGACTTGCTCTCTTTCCCCAACCGGTTGCCCAGTCCACATGTAGGGATGATACCCTCAGAATTCTCAGTCTATGCATCTGAAGAACACCAGGTTGGATAAGGCTGATTTGTACAGGCAGTGTTTAGCTTTTCTTGTAAAAAAAATACTTTATTATATAAAATTTACATATAACATATAACATACAACATATAACTTACATACACCTATATGTATGTAAGTTATATGTTGTATGTTATATGTTATAGGCACTATTTAGCTTTTGAGGCCAGAGGAGCAGGGCAAGATGACTGTGAGAGCACCGCTGAAAGCCAGCAGTTCTCAAGGTAGAGATGTCAGTTTTATCAGCAACTAACAACTGCGCATCTTCAAGGTTGTGAAATGCAGAATAAAGAGTCAATTAAACATGAAAGGCATGAAGAAAAAGTGATGAGTTTAAACTGCTATGGGCATAAGAGGGAATGCACCTTCATATTGACAGAGGGTAAACAACTGTTCCATATAATAAAGATATTTATCATGCTGTGTCATATAGAATAGTATCGGAGAGACTTCTGCCAAGTTCAAGCCTAGCAGCCTAATTAAATGGTATGAAGTTGGGCTCTGTGATTCATAGTTGACCCCTGGTCTGGGGAGCCTAATCACTTACCACACACTTTTTTGATTCCTGTCAAACTTGGTATATTTAAACTAACTGAAGAGGTCATACTGGATTTAAGGAATGATGAATACATCCCTGAATGGTAAAGTGGTGCCAACAACCTTAAAGGAGGCAATGGGCCACCTTCTCCAGAAATAACCTTTTATGGACCCAAAGAATTATACCAACTTCTTTTGGGGGGCAAGGTGCTTAAGAGGATGGTATCTCTGCACTTGAAACATACTCGGAGGACACCAGTGACCGTAGTCCTTTTCAGTCTGCCAATAGGCCTGATTTAGGATAGTATCTGACACAATTAGTTGGATAGATGACTTTCTATGGGGGAGAGAGACAGGAGTACGACTTTATTGATCCTGAATAATCTCTCAGTAGGTTTCAATACCATCAAACATGATACTTTCCTGGACTGACATGATGTATCAGGGCTAATAAGCTGAGATTGAATCCTGACAAGACAGAGACCTGGTGGGTGAATGGTTAGTTCCCAGGCATAGAAAACATTTCTGGCTCATCATTATCATTGGAGGCCCAGGTGATCTTTGTGGCCGATTGTCAGCTTCAGTTGCATAGCAACTACACCCTTCTCTAGACAAGAACAGCCTAATTACAGTTATTCAACCATTGATTATCATGGTAATGTGCTCTGTAGGAGGATATCCTCCAACTAGGTTTGAAAATGGTAGCTGGAGCAGAAGAATGGTAGTCAGGTTGCCAAGTGGAGCACTTGAACATGCACACTACTGACCTCTGCTGAAGCAAGTGTACTGGCTGACAGTTAACTGTCTATCTAGTTTCAACATTTTGCTTTTGATATATAAGGCCCTAACAACTTGGGACCAAGATACCTGGCAGAGTTATAGACCTGGATAGTCACTGAATTCATCAGAGGAGATCCTGCTCTATATGTAGAGACTGACAGAGTGAATGCTTGAGGATGGCCTTCCATGTGGTCGCTCCTGCTGTCTGGAATACTGTCCTTCCTGAAAGACATGATGCACATATTTATGTATTTATATGATTTATGTGGCTGCCCATCTCACACAAGTGACTCTGGGTGGCATAGAAGGATTAAAAACACCCCCCCAAAAGCCCCCATGACATATATCCTCTTGCGCCCAAGGATGAACAATAACCCCACTCACAGCAGAAAAAAACACATCAACCCCAGCAGAGCTCATCTAACCACCTGCTCAAATGCCTGGGGAAGCAGCCAGTTCTTCAGTGCCTTACAAAAGGCTAAGAGGTTGGGGCCTTCCAAATCTCTAGGGGATGCTGTTTTCCTAGGGCAGGTGAGGAGGCACAACTCTGGGTTCCAACAAGATGACATTGTTTGATAGGAGGGACCTGGAGCATGCCCTGGATATGAGATCTGGTGGGGTGAGGAGAAACAATGGGTGTATGGCAGTCCCACAATTAGCCTTTTAGCTGCCTGCTGAACGTTCATCTCTTTGCTCAGACCTTCCCTGAATGAATGGTTCTGCTTTGTTTTTGGCTTTCATTTCCACCCCAACCTTTTAAATGAATCGCTTTTTACATATTTAATTTGTTGTTTTCATTATTTTATTGTAAAACTTCCGAGATGCAATTGTATCTCAAAAAACAGTGTAGAAATATACATATTATATAAATAATTCAAGCCTTCCCTTCTTAGCCACAGCCTGGATGAAAAATGGAAGGGGAGAATCACAGTTGAGAAGAAAATGGTCAACCTTACCCTCTTCACATACTCTTCCCCTCTCTGATTTGGTGACTTTTGAAAAACTGACAGTTGTCCCACAATAACATTTGGTGTAGCTCTCAAAGCATTGATTCTTGTCTCACATTACTGTTTGCTCTTTATAACACTGTCTCTCTGAATGGGTGTTTAACAGTATCTCTCTGAATGAGTCTTTGCTCCACATGTGTTAGACTAGAGTTCCCCGTTCCTGCAGCATTCCTAGTCATATTGGCTGGGGATGATGGTAGCTGAGACTTTCTGCAGGCAAAGCATGTGTGGTATCCTGAGGCATAGCTTTGCTCCACAAGAAAGAAACTTCATACCCTGAGCATCTTAAACCAAGCCAAATCCAAAAATGCTAGAGAATTCCTGGAAGCTTGGCACTCAGACAAAGCAGCCATCAACAGACACATAGAGGTAAACAACATTTACATACCATTCATAAGAGACAATAGAAAAGCCAGAAGACCAGAACAACTCCTTGCCAGCAATCATCACTCAGATATGCAAAGATTAACACCAAGATTAGCACCAAAGGAACAATCAAACAGCACAATATACCCTAATCATTGGCGATCACTCGTAGCCGAGTAAGATTGTCTTCCAAAGGTAAAATTTTAACGGTGGATCCGTAAGTGGCTGTAAAGGCCAATTTTGGATCCGCACAACCTCCCACAATGAGGGCATAGGTTTCCGGGTGGGAGACGGTCATGATGAGCGTCTGCCTGACGTGCCTTCCTTTTAGCTCTTTTATCCTTTTCGCCCTGTACTCGTGTTTCTTCAAAGTCCATAGCGCCATTAATAAAGGATGACCTCCAATTGAAACGCTCATGAGTTAGGGCTTCCCAGTTCTCAATGCTGATATTACATTTTTTTAAATTAACTTTGAGAGTATCTTTGAATCTCTTTTGCTGTCCACCAATATTCCGTTTTCCATTCTTAAGTTGGGAGTAAAGTAGCTGCTTTGGAAGACGATGGTCAGGCATTCGAACAACATGACCGGTCCAGCGAAGTTGATGTTGGATGATCATTGTTTCAATGCTGGTGGTTTTCGCTTCTTCTAATACGCTAACATTAGTCCGCCTATCTTCCCAAGTAATTTGCAGAATTTTTCGGAGGCAGCGTTGATGGAATCTTTCAAGAAGTTGGAGGTGGCGTTTGTAGAGGGTCCATGTTTCACAGGCGTACAGAAGGGTTGGTAGTACAATGGCTTTGTAAACAAGCATTTTGGTCTCCCTGCGAATGTCCCGATCCTCAAACACTCTACGCTTCATTCGGGAGAAAGCTACACTCGCAGAGCTCAGGCGATGCTGAATTTCAGCGTCGATGTCGGCTTTTGTAGATAGATGGCTGCCGAGATAAGAAAAGTGATCGACATTTTCTAGTGACACACCTTTAAGCTGGATTGATGGCGCTGCGGAGGGATTGGTTCGAACTTGCTGGTAAAGCACTTTGGTTTTTTTAATGTTAATCGAGAGGCCGAGTTTTTCATATGCTTCTGCAAAGATGTTTAGGATAGTTTGAAGATCTTCCTCGGAGTGTGCACAGACTACGTTATCATCAGCATATTGAAGTTCTATAACAGAAGTTGCAATTACCTTATTTTTTGCTTTCAGCCTACTAAGATTAAAAAGCTTTCCATCTGTTCGATATATAATTTCTACACCAGTAGGAAGTTTCTCTTCAACAAGGTGCATAATCATAGCGATGAAGATAGCGAATAAGGTTGGAGCAATAACACATCCCTGTTTAACGCCGGATTCCACTTTAAATGGATCGCTTTGAGAGCCATTGTTATTCAGGATTGTTGCCATCATGTCGTCATGGAGTAATCGCAAGATGTTCACAAATTTATCAGGGCATCCGATTTTCAGAAGGATGGTCCAGAGAGCAGTACGATTTACAGTATCAAAAGCTTTTGTCAGATCAATAAACGCCATGTACAGAGGGCGGTTTTGCTCCTTGCATTTTTCTTGAAGCTGTCGTGCAGTGAAGATCATATCCACTGTTCCCCTGGAAGGGCGGAAGCCATTTTGCGTTTCAGGGAGGATGTCTTCTGATACAGATAGGAGACGGTTTGCAATGATCTTTGCCAGGATTTTGCCTGCTGTGGCTAGAAGGGAGATGCCTCGATAGTTTCCACAGTCTGTTCTATCACCCTTTTTAAAGAGAGTGATAATTATGGCATCCCTAAAGTCTGCTGGAATCTCCTCCCTCATCCAGATTTTTTCGATGAGCTTATGAAGTTGTTGTGTAAGTTCAGGCCCGCCTTCTTTAAAGACTTCAGCAGGAATCCCATCAGGTCCACTAGCTTTGTTATTTTTCATTTGTTTAGTGGCTTTACTGACTTCCTCCAAACTAGGGGGTACTGCAAGCTCATTTCTTATTTGTTTTTCATAATCAAGGAACTATTTTTCATATAGTTTTTCATATTTTTCATATGATTTTTCATAATCAAGGAACTATTAACTCAGTCAATCAACCAAGTAGCAAACAACAGCCCAATCAAGGAACTACTAAGGAGAGAACAACACCCCCACCAACACAGGCAGGACAAGCCAGGGTATATAAACAGAGAGCAAGGACCACTCCCTTTTTGCACTGAAGATGTTGCCTAGTCTGGCAATGAAACGTCTGCAAGAAAACAACCAGGCTCAGAGAGCACCAAGGACTCCACACTTCATACTCTATCTTCATCCACCATACTAAGCTCAGCTTTCTCATTTCCAGTTGGCACATCAGCATTTGATCAATCCACAACTTCTTATACCTTGCATGGGGGTGGAGCAAGTAGGAAATATGTGAATTATCATTGACAATCACCCAGAAATGCATCTAGAATAATGTGGCTAAATAGTAATTGAGAGCAGCCCACTGTATGTTATAAGGACATTGTGGTCTGGCTTTTGCCCAGATTTTTCTGTCCAATAGCAGACCATCTGGGCCAGTTGGCTCTGTCTTGAATGGGATAACAGCTTAAGACAACTTGATTAAGTTTGCAGCTGCTGTACTTCAAAGTTGGTGCCTTCACAACTGAGCATGTGGCTTAGAATCTGGTTAATTGCCTTTCTTGACAGCTAAGTAAATTCCAAGTGGGGACGCACCTCTCTCTGCCAAGTTTGTTTAAGAGATGGAGTGACTAGAATTAGTTCTCAGTGTACACAGCAGCAGCCTCAGCTGGAGAAGTCTCCCATCACAGTTCTGGGGCTACTTAAGCTAAAACATATTTTCTCCTGCAGTCTGACAAAATAACAATGCGACGAGATTTTGTTTATGTCCCCAGCTGTGCTTCTCCCAAGGATGCTTTGTGCATTTTTTCACACAATATTATATAAATATATTAGAATGCCTTCTGCAGATACTCTTATTAAAGAGATGAGACTACATTTTAAAGTATCGAGAGAGAGCGTAGCATTTTAGAATTATTAAAATGTAAGGTATGACAGCAGCCTCTCTCCACCTGCTGCTTTCCAGATACAGAGATTTTCAAGTCCTGCTACTCCAATCTGAATAGCCATTCCAGCTGAGAAAGATGAGACCTAATCGAAGAGAATATCTGTAGCTCAGGGTTGAACTGTGGAGTCCTTGGTGCTCTCTGAGCTTGGTTGAGATGAGAACTGTAGTACAATGTATCTTGGCTACAATTCCTATAGAGTTTTTAACCAGCTAATCTCAATCTATTAGATATGCAGCTGGTCAAGCTAAATGTAGAATATGAAAGATAAGTTGGTTGTATAGGAGGATCAAATTTGTTGTTAGAAAACAAACAAGGAGTTACTTTGAAACAGGGATGTGAAAGTTGTGCCCTTACAAATGTAGCTGAACTAAAACTCCTAAAATTTCTTCTGACTGGTTAGGCTGCCATGGGTGGTTAGGAAGGCAGCCAGTTGAGATGGGGTAGAAAGAACTATCTTTTATTTCCCACAAGATTACTGTATAAAGGCTAGGTTTTGCAACTCTCAATTGCTTTCTAAGTTTGTTTTAACTGTGTTCAGAGAATACGTGAAGTCCAAGTTTGCTTAACGGTGGTTTACTGAATAAGCCCCAATTCACTGGGTTCATCACATTTATTTGCTAAGACAAAAACAAACTAACCACATTTTATCTTAGTGTGTTGTCTGAACCCAGTTATAGTCACACAGGTTTGAACTCCAAGAAATGCTGTGCTGGTGTTGTAAATGGTGAAAGACAAAGAATCTATTGTTTTAGAGGCCTTGGAAATAATTTAGGCTTCCATAGTTACATGATTGAGAAAGAATCTCAGAATGAGAAAGGAAATGTGATAAACAGTGCATCCTATCTGTGCATGATTATTGGAAGAGTGTCTGTGCTAAATTATCCCAGCCTATAGTATTTCTTTTTTTAAAAAATATATAGATATAGACACTAATGCAGTATTTCTCAACCTCAGCCACTTTAAGATGGGTGGACTTCAACTTTCAGAATTCCCCAGCCAGAATTCCCCAGCCAGCCACTAGGCAAAACAAATATAGAGAGGATTCCACATTGGTTTTAAAAACATATCCAACTATAATGAAAAACAGCATGCACAGAAAAGTTGCACTTTTCTTTGTTTCATTCTAGGCTTCTCAACCTGCAGTATATAGGAATATTCCAAAATTTAACTTCCCACTTGCTGCTTTAAGGAGGATATTCAGCAAAATCCTCATTGTTTCATTATGTTGAAGAAATTCTTCACTGTACAGTTTCTTTGAGAGCTTAAGTCAATATTCTAAGAGATATATACTGATATTCTTCATCTGGTGGTAGGAATGCTTACATGATGTATCACTAGCTTGTTTGACATACATGGAAGAGATACTGAGAGGCAACGACCAGAATTTTTTTCTGTTGTGCCATTTAGCTCTCATGTTATTTTTTTCCTTTAATTTTTTTAGGGATCTTGAATTGCAGATATGCTCATTTAGGTGTCCTCTGCTTTCATTCCCCCACATCCAGTAATAAAACTGTCTAGCTTTCTCCCCTGTTCCATCTCTGATGCTCAGGTCAATTGTACTGTGGGAGAAACAATGCACCATTCCCTCATGCAGCAGATGGCAAGTTGAACTAGCATCATCTTGCAGGAGCCAGAAACAGGGAGCTGAAAGTGGGGAACAGGTAAGCAGCCCTTCCTCAGAGAAAAACACCTCTTTCTCTTGAGGTTAAATGAATCTTAACACACATGCAGATTTCTCAAAGTGAAAATCACATCAAATGTGGGAAGCTGGTAATTAGTGGGGATCAAAGCAAGCCTGTGGCGGAGGGAATTTAATATTTCCTGCTATGCTGCAATTATGAGGGAAATTGTTCCTCTGAAGCTGGTATTGTACTGTATTGGGGAAAGAAATCCCCTGCATGTGTTACTGGGGTTTTATTATCCAAAGTGCATCGTAGCTTAAGGAGAGGGATTTTCCTCACAACTGTAGCAAAGAAGAAGGGGTTAAACTGCCTTTTCCATATGCCAGCTGCATTTCGCACAATGGCCAGTCTCCTTTGCTGATATTATTTCCCTTTCTAAAAAATGCATTTAGCATCACATATCGTTTGGCCCCATGAAAACCTAAGATTGGCAGCACATACCCACCTTTCTAACAACAAAGTTAATTATTTGTGAGCCATCACTCATTCCAGCACCCCGTCCTCCTCCACCCACTTCTTCCTTGGTGGTTCATTTAGTGTTCAATCTGTGATTAATTAAAGCAGAATTTAATGAATACGCTGATACAAATTCGTTTAGTTTATCCCCTCTGAATTGGCCCTGAGAGAGGATGGATGTGCTAATAATAAAATCAGCAGGAGCCACTAGAGGGAGCTGTACACACAGTCTCCAATGCAAATATGCTGCCATTTCAAGAATCAGGAATATGCAAAGAGGGCGGGGGAATCACAAACTGTCTGTCTGTCTGTTATCTATCTATCATCCATCTATCTATCTTCTATCAATCATCTTCCATAGTTATTTTAAAATGTTGCTGGCTTGTTCTGTGCTCTTTGATGGAAAAATAAATGAACAAATGGATGCTCACCCATTCCCGATATAGTGATGTTGAAGCACGGATGACATAATTAAGAGGATGGGGCTAGTGGTTTGGAAACATTGCTTGGAGCTTTGAATATGCTGTCTCCTCTAAGACTTCCAGGCACCACCATTGGCAAGCAGGCTCCCGGGCAGCTGCTGTGATAACTGGACTGTAGTATTGCAGTGTGTTGCCTCTGCCCCAAAATGCCAAATGATACCTTGGGGCCCAGTGGTGGGGATGGCAGCGAGTCATCCCAGGCCCCTGCAGAGCATTATTACCTAAGGGGGATTGGGATCACATGTCCCTGATGGGCAGCTAATGCTACCTGCATTTCCAAGTATATATGAATAGCATTAGGCTGCCTGAATGGGGCCAAAACTGCTAGCTTACCATGCTGCCACACAGATGGCCAACAAATGAGACAAGAATTGAAGAATAACATGGACTTACGGGATCCAAACTATACTTATTTTTAGGCCCGTTACACTCCTGGGATATCCCTACATTTAATAAAGTGTATCAGGTTTTATATTGCTTCAACTGAGAAATCTTCCCTGCAAAAAATCCAGGAATTGCAGTTTGTTGGGGGAGGACATGGAAAATTAACATTTCCATTTCTATTCACAGAGCTTACAGTATATGTATGCATGTATGCATTTGCTAGGGGGCGTGGTGGCTCAGCGGGTAAGACGCCAGGCTTGTTGATCGTAAGATTGCAAGTTCGGAGGTTCGAATCCCTAGCCCTGCGTGCAGAGTGAGCTCCTGCACTAGCTCCAGCTCTTGCCAACCTAGCAATTCGAAAGCATGCAAATGCAAGTAGATTAATAGGTACCACTTCGGTGGGTAGGTAACAGCGTTCCGCGCGTGTCATGCGGCCACATGACCGTGGAAGCGTCTTCGGACAACGCTGGCTCTTTGGCTAACAAACGGAGATGAGCACCGGCCCCTAGAGTCGGACACGACTGCACAAATGTGCGGGGGGTACCTTTACCTTTTTTATGCATTTGTTTATTGTAAAGATTTGTATGCCTCAAGATTCACAGGTGCTGAAATTCTTTGAGGAAAAGGCTGAATATTAAACCAATTTTATTCAATTGTAGAGAGACATTTGCCCCTCTGTGACGACCTTTCACAACCCGATGCCTTCCAAACGTTTTGAACTCTAATGGACATCATCCCTAGGCATGTGGCTGTGGCTATTCGGATTTGTAGGCAAAGTATTTAGAGGGCAATCTTTTTACGGTATCTATCCTTAAGTGAGGTCTACATTAAACTGACATGATGCTTCAGCAAACCACTGATACAGAAAATGCCATAATTTGACAGAACAGTCAAGCATGATGAAAACTATTGTATCTTAATGCTGTATTAACTAACATCATCCAAATACTTTGAGTCTTGAAGTACATGCTTAGAGAAAGCATTCAGTATGCAATACGAATTCTGCAGTGCAATTATATCATACATACCCTTGGTTTCTGTGCCATATCTCACGGCAGCCCATACATCAGTAAAAAAGACATGTGCTCCCTATACGTTAATCTGTGATCTATGTGTGACTATACAAACTGAAATAATGGGAAAATATTATAAACTTCAGGTGGTTTTGCCTGAATGCTATTGCATTCCATCCTTAAGTCATTATTCATATTAGACTCTTTTCTCCCTTGAAGCTAGGATAAGCTTTAAAATTTAAGTATAAAAATACATCCCATAGAAGAGGGATAGGAAATTTTGTTAAAGTTATTTGGTAAAGTTATTCAATGCAGAATCAAACGCATGGAATTTCTACACTATGAATCTGGCCTGGAAAGTGGAAATTTCCAAGTCCCTCTGTTGCAAGCACTATCCCAAAACAAAGAAGCTCATAAACAACAGGTGCTGTTCTAGCCAAAACATTTGAACGTTATCAGTTCTTTTCCCATGAGAATAGAGTCTCGAGGGAAAGCCAATATGCAACACCGCCATCCCATGGCGGTTTATAGTAAGTACAACTGTTACCAAAATGTTAGGCTGAAAGAGTTGCCTAGCCCATATTAACCAATCAGAATTCTGAACCATGGGTATAATTCAGCTATGAACCATGGGTATTCATCTCACTTATGTTTTTCCTATGCTTATTCTATGTAGACTGCTATCTACATGTACTTTGTATCTGAACTGTAACTATGCCTGGTCTTTGCACAGACCATGATGTTTTTCTTTCCATTCTGGTGATGGAACTCTGCGTATGCTTTGTTTTTTCCTTTTTGCAATAATGCACCATACATCCATTATTGCCTTATGCTATCAATAAAGATATTGTTAGCCTTACAACACGTTGTTTGGATTACTTCAAGCCTGGAACCCCAAAAGCCACCATCACCCCACAGGTTATGTTGCCCAGAGAGAAATTTGTGTTTTCTTTGCTGCGCTGGATTTGGCTGTAACAAAGGGGTTTGTTTTTGAGGCTGCTTTTTGGAGTAAACGTGTTTTTCTTGAGTGGTCAGCATGGCTGCTGCAGGGCTAACTAGTCTGCCTTTTGAGCGTTTGAATGGCACAAACTATCGGACCTGGTGTGTGAAGATCAAGTCTTTCTTCCTAAAAGAAGGTTTGTGGAAGTATGTGAGAGACGCACCTCCAGCTGGTGTTATTACTGATGAAGTGCAGTTGTGTTTGGATCGTGCTTATGGCAATTTGATTCTGGGACTGGAATCATCGCAGCTACTGCATATCAGCAATCTAGACACTGCACATGCATGTTGGGAGGCTCTCAAAGCCCTTTATTCCAAGCAAACATCTGCTGCCATCGTTGGTCTATCACGTCAGCTTTACAACCTGAAGCTACAGCCCGGTGGAAATGTGATGACCCACCTCCATAAACTCAAGACTTTGTTTCTTGAACTTGAGGAGCGGGATGTTGTGATCCCTGATACCCAGAGAGCTTGTGTTATCCTGTCAAGCCTGGACAAGAGCTTTGACATGCTCATCGAGGCAACTCAGACGTTGAGGCCCCAAGACCTAACTGTGGATTATCTTACAAATCGGCTGCAAGAAATCCAGCAAGCTCGTGACCTGGAGAGGATGCAGGGTAAGTCATCTGTTGCTGTTCCTGAGACTTCTGCACAGCGTTTTCCAGCTGGAACAGAGGCTGCGTGTGCTGTGAGGAGAGGCTACCGGTGCAACTCGACCCAACACTTCATGAAAGACTGTCCCCAGCCACCTCGCCCAGCCGGTGGAGCTAGTGGAAAGAGGTTCGTACGAAAGAAGGGGAAACAACCGCCTAGACAGCGTACCCAAGTGTCTGCTTTGCTCACGGCTGTGAGTAGACGTTCCCCAGAGACTTGGCTTTTGGACTCAGCGTGTAGCCAAATCATTGTCAACAATGAACAGTTGCTATTAACAAAGGACAGGCCTAAAATCCAACAAGTTGCTCTAGCTGATGGATCCATGGCTGACGTGTCTTTTCAGGGTGAAGTATATATTCCTTGTTTGGGGATAAGTGTGCAAAATGTGTTGTGTGTTCCTACACTTGACTTTTCCCTCCTTAGCATTCCAGCCCTGGTGAAGTCTGGATATACTGTTGTGTTCAAGGGTACTGGATGTTCTATTGAAAAAGATGGAATTGAATGTGCTAGAGGGAAGTTAGTGAATCAATTGTATGAAATGCTTCCTAAGCAGGGGATTGTGTCAGGAAATTGTATTTCCAATGTTCCCCCACATAACAAATGCATTCACTATTATCACAGAGTTCTGGGACATCCCGGGTGGGGAAGTTTGTCCCAACTGGCCAAGGTGTATCCTGAGTTAGGATCCAAAAAGTGTGATGACTTTCTTGATTGTACTGTGTGCAAACAATCTAAGATCAAGGCTGCGCCTATTGCTAGGAAAAGTAGCAGGGTGTCAACTAGGCCTTTTCAGTTGGTTCATGGAGACTTAGCCGGCCCCAATGCTCCTAGTGAAGGGGGGCACGTTTCATATTTCTTTTGGTGGATGACCATACTCGCTATACGTTTTGTTATTTGCTCAAATCTAAAGCGGAGGCCTTTGCTCGCTTTAAGGAGTTTGTTGCAATGGTGGAGAGAAACTATGGCTATCAAGTAGGTCAGTTTCAATCGGATTGTGGAGGAGAGTTCCTAAGTCATGAGTTCCAGAATTGGCTTCGTAGGAAAGGAATCTCCCATAGACTTGCCAATGTTGGTGTTCCTGCTGAGAATGGAATAGCTGAAAGGAAGATTGGTGTTGTTAATACCATTAGAAATAGCCTGATGTTAGATGCCCAGGTGCCAGCCCGTTTTTGGGGTGAGGCTACCATGACTGCAGTGTATCTAACTAACAGGGTGTGGAATTCAGCTGTAAATGAAGTTCCTTACTTCCTTTTGTTTGGCAAGCGCCCTTCGCTGAAGCATCTGCGTGTTTTTGGAACATTTGCGTATGTTCACATCCCTAAGTCTCAGCGAAGGAAGAACCAGCCAAAAGCACAACGCTTAAGGTTTGTTGGTTACTCCTCTAGATCTAAGGGTTACCGTTTTTCTGCAGGCTATGGTCATGTGGTAGTGTCCAGAAGTGCTAATTTTGAGCACCCTACTGGTTGGGATAGGTTGAATGCTAGTTCAGAGGTATTGTTGCAATCTAGTGTACAGCCAACTGTCCATGCTCCTGTGGCTGGACAACAACCAGTTCAGCTGCCTTCTGGTTCCCAGTCTCCTAGTGTGGTGAGAGGGTCCCCTCAGGTGAAGGAAGAGGAAATTTCACCTGAGCAGGTTCAGGACCTGAAGGGGGAATCAGGTAGTGAAAAGGCAGAGGACAGTGATGAGGAAGAGGCAGTGGTAATTCCTCGTAGGTCTGCACGTTCCACAAAGGGTGTGAAGCCTGACAGGTTTGTGATTCAGCAGGTGAGAGTGTGTCAGATTACCTGTGAACCTCAGTCTTTCCAAGAAATGTTGCTTCTGCCTGTTGAAGAGCAGGAGAAGTGGAACACAGCAATGGATAAGGAGTTTGAGGCATTAGTGAGTCAAAAAGTGTTTTAAGTCACTGATTTGCCCCTATCCCAGAAAGCTGTTGGTTCCAGATGGGTTTTCAGAAAGAAGCTTCTTCCTGATAATACAGTGCAGTACAAAGCCAGGCTTGTTGCTCAGGGATTTTCACAAGAGAGGTTTTTGAACTATGATCTCACATATGCACCCACAGCTAGACCAGAGTCTTTACGTATGGTACTTTCTCTGGCTGCACAGTGTAGACTCGTTGTCCATTACTTTGATGTTGACACAGCATATCTGAATGCAGAGCTCCCTGAAACAGTGTACATGAAGCAGGCTCCTGGCTATGCTTGTGGCAATTCTCAGAAGGTGTACAGGCTGCGCAAGGCGCTTTATGGATTAAAACAGGCCGGACGTTGTTGGCATCAATGTTTAGATAAAGCTTTGATGAAGTTGAACTTTAAGAAGTCAGTTGCTGATCCTTGTGTGTATGTAAGAGGTTCTGGAAGTGATTACATGGTGTTGCTAACGTATGTGGATGATTTTTGCCTAGCAACTGGTTCTTTGCACCTTGTACAAGAGTTTGCAACACAATTAAGACAGTACTTTCAATTGAAAGACCTAGGTGAGCTGAAATACTATCTAGGTGTTGAAGTCACTAGAGCTCAGAGTGGTGAATTCTATCTGAGTCAGAAGAGAAAAATTGATCAATTGTTGAGTCAACTTGAAATGTCAAATGCAAAACCTACCAGAACACCAATGACTCTTGATTTCCTAAAGGGTGATGCATGTGAGGAAGTTTGTCCTCAACTTGAATTGTATCACTCTGCTGTAGGAAGCTTGCTACACTTAACACAATGGACACATCCTGACTTAGCTTACTCAGTTGGAGTGCTCAGTCGTAAGGTTGCCAAACCATCCATGTGAGATTGGCAAGGGTTAAAAAGGGTCCTACGTTACCTTAAAGGCACAGCTGATTTTTGTCTTAAAGTATCAGCTACTAAAGTCGAAATGCCTGTGATTTATGTTGACAGCTCATTTGCAGAAGAGGGAGACAGAAAGTCTGTGAGTGGTTTTGTTTGTTTGTTTGCAAATACACCCATTGCCTGGAGGGCAAGAAAACAAAGCTCAATTGACGTTTCCACGTGTGAGGCCGAATTTTCGGCCCTCAGTGAGGCAATAAATGAATTACACTGGTGTAAACAACTGTTTGGAGATCTTTCTGTAGATATAACCTCACCAATGACAGTGTATGAAGACTCACAAGCATGTCTTTCGCTTGCTCTCTCTGAAAATGTCAGAGGCCGGACCAAATATGTCGATGTGAAATTCAAAAATGTAAGACATGCAATTCAGGAAGGATTTATCCAGTTAAAATATTGTCCTTCTGAACTAAATGTTGCAGACATCTTCACAAAAGCTCTACCTCTTGATAAGCATATTGCCATGGTTACCAAGTTGGGACTAGAACAAATGTGTTTGAAATAAAATCATTTGTGTCTCTGTGTGCTTGTGAAATGACAGTTTCCCCCCACAATGTTTTGAAAAACCATGCGGAAGGGGTGTTAAAGTTATTTGGTAAAGTTATTCTATGCAGAATCAAACGCGTGGAATTTCTACACTATGAATCTGGCCTGGAAAGTGGAAATTTCCAAGTCCCTGTGTTGCAAGCACTATCCCAAAACAAAGAAGCTCATAAACAACAGGTGCTGTTCTAGCCAAAACATTTGAACGTTATCAGTTCTTTTCCCATGAGAATAGAGTCTCGAGGGAAAGCCAATATGCAACACCGCCATCCCATGGCGGTTTATAGTAAGTACAACTGTTACCAAAATGTTAGGCTGAAAGAGTTGCCTAGCCCATATTAACCAATCAGAATTCTGAACCATGGGTATAATTCAGCTATGAACCATGGGTATTCATCTCACTTATGTTTTTCCTATGCTTATTCTATGTAGACTGCTATCTACATGTACTTTGTATCTGAACTGTAACTATGCCTGGTCTTTGCACAGACCATGATGTTTTTCTTTCCATTCTGGTGATGGAACTCTGCGTATGCTTTGTTTTTTCCTTTTTGCAATAATGCACCATACATCCATTATTGCCTTATGCTATCAATAAAGATATTGTTAGCCTTACAACACGTTGTTTGGATTACTTCAAGCCTGGAACCCCAAAAGCCACCATCACCCCACAAATTTAGTGCCCTTTAGATGTTTTAGATTACAATCCCTATAAATACACAAAATACACAACACTATCTGCAGAGTCATGTGTTGTTCCATCCCTGGTCTAAAATTGAAAAGCAAAAGATGTTCTTTTAAAAAAACAACCACTATCATAATATAGGGCAAGATAGGGGAATTAATTGCAACACATGGTCACACATTGATAATATAAAAGGAAAATCATGAGGGTACCATGTAAATTGTGTTTGGAAAAAAAATTCAAGGGCAAGGTGCCACAACTGAAAAGGCACCTGCCTCCTAGTACTACCTGCCTTATATCAATTAATGAGAAGACTGAGAACAGAGGTTTATTTTATTTTAATGCATTTGTTAATTTGGAGTATTTGCATGCCATCTACTCCCTTAATAATTCAAGAAGCTCATTGATTTTGATAGCCAATCAATTTCATATGTGTCATGACTCCCATAGCATTCCCCCACTTGTTTTGAACAAGATAATAGCATCTATCCTAGGGTAGATCTAACCACTTTCTTGCATTGATTTATGTCATAGATAATTTTAAGTTTGAGTCTGCTTTAATCACAGTGCCATGTAGGATACTTGATGATAGCTGTGTCTGTCTTTCATACTATCTGCTTTAATCTTTGGTGCATTGTCATGCATTCGCCATATACTTGGTTACTGTGAATAAAGAAAATTGGTGAATCAAGAGTGTCATGGTTTTTATGAGGCAACTTAAGTTAGTAAGACCAGAAAAATGTGTTGGATTAAAAGGGAAGTCATCTGATGAGCAGCTGGTATAATATTCAGAAGTGGTGAAAATATCTTCCCCCACTTTGTTTTTTACTAATATTTCTCCCAACTACTTAATGAATTTTAAAAGATTACTTGCTGGTGTCCATGTGTCTCAACCAGAAAATATCCTTTGTATTTCAGCAGCTTTAAGACCCACATAAAATTACAGTCAAAGGGCATTTAAGCCCTTGAGATGGTCTTGGTTGTACTGATTTTGACAATTATGCAGACCCTGGTTTTCTTTATATTTAATCCCCATTTTGCAGAATCTTTTCTGGAACAATTGCTATGGATCATAACTTTGGGAACAAAATGAAGGGCCTAATCCTATAATTACTGGGTGTTAGTGCTACTTCATGTTCGTTCATATTTTTTTCTACCTGGAACTGCAGTAGTGATAGGCATGTTTTCATACACAGAAAGTTGCTTCTGAGGAAATTATCCTTCACCAACTGTCTTTGATAGTTCCTTTTGATATGCATTTGGTAATTACATTACAAAAATGCAAAAGATGAAAAAGGTGAAATATCCTATCATGATTATATGTCATTAGGACAATTTTACAAATTACACATGGGGCTGCCTCTAAAAAGTATTTGGTAACTTCAGCAGGTCCAAAAGGTATAGGGATTTGGAGATCAGTATAAATTTGGACTGCTTTACTCTCCGAACCAGTAGACCAGTGTTTTGGTCTGTATGGAAAAAGATTTTCTTTTTTAAAATATCAGAAAAAATAAGTTCAAAACTTTCCCAAATATCTGGAATGTTTACCTGCAATTATTTCTGACCTATGTAATTGCTAGGATAAGAATTTATGATGCAAATTTCCCCTTTGTTACATACATTTTGCTAATGCTGATTTCTCAAATATTGTTTTTGCAAGGTTATGCAACCTTTGTTTTAACTTCCTCTTTTTACACATAACTCTTAGAAATATAGATTTGTGTTTTTCTTTTTAGACTCATCTTTCATAAATAAATGTGTGTGTGTGTGTGTGTGTATTTGACCAGAGAAAGATGGACACACACTTGATTTAATGTAGCAATCCATGTGATGGCAAGTCTTAGAACCTGGAAGACAGATTTTAAAAAAGCACTAATGACAATAATAACCTATAAATAGACAAAGCAGATGTCTTGCAATACAGTTCTCATCAGCCCCAACTATAATGACAGCAATGAAAGTCTGTGGAAGTTGTACTTCAAAACTTCTGAAGAGCACTAAAGTGAGTGTTTAGGAAGCTTCAACTGATAGAAGCCTGCCATCCAAGGTGCTAAAAGTTCCAGGACTCTTCTATTTTTAAGTTTATGTCACAGCATCTACTTTCACTGAGCTGTCTTCACAGCACTGTCTACAAAGATCACAACTCATGAGAGAATATAGAATGCTTTACTTGGTATGATGGAGATTCAGTGACAGCAATTCCATTTTGCATCACAACACTTCATCTTTGATTATTAGCCACTGCTTTTTTATCTGTAAATATGTCTCACATATAACACAGTTCTAAACCAGAGTCAGCCAAAAGTTATCTTACACTTGATTCTGCTATCATCATATGTAATAACTCACTGGACATCTTTCTCATATTAATAAGAAAAGGTTAGATGGGAACTTCAGCTGGGCAAACAATTGCTGAATAAAATGTACCTTTTTATTCCTCCTGTTAATTTGAACAAGTGGAAAGTCCATAATACACTGAAGGTTTGAATGATCTTTGCTAATACTTAATGGATAAATAAAATGGGACAACATAATATGTGCTCAATTATTATATATTTCTGAGTACACTGAAATGTATACAACAGATGCCTAGTCTAATGTTTTTGGCCAAGCATTTTGCAGATTCACAATTTCCAAAGGTAAGGGTAGAACTATATCTGGAAGGGGATATTTAGGCATCTGATCTAGCATCCCTGCTCATAGCAGAAATCCAAGTAAAAGAATCCCAGAAAGGTGGTTGAATACATCCAATGAAGGGGAGTTCATCACTTTTTTAGATAAGTGGTTACACTGTTGAATTGCTTGTACTGTTAAGGAGGTTTTTTTTTTTAACATTCAATCAAAATTTGCCTTCCTATATCTTAAATTAGGGCCGTGGTGGCTCAGCGGTTAAGACAGCAGGCTTGTCGATCGGAAGGTTGGCGGTTCGAGACCCTAGCCCCGCGTGACGGAGTGAGCTCCCGCACTCGCCCCAGCTCTTGCCAACCTAGCATTTCGAAAGCATGCAAATGCAAGTAGATGAATAGGTACCACTTCGGTGGGTAGGTAACAGCGTTCCGCGTGCGTCATGCGGCCACATGACCATGGAAGCATCTTCGGACAATGCTGGCTTTTCGGCTAACAAATGGAGATGAGCACCAGCCCCTAGAGTTGGACACCACTGTGTGGGGGAAACTTTACCTTTGCTTTACCTTATATCTTAAATTATTATTCCATGTCCTGCACTCTGGAATGAGAGAGAACAGGTTTGACCTTCTACAGTATATGACATCCTTTCAGGTATTTGAAAAGTGCTTTCATATCCCTCCTCAGTCATTTTTTTCTCATTTCCTTGTCTGATTACAAAGAGATTTACATCCTTATATCACTGAAACTGACAGCCACCATTACAGAAATAAGACCAAGTAG
Organism: Charina bottae; assembly: GCA_023362775.1. NCBI lineage: Eukaryota > Metazoa > Chordata > Lepidosauria > Squamata > Charinaidae > Charina > Charina bottae. The sequence continues at coordinate 29,103,693 of JALMGJ010000006.1, read as the reverse complement.
TAGATATAGAAAAAGTCAGATAGAGATCTTGAAGAAGAGCATGCTTTTCCTTACCATCATCTGCCATGTTGTCTGAAGAAGGGCCCCTGAAACAGAATATCATAGCACTGATGAACATGACTGATAATTTCAAAGTCACTTTGTGAGTAATGATACAGCTGAAGAAAACTATGTTTATAGTTGTTCATTTATGAATGAAGTAGGGCCTTGCAAGAATGCATGGTGCGAACTCTGCATCTTTGCTGATGTCCTGCATATCAGTTGATGTGATGTCAATATAAAGAATGGGTCAGCCTATCATCCAGTGGCTTCATAACTTGGGTTCTGGAACCAAAATTTGGTAAGATGTATACTAGTCAAAGCGGGCAATACTAAGCTTTACAAACAAATAATTGGACTCAGTGTAAAGCTGGTTCAGAAAGTAAAAATGTCAACTGGCAAAAAAGGTTGGCCATTCAAAAGATTCTGGTGAGTCATGGAAGAAGAAAAAGAAGAAACAATAGAAAGCCAGAGAAGTAGTCCAACCAAAGTAACAAATTATCAGAAGAACCAAAGTCAAGATCAGGAATAACCAGGTTTGCAATTTAAAAAACCATTCAAGAAGCCAAGAATCAGGGTTTAGGGAGTAGGGAACTGCACAAGCCTAGAGGAAAATATGTAGAAAAGGAACATAGCCTGGGAAGGAAGGGAGAAGAGCTAGAATGCAAGGTTTTAGAAAGTGTCAGTTAAGCAAAAGCCACGAAGCTGGTATCTTAAAAAGACTTGAATAGTCTAATCTAGATTAATGTGAATGCACAACACTCCCAGTTATTTCTCTGGATAAGCTGATGACTGCTGCAACTAAATATGCTGGTTCTGCACAACCCATACCAGTGACAAAGCAAACTTGGAAAAGATGGTCACATGGAGAAATAATACATCTTAGACCAGATCATATTCCAGTCTAAGTGGTAATGCTTTGACAATGTGATCCCCTTTTACCTCTTAGCACTGGACCACTGCTGCAAATCTAATTTTAAATTAAAAACTGCATATTGTTATCTATAATTATAATGCTAGAAGCCCCTCTAATCATTTACAGTGCAGCTACAGCAAATGATTTAATTGTATGGGACCTCTCTGCCCCTCACAGCAAGAGCATAGCTTGCACTGCAGCTAATAAGAGTTATGTGCACATAACTTGTGAGAAATGAATAGACCCCTTTTGATTACTATAAGGTTATAAGCTGCAGGAGTCCATTATGATTAGCTGTAAAATGAAAAATTTCCCATAAATCATAAATGTTACCTTATAGTTCCATTCACCCTTATCTCCTTCTCCTGTGTGCATCTGTGAATTTATATTTTGTTTCCAAGTGGGCACTTTGGATTGTGCCAGATGTCAGTATTTCTTATAAAAATGTTCCCGCCTCTCCCGGTTGTAGTAGGTTCTATTTTGCAGGTGAAAAGTCTACATAAAGTACCAGGAATGCCAGATAGCTTTTTAGTGTCCCAGGATAACTGTGACCCTTTCCCAATATGCTGTTTTGTTTGTTTGGCATTATTAAGGATGTAAATGTGTTGGTTTAAAAACCAATGGGGGCAGCTTATTTATAAAATCTGTTCCTGAAACTGGAAATGTATAGAGCAGTGTTTTTCAAACTTGGCAACTTTAAGATGTGTGGACTTCAACTCCCAGAACACTGGCTAGTTGGAGATTTCTGGGAGTTGAAGTACACACATCTTAAAGTTGCCACGTTTGAAAAACACTAGTATAGAGAATGTTAAATGTACTAAAATTTGGATTTATCTACTTTCTTTATTGATCTTCCTATTTGTACCAAGAGGAATGGACCCACCAGCTCCCTCTAGGTAACTTCAGATTTGAAGCAGGTTTGCCATACCATTCTACATTTCTGTGATCTCTCTCTCTCTCTCTCTCTCTCTCTCTCTCTCTCTCTCTCTCTCTCTCTCTCTCTCTCTCTCTCTCTCTCTCTCTCTCTCTGTCTCTCTCCAGTATATACACAAATACACACTCCAAACACTCACAAACATAAACACACACACAGTCTTATTCACAAATCCCTGCTGGATCAGACCAAGGGTCTATCTAGTCCAGAATTTTGTGACACATGGTGGTCAACTAAGAAGCTCACAAGGATATAAGACAGTTTTCTATGAGTCTATATTATTAATTTTGGCACACTGCAAACTGACTCAGTTGCCCCTGGGTTTGAGTGGTTTTGCTTTCAGGATGAAAAATACTTGTTCCTGAGGGGTTGGGGGGAGAAGGAAAAAAGAAGAAAAGAAAATTCAAGCCAATAAAATCAGTTGGTTCCTTGGTACTTCAGCTGTGTATATTTATCCCCCAAAAAGCGCTGATGTTTTCTCCCCTGAATTAAAATGCAAATTAGCTTAATCAACACTTCCCATGAGCAGGTCTGGAATTATGTATTGTCCCGAATGTTTATTTGAAACTATTCTTAGCACTGCTGCAAATGAATCTGTGTGCCTGTTTGCTGAGTTGTTCACCCACAGGAAGCCACAGTGCACATAAGGATGTGGGCCTCTCCTTTACCTTGATGTTTACACATCCACATCCACACATTTATATCCCCATCCATCCTCCTGTTCATCAGGGTTGAATAATGAGTCGCATAGTAAAATGTTGATGTAATTGCTACTGTGTGAAGTGGACAATAGAAATGGAGGAAAAAAATGTTTGCTTTTCATTTCAGTGCAAATTCACCTAATTTCCCAAATCTGAACCGAAATACAAACATTAGTTTCGTTGTTTTAATAAGCACTTCTCAATTTTTATGAAGCAATTTTATAACAAAATAATGTACAAAATGTATATATAAAGAGAAAAGTGCAAATAAACTTGTGTGTATGAATAAATATAACATTAAATGCATGATATTATGAAGACTGCTTTCAGAAATGTTTAACTTAACAGATTTATGAATAAAAAAATGTGCCTATAAAGATTTTTTGTGCAAACTTTTTAAGTTGGCAAAATGAGTCAGAAACAGGACAAATCAAACGTAAGACTGGAGAAATAAGAAGTTAAAAAGAAAAGCTGAGAGGGATCCATTCCTTGATTGTCAACAAAGAGTCTCATAGATACCAAACCTGCACTGGAAAATTTTTGAAGATTTCATCTAAGTTGATCTGTATGCAAAATAATCACATTTGTTGGCATGATATTGGGGCTGATACATTCAGCTCTCTGGTGTAATGCAACTGGACTGAGTTGATCATCAACCCACTTTCCTAAGAAAAATTATGAAGGGTTTGCTATCTTCCTTATTTGTTGGTTTTTGGTTTCAGCTATTCCATTGTGGTGCAGGTATGCTTATGTGAACTTGCACATACAATCATCCACAGTTGTCTCCAGATACTTAGTTTAGCAATATAATGCATGCTTTGTTCATAGAGGTTTCCAGGTGCAGTTCAGTGTATCCCCAGCTATTAAACAGTTTTGGAAGCTCTGTGCCTGATGCTGCTATCATCCAGAGTAGTCATTAGAGAATTACAGAGATGAAATGGAAAAAGTTCATGTCTTTATATTTTGATATATCTAGCCAAATATAGGAACGAAGGGGTATATTTCATCCCATGCAGATGGTTCCAGATTCAGTGTTTAGCATTTCCAGTTAGCATTGAAAAATGTCCTGCCTTTCCTCTGGGGAACTGCTACCAGCATTAGATACACTAAGATTCAAAGTATGACAGCTTTTCTGTTGCTAGCAGCTCTTCCTGAAATTCTAACACTAGAGATAAAACAGACTTCTGGTAGTAGAATAAGAATCTGTTAGTTGCTCAGAAAATGTAACATCAGCCCAAGCCACCTTCTTATATTTCCATGTTCCTCTGATTACTTCTCACTTGCAATTTCCTGGTATGGCTAGAGATGTGTGATGGAACACAGGCTGAATCTTTATTTGACCTCCCATAGGAATGAATGCAAATTAAAACACTGAAGTGAGTTTTGTTTCATTAGTAGAAATGATAATAAAAGAAAACTAAAGGGCAAGAAGGAAAATCAACATGGATTCTGCAAAAGTAAATCCTGCCTCACCAGTCTTCTGAAGTTTTTTGAGTCTAAAAACAGGAACTTGGATGGAGGTGACTCTACTGACATTGTATGCTTGGACTTTCAAAAAGCCTTTGACAGATAAGAAGGCATACTAAATTATTAAGAAACAGAAAGCAAAGAGTAGGAATATTAGAACTATTTTCTGAACTGAGTGAAATTAATTAAAGTTAACTGTGGTCATGGACTAGCATGAAGGAAGTAAGAAGTAGACTCCCCCAAAGATCCATGAGGGATTGGTATTTTTAACTTGTTCATAAATGAACTTGATTTACAAATAAGCAGATAATGCCAAACTATTCAGGGTGGTAAATGTTATTGTTAAGAGCTCCAAAAGGATATTTTTAAATTGGAGGAATAGTGGATGGTCAGCTAAAAGGTCCAGTTTAAGTAAGTGTAAAGTGATGCACATTGGGGGGGGGGGGACTCAAATACGTAACTCTGTATATACACTGATGGGGTCTTCACTCTTTGTAAACTAACTAGGAAAAAGATCTTGGGGGCATTAAGGATAGCTTAATGGAAGACATCAACACAATTTGAGCTGCTATGAAAAAAAGCAAATTATATGCTAGGGATCATTAGGAAAGGGACTAAAATAAGAATGCCAACACAGCAATGTCCTCACACAAATCTATGGTGCAGTTGCATCTGGGGTATTTTGCATAGTTTTGGTGACCATATTTGAAAATTTTCTCCGCTCTTATTGCGTCCACAGATTGTCGTCCAGCGGCCCTATTTCAGGTGACCTGGTCCCTCGTTGGAGGGGGTAATACCGGGTTTCACCTACAGGGTTGCTGCGAGGAATATGCTGCACATCTAGTGGATAAAGTCACTCGCATTCACTCTACATTGGAGTCCAGCTTTAGGGCAGCACCAGTGGAGGCTGCGGGGGCTAAGTCTTGCATGGTTATCTGAGGGGAGTTCGATCCTGTTGCACCTGAGGAAGTGGACAGGGCCCTTGCAGCTGCTAGTTTGGCCACCTCTGTATTAGATCCATGTCCCTCCTAGCTGGTCAAGGCTGCCTAGGAGGAGGCGCATGATTGGGTCTGGGCAGTGGTCAATAATTCCTTGAGGGAGGGGGTGGTTCCATCAGCTCTTAAGGAGGTGGTGGTGCGCCCTCTCCTCAAGGGGCCATCACTCGACCCAACTAGTCTGGATAGTTTTTGTCCAGTCTCCAACCTCCCCTTTTTAGGGAAGTTTGTGGAGAGAGTGGTCATGTCGCAGCTACAGAGGACCCTGGATGAAGCGGATTATCTGGACCCTTTTCAGTCAGGGTTCAGGCCAGGTTACGGGACTGAGACGGCATTGATTGCACTCTTAGATGACCTCTGGCGGGAGTGGGATGGGGGCAGTGTGACCATCCTCGCTCTTCTTGACCTCTCAGTGCCTTCAATACCATCAATCATGGTATCCTTCTGGACCGGCTGTTGCGCTGGTTCTCCTTCTTCCTCCGGGGTCAGTTCCAATTGGTGTTGATGGGGGGGCAGAGGTCCAACCCATGTCCCAACTTTGTGGGGTGCCTCAGGGCTTGGTTCTCTCCCCTCTCCTATTTAACATGTACATGAGGCCGCTGGGGGAGGTGATCCGATGGTTTGGGGTGAGGTATCATCAATATGCTGATGATACCCAGGTTTATATCTCCACCCTGGGCTGCCTGAGTGATGCTGTGGATGTCCTGTCCCAGTGCCTGGAGGCTGTAAGGGCCTGGATGGGGTGCAATGGGCTTCGACTCAACCCAAGAAAGTGTCGGGAATGATATTACAGTTAAAAACTGGTATCCCCTACCGTTAATATCTGAACTTCTGGAACGGCTGCACAGCACCTGGCTGTTCACTATATTGGACCTGATTTGGTACGCATCCGGAAGTGGGATGAATGGAAGACCGTGTTTCACACCCGTTACGGCCACTACGAGTTTATGGTCGTGCCGTTTGGTCTTTCTAATGCCCCTGCTGTCTTCATGCACTTCATGCATGACGTGTTCAAGGATCTCATAGACTGGTACCTGATTATTTACCTGGATGACATCTTAATCTTCTCATTTTCGCTCAGCAAGCATGTGCAGCATGTTTGCACCGTACTGCAGTGGCTACGGGAGAACCGCATATACGCCAAGTTGGAGAAGTGCCAATTTGCCCACAAAACCGTCAAATTCCTGGGTCACTGGATTTCCACCACTGGCATTGCAATGGAGCCTGGCAAGGTAGAGGCATTGAAATCTTGGCAACCTCTGAGCCGAGCCAAGGATGTTCAGCGATTACTCAAATTCGTCAATTATTATTGCAATTTCATTCCACGGTTTGCAGAACTCAACACACCCCTATCCAATCTGCTTCGTAAAAGGACAAAGTTTAGTTGGGGAGAGGCCGAGCAATGGGCTTTTGAGAAATTGAAGCTTGCCTTCACCTCTGAGCCCATCCTTAGACACCCAGATCCATCCCAGGCATTCGTGGTCAAAACGAACGCATCTGATGTAGTCATTGGCACCATTTTTCTGCAAGCTGACTCCTGCACCAGCATTGTATGCCCTTGCGCCTACCACTTCCAGAAACTCGCACCCACCGAGAAAGCCTACACCATCTGGGACAAAGAACTTCTGGTGATCAAGGTAGCATTTGAGGTATGGAGACACCATTTGGAAGGGGCCTGCCACCCGGTTGAGGTGAGGACTGACCATCGTAACCTGGAGCACCTGAAGACCGCCAGAACCCTGAACCAGCAACAGATCTTCTGGTCCCTGTTTTTCTCGTGGTTCAATTTTAAAGTGACCTACATTCCTCAAGGCCAGAACCAGCAGGCGGATGCGCTCTCTAGGAAGCCCGAATACGATCACCTAGAGTCCCTGGCTGTGCCTCGGTCCATCATCCCCCTCAAGCAGTTTGCCGCAACCAATGCACTGTGTGACCTGCTGCAACAGATTCGGGAGCAGCAATGGAAGGACCCCTTTGTGAAGAAACAGAAGCAAGAAATTGTGCAGCTACCCACTGATCAAGCAACACCCTGGACCTACAACCATTATGAGCTCTGCTTCTGGGGGTGCTATTACAGTATGTACCATCAGGGGAACTACGGAATCTGGCCCTACAGCTATGCCACGATAATTCCACCGCCAGCCATTTCGGGTTTTTCAAAACTCTGAACTTGGTTTCCTGAAAGTTCTGGTGGCCGGGTATATGGGATGATATGAAGCAGTATGTGGTATCGTGCCCTGAGTGTCGCAGAGCCAAGAACCAGATGGGCAACCCCCCGGGCCTCCTAATGCTGCTGCCTACCCCAGGACAACCTTGGGAGGCCATTTCCATGGACTTTATCATGGACCTCCCAAAATCCCAAGGTGCCATGACCATTTTGGTGGTGGTGGATTCCATGACAAAGATGGCACATTTCATTGCGTGTGGGGGCTTGCCCACTGCGCAAAATACAGCACACTTATATATAAATCATGTTTTCAAATTGCATGGGATAGCAAAGAGTGTAGTGTCAGATTGAGGCCCACAGTTTACTGCCCGGTTCTGGAAAGCACTCCTCCAGAACTTGAACATTCAAGGTTATTTGTCAACAGCATTCCACCCACAATCGGAGGGACTGAATGGGTGAATGCCATCTTGGAACAATATCTGCGTTGCTACGTCAAGTATCAACAGGACAATTGGGCAGACCTGCTAGCTTTGGCGGAGTTCACCTACAACAATGCGCAACACTCATCCACCCAGATGTCTCCATTCATGGCCAACTATGGCTTCCATCTGCGATCCTTTCCCCTTACTGCTCCAGACTCTGCCATGCCTGCCACCAACCAGTTCTTCCAGGAACTACAGGCCAGCCATCAGGTACTCCGCAAACAGTTGGAGAAGGCTAAGGAAGATTACAAGAGTTTCGCTGATCACCACTGGAAGGCGGGTCCCTCACTAGCAGTTGGTGACCTGGTGTGGCTGTCCACAAAACACTTAGCCTCTTCCCGCCATTCTCAGAAGCTGAACCACTGATTCCTGGGACCATTTCCTGTAGAGGCCATCATCAACCCAGTCGCCTTCCGATTAACCCTCCCTTCTCACATATGGGTACACCCTGTGTTCCATAGGTCCCTGTTAATCCCTGCATTGGCTGGCAGCCCGCTCAGACCCAGGAAAATGCCACCCCCCCAGTCATCATTCAGGGGGAGACTGAATATGAGGTTGCCCACATCCTGGACTCATGCAGACGCCATGGTCACCTCAGTATTTAATTGACTGGAAAGGTTACGGAGCAGACGAGTACTCTTGGGAGAACGCTTCAGACATGCCGTTCTGGATCTTGACTTCCAGTCTTGCCTTGCCGCCACCCAGCCACCTAAACTCCAACCTCTTCCCGTCACCATGAGTGCTCCTGCGTCCTTGCCTTGCCTGGCTACCATGTGGCCAATTGAACTCCAGCCCCTGGAATTCCAGTCCTGCTTCTCCGCCATGAGTCCACCAGATTTCCAGCTGATTCTCATTGCCACACACTCTCCTACACTGCTGCCTCATTTGACCTCCCCAGACGACTCCTTGCAAAATCTGGCCACATGCAAACCAGAAGGTGACATTGATTGGGCTGTTTTTTGCGATCTGGTGCACAACACCATTTCGCCTTGTCCTGAGTAACTTAAGTTAAGACTACTGCAATGCAGTCTACATGGGGCTGCCCTTGAAGAGCATTCTGAAGGTTCAACTGGTACAGAAGGTGGCTGCACGGGTAGTGAATGGTGTTGGATATTCGACACATGTAACATCACTACTACGAGAGCTGCATTGGTTGCCGGTGTGCTTCTGGGTGCAATTCAAGGTGCTGGTTGTCACCTTTAAAGCCCTTCATGGCTTGGGACTGGGTTACCTAAGGGACCATCTTCTCCGAGTTGTTTCTACCCATACAATTCGGTCTGGCAGGTTGGACATGCTTGCGGGTCCCGTCAGCCAAGGAATGTCGGTTGGTGGGGACTAAAAGGCGTTCCTTCTCTGCTGTAGCGCCTGCCCTCTGGAATATTGTCCCTTCAGAGATCAGGATATCCCCGACCATGTTGGCCTTTCGTAAGGCTGTGAAGACCTGGTTAAGTGCCCGGGCCTGAGGCCCGGAGCATGTTAATGGCCCCGTTTCTTGGCTATATTAACATCCATGCATTGCTTACTTGGTGGCTGTCGTGGTTGAGGTGAAGAAACGACGTTGAGCCAGGAATGAAGCTCTAGATCTTTATTGTTTCTACCTTGCACAGAATCTTGCCAAACTAAGCTAGGCTAACATGTTCTCAGGGGGAAAAGCCCAGGCACCCTAAGGTGGATCCTGCCTGACTTTCTTGGCTGGGCGCCCAAGGTCCTCGACCCTGTGAACGCACTTCTCCCCCTGGAATGCACCCCCTCCTTCCTCGCCTGCGCTCTCCATCACACCACCTTCCCCTTCAGAGACACGTTCCATCACAACAGCCATATATACTTATTTTGTATTTTTAATTGTTTTAATTATTTCAGCTTTTTTATAATTTTTATGATTGTAAGCCACCCAGAGTCACTTGTTGAGATGGGCAACTATAGGAAACAAACAAACAAACAAACAAACAAACAAACAAACAGGATATGATAGAGATGGAAAAAGTGCATAAATAAGGCAACCAAAATGATCAGGAGGGTTGAAATGTTTAGGATTTTTAATTCAGAAAAAAAATATGATTAAGGGGAGACATGACTGAAGTATATAAAATGTACGGCATGGAAGAACTGCACAGGGTGAATTTCTCTCTCTTTCACAACACTAGGATGAGGGGTCTTTCAATGAATCTCATTCAAATCATATTTAGAACCAACAAAAGAAGACCATTCTCACTGCACATAATCTGTAGAAGTAATGAATGATGGCAGTTTTGAAGACTTAGTATTATCTCCTGAATGGGGGCACAATGCCTCCCAATGTCTTGCAAGGGATCAACTGTGTAAGAGAGGCTGCCTCTGTCTTCTGCTTATAAGTATTCTGGAGGCATTTAGCTAGCTATTGTGAAAAGCAAAATACTGGATTAAAATGGGCATTTGTCTGTTCTAGGAAGGCTATTCTTATTTTCTTATGTTAATTCCTATTGGAAAAGTCAGCGGTTCTCCTCCAAAATGTAAACAGTAATATTTTCTGCTCAGATAGCTAGCATCTTAAACATGTGCTCTGTTGAAGGGAAAAAAAACTTGTGCTTCAAAGCACAGTTACTTCAGAATCAATTTTGTTGAAATTGGTTGTTGCTTTTTAATAAATGTCTGTCTCTTTACTCAGTAGTAGAGCCTACTCTCAGGTGCAGAAGATTGAGGTGGAAATGACCTGCAGTGTTTCATGATTCTGGAAGAAGCTGTTTTCACAACATTAGTTTGGTCATTAATTAATTAACTTGTTTGGGCTTTGAAAATGGCTAATATTTTGCAGCTCAGACAAGTGTTTTCTGACTTTCCTTTCCTTAATGTTTAATTTAGCACATCATAAATAGTCTTACTGTGTACTATGACATGCTACTGAAGTCAAAGTTAAATATGGCTATAAATCCTAGCACTCTTGGAGGCCTTATAATGTGTCAGCTGCAATATCTCAAATGCTCACCTGTGTGCATGACTCTAGATCCAGAAGGGCTCCCAAATAGGAGGAACAGTTTTCTAGGTGCCTAGAGAAAAATAGATTTTAGGGGGTATTCAAGATAAACCTGAGCACCTTTCCCTCCACTAATAGCAATACTCCCCCTGCCCCCCCCCAATACAGGGGCTGTTTTTATATAACTAAGTGAACTACAACTTAGCCAGCCACATTTTAACCTAGCATGCTGTGAGAACCCAGGCAGATATGGCTGCACTGATGTGCTTCTGCTGGAATCCAAGATGGTGGCCGCAAGCAGACGCCGGCTTCTGCTCCAGGAGGAAGATCCATAACCCCCTCAAACCCCCTCAAACCTTCCTGATACCCCCATAATTCTACCTTTGGGGGTCTGGAGAGGTGGTTTATCAGTTTGGAGATGGTGGACTTCTCCGGACGGAGCGGAGGTTGGCTGAGTCTTGGGAGCTTCGGCGGGGTGACACGGAGCTTTGCGGTGGCGGCGGGACCCATTCAGGGGCTGAAAGAGTTGGAGGACGGCCCCCCTGGGACAGACAACCCCCTGGGATAGAAGACCAACCCCCTGGGGACAAACAAACGTTCGGGGGTGTGGCAACGAGGAGTTCGACGGGGACGGACGGACGGAGCCTGGCGCGGGGGTCTTTTCCTGGGCAAGTTGTCTCTGGAGCTGCGCGGGAGCTGTGGAGGTGCAGTGGGTCCAGTGTCGCCCTTTTGGGGACGGATGCCCCCCCCCCGAGACGGTCAGCCCCCCAGGACAGACAACCCCCCTGGGACAGATGGCCAACCCCCCTGGGACAAACAACGTTGGGGGTGTGGCAAATCCCTGCGTTATAGTCGATGGAGGCTGCCGGGGTTGGAGGCTGGCCAAACTTGTATCATGCTAATGGGCCCCGGTGAAGTCCAGGAGGCCCAGGAAGATTACTGGCGTGGCTGGCCCATTGCAGGTGGGGCTGGAAAATACTTGGGACAACCCCCGGCGAAAGAACGGAGCAGTTTCATCAGCGAGCCTGGACAGACCTGAGTGGGACTCCTGTTTGTTTGATGGACTCTGGGGGAACCACACTTAGACCTTTTTGGACTCTGGGGCTCTATGAGGAATGGGTTGGAAGAACAAACCCGTGGTTTTTTGTCATCGCAGACTTTATATTATTTATATCATTTTAACACCTAATTTTAACACCTGATCTGCTTGGCAGATATAGTGGAGGATCGACCACCCCCAGTTGATTAGGGCGGCAGAAGGCTGGGAGGTCCCTTGGTGTGAGTGTGGTGCCCCCCTTGTAAGTGAGAGTGACGAGGGGGGGACTAAGATTGTATGAGTTATGAGAGAGTACCTACCCTTGAGTGAGAGGCAGGGTAGGTAGGAGTGTTTGAGTCCCTTGCTGTGGCTAGTGAGAGAGGCCCAGGAGGGAACAGTGAGAGTGGGTGAGCTGTGTGGGGTGGTTGGGGCTTACCAGCGCCGAGAGCGTGAGCTGGTGCGCTGGGGGCCCTGCCATTTACCCAGGAGAGATTGAGTTGAGAGGATGAATGTATGGAGAAGGGGACCTTTGCCCAAATCCAGGCTTTCCGGGGACTCAGGAGTGGAGGCGTCTGAGCCAGGAGACTCTGGGGGCTGCGGGGCGGGGAATTTGATCAAGGTGGTGACGGGTAAGGGATGTTATGACGGGAGCTGGAGGGCAGGCCATCGTTGGGGAAGGAGCCCCCGGTGTTTATTACCGGTGGCACGTTCCGGCCCTCCAAGCTCATACCCAGGCCCTGGTAAGCAGATCTTTGAGGGCCCCGATGTCTGGCTGCTGCTCCTTAATGCCAGGTCTGTGAATAATAAGGCTCCCCTCATCTGCGATTTACTCGCGGTGGAGGGGGCAGACCTGGCATGTATAACAGAGACCTGGCTGGGCCCAGAAGGAGGGTTGCCCTTTCGGAAATGTGTCCAGCCAGGTTTCGAGTGTGGCATCAGCCGAGACAACGGGGCAGGGGAGGCGGGGTGGCAGTTGTCATCCGAGAGTCTCTTATGGCCTCCAGGGGCGCTGCTCCACAAGTGACCGGATGTGAGACCCTGTTTTTCAGGTTGGGTTCCCAAGCACAGTTGGGAGTGTTGCTACTGTACCAGCCTCCCTGCTGCGTAGCAACCTCTCTGCCTGAGCTGCTCAAGGCCGTCTCTGGGTTGGCAGTGGAGTTCCCCAGACTCATGGTTTTGGGGGATTTCAATCTGCCATCCCTAGGACGGGCCTCGGAAGCGGCCCGGGAGTTCATGACTACCATGGCAGCCATGGGCCTGTCGCAGATTATTCGGGACCCGACTCGAGACAGTGGTCTCACGCGGGACTTGGTTTTCTTGTCAGAGCAGTGGCAATGTGATCTGAGGGGAGAGTTACATCTGTCCCAATTGTCATGGTCACACCACGCCCTGGTGACCTTGAGGCTCTTGTGTGCTGCCCCACACCGCAGGGAGGCGGGACCTATTAGATTGGTCCACCCCCAGCGACTTATGGACCCAATGAGGTTTCAGAGGGAGCTGGTCCAGCGGAGGTCTTGGCCGCAGCCTGGAATAAGGAGGCAGCCGAGGCCTTGGACAAGATCACGCCTATGCGACCTCTCTTGCATCATTCGACCCATCACTCCCCGTGGTTCACGGAGGAGTTGAGGGTTTTGAAGAGGGTTAAGAGACGTCTGGAGCGCTGCTGGAGGAAGACGAAGACTGAATCTGACCAGACACAATCTAGAGCCGCTATTAGGGCCTACCTTGTGGCGGTAAGAGCGGCGAAACGTGAATATTTCTCCGCTCTTATTGCGTCCGCAGAATTCCGCCCGACGGCCCTGTTTAAGATTACTAGATCTCTCCTGGGTCGCGAAGATACGGTGACCCATTTACAGGGCCGGTCGGAAGAGTTTGCTGAGCATCTGCAGGACAAAATCGCTCAGATTCATTCTAAGTTAAAGTGTGAGGCACAATCTGGGGAGATGCCAGAGGTACGGACTTACCCTGTTATCTGGGAACAGTTTGACCCTGTTGGGCCTGATGAAGTAGACAGAATCCTCTGGATTGTAAACACCACCACATGCCATCTAGACCCGTGTCCCTCCTGGCTGGTTAAATCAGCCCGGGAGGTCACATGTGGTTGGGTCCAGGCGATGATTAATACATCTTTGGGGGAGGGGGTGTTTCCGACGGTCTTCAAGAAGGCGTTGGTTCATCCCCTCCTCAAGAAGCCTTCCCTGGACCCTACTGTTTTAAACAACTTTCATCCTGTCTCCCACCTTCCCTTTTTGGGAAAGGTGGTTGAGAAAGTGGTGGCGCTGAAACTCCAGAGGATTCTGGATGAAACGGATTATCTAGACCCCTTTCAGTCAGGTTTCAGGCCGGGATATGGGACAGAGACTGCATTGGTCGCGCTTATGGATGATCTTTGGCATGAGCGAGATGGAGGGAGTGCATCCATTCTCGCTCTCTTGGATCTCTCAGCGGCTTTTGATACCGTCGACCATGGTATCCTTTTGGGGCGGTTCAGGGAATTGGGGGTGGGCGTTGTTGTTTTACGCTGGTTTGCCTCCTTTCTCCAGGACCATTCCCAATCGGTGGTAATAGGAGAGGAGAGATCTGACCCTCGACCCCTCTTGTGTGGGGTGCCGCAGGGTTCGGTTCTCTCCCCTCTCCTATTTAACATCTATATGCAGCCGCTAGGTAAGATCATCCATCACCATGGGATGAGGTATCACCAGTATGCTGATGATACCCAGTTGTACATCTCCATCCCGGGTGAAGTAAGTGTTGCAGTCAACACCCTTTCTCAGTGTCTGGAGGCTGTAGGGGCCTGAATGGGGCACAACAGGCTTCAGCTGAACCCTGGTAAGACGGAGTGGCTGTGGATTGATGGCCTCTCGATTTCCAGGAAGTTGTCATCTTTAACTCTGGATGGGGTGGCACTACCCCGTTCAGATTCAGTGCGAAACTTGGGGGTCCTCCTGGACTCACGACTCCTGCTCGAGGAGCAGGTGGCAGTCATGGCCAGGAGGGCCTTTGCACAGCTTCGGGTGGTGTGCCAGTTGCACCCCTTCCTGGATCAGGAGGCCCTCCGAACAGTCACTCATGCCCTTGTCATCTCCCATATAGATTATTGCAACACTCTCTACATGGGGCTACCCTTGAAGAGTATCCGGAAGCTTCAGCTGGTCCAGAATGTGGCTGCACGGGTAGTTCTGGGTGCTATGAGATCAGCACATGTAACACCGCTACTCTGTGAGCTGCATTGGGTACCAGTTTGCTTCCGGATTCAATTCAAGGTGTTGGTTATCACCTTTAAAGCCCTACATGGCAAGGGACCAGGGTATCTGAGGGACTGTCTTCTCCCGACCACATCTACCCGCCCCACCCGATCATGCAGGGAGGGCATGCTTCGGATCCCTTCTTTAAAAGAATTCCATCTAGCGGGGTCCAGAAGTCGTGCCTTCTCTGCAATAGCACCCGCCCTGTGGGATAACTTGCCCCATGAGGTGAGACTGGCACCCTCGCTCCTGGCCTTTAGGAAGTCCTTGAAGACCTGGCTCTGCCGCCGTGCCTGGAGTGAAGGAAATGATAGTTCCTCCTGGGGGTGGTTGGCTTAGTGGTTTCCCTCCTTTTAAGAACAGACCATCTTTTGGATTTTTATTTTTTATTTTTATAGTAGTTTTAAATGTATAGGTTTTATCTTTTATATTGTGGTTGTAAACCGCCCAGAGTCTACCATGGTAGAGATGGGCGGGGATAAATCCAAATAATAAATAAATAAATAAATAAATAAATAAATAAATAAATAAATAAATAATAAACTACCACCTGGCCAGCCACATTTTAACCTAGCATGCTGTGAGAACCCAGGCAGATATGGCTGCACTGATGTGCTTCTGCTGTGCTCTGCTTACCTTGCCCAGTACCCTGATCTTATCATAAAGAGTTGCTACCAGGTTTACATCTCATCTCAGTTTCTGTTCTTTTACATAGCGTGCCTTTTGTTCACCCAGTGCACTCCAGAGACAGTCTGCTAGGCATATCACTTCAGAGTGCATCTCATTCCTTAATTCTGAATACAACTTTCCATTGTGGTGCTGTTCTTAATTGGACTAGCTTTTGGCCTCCTGACCCTGTGTTCATCTGTTGTCTAAAAAGGAAAGAAAGGGAAAACAGCCGCCCCCCCCCGTTTTTAAAGAAAATATTATTTCTTATTCTAGCAAAACTATGATAAAAACTGCCCCAACATGTTTAAAATGTTGCTTTTCTTCATGGGTATTTCATGAACTTGCTTAAAGCGCCTCTACTTTGTGCAACATACTACTGTATCATTCCAACCTCTACAGAAAATTGGTCTCATTTCAGAAAGTGAGAAAACTGTCTTTGGTAGCAATGTTTTTCATGAACTTTGGCATATTGTTTCTAGTGCTTTGTCTGTCTGGACCCATCAGGCAATCTTTCATAATCTTTGTACTGAGCCTCCACAACTTGTGACTCACCAAGCTGAACATCATGGCTGGCAATGTCATTAGATAAAGTGTGCTGACAACCTCAAGTGACAGATGCTATAGCATGCTTCAACTATTTTTCCTGTGCCTCCCTACTAGAATTCATCCCTGTTGGATGACTAATCTGTGTGGGCCATGTAGTTTTCTGGCATCCTTCAAATATAGTGGCAGATGCCAACCAATAACCAATATCGAAATGTAGTGGCAGGTGCCAACCCATCACCTATACTGAAATAAGTTTCAACTGTAAGGTAAAGGTAAAGGTTCCCCCTGCACATTTGTGCAGTCGTGTCCGACTCTAGGGGCCGGTGCTCATCTCCGTTTGTTAGCCGAAGAGCCAGCGTTGTCCGAAGATGCTTCCATGGTCATGTGGCCGGCATGACATGCACGGAAAGCTGTTACCTTCCCACCAAAGTGGTACCTATTAATTTACTTGCATTTGCATGCTTTCGAATTGCTAGGTTGGCAAGAGCTGGAGCTAGTGCGGGAGCTCACTCCGACACGCGAGGCTAGGGATTTGAACGTCCGAACATGCGATCTTCCAATCGACAAGCCTGGCATCTTACCTGCTGAGCCACCACGCCCCTTAAGTTTCAACTGATAATCCAATAACTTTTGGGAATGGGGAAGAGAACACCATTTCAGGAAGCAAAATAACTGTGCTGGTCCTACTGAACTCTGTTCCATAGCAATATATTATGGTTAATTTGATGCTTGGTTATTCACTTTTCTTTTGTAATTGTAGGTAGACTGAAAACTCAGGAAGATTTTCAAGCACTGGAAGACCTAGTTAGTAGGTTCATCTGTTGAGTTCCTCAAGAGACTACTTTACCAACACTGTTTCCAAAATCACCCCAGGATTCATTAACCGGTGTAAAGAAGAAGAAGCATGTATATAAGCAAGGGTAGTTGCAACAAATCTAAGATACAGAATCTTCTTCTTCTTGGCGATCACTGGTAGCCGAGTAAGATTGTCTTCCAGGGGTAAAATCTTAACAGTGGATCCGTAAGTGGCTGTAAAGGCCAATTCTGGATCCGCACAACCTCCCACAATGAGGGCATAGGTTTCCGGGTGGGAGACGGTCATGATGAGGGTTTGCTTGACGTGCCTTCCTCTTAGCTTGTTTCTCCCTTTCGCCCTGTACTCGTGCTTCTTCAAAGTCCGTAGCGCCTTTAATAAAGGATGACCTCCAATTCAAACGCTCATGAGTTAGGGCTTCCCAGTTCTCAATGCTGATATTACATTTTTTTAAAATTAGCTTTGAAAGTATCTTTGAATCTCTTTTGCTGTCCACCAATATTCCGTTTCCCATTCTTAAGTTGGGAGTAAAGTAGCTGCTTTGGAAGATGATGGTCAGGCAGTCGAACAACATGACCGGTCCAGCGAAGTTGATGTTGGATGATCATTGTTTCAATGCTGGTGGTTTTCACTTCTTCTAATACGCTAACATTAGTCCGCCTATCTTCCCAAGTAATTTGCAGAATTTTTCGGAGGCAGCGTTGATGGAATCTTTCAAGAAGTTGGAGGTGGCGTTTGTAGAGGGTCCATGTTTCACAGGCGTACAGAAGGGTTGGTAGTACAATGGCTTTGTAAACAAGCATTTTGGTCTCCCTGCGAATGTCCCGATCCTCAAACACTCTACGCTTCATTTGGGAGAAAGCTACACTCGCAGAGCTCAAAAGATGCTGAATTTCAGCGTCTGAAATTCGAATAACACAAGGGGAAAGAAAAATCATACATCGATGCTAGGTAGGAGTGTAGTTCAGTTCTGCAACTAAAGTCAACAGTGATCATGAGGCATCAGTCAAAGTTCCCCTAAAGAAAAACACATCACATAAGTGTGTACCAACTTATATGAAGGCAAGCATACAAAATCAATTGGATCCTCATTAAAATGCAAGTTGCTGTTTGGTTGTACATTAGTGTATAACTGAAGCTGGAAATATGAAGTAGAACAGCAATATTATTAATACTTTGGCAGAGAAATTCTCCAACGTTTTGATAAAAGAGAATTTGGTTTAGAAATTCTTTTCCAAGAAAAGAGAGTTTGGGAGAAATTCTCATGAATAGACAGTTGTGCTCATACTTTTATAGTCGGCTTGTGCAAGCTTTGTGTGTGCTTCCACATGAATCTGGGAAAAAAAGCATTAACTTTAAAGTAGGCTCATATACGTAGGCCTGAAAAAATTGAACTGTTTTAATGAATAGCAGAGAGCTGCTCTCCTTGCATGAGGTCCAAAGCATTATTTAGTGATATGTGTGAATGTCCTGTCTTCCACTGTACAATCATTTATCTAGCAATCAGTCACCTCCCTGCCTCAAGTACTTCAATGAAATATCCAAGGAAGACATCAGGAGAGAACTCCTCTCATTGACTGTTTTCAGTTTCTTTTTCTTTTTTTAATAATTTTAATGAGAAATTTTTACTTGAATAAAAGAAAAAGAAGAAATATATAAAAGAAGGAAAGAAGAAAAGAAGAGAAAAAAAAAGTGCAGGAAACAATACAGGTAAAAAAAGAAAGAAAGAAAATTAAAGAAGTGGCTTCCAACCTTCATTACAGCAGTTACAATCAAAATTATTATCCCTCCTCCCTCTTAAACATAACAGTAATCCCTTTGTCCCCTTATTCAACATTTTTTCAATCGTCCAGTCTAAAAACAATCATTTTAACTCTGCATTTTCAGCAAAAAGTCCATAAAAGCTTCAGTATTCTGCTAATGTACTTGTTATTTTATCTTCCATTATGGGTATTTCAATACAGCTCCATTTTATACACATATAATAATCTTACTGGCTGAGGAAAGTAGTATCCTCTTCTATGAATTTATCCCTCATAAACAAATATACAGTATTCTTCTGGAGTGGTCCAACAATCCTCTTCCCCCTTCTATAACTTTCATTCCCTTTAGTAATAACTAACATTTTTCTTTATCTCAAATTTATAATCGATAAAAAGGGAGTAAAAAATGAAGCTTTTTCCCCCATTTACATAACACTCCATCAGCACTCCGTACTTCTGTAAGCACATTATCTTCTCAGAACTTCATGTTTCCCTTCTTTTTCTAATTATCTCTTTGTTTAACCCAGTCAGCCAATCAGCTTCCTTAACAAATTTAAATATTCTTCTTTCCCACAGAGATATATATTGTTTAGTTAATTTTAAAAAATACTTTAAATAAGGCAGTATTGCAAATGTAACTGTCCCTTTAGTCCGATTTTTACCTTTCTTACTCCAAAATCCCAGTAAGCTTTTTGCATTTAATTCTTTTTAAACCTTTGTAACTGGTTCCTTTGTTTTTACTTTAATCTTTCCTGGATCGAAGGTGCACTCACCCAGGTGGCTTTAAGTACTCTGCTGTTTTGAAGGTCTCTTTAAATTTGCTCCATTTAAACATGCTTTAGAACAGTGTTTCTCAACCTCAGCCACTTTGAGAAGTGTGGACTTCAACTCCCAGAATTCCCCAGCCAGCCATTCTGGGAATTGAAGTCCACACATCTCAAAGTGGCTGAGGTTGAGAAACATTGCTTCGGAAACTGGATCAAGCAGACCCAGTGTCCATTAAACAGGCTTCACGCGAGCCTGTGAACATGATGTCTTCTTCTGCAGTTCCTGGTGCTCTACTTGCAGGTCACCTGCAGGGTCCCTCTGGACCCTGCTGGCTTCCTTCCGAGGTTCTGCCCCTCCCCAGAGCTCATGTGGGCAACCTCATGGCTTTTTCTTGTCCGGAGAAGCTCCGTTAGCTCGGGCATATCACCTGGCTGTCGTTCTTTGCCTCGGCATCATCCCCGCTGTTTCGCAGAGACTTGTTAGCCTGCCATGTTTCCACCCAGAAGTTGTCTACTGTTTTCAGTTTCAATGTTCTTGCCCCTGCTAAGGGGGAGCCCTACCCTTGAAAAGACATTAGAAAAGCTCTCCTTCCCCTGGAGAGACTTCTTTACCCTCTACTCCAATGTCCCTAGAGGGTAACATTTATCTGGTGGCAGTTAACTTTATTTCTTGGTCTATTGTGTTTCATATCCCACTTATTTGCTGTAGAGCCAAAATGGCTTCTACAGATGAACAATGTTCTGCCATTGTCTTTCTGACCAGTTATAAATAAAGGAAGATAGAAGTTTGGGATTTAACAGTGAGTTGTTGCTTAGCAATAGCAATGGGTTAGGTTTTTATCCACCAGTGCTACAAGACCTGAGAATATCAGAAAGGAAGATAAGGACATGGCTTGGTGTAGGGCAGGGGTCCCCAACCTGTGGGCCATGGCCCACTAGTGGGCTGCGGCCTGTTAGGAACTGGGCCGCGGGGCTCCCGCCCGCAAACCCCACCCCTTCCCCACGATTTGCTCCCGCCTGCAAACCCCACCCCTGGTGCTTGTGATTGGCTCCCACCCGCAAACCCCACCCCCGGTGCACGCAATAGGCTCCCACCCGCAAACCCTGCCCCCGGTCCACGGAAATCCTGGAAACCCCGACCCCCCGGTCCGCAGAAAAATAATCTTTTGAAACCGGTCCCTGGCACCAAAAAGGTTGGGGACCCCTGGTAGGGATAATACTTGGTTGTAATGTGGATAAATAATTCAAATTCCTTTGGATGTACATTATATTTTATAAGCCAACAGTGAGTAAAATGTGCCATTGTTCTGCCCAATTATCTAACTTTCTTAGGTCCCAGTGTCCCTAGCCTGGGCTAACAGAAAGCATACTCTATTGCAGAGCTTTCCAAAGCGCACTTTCCAAAGTGCGGCAGCGGCGGTGGTACGGCGGTGGCGCGCGCGCAGCAACACAGGAGGGCGTGTGGCGGCGCGCGCGCGGCAGCGGCGTGGGGGGGAGTGCTGCAGCGCGGGGGGGGCGTGTGGCGATGTGCGCGTGCACGGCGGCGGCAGCAGCTGCTGCTGCCACCGTGCACGCGCGCGCCGCCGCTTCCGGGTGGTGTGGCGACACACCACGCTGTGTGTGGCGACACACTTTTGTGTCGCGACACAGAGTTTGGAAAGCTCTGCTCTATTGTCTCCATGCTAAGTATTCTGGAGTGCTAATGTATAATGAAATTGTCTAATCTAGTAGCCAAATAGAATTTTTAAAAAATGTTAGATAAGTGTTGAAAAAGCTATCTTTTCAATAGAATACAGTATATAGCACACCCTTACTGGAATATGGTTTTTCAGGCCTGGAGCACTGGTTTGCTTTCCTCTGCCTGCTAAAAAAGAAAGAAAAAAAAAAGAATTCAGAAATGGAATGTCAGAGATAGGCAGTGAAAATGATTGGGGGCATTGAGGGAGTTCTGGAGAAGGTGCAACTGAAGAGATTAGGGCTGCTTAGATTAGCGAGAGACAGAAAGTGGGGCATAAAAATAATGAATGTCACTGAAAAGCTAGATCAGTATGCCCTTTCATCTAACTGAAGAAAACACAGGGACATCTAATGACATACAGTAAGTGACACATTCAAACCTAGGGAATAGAGACAGATTTTTCAAAAACAACTATGTAAAGTTTTGGATAGTGTTAGAGAGATTAAGGATTCAGTGATGCTGGGAATTAGGCATTTAGCTTGATGCAATTAGTGAAACACAGTGTAGTCCCGAGATCAATATTTTCTTGTTGAGTGCATAAGATTACATTTAGTGGTTAGGCAGTACAACTTCAACATTCAGCCTCATTATGCTGTTCACTTTCTTCAACCACCATAGTATTATACTGGCAACAGCACTGAAACTTTCAAGGAGCTGCGTATTTCTCCAAGCCCAAGATTCCATGTGTGTTTCAAAATCACTGTGACTGTAGAATCTGGCATGGGATTTGGAAGATACTCCATTAAAACAATTGGAAACAGTGTTTGCTTAATTCTATCTTTTGCAAGACAGTGTGAAGTTTAAAATGGTTGTTTCACTTTGACAATATTCAAGTGGACCACCTCTCCGAAGCTGGTTTGTGAAACAATGCAGGCCTCCTCTTCTAAAAAGCAAAGCTGCCATTTTGACCTATTTTGCAGGGCTCCTGAATCAATGCAATCAATGCAGGAGAAGTCCATCTGCATAACTGTTGTGCCGGTTTAGATTAATTTTATCTCTTCTGTGGTCCAAAGGACCTCATGAAAGCAACATGTAGCCACCCCACTCAAGTCCAGTGTCTTGTTCCCAGGACACTCTCTATGGTTCTAATTCCGTTTTCTGATTGGCATCGTCCTTTGTCTGAATATCCAATGAATTTCTACCAGGAAACAAAAGTGATTGAAGATCACACTTAAGAATCACATTCATTGCTTTGGTGAACATAGAAAGCTCAGCTCCCTCACATGAAATCCTATATGTCAAAGGAATTTTAAAACTTATATTTTAAAGCTTATATAAGATAGTTACTGTATATTTAAAAAGCCCCATGGATGAGATTATTAAAACACAACTGGTATATAAAATGAAGATAGATTTATGTCTATGTGAACATCCGTGCCTAGATCTCATTTTATAAAACGGTGTTGACGTGTGCAATTTGACGATTTCAGATAATTCATTTAATAAGAATAAAAAGGTGATTCTAGAAGTTTGAGTCTGTGCCTTCACAGCAGACATTGGCAGCTATATTGATGCACAAGGTACAATAATTACTTAAGCTCCTGTTCATGTTATATAGTATATAACAATGTAACTTGATTGTGAAGGGGCATAGTGGCTCAGCGGGTAAGACGCCAGGCTTGTCGATCAGAAGATCGCAAGTTTGGAGGTTCGAATCCCTAGCCCTGCGTGCGAAGTGAGCTCCCGCACTCGCCCCAGCTCTTGCCAACCTAGCAATTCGAAAGCTTGCAAATGCAAGTAGATGAATAGGTACCAGTGTAGTAACAGTGTTCCGCGTGTGTCATGCGGCCACATGACCATGGAAGCTTCTTTGGACAACGCTGGCTCTTCGGCTAACAGACGGAGATGAGCACCGGCCCAAAGAGTCGGACACGACTGCACAAATGTGCGGGGGGAACCTTTACCTTTACCTAACTTGATTGTGAGACAGAAGATAACTCCCACTCCTACTCTGAAGGTGTTAAAGTTATTTGTTAAAGTTATTCTATGTAGGATTCAAGCGAATGGATTCCTTCACTGTGAATGCCTGTAAATTGGGATTTTTCAATTTCCCTGCTGTGAGCAGTTTCCCATAACAAAAAGCAGTAAATAACAGGTGTGACCTTGTAGGCAAAGCATCGCCTTTGTTTTGACTATGATAATCTATACTTTCCCATGAGAACAGCGTCCCGAAGGGAAAGCCAATGCGCAACACCGCCATCCCATGGCGGTTTATAGTAAGTACAACTGTTACTACAATGTTAAGCTGAAAAATGGCCTAGCCCACATTAGCCAATCAGAATGTTGAACCATGGGTATAATTCAACTATGAACTATGGGTACTCATCTCACTCATTCATTTTCTATGCTTCTTTTGACTGCTATCTACATGTACTTTGTATCTGTACTGTAACTACGCCTGGTCTTTGCATAGACCATGATTTTTCTTTCCTCACATCTGTTGATGGAACTCTGCGTATGCTTTGTTTTTTCCTTTTTGCAATAATGCACCATACATCCATTATTGCCTTATGCTATCAATAAAGATATTGTTAGCCTTAAAACACATTGTTTGGATTACTCTGCGCCTGGAACCCCAAAAGCCAGCACCACCCCACAGAAGGGATCTGTATCAGAGGCCCATGAACATGCTTCAGGCCCTTTTCAGCTTAGAAACAAAGGTTGTGAGAAGCATGGGAAGAGCAATTCCAAGTTCAGACTTTTACAAAGGAGAAGATTTATCATCCAATTTGGGAAGGAAGGCTGTAGCTCTATTAAGCTGTAAGGAAACAGTATAATAAGAGATTCTTCTGGAGGATTTAATGGCTGGAGGTGGAGCATGGCCTGGATTCTAGGAGGCTGGCTTTATAAGCTCTCCCGTATGGATAGTCAGAACTGGAAACAATGTCTTGCTACAAGTTTCTGACTTTGCTTTGTTCCCTTCCTTGTGGAATGCCCAGCTCTTGACTTTCAGACTGACCCTGAACTCTGCTTCTGGAGTCTTTTTGAACCTTCATCCCCTACCTGATCCTTGTTCTGCCTTCTAATCCCACTCTGAGTTACTGTGTTTCTGAACTGGTTGCTGATTTGCTAATTTAATGATAAATAATTTAATAATTTAACAGAAACTGCCAAGACAATTAAATTGCACATGTGCTATACATGAAATTTTGAAAAAAGTATAACTTCTACAGTGGTAATGGAATATGATGCCTTTTCAGTTCAGAGGTTTGGATCAGCAATAAATTATGTAATTCTTTTACTGCTGATCTGGCTTTAAAAGAATACCAAACACAGTAAAGGATATTGTTTAATATAATCTTATTTTCAGGGAATAGCAAAGCTTTCTTTCTGGGAAGTTGCAAAGCTTGCCTCTAAGACAGCAAGGAATGGAGATTATGATGAAAATGATTATTTATGAGTTACATAAGGGCAATGCTCTCCATCGTATTCACTTCTAAGGAAGCGGTTATGCAAGAAGCTCATTTGGAGAAATCAGGATAGATTGCATTTTACTCCAAGTTGTGTCCTTTGTGGTTGATGGCCACAATACATAGGGACGGTCATTCCTCATGCTTATTGAGGAGTACCATGGCAGTTCTACTAAAGAAAACAGAACGTGTACATAATAACATGTCTCCAACTGATGTAGCATCTAATGGAGACTGGAGCAGAAGGGCAAACTGTACAGATGGAGGAAGGTACATGATGGGAAGGCTGTGAGTTAATGAGGCACACTCTTCATAATTTGCAAAAGACAGTTACTTTCCAGCTCTCAGTGGTTAACTTAGAAAGCAGTGATGTCCATGCATCACTGGATGTTGGCTCTCGTTTTAAAGAGGGAAATCAAATTAACGTTATTAGTCATTAGAAATTAGGTAATTATCAGGTACAATGTAAATGATCTAAGCATGCTAATGCTCATCAGTCTGGGCCATCTAGATAATGGTTCATCCCATCTCTGTCTTCTGATCCTAGCATTGTAGCATTTTGTATATTTACCAAAATATTACAGAAATTCCATTTTTTAAAAAAAATAAAAAGCAAATGATAAAGGAACAAAAACATTGCAGTGGCCTTGGAACCTCTTTTTTCGGGAACAGTGGAGTCAGGTTGAATTTTCCCAGTGGGAGATCAGCACAAGCCCAAATTGAAAACTGCTTGGTTGTTTAGATTAGCAAGAGAGGCCTTTCTGAAGATTGCCCCTGCTGCCAGAAGCTTTACTATGTGGTATGTCAGAGAAGACCTGTCCCATATGGTTCCCAAGCTATAGAATGCATTCCCCAAAGAGGAGCATTTCACTCCCCCCACCCCCAATATTTAGGAAAATAATAAAAATGCATCTTTTTCATTCAAAAATGCAGCTTTTAATTGTTAATTTTTTAATGGTAAAGATTTAACTTTTTGGTTTTGATTTTAACTGCATCTATTGTTCTGGTTCATATTTGGTATTTTTTAATTGTTGTAGGCTGCCTTGGGTGCTGGTATAAAGAGAAAGGCAGGATATGCATTAAATCACGGGTCCCCAACCTGCAGGCCGTGGCCCACTAGTGTTAGGAAGTGGGCCGTGGGGCTCCCGCCTGCAAACCCCGCCCCCTGGTGTGCACAATTGGCTTCCACCTGCAAACCCTGCCCTCGGTGCGCGTGATTGGCTCCCACCTGCAAACCCCGCTCCCCCTGGTGTGCGCGATTGGCTCCCGCCTGCAAACCCCACCCCACCCTGGTCCGTGGAAAAATTGTCTTCCACGACCGTTCCCTGGTGCCAAAAAGGTTGGGGACCGCTGCATTAAATGATAAAAAATAAAGGGCTATGGGCAAAGGGCTTTTTTCAACCATCCCCACTTGAACTGAACAGCACTAAGGGCTCTGGAAGAGCTAGATTACCTTTCCCTAACATCCAATACACTACTTATTGGGTTTATGGATGGATAAGATACCAATACAATAAATCAAAACAAACAATTAATACAAATGTGCTAATACAATAGCCTTCAAAATGCCCCAAATGCTCTACAGTATATGTTGACCCAGCACCAAATGAATGTCATCATTAAAAACTTTTCTTCCAATTTGTTAGGTTCATTGATTTGTAGATGATACTTTGCCTGCAAGAAGGGGAGAACCATATGGAATGAACAGTTTTATGTCCTGTGATACAGCAAAGACTGAATTAGCATGTCTTTTTTTGGTGGGGGGAATTGCTCATCTGGCCTGGGAGATTGTTAATTGCTTAATACAGTTATCATGATAGAAACTTTGTGGTGCTGTCATGAATAAGAGTCAAGAGTAAATTACAGGGAGAATCTTGTTTAGATTTTGAAGTGAATTGAACTGATTTGCATTTTGGGGACTAATCAGAAAATAACTATCCTTTGGACTGCATACTTCTCAAATGAGTTGATGACAGCTCTGGTACTGCATATGTATTTTCATTGTACTGACACACAAGAAACCCCCCACAGGATCTAGTCCTCCCAGATGCCAACAAAACCCTCAAGTAGAATATGAACCAAGATGTCTTTTCCTTTAATTTTCTCTAGCAACTGATATTGAAAGCCATACTACCACTCATCCTGGGGTTAATACAGACATAATGATTAGTAGCTAGAATGTTTGTGATCGATAATGAGTGGTTTTGTTGTAAGCTGCCTAACACTGTTTGGAGGTAAGCATGGTAATAAACATTTTAAATGTTTAAAATAGCAATTTATAGCCTTATCTTCCATAAAGTTATCTAGCCTCCTTTTAAAACTGTATGTACTGTCAGAATGCACACCGTGGGGCGGCCTGCTCCTTTTTCAAGACACCAGTGATCCACGTTCTATGCAGTAAATAGACACTCTAATAGAGATTAGATAAAATAGCCTATTTACTTTATATACATACGTAGTCCAAAATACATCCAACAGCAGTAACAAATGATACAGCAACGAGATGGAATACAGCTATGAGAAGTTTAACAGCAACGAGAAGAAAGAACACCAGATCTTCTCTGCTTATATACATAAACTGACCAATCACATTATAGGTCACTCTCATCATCTGCCACACCCAACTAAACCACAGCACCTGTAGTATGAGTCATCACTGCCACATCATCCCTACAACAATGGCTGCTAATTGGGTGACTTGCAGAATAATTCCCCTCTCACCTAGATATCAAGCCTCTCCGGTATAATTTATCTATCTGTAAATTCCTGGGTATATACAAACCCCAACATGTACTCTTTTGCACATAAATTACCCAGTTGTTTCTTCCTGCTTCTATTTTGCTCTGTGGAATGTGGAATGTGGACCATGTTACAGACCAGGACCATCATATCTAAACATTCCAATGTTTAGATATGATGGTCCTGGTCTGTAACATGCTTTTCAGGCAAATTCTCCATCAGATATACTTACACCACCTGCTTCAATCTTCAAGCTCTGTTTGAAAGCCATTTTTTCAGTGTTACCAAACACATGTTGAAAACCCATCCAAATCTACTTGTCCCTATTACACGTGTATTTCAAAAGCTTTTGCCAGATAACAATGTATGGCACATGGCTTTTTTATATACAACAACTACTTAATTTCATATATTCTTAGGTCGATAGTTTTACATACAGTGAAATGTACTAGGATTTTCCCAGTACCCAGTATGTGATACTTTGTAAGTATCATTCCTATGTGATCTTTTATCAAACAGCATCTGAAAAATGAAAGAATGCTCCTACAGGTGTTTCAGAGCTATTCAATTATCCAAGGGAACTATCAGAATACAATTCACCATTTTAGGAATGGCAGAAAATGTTTTATATGATGCTCTGTGGATAAGAAGAGCTTTGCCAAATAAAGATCCTTTTGTATTGTCAGTTTCCTGTTTACTATCCAGAAACTGCTGAAATGAGATTATGAGTAGTAAATAACCATTCTCTCCTAAGTTGGAAGAGTCATATATTAATCACAGAGGAATCTATGCTAAAAGCACACGTGCATTGCAAATGAAAGGGAAAAAAAGAAGGGCTGGAATGAACTCTCATACAAATGCTATTTTATTTACTTTTTAAAAAAATGATACATTATTTTTTCTCTTCAAAACCATTACTATTTTATATTCTTGTTGTTGTTGTTATTTAGGATAACATATTTTTTCATTTCTGCCTTTTCCACAGTTGGGATTCTCACCTCCTTGTAAGGTTCTGAAGTTTGTGCATAAACTTTACCACTGCAATTGCTTACATATTTTGCCTTGAGGTAACAGATCTGATTTATTTGCAATCAGTGATAGACATTGTGAGATGAACTCCACAACAGTGCTTCGAATAAGAATCAAGACTTCAGTAAAATATATTGCTGATATACGAATGGAGAAAAGTTCATTTTTTTATGTGAGGGTATAGCTTGCAAGCTCGAGGGAGAGGGTAGGAAACAAGAACACAAGTGCTACAATATTCAAAGCATAATTCTATTTGCTTTGCCCTTGCTAAACCAAAGGCAGCTGAAATGAAAATTAGAACAAGTCATGTTATACTAAATTATATTAAACATCATTTGTAATAATATTTTATATCTAAAGCAACCAAGCACCCTTATTCTACAAGGCAATGTAAAATATAAAACATACTGTTGACAGTAAAATTCTGCCTGGAAGCTTATAGTCTAGACCAGGGGTCGGCAAACTTTTTTTGCCGGGAGCCATTTTGATATGCTCGTGCACATTTTGAAGTGCTCGAGAGCCAGGGGGCGGGGTTTGCGGGCGGGGGCCAATCGCGTGGAAGGGGGCGGAGTTTGCGGGCGGGGGCCAATCACGTGGAAGGGGGCGGGGTTTGCGGGCGGGGGCCAATCACGTGGCTTATTGGGGCGCGTGGGAGGGCCCATGTAGCAGTTTCCCCCCACACCGGCTTCCCGCCCCTCCCTCCTTGCCTGCAGAAGGCGGCCGGCCTTTCCCCCCGCTATTTCCGGAAGTGATCCAGCGCCGATCTGCGGGCTGCGGGGGCTCCAGCTTCGGAGGGCGCCGGCTGCGCCTCTGCCTCGGCAGCCAAGCTGTTCCGAACCAAGGAGCCAGGGCGGAGCCGGGGCAGGGGAGGAACGGGGAGCGCCAGGGGACTCACCCGCTGCTGCTCGGCTGCCACCTTCCTCCTCCGCTTCAGCCGCCCGCCCGCCGAGTCCCGGCCCTTCAGCCCCCGCTGGGGGGAGGGGGGCAGGGACTCAGCGCCCGCACGCCCGGAGCCCAGCAGAGCTGCGTCTCGCCCCGCCCCGCCCTCCCAGAGTGGCCAGCGGAGCGCCACCGGCGCCCACCTGCTCGGGCAGGTACCAGCCTCTCTGCACGCTCCTTCCGCTGCTGCTGCTGCAGGGAGACGGCGTCCACCCGGCCCAGCTGCCCGGGGTCCGGGGAGATCAGCTCCGGCGGGATCTTTGGCGAAGAGCGGCCGTGGGGGGGGGGGAACGAGGCAGGCGGCGACAAGCGGCGCGAGGCAGGAGGCAAGCGGGTGGGGCGGAGGACGCGTTTCTCTTCCTTCCCCCTCTTTAAAGCGGCTCGCCTGGGCTTTGGGTTCCCACACCCAGCTCCCACAAACCCGCCACCGCAGCAGCGCAAACCCACTTCTTCCTTCCTGCTCCACTGGGTGCCAAGCCCGGGCGATTCTCCTGCCCATTTGATCAAAGTGGGGCGGGGGGGGTAGGGGTTGGTGAGTAGAAGCACTGGGTAGACCCGCGCGCGTGCGCGCACACCTTTGGAGAAAAATAATCGGCAAGGGATTCACGCCGAAGTTTTTTAAATCTCCCCCCACCACCCAAACACACGCGCGCGCATACACACACCCTCCTCCCCCTCTCCCTCCCTCCCTTTCTCTCATAACCAACCCCCCATACACACACACACACACACACACACACACACGTTAGGAGACCGCCCACCGCACAACTAAGACCCCATTCGATTTAAAGAGAGACTGCATTCAGAGGCTGACATTCATTCAATAGATAGAGCGATCATAAGCAGGCTGTGCGATGGGCGTGCTCGCCCTTTCTTCCCCTGGTCTGGTTCCTGCCACTCGGGTTGCGCTCGTCTCTTTCGCTGGAGGGAAATAACTTAAGGATGTTAAATCAGAGAATCTTTCCGGGCATGGTTTTATTCCTGATGTTTTTCTGCCACTTCATAGAAGATCAAACAGCGCAGGGCAAGATACAATTCACACCTTTCCCTGCCGACGTGCCTCTGTCTCTCTCTGTCTCCCCCCACCACCCGAACACACGCGCGTGCATACACACACCCTCCTCCCCCTCTCCCTCCCTCCCTTTCTCTCATAACCAACCCCCCCATACACACACACACAGGAGGAGGAGGAGGCCCGGGCCGCCCCCCCCCCGCTTGCCTGCCTGTTTGCCTCCCTCCACGAGGGAGGGACATTGCAAACCAATGTCGGGGTGGAGGAGACTTTTTTCAGTTGCCAATATTTGAGTTTCGTTTACTGTGCTTTAAATGAAGCTCAGGGGTGCGATCTTTCACTCGCTTACCTGGAAGCAAGTTCCACTGCACTGAAGGGGAGACTTATTTTGTCTGGAACGGCTAGTCTAGATTGGTGTTGCAAGGCATGCTTTGCAACTGTGAAAGGCAGCCCTCCGAAGTTCCTTCCCAGAATGGCATGAAACTGGAGGAGGACAAGCAGGAGCACAAAGAAAATTCTCCAAACTTAAAGTCTCCTTCCTTCTCTCTTTCTCTCTCCCCCACCCGCGCCCGGAAGTGTGAGGCATAATCCGAAGATTATTTTGCACCCGTAGAAGGAAGCGGGCTCAGTGATTTTAGAAATGTAAATACGTGGATAAATCACACGCAGGGTGAGACCTCCGCAGTGGCCAAACTCGGAAAAGTTCTTAGCTGATGCTGGAAGTTTAGCCAGGCAGCAGCGACACAAGCTTTTTAAAAAGCCCTTGAGAGCTAATGATGGAGAAGGCGGTTAAGATGATAAAGCTGGCGAGGAGAGGGATTCTCTGCCCAGCGAATTCGCTGCCAAACATGGGTTGCCCTGTTCTCCTGCCTCCGCATCCACAAAATGCCCCCCGCGCAAAGCGATCCTAAGTGGGTTTCTTCTTTCAAGCGGAAGCCCCTGGGAGTTCAGTGGGAAGCCCTATTTGAGTTTAGGGCTGGAGCTTTGCGGGCGTCGGGTGGACTGAAGAAGAACCCTGGAGCGGGAGGGGTAGAGTGACAGACAGAGAGAGACAGAGGCACGTCGGCAGGGAAAGGTGTGAATTGTATCTTGCCCTGCGCTGTTTGATCTTCTATGAAGTGGCAGAAAAACATCAGGAATAAAACCATGCCCGGAAAGATTCTCTGATTTAACATCCTTAAGTTATTTCCCTCCAGCGAAAGAGACGAGCGCAACCCGAGTGGCAGGAACCAGACCAGGGGAAGAAAGGGCGAGCACGCCCATCGCACAGCCTGCTTATGATCGCTCTATCTATTGAATGAATGTCAGCCTCTGAATGCAGTCTCTCTTTAAATCGAATGGGGTCTTAGTTGTGCGGTGGGCGGTCTCCTAACGTGTGTGTGTGTGTGTGTGTGTGTATGGGGGGTTGGTTATGAGAGAAAGGGAGGGAGGAAGAGGGGGAGGAGGGTGTGTGTATGCGCGCGCGTGTGTTTGGGTGGTGGGGGGAGATTTAAAAAACTTCGGCGTGAATCCCTTGCCGATTATTTTTCTCCAAAGGTGTGCGCGCACGCACGCGGGTCTACCCAGTGCTTCTACTCACCAACCCCTACCCCCCCCCCGTCCCACTTTGATCAAATCGGCAGGAGAATCGCCCGGGCTTGGCACCCAGTGGAGCAGGAAGGAAGAAGTGGGTTTGCGCTGCTGCGGTGGCGGGTTTGTGGGAGCTGGGTGTGGGAACCCAAAGCCCAGGCGAGCCGCTTTAAAGAGGGGGAAGGAAGAGAAACACGTCCTCCGCCCCACCCGCTTGCCTCCTGCCTCGCGCCGCTTGTCGCCGCCTGCCTCGTTCCCCCCCCCCCACGGCCGCTCTTCGCCAAAGATCCCGCCGGAGCTGATCTCCCCGGACCCCGGGCAGCTGGGCCGGGTGGACGCCGTCTCCCTGCAGCAGCAGCAGCGGAAGGAGCGTGCAGAGAGGCTGGTACCTGCCCGAGCAGGTGGGCGCCGGTGGCGCTCCGCTGGCCACTCTGGGAGGGCGGGGCGGGGCGAGACGCAGCTCTGCTGGGCTCCGGGCGTGCAGGCGCTGAGTCCCTGCCCCCCTCCCCCCAGCGGGGGCTAAAGAGCCGGGACTCGGCGGGCGGGCGGCTGAAGCGGAGGAGGAAGGTGGCAGCCGAGCAGCAGTGGGTGAGTCCCCTGGCGCTCCCCGTTCCTCCCCTGCCCTGGGCGCCCACGCGCGCCTCAAGGCGGCACGGAAAGACCTCTGCAGACCCGGGGATTTCCCCCTCCCGACTGAGAATCCTCCTCGCCCCCCCCCCCACACCACCAGGGCCTCGCCTTCCAAGGATTGGAGGGGGGTATTCGGAAAAGGGCAGGGGTGGGCGCGGATGTGATTTGGCAGTGCGCTCCGCTCCCGTGCAGAGCGGGCGGTGGAAGAAAGCCAGCCAGCCAGCGGGTGCACCCTCCTGCCCCATCAATCCCCCCACCCCACCGTTCGGCGTCCTCTCCCCCCCCACTAACCCGAACCCTGCGGCGGCCGGGGGAACTGAGCCAGGCTCGGACCGGAGGCGGCCAAGGGGAGAGCAGGCTGCTCTTCGCCCTGCGCCACCCTGCCGCTCGCGTCCCAGGCCCGCGCCCTCGCCCAGCACCTGGATGCCGCGGAGCAGCGCCATCTCCAGCCGCGGCAGCCCCTGCAGCCGCTCCTGCGCCGCCTCCGACAGCGCCGCGTCCCGGGCCAGCAGCGCCTCCCTGCCGCGCCGGGCCTCGCTCAGTGCGAGAGCCAGGGGGCGGGGTTTGCGGGCGGGGGCCAATCGCGTGGAAGGGGCGGGGGTGAGTTCAGCTGCGGAAGAGCCACACTCAAGGGGCCAAAGAGCCGCATCTGGCTCGCGAGCCGCCATTTCCGACCCTTGGTCTAGACCAGTGTTTCTCAACCTCAGCAACTTAAAGATGTGTGGATTTCAACTCCTATGCCAGCTGGGGAATTCTGGGTGTTGAAGTCCACACATCTTCAAGTTGCTGAGGTTGAGAAACACTGGTCTAGACATTTAAATGGATAGATAGAGAGGATGCTCTTCACTTATTCTCCTGGACATCTTGGCCGTTTTCAGTACTATCAGATATAGTACCCTGTGGGTGCTTGGTTGAGTTGAGTTCTGAAGGCACTGTATTGCAGTGTCTCAGAAGGTGATGCTGGGAGACTTTTTTCTTCTTCTATACCAGGGCTTTCCAAAGTTTTTCCCACGGCGACACACCAACCGGCGTTGGTGTGTCGCCGCGGGAAAACCCGGAAGTGCCGTCCTTGCGGCAGCGCGCAAAAACCCGGAAGCGCTGCTGCCGCTTTCAGGTTTTGCGCGCTGCAGTTGGTGTGTCGCCGCGGGAAAACCCGGAAGCGCTGCACTTCCAGGTTGTGTGGCGACACACCAGACTGTGTGTGGCGACACACTTTTGTGTCACGGCACACAGTTTGGAAAGCTCTGTTCTATACAGTGGCATCTGGGTTGCCATACAGATCTATATTTAACAGATGAAGACCTAGTGAATCAACAACAGAAGAGCAACTTGGCTTTTCACTTCTTGTCAGAAATGTCAGAGAGGGAAGGGGTGTTGGATTTGGCTCCGTTTACTATGTGGCTTCCAAAAAAAGGCTTTTGAAAGATGTGACTACCACTGACAACAACAACAACAACAACAACAACACTTCTGATCTACATGAAACCTCTGGGAAAGTCATTCAAACGTTTTGGACCATAGGGTCAGCAATATGGTGATAATACTCAGCTCTGTCTCTACTTTTCAACTCCAAATCCCTGGATATTGTGGAACTCATGAACAATATAATATGTTAGTTGGGGAGAGATGGGATGAACAAGCTGGAACTTAATTCATTTGAGATAAAGGTTCCTTGGCTAGGGATACTAGATAATTTATGGAAGCCCAAATGGTGGCAAGATCTTTACCAGATTTGTTTGATATGCCAGCTGCAATCCCAACTAGACAGATCAGATCTGGTTTTCTTTATACATGTATTTGTTATATATGTAGATCACACTACAGATTGCCTGGCTATAGACGATGCTAGACTATGGACCATGGTAGACTATGTGTTATACCGCTATGTCTTTGAATATGATCTATTTTGCCAACTGGTGCAAAATGCTGGCATTGATATGCTTCTGAAGGCCAAATAGTCAGAATTAACTGCAGAATCAGTGTGATTCTAGCCCCAATGTTAGATGATGATTTTGGTGTTAAAAACCATAGATAGCCTGTCCAGCTAACTAAAGGACCACCCATGGCCATATGTATCTGCCCATGCCTTCAGATCAGCATAATCAGGTGTACTTTTTGGCTCATTGTAAATGAGATTGGTTAGGAGGATTAGAGCCTATACTGTATAGAACAGAGCTTTCCAAACTCTGTGTCGTGACACGTTAGTGTGTCGGCTGCAGTGTCTGGGTGTGTCACGGCTGCTGCTGCCTCTGAGTCC
The DNA here is from genome assembly GCA_023362775.1 of Charina bottae. Taxonomy (NCBI): domain Eukaryota; kingdom Metazoa; phylum Chordata; class Lepidosauria; order Squamata; family Charinaidae; genus Charina; species Charina bottae. Next base: position 29,068,879 of record JALMGJ010000006.1, on the reverse strand, counting down.
TGCCACGATTCCGCGCAGGTCCTAGTGCCTGCCTTGTGCCTTGCTGCCTCCAAACCTGCCCTGCCAGGATTCCATGCAGGTCCTAGTGCCTGCCTTGTGCCCTGCTGTAAGAGTGTGTCGCGAAATGATGTCCTGCTGTAAGAGTGTGTCGCGAAATGATGCATGTCTAAAAAGTGTGTCACCAACATGAAAAGTTTGGAAAGTTCTGTTATAGAACATGGGTGTGGGAATCTGGAGATGGAATTTGAGCCCCAGTTATAGAACACGGGTGTGGGAATCTGGAGATGGAATTTGAGCCCCACCAGGCCCAATGTCCTCACTTCAACTTTTGCATACCTTTTGAAATAAGAGCAAAACAGAAAATTCCTGCAACTCAGGCAACATCACATAGTAGCTTCCTAATCATTCAGTTGCAGCCACAGTCAGGCATCAGGCACATGGCAGAAGAAAGGGAATTTCTTGCACCAGACAATTGAAAGGCCCCTGTTATGCCCATGGACTATTTGCTAGACTTAGGATGCTTACTAACCAGTCCTTGGACTTTAAGCAGAAATTCTATTATTTTATATGGGATTTTACAAAAATGTCCTTTCATTTAACAAAAAGGTTCCCCAGACTGACAATGTGGGGGGCACCTTTCAACATTATCCCCAAACAGATTCTCAAATGCTTTCCCCTTAATTCTGTATTATCCCCTTCAGGGAATTAAAATGCAGTTGTCTGGAACAATGAGAGAAAACAGAAGGAAGAAGGAGGAAGGAGGAAGGAGGAAGGAGGAAGGAGGGGAAAATTCAAATGAGGCACCCACAAGGCAAAAAAAGAAAACAAATTGTTGGTGCAGAGCTTTTTCTGGAAAGGATTTATTATTATTTCAAAAGTACCTTTTACCTCAGCTATATGGGCATTTCTCAAACAGTGGATACCAGCTGGGAAAAGAAACAGATGCAAAGCTGGTTCATTTTATGATGTGGCCTCTCGCCCGATAGACTTCAAACTCAGATACTGAATGCATTTCAAGAACAATACCAGGCTTGCCCCAAACCACCAGTCCAATTTGCAGTCCAGGCAAATCTTCCATTTCTCCCCGTTTGACCACCTGAATCCGAGCAGCATATGGCAGGCACTGCCTAGCCTCACTTGGCTAGATGTTGGGAACAAGGAAGTGTGAATGCAGTTCCTTTGCTTCGGGAGTGTATTAACATGGAGTGTATGCACATCCTCTGCGACCAGGTAATTAAAAATCCTTCTCTATGTTGACATGAGGAATAAAATAACCCATAAGGCTGCTTCAGAGCATTTTGTCTAACATTTCCATGTTGATGATCTTGGATTGTTGTTGTTTCATGTGCAATGGTTGAATTCTTGGCCTCTTAAGTCTTTGCAAGGTTTCTGAAGGGAAACATTTAGACCAGGACTTTTATCTCTGTATAGCCCCAGTGTCCAATGTCAGCCAGCCTACAAGCAGCTCCAGAAACAGATGTGTTGGGTTTGAAACAACTGTTACCTGCTGTCCAGAATGGCTTAGAAAACACCTGCTGAGTTGAATAAGAGCTTAATTACACAGTATGCTGCAGTGGGGAAAATTTCAGATTCTCAGGATTTAAAACCAAATGGCTATATCCTCAGCTTAAAATAAAACCTGTCCTGTTCCTTACAAGGACAGAAGGGCTAGCTAGCTATGGCATAGAAAATTACAACTTAATTCAGCTTTCTTAAATACGATGCCTTCCAAGTAGTACACTGAACTTGGACTCTGAAAGGCCATGCTGTTCGGGAAATTTGGAACCTGTAGTCCCAACACATTTAGAAAGCTAGGCTTGGAAAACTTACAGTACGTTAACACAATCCTTTATGTCTCACAGCTTCCCAGGTACATATTTAAAGTCCATTACTTTTACTTCAGCAAATGTGGTGGAGCAAGAAATATTGAAGCCAGGAGCTCACATGCATACCAAGATTATGTCTGTTTCTGTCTAGCCTTGAGCCCATATCTAACTTTTTGTAAAATAGAAAAACATTTGGAATTCCAATTATGAAACTGCTGTTTCACAGGTCACAACATTAATTAACGTGACCTTCTAAAAACATCTTTGTGAACTCTAGTCCTATTAACACCTTCATTGGTGTATAAGGAGGAGGGGATTAAGATGTGAAAGTCTATCTCCTGAAGTTGTTGCACAAGTTTGACATCATCAGTATTTTGTGTCATGTTCATCATATTGTAAAGATAACATCAATTTATACTTGAAACTTGAAGAAAAAGAGACATTCACTTTATTCCAGAAACAAAGGCCTGAGTACCACAGGGAAACTTAGAGATGTGCAGTAGGATGCTTGTTTTTCACAGTATCACAATGCTCATCCGAGAACTATTTAATGGCCCGGTATAGTTTCATGGATACGGGGTGGATTAGGACTGGGAATAGCAAGCTTCAAATCCACATTTGGCTACAGAATTCTCTGGGTGAACCTGGGCCAACTACTGACTCATAGCTTAGCCTGCCTCACAGGGTTGTTGTAAAGATAAAATATGGGAAGGACCAGGCATACTGCTTTTAGTACCTTGGAGGAAAGGTGAAAGCTATAATTAATTAATTAATTAATTAATTAATTAATTAATTAATTAATTATGTTTTAACAAGAAAGGTCTTGTGCATGTTTACCTATGATCAATGAATTATGTATGCCTAATCACCTATAACCCTGGGATCTGTACCATGAATTAGTTTTCCCCCCCAAATAGGAGCAAAAATATTATTTATGTATTTATTATTTTATTTATTTTATTTTTTGTCCCGCCTTAATTATTTTTTATAAATAACTCAAGGCGGCAAACATACCTAATACTCCTTTCGCCTCCTATTTTCCCCACAACAACCCTGTGAGGTGAGTTGGGCTGAGAGAGAGTGACTGGCCCAAGGTCACCCAGCTGGCTTTCATGCCTAAGGCGGGACTAGAACTCTCAGTCTCCTGGTTTGCCATTGGCTCCTTCCTAGGGCTGAGAGAGAGGGACTGGCCCGAGGTCACCCAGCTGACTTTCATGCCTAAGGCGGGACTAGACCTCTCAGTCTCTTGGTTTGCCATTGGCTCCTTCCTAGGGCTGAGAGAGAATGATTGGCCCAAGGTCACCCAGCCGGCTTTCATGCCTAAGGCGGGACTAGAACTCAGTTTCCTGGTTTCTAGCCCAGCACCTTCACCACTAGACTAGACTGGCTCCCCAAAATATTTTGACTCCCACAATAGGAGTCAAATTAAAATCTTTAGAGATGTTAATTTACTTTTTGCTGTAGAGACACCGTCTAAAATTTTAAATATCTTCTCTTCTTTCAATTAAGTTTTCTTTTGTTGGCAAAATGGCTAATTTTTCCAAACATGTCCCATATTTGTAAATCTTTTTGCTTTACAAACTGTCACTGTGTGCGTGTGTGTCTTGGTTCTGTTAGTACAGGTATTTGAAAGCTCTCCCAGTTTAGTAACCTCCGCAGATTTCATTAACCTGCTGTTTATTTTCTTTTCCAGATCAATTAGTGAAGGCAATAAATTAAATGAAACCTAACACCAATTGCTTTGGCACCCCAAGTAGCTACTTCTTTCCAAACTCGGCAGGCTGCCATTTATCATTACCATTCATTAATGATCCTCCAGCCCATTTATAGCCCATGTGGCAGAGCTCCTAACCAAACACAATTTGAGTTAATTTTTCAAGCAGGATTTTGTGAGATGGTGTCAAATGCTTTTCTACGCCTCCAATATTGTTGCATTCCCCCAACTCCATTAATATTAATCATTCTAGTTTTTTTTAAAGAACTTAAGTCATGTAAGAATTATTTAGCTTATATTGTTTGCCAGGATGAGGAAATATACAAGAGGGACTTTCTTTCTCAGAAAATAACGGAACAGACACAACAAAATTAATGTTAGGGTAACCCTTCTTTACTTTTCTGGTCCCAGATAACATTTATCTTGAGTAGGAGTAGGGCAGAGCTTTCCAAACTGTGTGTCGTGACACAAAAGTGTGTCGCCTGCAGGGCCCAGATGTGTCGCGTCAAACCCCGGAAGCGCTGATGCCACGCCATCAGTGCTTCCGGGTTTTCCCACGGCGACACACCAATGGCGGTACACGAAAATCTGAAAGCGCTGCAGCCACGGCGGCGCACAAAAACTGAAAGCGGCAGCAGCGCTTCCGTGTTTTTGTGCGCTGCTGCAACGGCAGCGCTTCCGGGTTTTCCTGCGGTGACACACCAACGGTGGTTGGTGTGTCACCGTGGGAAAACTTTGGAAAGCCCTGGAGTAGGGGATTAGTCTAGGGGTTGTATTACTTTCCCATAAATTCATTCTTAAATTGATTCTGACTCATTTTTAGTTACATAACAGTCCATAACCAAATACCACATTTTGGTCTTCCCCCCCTGCTCTTAAAATACATTAAACATTCTAGGCTACTTTGTTTTTACTTCATTTTTGACAATTCATATGGGATTGGGAAGCAATGAAAAGGAAAGAGGATGGGAAGGAAAAGCAATCCAAAACAAAATTTACATTGTGCAGCAGGGGAATTATAATCAAATAAATAAATAAATAAATAAATAAATAAATAAATAAATAAATAAATTTTATTAATTGGAATTCCTCCAAGATCTCTCTTTGCTTAGTTTCCATAGAATAGCAAAGCAGTGAGCGCGATTGGGTTGAGACCCAGTGACTGGCTTCAAATCATCCTGTGAGTTTCCATGGCTAAAGAAATTATCTCTGGTTTTAGTCCAACACTTCTTGTACCTATTACGTGTACAAGGTGGCAAAGTAGTCTTCAATCTTTTTTTTTTTAACTCTTAAAATTCCCCATGCACACAAACATAGGTTTGCATTCCAGCAGTTCTTGGAATGCCCATAAGTCCATTACTGTTTGTAAAGGTGGCCTTGGGCCAGTGTACTCTCTCTCAGCCCAACTCACCTCATAGGGTTGCTGTTGTGGGAAAAATAGGAGGAGGAAGGAGTATTAGGTATATTCGCTGCCTTGAGTTATTTATAAAAATAATAAAGGCGGGATAATTTTTTTTAAAAAAAATGAATTTAGAGGTGACCTTGGGGAAGGAAGGAGCGAGCCATTAAGGGGATTTAATTCCCTGGCTGGGGAATTCTGGGAGTTGAAGTCGACACATCTTAAAATTGCCAAGGTTGAGAAATACTGCATTAAGAGGACTTGGAAAAGAGATTACAGTCTTGAGAGAGACGTAGCATGAGAAAGAAACTCATAGTAACCCCGTCTTACTACTAATTCTGTTATTCTACCTTACTATAATTGAGAGCATTTCTGGAATCCCTGCCATGCCTGTTTCTTGGCCTGGCCTACCTCAAAGGACTGACACTGTTTAGTGACATTGCATGTTCACATGGGTAGCAGAAGAAGCACTGCTAGAATATTAGCCTTCTTTAAACAACTCTGTGCAATTATGGGTATGTGATAAATATTTTTTTAAAAAAGGAAGCCATTATTTTGGCTTCCTTGTATACTTAATAAAGACATTATAAGTCCCTACCAGTTAGGTGTAGTAGTTAAGGCATCTGGCTAGAAACTGGGAGACTGTGAGTTCTAGTCTCGTCTTAGGCACCAAGCCAACTGAGTGACCTTGGGCCAGTTATTCTCTGTCAGGCCTAGGAAGCAGGCAATGGCCAACCACTTCTGAAATCTTGCCAAGAAAACTGCAAGGACTTGTCCAGGCAGTTGCCAGGAGTCAAGACTGACTTGAAGATACACACAAGCACAAAATGTCCCTACTCCACCAAAATGTCTGGATTAATCAAAATCTTCCCCCATTCCCATGAAAAAGGCAGAAAAAAACAATACTTTTTTCACAAGGAGTGAAGAATTTCACAGAAGTAGGGAGGAGGAATGGACAGACACCTCTAACGTCTGTAAAATGCTTCTAACATAATTTATCTCATTTTTAAAAACTTATTACCTATTACCAAACCATATTTTGATACTTGTTTATCTGTAAATTTTATCACAACATTAGAGTCTTGATCTGAATATTGCTCCAAATGGTGCTGATCAGGCCAATTCAGAGTAGAATTTACAAAGAACAAATTCTTCAAGCACCCACACATAACCTTTTTCTGTTTTCTTCTATGATCTGCAAATAGGATTTTGCTTATATTAACTTAAGTATAGGGTTAGATTATGCTTTTCTTGACAGGCAAACTGAAGATTACAAAATAATCTTATATCTTCTGAATCATAACTTTAAACACCTGAAAAGGATCTAAAGGGAATCAATAAATGTCAAAAAATTCAACTTTTAATGGAGATGGCACTCTGACAGCATTAAACCTATTACAAAACTCTGACATTGTTTACTTTCCCTTCCATGGCCCTGAAGCCACTTAATATTCTAAGAATCACCTAGATTCAGGTTCTAGTGCTCATTTACATAGCAGAATTAGAACACCTTTACATTATAACACAGAAAAGACCTGTCAAGTTTGAGAAGCTGAAAACTGGACAAAGGGAAAGAACATTTTAAAAAGCTACTAATATTATCACTCAAAGTAAGCAAACAAGTAATAACAGAAAAAAGAGAAGGAGCATCTGTTTATTCCCTTTGAGCATTCAAATGTATTGGGTCAATTGGGAAAAGGCAAGTAAAATAACAGTGACAAGAGTAATGGTGAAGAACAAGACTTAGTAGGTTGTTCTCCTCCTTGGCCAAAAAATCTAAGAGGTTTTTTGTTGTTGTTGTTGTTCAGCCGTTTAGTCATGTCCGACTCTTCGTGACCTCATGGACCATAGCACGCCAGGCCTTCCTGTCCTCCACTGTCTCTCGGAGTTTACTCAAATTCATGTTCATTACATCGGTGATGCTATCTAACCATCTCATCCTCTGCCGTCCCCTTCTCCTTTTGCCTTCAGTCTTTCCCAGCATCCCCCAAATCAATAGACAGACCTTTGAAGAGGTGTGTCAAGAACGGAGGTCTTTAAAGACCTGGTTCTGCCATCTTGCTTGGGACGAAGGAGGTAATAGTTCCTCCTGGGGGTGGTTAGCTCAGTAATATCCTCCTTTTTAAGATCTCACCATCCTCTGGATTTTTTTTCTATTTATTATTATATTGTATTTTAAAGTGTATAGGTTTTAATTTTAATATTATTATTGTAAACCGCCCAGAGTCTACTGCTGTAGAGATGGGCTGTGATAAATTTGAATAATAAATAAAATAAATAAATAAACAACAACACATTTATTACAGCCCTAAGGCCAGATACAATCAAAATATGTAACAGTAACAATCTTACATACATACTTTACATACATACATACATACATACATACATACAATAGAAAAACAATTAGTATGATACAATCTAAAATTAATTAAGAATAAAAATACTATGTTAAGAAATTCTAAACCTAAATAATGGTGCGGCGTATTGTGCAGATGGTAGCACAAAACTGGGCAACCTGGGAGGATATTTTCAGGTCCTTGTCCAAAAGAAGTAGCATTAAATAGAAATCACACTCCCTGCCTGGAAATTTCTTCAATATCGGATATATAAGGATCTGTCTAGAGTCCTTATATAGGGAACAGTATAATAACATATGGCTTAGGGTTTCTATTGAACCATCGCCACATGGACATAACCGAAGGTGCATAGGAGTACCCTTAAAACGTCCAAAAAGGACTACTGAGGACAGAGTGTCCAGCCTGGCAAAGGTGAAAGCTTTACGAAATTTCAAAATTGTAATGGATGATAAATAAGAGGCTGGAATGAACCCTTTTGGAAGAAAATGACAAATATTGGGGTGTAGCACCTTACTTAAATCTGTTTGGAGATCTATATCCCAGATTTGTTGTTTAAGGGCAGTTCTAGCATTATCAAATCCTAATGAGCACAGACTTTCCATAGAGAAGCCCAGCAATTGAATTTTATCTAAGGCTTTTTTTAGCCACGATGATTTCAAATGATCTCTAAATACTAATGGGGCTAAACCTATAGGAAACAGAATTAACTTTAGCCAGAAGGTAAGAAGAAGGAACCATGCTCTGGCATCCAGTGAAACTATACCTATTTCTACCTGTAGAATGGCATCAGTATGGCTCTAATGAACTTGAATGGTTTCAATAATATTAAGCTTTACAAGGGAGCAAATTTGAGAGCCATAGAGAAGCTGGAGGACTACCTTAGCTTGAAACACCTTGCAAGCTGCAGGAATATAATGGTGGAATCTTGCAATAGCTGATGAGGTACGCTGTGTACCACTTGCCCGGTAAAGAAAATGAGCGTTCCGGGATAAGGAAGCATGGAACTGCACTCCAAGGTATTTGTAGGTGTGCACCTCTTCAATTGGAGTCCCATTTATTTGCCATTTATAAACCTTATGATGGTGTCAGGCAAAAACTAAGACTTCAGTTTTCTGATAATTTATTGAAAGTTTTTGATGTGTGCAGAATAAAGCTAGTGCCCTAAGTGCTTTTCTCATTTCCACTTGTGAAGTAGACACATTGACTACATCATCGGCATACAATAGTGCTGGAATTGCATGATCCGCCAAAATAGGTGGATGATGGGCTGAAACAGCAAGCGCTTGAATTATTGGGTTTAAATACAAATTGAAAAGTAATGGAGCTAATATGCAACCTTGTCTTACACCTCTATAAGTTGGGACTGCTTTAGATCAATGTCCCTGTGGGGTGCATCTAATTTTCAGGGAGGTGTTTGAATAAAGGGATTGAATAAGAGTTAGCAGCCTTTTGTCAATCGTGGAATGTCTCAGACTATCCCACAATCTCTCCCTTGGTATTAGATCAAAAGCTGACTTAAAATCAACAAAGGTTGCAAAAAGGGAACCACGTGTGTGTGTGTGTGTGTGTGTGTGTGTGTGTGTGTGTGTGTAAGAATATTTTTCTACTGAATGGTGAAGAACCAAACAATGATCTAGTGTTGACCATTCCTCTCTAAATCCAGCCTGTTCTTCAGCAATAATATTTTCATTTTGTACCCAATCCAATAACTTTGAATATAAAAATCTGTTATAAAGTTTATTTACTGTGTTTAATAAACTGATAGGCCTATAATTTGTAGGGTCGAGTCTATTTCCTTTATTTTTGTATATCTGTACAACAATGGCCTGATTCCAGTCAGATGGAAATTGTCCTGTGTTATTAATGTCTGTAAATAAGGTGGCCAAAACTGGGGCCCACCAGTCTTTATTTTCCCTTATTAATTCTGGGGGTATAAAATCACCTCCAGATGCTTTTTTGTTGTTCAGTTGTTAAGTCATGTCCGACTGTTCGTGACCCCATGGACCATAGCACGCCAGGCCTTCCTGTCCTCCGCTGTCTCTCGGAGCTTACTCAAATTCATGTTTGTTACATCGGTGATGCTATCTAACCATCTCATCCTCTGCCATCCCCTTCTCCTTTTGCCTTCAATCTTTCCCAGCATCAGGGTCTTTTCCAGCTAGTCCTCTCTTCGCATTAGGTGGCCAAAGTATTTGAGCTTCAGCTTCAGTATCTGTCCTTCCAATGAGCAGTCAGGGTTGATTTCCTTTAGGATTGACTGATTTGACCTCCTTGCAGTCCAAGGGACTCTCAAGAGTCTTCTCCAGCACCACAGTTCGAAAGCATCAATTCTTCGGCGCTCAGCCTTCCTTATGGTCCAACTCTCACAGCCATACATTACTACCGGGAAAACCATAGCTTTAATTATACGGACCTTTGTTGGCAAGGTGATGTCTCTAAAACCAGACGCTTTACCTGGTTTTAATTGGACAATAAGATCTTTAACCTCAGCTATGGATACTGGTGGCCAATCCCGGAGGTCATTACAAGAGGGAATAACATCTGAGATTACGGCCGATTCCCTTTTAAAGTTGTTATTAAAATGATCCTCCCATTTATCTGCAGATATTTGTGTAATAGGGCCAAAACGTCTATCTGTAAGAGACTGATTTATTAAATGCCAGAACCAAGTGGAATTCTTTAGCTTTGCTGCTAAAATTAAATTACTCCAATTCTCTCTTATAGCCTGCCATTTCTTTATCTTCAAGAGAGCTTTATAATTTTTTTTTTAATCTTAAGCAATTTTGAAGCATTTGAAGAATTTTCCTGGCGAAAGGAAATTATTGCATTTAAGAGAGCCTTTTTAGCTTTAATGCAGTCATTATCATACCAAGATTTAGATCTTTTATGTGCATAAACACAATTAGCTGTTGTAAATCTTGTCAGGGGGGCTTGAAGATTAACAACAATTGATTGATACAGTGATATTACTTGTTCATATGAATCAGATGAGCAAATTTGGGTATATATTTGAAGCAGGGGCTCTGAGGTCAAAATTCCAGACATAATTTTAGCCAGATCTTGAGACCATTTATTTTGTATTTGCCCCTTCATTGTAATGTCAATGGGGCAGTGGGCGACTTCTAATGATTCAAGGTTTGTTTTATAATCAAAAAGACAAATTAGTGGAAAGTGGTCACTATCAGGGCGAGTTCCAATATAAAAGTAAGCTATATGACATACAAAGTTCTGGGAAATCATAATATAATCAACCACACTGGACCCGTTTGGGTGCCAGAATGTAAACTCCCCTTTCATGTCACCCCTGACAGTGCCATTTAGTATAACTAGATCTAAACTGTCCACAAATTGAGCCAAACAAAATTCTGCAATATTACATTTTTGGTCTTTAGGTTGTCTGGCTGATAGAAAGCCCACATCAGTTTTAGGGGTCATTGGCCATTTAAAATAAGTTTGCAGAGAGGCATCAGATTGGCCAATATGTGTGTTAAAATCACCAGCTATTATTATGATAGAGTCTGGGTACTGACATGATTTCAAATTTATGTAGGTATCAGACTGATCCCACAAATGATTTATTTCCCTATGCCCATGAACTGGGGGAAAATATACATTAACAAGTAATACAGAATAAAATTTAAATCTGAGTAGGAGGGCTAGAGCCATATTTGAGCAAGGTAAAAAAAGGTAAAGGTTCCCCCCCTGCACATTTGTGCAGTCGTGACCGACTCTAGGGGCCGGTGCTCATCTCCGTTTGTTAGCTGAAGAGCCAGCGTTGTCCGAAGACGCTTCCACGGTCATGTGGTCGCATGACGCGCGTGGAACGCTGTTACCTACCCACCGGTGGTACCTATTCATCTACTTGCATTTGCATGCTTTCGAATTGCTAGGTTGGCAAGAGCTGGGGCGAGTGCGGGAGCTCACTCCGCATGTAGGGCTAGGGATTCGAACCTCCGAACTTGCGATCTTCTGATCGACAAGCCTGGCGTCTTACCCGCTGAGCCACCATGCCCCTTATATTTGAGCAAGACTCCAGCATAAATATTGGGACATTGAGTTTAACAGAAACCATAGAACTCAGGCCACCTGATGGTCTATCCGTTTTTGTACTGGGAATTGCATTCAAAGTAACCGCCCAGGGTCCCTCCTTGTGAGGAAGATGGGTGGGATATAAATGTGATAAATAAATAAAATAAATAAGTAAAGGGAATATATCCAGGTATTGATAGATCCTCCATAGCCCATGTTTCTTGAAACAAAAGAATATCGAAAGAAGAAATACTGTATATTCCAGAAATGAAACATCTGACATCTTTGCTTTCCCACCTGCAACATTCCAGGAAAGGATAGAGATGCCCCATTCTGTAGGATAGAGTCATTCAGAGTCTGAGGGTACTATCAGTGAATTAGCTGTACATACAGTCTTCTGGAGTTGGAGTTTCATCTAGTGTTGCCTGTTGTAACACCACCTGAGTTTGGGGGGTAGCTTCCAGTTGGATGATTTTAGAACTTCCAGTAGCAATATCTAGTTCTAAATTTTGGGAAAGAAGACTAGTAGGTTCTAAGGGGTGTAATAAAAGGCCATCATGTGGTAAAGGTCTAAGATCCAAAGAGCAATGTTCAGCATCTGTCTGTGGTATGGGAAATACTTCCTCCTCAATAGTTAACAAGGTCTGGCACTCTCCAGCAGGCTCCCCATTCATCCCGTAAAGGCTGGAACTATTGTTATTTGGGTGGCGATTTCCATCCATTTCATTGTCCACTGAATAATGGCAATTTGTGTCAGCATTTGGAGACACAAGTTCAATAAGTGGTTCTGCTGTAGCAATAGTGACCAGTAAGGTTTTCTTAAGATTTTCCAGCTTATGTATTATATTATCTTGGTCCTTCCTGGGCAGAGAACCAAAAGCGCTGATAAGACTGGCTTCAGCTGGATCTGACATATCTTCATTTTGTAAGAATGGCTGACTCCCACTGCCTTGCTTTTTCAAGGTCATATGTGGGAAGGAGGGCTTGCTAGCCTCTGCTACAGTTTTGGAGTGGGTATGAAGTCTAGATGAAGCAAAGCCAGATAAAGAATTAACTTTTACATCCTGTAAAACTCTGATGGGGAAAATTTGAAATAATGCTAAATATGGTCTCATCTTAAATAGCATTAGTGGAATAGTAGACTGATTAAAAGATAGCAAAATCCATTTTCGGTTTTGAACAGTAGGAAGCCATTCAATAGCACATAGATCTATCTGTCTGTAGTGACAGTGCAGAAGTTGCCCTAAAGAGGTTTTGATTGCTCGCCTAGAATCCCAACGTCCAGTATTGAGACTATTCAGGGAGATACAGAGAGCAACCTGCTGTGTCTGAAGTAAACGGTTTTGCTTGCAGGGAATTTCCTCTTTTGTATCCAGAGAGGCGTTAGTCTGTATACGACCACCACTCTTTACCTTATCAGAGAGTAGGGATTTATTAGTACAGTCATTTGGTCATTGCACACTTTTGTCAGTTTGTTTAACTTTAACGACTTGCCTTTATCAGAGCGCATGCCAGGAATGTCTTGCTTTGCCGGAGCTTCTGCATTAGTTTTAATGGAGGCAGCACGTCCGGCTGCGTATTTTTGACAAAAGCCTCAAAGTCTTTTTTCAGCAGATCTAAGTCATATTTTATAGCTGACAGCTGCTCAAATAGTGAGATAACAGTTTCAGCTGTAAGAAGACATTGCTTTGCCATAAACTCCATTGTATTTTCCCATGGGAGTCTCTCCAAATTCTGATTTTGTATCTTATTTTAAAACTTATTTTTATTTCCCTTGAAGTTATTAGGTGAGCTAGCAAGTTGTACTGGAGGCATACAGTGAGAGACCGAGAGGGAGTCCAAATTTTCATTTAGCTCTTCCCTGACAGATAGTGAGAGCTCTAACAACTGTTGTTTTTCCAGTTCTGTTTGAAAGTCCCATTCAAGTGATTCAAGGGCTGCACATTTGTTGGAAGTGGGAGGAAGATTGGCTTTACTTATAGCTTCCTTTCATGTAAAAAGTTCTTCTATCTTTGGTTGTTTAGCAGACTTTGAAGAGGAGAGAGAGCCTGGAATGATTCCATGTCGTTTCTTTTTCCCATGTTGTTCAAATCCACTCGGACACTTTTACTTGCACCTTTTACTCCACAATTGTCTCACCGTAAAAATTGTGAATATATTAAGATAGTCTAATAGTAAAAATCTAATTTAAAATCTACGGTAACCTGTTTTGTTGTTTATTCATTCAGTCACTTCTGACTCTTCGTGACTTCATGGACCAGCCCACGCCAGAGCTTCCACCCCCAGCTCCCCCAAGGACGAGTCCGTCACCTCCAGAATATCATCCATCCATCTTGCCCTTGGTCGGCCCCTCTTCCTTTTGCCTTCCACTTTCCCTAGCATCAGCATCTTCTCCAGGGTATCCTGTCTTCTCATTATGTGGCCAAAGTTTGTTTATTTATTTATTTGTTGAACTTATATCACCGCCCATCTCCCCCCACAAGGGGACTCTGGGCGGTTTACAACAAAGTTAATTATTAAAAACATGTAAAATACAATATACCATTCTGAAATAAATTAGAATAAATATATAAAATCCAAGGGCTATGATGTTATATTTAAAAGAGCTCTATGGCACAAGCCACCCCCAAGAGGAGCTATTACCCTTCCCATCCCAAGTGAGGTGGCAGAGCCAGGTCTTCAATTGTTTTCGGAAGGTCAGGAGTGTGGGGGCTTGCATCACCTCCAGGGGCAGAATGTTCCAAAGGGCGGGTCCACTGCCAAGAAGGCCCGCCTCCTGGACCTTGCCAGATGGAATTCTTTTACAGACGGGGTCCGTAGCAAGCCCTCTCTGCATAACCGGGTGGGGCGGGTCGACGCTGTGGGGATGAGGCGGTCCCTCAGGTAACCTGGTCCCATGCCATGTAGGGCTTTAAAGGTGACAGCCAACACCTTGAATTGGACCCAGAAGCAAACTGGTAACCAATGCAGCTCACGCAGCAGAGGTGTCACATGTGCCGATCTTGGGGCACCCATAACTGTGCGTGCAGCTGCATTCTGGACCAGCTGAAGCTTCTGGATACTCTTCAAGGGTAGCCCCATGTAGAGTGCATTGCAATAGTCTATATGGGAGATGACAAGGGCATGAGTGACTGTACGGAGGGCATCCCGGTCCAGGAAAGGGCGTAGCTGGCATACCACTCGAAGTTGCACAAACGCCCTTCTGGCCACGGCTGCCACCTGCTCTTCGAACAGGAGTCGTGAGCCCAGAAGGACCCCCAGGTTCCGCACTACGTCTGAATGGGGTAGTGCCACCCTATCCAGATCTAAAGATGACAACTTCCTGGATCCCGAGGCGCCATCAATCCACAGCCACTCCATCTCACCAGGGTTCAGTTGAAGCCTGTTGTTCCCCATCCAGACCCCCACAGCCTTCAGACACTGAGAAAGGGCAGCCACTGCATCACTTAGCTCACCTGGGATGGAGATATACAATTGAGTGTCATCAGCATATTGATGATACCTCATCCCGTGTTGTACTTCAGTTTTGCCTTTAGTATCATTCCCTCAAGTGAGCAGTCTGGCTTGATTTCCTGGAGTATGGACTGGTTTGATCTTCTTGCAGTCCAAGGCACTCTCAGAATTTTCCTCCAACACCACAGTTCAAAAGCATCTATCTTCCTTCGCTCAGCCTTCCTTATGGTCCAGCTCTCACAGCCATAGGTTACTACAGGGTATACCATTGCTTTAACTATGCAGATCTTTGTTGTCAGTGTGATGTCTCTGCTCTTAACTATTTTATTGAGATTTGTCATTGCTCTCCTCCCAAGAAGTAGATGTCTTCTGATTTCCTGGCTTCAGTCAGTGTCTGCAGTAATCTCTGCACCTAGAAATACAAAGTCTGTCACTGCCTCCACATTTTCTCCCTCTATTTGCCAGTTATCAATCAAGCTGGTTGCCATAATCTTGGTTTTTTGAGATTTAACTGCAACCCAGCACTTTCTTCTTTCAGCTTCGTCATAAGGCTCCTCAGCTCCTCCTCGCTTTCAGCCATCAAAGTGGTATCATCTGCATATCTGAGATTGTTAATGTTTCTTCCCACGATTTTAACTCCAGCCTTGGATTCATCAATGCAAGCTCAATCCAATCCAATCCAATCCAATCCAATCCAATCCAATCCAATCCATGGTGGCTCAGCGGGTAAGACGCCAGGCTTGTCGATCGGAAGATCGCAAGTTCGGAGGTTCGAATCCCTAGCCCCGCGTGACGGATTGAGCTCCCGCACTAGCTCCAGCTCTTGCCAACCTAGCAATTCGATAGCATGCAAATTCAAGTAGATGAATAAGTACCACTTTGGTGGGTAGGTAACAGCGTTCCGCACGTGTCATGTGGCCACATGACCGTGGAAGCATCTTCAGACAATGCTGGCTCTTCGGCTAACAAACAGAGATGAGCACCGGCCCCTAGAGTTGGACACGGCTGCACAAAAATGTGTGGGGGGAACCTTTACCTTTACTTTACCTTGGATTCATCAAGCCCAGCACATCACATGATGTGTTCTGCATACAAGTTGAATAGGTAGGGTGAGAGTATACAACCCTGCCATACTCCTTTCCCAATCTTAAACCAGTCCATTGTTCCATGGTCTGTTCTTACTGTTGCTTACCGCGCCTAGAAATACAAAGTCTGTCACTGCCTCCACTTTTTCTCCCTCTATTTGCCAGTCATCAATCAAGCTCGTTGCCATAATCTTGGTTTTTTTGAGGTTTAACTGCAACCCAGCTTTTGCACTTTCTTCTTTCACCTTCGTCATAAGGCTCCTCAACTCCTCCTCGCTTTCAGCCATCAAAGTGGTATCATCTGCGTATCTGAGATTGTTAATGTTTCTTCCAGCGATTTTAACTCCAGCCTTGGATTCCTCAAGCCCAGCATGTCGCATGATGTGTTCTGCATACAGGTTGAATAGGTAGGGTGAGAGTATACAACCCTGCCGTACTCCTTTCCCAATCTTAAACCAGTCCGTTGTTCCGTGCTCTGTTCTTACCGTTGCTACTTGGTCGTTATACAGATTCCTCAGGAGGAAGACAAGATGACTTGGTATCCCCATAACACCAAGAACTTGCCACAATTTGTTATGATCCACACAGTCAAAGGCTTTAGAATAGTCAATAAAACAGAAATAGATGCTTTTCTGAAACTCCCTGGCTTTCTCCATTATCCAGTGGATATTGGTAATTTGGTCTCTAGTTCCTCTGCCTTTTCTAAACCCAGCTTGTACACCTGGCAATTCTCGCTCCATGAATTGCTGGAGTCTACCTTGCAGGATCTTGAGCATTACCTTACTGGCATGTGAAATAAGTGCCACTGTTCGATAGTTTGAACATTCTTTAGTGTTTTCCTTTCTTTGTATGGGGATATATGTTGATTTTTTCCAATCTGATGGCCATTCTTGTGTTTTCCAAATTTGCTGGCATATGGCATGCATCACCTTGACAGCATCATCTTGCAGGATTTTAAACAGTTCAGCTGGGATACCATCGTCTCCTGCTGCCTTGTTGTTAGCAAAACTTCTTTAGGCCCATTCAACCTCACTCTTCAGGATGTCTGTCTCTAACTCACTGACCACACCATCAAATCAAAACGGTAACCTATTTTAACTAAAACTATCTAAAGAAAACAAAAATAGCTAAAATATACTATTTAAAAATAAAATTTAAAGGGCAGGAGCATGGAAAAATGTGTGTTGCTGGGCTGCTATGTTGGCTCCACACCCCTGAGATGTGTCAAGAAGATGCAGAAGATGCAACATAGAAAACAAAGCAGAACATGGCAAAGGAAAAAGAAGAGTTAGTTGCTTTGCTTTGTTTTGTTTTTCAAAGGATATATCATTAACCCTCAAATTCCTGGAAACTGTAACTGTCCTAGAATGGAATGTGAGAGGCAATAGAGAGGATCAGTAATCTCTACATCTATTAATCCAAAGTGGAAAATTTGTGGTCCTCTAGATAACACTGAACTATCACTCTGAACAGCTTCCACCACTGAGTAGACAGATTTTAACTGCTGGGAGTTATAGTTTAGTAATTAGACAACCCATGACCCATTGGGTCATCCTTTCAGAGACATTTCCTTACCTAAACAGAGAAACAGAATGACAACTGGTGGGCAAAAAAGCAGTGGGAGTGACTTCCAACTTCCTGCTGGCTTCTCCATTGCCATTGCTTGTGGGAAGCTGGTAGGGAGTGTCAGAAATTACTCCTCCTCCTCCTGCTTTGCTGGGCAGAGGGGGAACCGTGGACCATGAGGAAAACTGCACCCCCACTCAGAGCCACAACTAGGGGGGCCAAGCGGGGCATGTGTCCCGGTCGCCACGCTGGGGGGTGCACCAAAATGATGACCGGGGGGCACCAAAATGACACAATAACCCATGGGGGGTGCACGGAATTCATGTTTGCCCCGGGTGACACAGACCCTAGTTCCATCCCTGCCCCCACTTCCCATCCCAGCTTGTCACTCCAAGTCACTCCCTTGTCCTTCCCTCACTGCCCACCGGCATTAAGAGATTTCAAATTTTGGCCTCAGTTCCAAAGCAGCCAATTGCTGCTCACCTGTCAGGGCTTGCCACCAGTTGATTGGACACAGGGGCCAGAGGGAGGCAGGAAAGAAGGCAGGGATATGCCCTCCCATCCTCCCATCTTCCCTTGCACTATGCAACCTATGGGTTTCTGGGAAGTGTAGTTGAAAGGTTTGGTGGCGCTGAAGTGGACCATAACTTTGCCAAGTTTCAATTCCACAGGAGTAATGGGTCCCAGATTTTGGATGCATTCTGTAAGTTAGCCCATTTTAGGTACTTGGTTCAAAAAATTGTTGCCCTATGATGCACTATTTCACCCAGTTGAAGGTTACAAACAGACAAGCAGACACAAGAGTTTTAGTAGTATATAGATAGATACACAGAGTACCACTGGTTTCCCATATTTGCCATACAGATTGGCATGCTATGTTGCTTTACAGAAGACAGTCCTCCGTTTGATATTTTCTGTTCAATCCAAATTTGATTTGAGGAAAACAAATAAAGAAGGAAGAGCAGAGGCTGTGATATTGCTTGTAAAACTGGTTCAGTATGCAGTAAGCAAAATGAGCATATGCACAGGGTCCCATGGTTACAGTTGTCCCCTTTATAATACAATGTATTGCATTTTTATAATAATTATTTCTTAACTTCCACTAGGTGCATATATTTTTATACACATATTTTTGCAAATCAGCTTTGACCTCTATTTTGCTGGCACATTGGTAAAGCATATATGGCTGTGTTTTGAATGGTGGCTACTAAGCTTTGAATGAGGAACTTCCCAGTTAAGTTTTAGTTGGTTTATACTAGCTCTCTTTTTCTCCTATATAATAGGAGATTTAAAAAAAATCCTTGGCAATTTTAGAAATGGCTTCAGTTAGAAATTAGTTCTTGGGTTTATATCAACAAAAATAGCTCTCCAGATAGTTGAGAGAAGGAAAGGCGTGTTACTTTTACCCATACATGACACCACTTTTAATGAGAGTGTTATGGAGAGGACACTTGGACCAAGGTAGCAAACAGTGGATTAAAAGGAATTATGTGCTTTACACCCACATAATTATAACTGTAAATTGAGTAGCAGCCCAAAGCATTACAGCAATAAAAAACCAAAATCAATTTTAATCTTTAAGGACACTGCAACATTCGTCTTCACCAAGGCTAGTCCAGTCCAGGTAGGAAATGAAAAATATGAATTTGATCTCCTTTAGCTGTAAATATCATTTTCTATATTGAAGATCAGATCTCTGCCAACCACATTCTACTTCCTTTGGGAAAATTATCAACAGATCAGAGCACACACACATATATAGCCACCTCCTCTGATAGGCATCCAACAGAGGCCACAGTGATATCATGAGCATTATGATGTCATTGGCCAGTACATAATTCACTTTTATGTGAATGTATGTGATTTATTTATGTAATGATGTTTATGTGATGATGCTATGATGTGAACAATGTCATTCCCCAACCCCCACTCTCTATGGCAGAGCTTTCCAAACTTTTCATGTTGGTGACACACTTTTTAAACATGCATCATTTCGCAACACACTCTTACAGCAGGGCATCATTTCGTGACACACTCTTACAGCAGGGCACGAGGCAGGCACTAGGACCTGCGCGGAATCTTGGCAGGGCAGGTTTGGAGGCAGCAAGGCACAAGGCAGGCACTAGGACCTGCGTGGAATCCTGGCAGGGCTCGGAGGCAGAAGTAGCCTCGACACACCCAGACACTGCAGCCGACACACTAACGTGTCCCGACACACAGTTTGGAAAGCTCTGCTCTATGGATATTCATAGGGGAACAATAATCAGGTGCACCCTGTGTAAAGTGTTTCAGAGCACAGGCATGACAAAACCTGCAAACTTCCACTGAATGTCAGATATGAGCAGATTTTAATATCCACATGTTTGGTTCTGCTTCCATCTGTTCCTGCATTCAGTCGAAGGCTTGGAAAGTGTCCTCTCACTTATATATTTCATTGATGAGTATACAGTATTGTAGTCACACATAGATTTAAGACTAGATAACCATTTATCTGGCATTTTTGCATACATATGTTCTGGTTATTTTTCGTTCTAATGCAATTTAGTGGTATCAAAGTATTAACATATAGCAAGAATACATGTGATTTGGATTCCTAGCGTTTTGCTTAAACAATTCGATAGGTTTAACTGTGGATTGGTTAAAATATTGTCAGAACACACCATGTTTGTGCCATACCTTCCAAATGCTTTTATTCAGCTGAGAAGGGCCATATTTAGAAAACTTTCTTGGGGAAAACCAACTCTCTAACAACTTGATTTTTCTCTCCTTACTTGCATTATATATGTCTGTAAAAACTGAAGTTGAAGCCAAGGGAGGAGGCTTATGAAAGGATTGCTTTCAACAATGTTATATAAAACTTTATTTGTATATAAAGTAAAGGTAAACTCAACTCCTGGTAACTACATTCATGTGGTTTTCCTGGAAGTTCTATGAAAGTAGCTTGGCACTGCCTTCTTCTAGGATTGTTTCTGACTTTTCAGTCCAGCCAACAGCTGTGGAAATCCCAGGAGGTTTTCTATCCCAGCCCTAAGGTTGACCCTACTTAGCTTCCAATGTCAGCCAAGGTAGACTTGGTGTTGCAACCTCCTGATATATCTTTATTTCTTATACCTTTCACAGTTTGTTCATAAAGCTACATGTTCTCATTGAGGTAAACAAGGAAACCAGCATGAAACAACATCTTAAAAGCAATTGCTGATTTTTTGTTGTTTATTTGTTCAGTCGCTTCCGACTCTTCGTGACTTCATGGACCAGCCCACGCCAGAGCTTCCTGTCGGCCGTCACCATCCCCAGCTCCCCCATGGTTGAGTCTGTCACCTCCAGAATATCATCCATCCATCTTGCCCTTGGCCGGCCCCTCTTCCTTTTTCCTTCCACTTTCCCTAACATCAGCATCTTCTCCAGGGTATCCTGTATTCTCATTATGTGGCCAAAGTACTTCAGTTTTGCCTTTAATATCATTCCCTCAAGTGAGCAGTCTGGCTTTATTTCCTGGAGTATGGACTGGTTTGATCTTCTTTGAATCGCCCATCTGAAAACATACAAAATTCAGATTTAATTATTTTAAAATGCAATGACAGCAGATAAAATAAAATAACATATACATATTTAAAATAATAGAATATCACAAGTTCTTAGAATCATAGATAAAATAATACCCAAATATGTCACTGAAATCTTGTGAGAGTTTAGTTGATTCACATGAGATTACATGAGATTACATGCAGTTTTACAAATGGTTTTTAAGACACCACATGAAATCATATTATGGTACCTGGAGCCTCCAAACATATCCAATTTTGCTTTAACTATTAGCTAATTCTCTCTACTTCTCTATTAAGGTTATAGCTTCCTTCTATTACAGAGCTTTCCAAACTGTGTGTCGCGACACAAGTGTGGCGACACACACAGTCTGGTGTGTCGCCACACAACCCGGAAGCGCTGATCATCATCAGCGCTTCCGGGTTTTCCCACGGCGACACACCAACGGCGGCACGCAAAAACCGAAAGCGGCAGCAGTGCTTCCGGGTTTTTGCGCGCTGCCACAACGGCGGCACTTCTGGATTTTCCCGCGGCGACACACCAACGGAGGTTGGTGTGTCACCGCGGGAAAACTTTGGAAAGCCCTGTTCTATTACATAATCCACTCCTAGGAGATTATACATCACAGTTCTGTTTATTGTACTCTTTGATTATCTGACATTTTAAAAGTACAGCTCCTGATCAGCAAACATTTGTTGAACTCTATCATTTTCAATATCAGAATGTACCTCAGGAGTATATGCATGAGTTCTTACACCTACTTTCTTGGCACCCCAGAGATGATCAGGCATGGTAGCCAATGAAAAGAAAGGAATTCTGCAACTGGAAGAAATACTTGGCTGACAGTCATGACTTCTGAAGTCTTGGAAGGTTTCCTATTCTGAAAGGTGTTTCTCTTAGTTATGAAAGAGCATCATATACCATAAAAATAAACAATTAGCCCAATAAGAATTCTATTTGTGGGACAAAACATTCTGGGGGGGGGGAGGTTCTGGATAAGCTCTGGTTGCTCTTTCTAGTGCAATGATTATCACATGATGCAATAAATATGATACTTTCCAGATAATTACTTGGATTTTCTCCCTCTTTGTTTTTGTTTTTTAAAGCTGGAGGCCAAAGATACAGAGCTCAGCAGATAATTAAATGTATTCATCAAATTGTTCAATGCATTTCTTCATGATACCTTTGAATAAATGATTCAACCTTTTAATTATTCATCTGGTCTTAATTAATATTTTTAATTATTTTCTAATTATTATTTGAAATCTGAATGAAAAGCAGAGTATCCCAACCTGGGATTCTTCAGACGGATCAGATTACAACACCCCAAATTCCTAATTTGGGGTGTTGTAGCCTAATATTTGTAAGGACACCAGTTGGGAAAAGCTGTTAAAGAGGATATTACGGTGTGCAGTTATATGGAATTCAGCAATAGCAAACTATGTTTTGTACTCCACTATATACAGTAGCCAAGAAAAGGAAGTAAATGGCTGATGATTAGCAAATAGAAACTACCATACTTTGGGCATATGATGTTAGTGGATGGTAGGCTAGGAAAAAACAATTAGGCATAACAAGGAAGCAGAAGAAGGCAAAGGAAACAGATCAGATGGATGAATGATCAAAGAAATTATAAAACTACCCTTGGAAGAACTACAAGCTATTACTAGTGGCATGTTGAGATGGCAAACATTTGTCCATGCAATCACCAAGAATGGAGTCCAACTCAGGGGTATTTAACTACCCGTTGCTCTATCTATAACCTGAAACAAGGTTCTGTTCTTTGCTCTGCCTATAGGTTGATGCAAGTCTTACTATAATGCAGCATATGGATGTCAGTTTACCGTTGAGTTGAATGGAAGCTAAGACAAGCATCAAAGAAATGTAAAATCCAGAGAAAACTAACCATGAAAGATATATAAATATGACAAATAAATAAATAAACAAACAAACCAGCATTTTTCCTAACATGAAGGCCATCTGTGAGTAGTGAACTGTAGCTCTTGACACGCTGGTCTCTTTGGTGATACAATTTGAAAAAGCAATTTATTTTCTAGGGCAGAGCTTTCCAAACTGTGTGTGGCGACACAAACGTGTGTCGCCACACACAGTCTGGTGTGTCGCCACACAACCCGGAAGCGCTGATGATGATCAGCGCTTCCGGGTTTTCCCGCGGCGACACACCAATGGCAGCGCGCAAAAACTGAAAGCGGCAGCAGCGCTTCTGGGGTTTTGCGGGCTGCTGCAATGGCGGCACTTCCGGGTTTTCCCACGGCGACACACCAACGGCAGTTGGTGTGTCGCCGCGGGAAAACTTTGGAAAGCCCTGTTCTAGGGTCTTCTTAAGGATGTACAGTAGTAATTTGGGAGACACTTATTGCCCTACACTTTATTAATACCCCAGCAAGGAAAAAAGGATAGGATACATCCATACTTGCTGCTCTGCACTTCTTCTGAGTTATTCAGTAAAAGCCCAGTGGTGTCTCAGAAGATCACTTAATCACTCCCTACAAACAATGGGCTCATTGTTCATAATCATAGGATGAAATCAATGAACCCCAACATATTAATCAAGAATTGTATATGATGGTCAAATCTGAATTAGCTTTAGAAAACACACCTAATTTCTAGTGCCTTAAAATACCTTGAAAGATTCAAAACAGACCAACAAATAAAAAATGGGTTAAGATTTTTAAATAAGTGTGGTGTTGCTTTATATACAAGGATTTTGGCCTAGAGAGATGCTCAATTTCTCATTTGTAGCAAATCAGGATGTTAAGCACTTATTCTGTGTTGCGGAAATGCTGTGGAAACTGTTCTGTTTTTGTTTTAAATTGTAGCTGACTTGAACCAAACCATCACTGAGAATGTATAGTCGAAGGCTTTCACGGCCAGAATCCGATGGTTGTTGTGGGTTTTCCGGGCTGTGTGGCCGTGTTCTGGCAGTTTTGGAACCAAAACTGCCAGAGCACGGCCACACAGCCCGGAAAACCCACAACAACCATCACTGAGAATCTTATATTTTGGACATACTGCTAGAAGTCAGAAAGTGTAGCTGCTTTCAACATAAACTGTAGTGTCTGTACGCAGCACTACAAAGGAAACGTGGTAACTCCCAAATGCATATTTAATGGCACCCTGACACCATCTCTTACAGTGCGGCATTTGAGATGTTTCTCAGCTTTTTCTGAATCAGGCACAATTTCTCACAATGCACTTGGGCTTGTCAAATAACATGGGAAGTATCATTGCTGGGCTGTCACAAAGACATTGCTGGGCTGTCACAAAAACATTTCCTTTTTGTAATGGTTTAAAATCAGAAGGATGGGTGTAGTCCAAATATATTTTTAGAGGTGGCTGGAGGAGGCAGTGAAGATATCCTCTCCCTTCAAAAACTTGTACTGACTAGCTTGCTGCATTCACTTCTTATGATCCCCCAAAAGTACTCATATACATAAATTGGCATTTATTTTGTTATATTAAAGTACACATGTAGGGTCACATAAATAGAAATAAGACATGTCTCAACAAAGAGAATAATACCATGAACATACTGAGACTCTGTTTTGTCTCCTATCCAGGGACTCCCTTTTTTTTAATCCATTTGATCGTGTCCAACTCTGGGAGACTGCCTGGACAAATCCCTGCAGTTTTCTTGGCAAGGTTTTCCTTCTTAGGGCTGAGAGAAAGTGACTGGCCCAAGGTCACCCAGCTGGCTTCATGCCTAAAGCGGGACTAGAACTCATGGTCTCCCGGCTTCTAGTCTGATGCCTTAACCACTACACCAAACTGGCTCTCCAGGACTCCCTACTGTTGGCAATTTCAAGATCCCTGCCCTCCATTCTCCAAGTATTACAATATATACTTGTCCAGGCATTTCGGTCTTCTTTGCAGGGTCTCATCTAGGTGCCAAATGAAACTAAGTGAGTGGCTATGGGGAAGAAGGCATTTTTGTTTATGGGGTCCTACTTGTGGGAGGAAAAGACATGAGTTTATGTAGTTTTGGTGCCAAAGACCTCCCTCTCCTCTGAGGCATTATAATATTATTAGATTTGGATCAGACAGCCTTCAGATAAAATAGAGATAAACAACCCTGTGGTTTTGCAAAACAGCCCAATATCACTCTGCTGAAATTTGGCTTTGACAGGTCAACACCAAAATAAGCCTAGAAAAGATGTGCTAAATATCTGCAAGGCAAAATACAATCATTTGCAGCCTTACTGTTCCCCTTATCCCGAGCTTTCAAAAACATGACCATTCCTTTTCAATCAATCAATCAATCAATCAATCAATCCATAATATTTATTCGGTCAATGGCCAGCAAAATTTTAGAGGAGAAAAACAAAATAAAACAAAGAAATACAATAATATACTACCAACTAATATAATATATCACATAATAATATAGCATTCACTCTGCTATTACTATATTAATACATTTGTTATCTAGGTAGTGTGAGCCTAAAAGATTAGTAAGTATAAAATAGAAATAAAAATATATATCCCATAATGATTTATTAATTAAGATATTTTAATTTAAAAGTAATTTTTAAAACAAGGGAATTACTTCTTTAGCTGGTTTTGTCTTATTCTCATTGCAGCAACACAAAATCTGGCTACTGCACACGTAATGTATGGTTTTAGATCCTGAAGAAGATGGTTCACGTAAAAATTATCTGGATTCCCAGGGAATTTATCTACTAGGGGCAAAATGTAGATTGACCTAATGTCCCTATAGGATTTACAATGTAACAGTACATGTGAGATGGTTTCAACTTCCTCTTCACCACATGGGCAAATACGCTCAGCTATAGGGATTTTATTATACCTGCCTTGTAGTACTGCAGATGGAAGAATATTGAATCTAGCTATGAAGAATGCAATTCTCAGCTTAGGGAAAGTTAGATTTAGCAAATAACTTGCTGGTTCCCATATGCCCGTTTATCCAAATTCTGTCGTGTTGTGGCAACCTGTTAACTTCAATCTGCAACTCCATGTCCCTTATTCTTTGAATGACTAGTTGTCTAGCTTTTCAATGATATCACTTCTGTACTGGAAGCCTTTTGTGGCCCACTGGCAAGTCCAGAGTTGTAGCCACCAAGCTGAAAAAATAGTACCTCATTTCTGGAATAGAGGATTATTTATTTATTTATTTATTTATTTATTTATTTATTTAGTTAGTTAGTTAGTTAGTTAGTTAGTTAGGCTGCCCATCTCAACAAGTGTCTCTGGGTGGTGAACAAACTCAAAATAAAGTAAAAAAATTGCAATAATATTAAAATACATAGCAGCCGAGAAAATACCATATCCCATAATCACTAATACAACCAAGAAATGGGGCCGTGCACATACCTGGGGCCCCAGGCCTGGACACAGAGCCAGGTCTTTAGGGCCTTATGAAAGGCCAGCAGGGTTGGGGCCATCCTGATCTCCGGAGGGAGAATGTTCCATAGGGCAGGTGCTACAGCAGAAAAGGCACATCTTCTAGGACCCGCCAATACACACCTAGCCATTTGCCATAGTCCTTTCACCAATGAAAAAATGAGTGTGTGATAAATTTAAATTAACTTGAACTCAGAATTCTTCAGTGTGCCATAGAACCAAGCCACGTGGGGGTCTTGCAGAGCATCCTTCAATGTAATGTGGCTTTGGGTGAAGGGAATTCAGCTGATAAATATTGCTGATACCCTCAGCCTGACTTCCACTTCTCAAATTTATAGTTTAGCTGAATGAGGGAGTCTCAGTCAGAATGGACAAAATTCTGGATTCATCTGAGCAAGTGGAACAGCTGCATGGCATCTGCCCAAAATATAAAACAGCACCAATTAGACCCAAGGTAGCTCTGCCAACTTGGATATTGATAAAGGTATTCTGGATTCTTCTGACGTTACATAGTTTAGTTGATATTCCTAGAGGAATTCCAAATGGTGAAAACTTAGATGCAGCTTCCAGGGGAAAAGCAAGTAGGTAAGTAAGTCTAGGGTATGGAAGGTTCTAATTATTATACTACATGGTTTCATTTTAAGTAGAGATTTCCTTTCTCCTGCAAACTACAGTATATCTTGTGGTTGTGGTAGTTAAAAAAGGTAAAGGTTCCCCCCGCACATTTGTGCAGTCGTGTCCGACTCTAGGGGCCGGTGCTCATCTCCGTTTGTTAGCCAAAGAGCCAGCGTTGTCTGAAGATGCTTCCACGGTCATGTGGCCACATGACGCGCGTGGAACGCTGTTACCTACCCACCGAAGTGGTACCTATTCATCTACCTGCATTTGCATGCTTTCGAATTGCTAGGTTGGCAAGAGCTGGGGCTAGTGCGGGAGCTCACTCTGTCATGCGGAATGATTCTAATTATTATACTACATGGTTTCAGTTTAAGTAGAGATTTCCTTTCTCCTGCAAACTACAGTATATTTTGTGGTTGTGGTAGTTACAAAGAAGGAAATATTTCTATTATCTTCCAACCTTGTGCTGGTTAATGACCACAATAAATTTATTTATTTATTTATTTATTTATTTATTTATTTATTTATTTATTTTCTTCCAAAGAATAGACAAGATGCAAGTGCTCACTGGTTAACCAGCAGGTATCAATTTCTGGAATGCTTGCTTGTGACATTATGTCTATGACATTTATGACATTATGCTTGTGACATTGTGTTCCCTTGTTTACATACAAGGGAAGAGTTGTGGTAAGTTTTATGATAAGCTATTAAACCTGAATGGATGAAAAAAATGGTTTTGCAACATCTCTGAGAATACATCTGTTGTTAACTTCACCTTTTATTAGTGTGAAAGTTTGTGGGGCTTGACAATTACCTGGAACAAATTTTGCAAGATCTCATAAAACATATTGAGCTTTATAGGCACATTGTTTACAGTCCTTTGAATTTATGCATCCATACCTCTTAAGTGAAGATTTCATCCATATTGAGAATGAGCATAGTTCTAGTACCAACAAATGCCTATAATGATAATAATGGTTTTCTACATCCACTGGATATAAGCTTTTTCCTTCTTCCCTTCCTTTGGAAACAGTATAGTTCCCAGATATAACCTAACCTATACTACTTTTATTCTGTTTTTAAGTATTGTTAGTCACCCAGTCATCTATTTTGAGATGGCCAAAATTTAATGATTAAATATAAATTTAAAGAAAGAAAGAAACAAACAAACCTGCTGTACATACATGCATACCTTTTATACATGGTTTAAAGTATAAATGGTGTTTAAATTGGCATAAACATTGGGTTCTGCCTAATTCTGAATTGAGCTGGACTTCTTTGAAAAGAATGTGACCTTCTGAGATGAAGCAGGATTCCCTCCAAAGAAATCTGAACCAAAGGTGGACCTTTACAAAACTTCATTAATTACTCAGCAAATTCAGACTTCTGAAAGTATCAGTGCTGCTTTACAGTCAGAACCATGTAATTTGGTACTTCAGCATCCAAGAAAAATACAGATGGGGAATATATGTAAAGTATCTCCAATTATGATAATCAGAAGATTCTTTTTGTGAAATAGTTTACTAGAGCAGATCTGTACTAGCATATATTGCCCACATCACAACAGCCTCTACAGACTGGAAACACATTTCCAAAACACACAGACCCACCCAGGAATCTCATTATAGCATTCCATATCACCATCATGTTACTATGTGAAAAGTATTTTAGGTCTGAACTCAGGTTTGTTGTTAGTGAAATAGGGGTGGAGATACTGCATGCAAAACTGACACATTCAGGACCTATTTTATTTTCCAAGTTAAGAATGGATAAAAGTGTCAGGAACAGCTGGTTCTGTGTATAGTTTCCATTCAGTGAGTCACAGAAACAGATGACAACTTGTCAACTAAGTAACTTTAACAGAGATACATGAAATGTTCCATGCTAAAATACCTGGTTTTGAGTGTTTCAAATATGGTGGGAATCACCAGAGTTCCAGGATTTTTTGTCTTGACTGTGGAACAGATCCTGGACAAAACAGGGCTCTTTCAAGCAACAATGCTCTGGGCATTTTGAACATTTCCAGTTCTGTGATCTGTTTACTATTTTATTAAGTCTGATTAGCCTGGTTTCTGAAACCCCATTTTCAGTATTGCCAATAAGTTGCAGAACCAGTTCCATCCTCTTTGCTTTTGGTGCCAAGTAAAGAAAGTGAGGATGAAGAATATGTCTATGAAGGTTCTCAGTCATCCAGGTGGAATTGTCTGTAGCTTGAATAATGTCAACTGGATTTCTATTTTCTCAGTGGAAACATTTCGCTCCTTATCCAAGGAGCTTCTTCAGTCTGAGCAAAGTTAGTAAGGGAATCCTTAAATATGTTTCTAGGTGGCTGTGTGACCTTACACCTGGGGCTAGGTCATGGTTATTTTGAGATGTTATTTCTAAGTCCCTTTATCATCTAAAGGAGGATCGTTAAGATCACCATGCTGCTGTTGAGCTTGCGAAATGGTCTTAATCTTCCTAGGCACAGAAGACAAAGCAGGAAGGAAAATAGGGGAAAGATTGTGCCTGAGGCCCCCACCTCTATTCAAGGAAGGATTTTCCAAGTTGGCATAACTTGGAAAATCCTTGACCCCTCTCTCAAACCACCTATCTTCTCTGTCTAAAATGTGAACATTAATGTCCTCAAATGAGTGTCCTTTTTCCTTTAGATGAAGATAAACTGCTGACTCTGGTCCTGTGGTGTTACTTCTCCTGTGTTGGGCCATCCTCCTGTACAAAGGTTGTTTGGTTTCTCCAATGTAGAGTTCAGAGCACTCCTCACTGCACTGGATTGCATAAACTACATTGCTTTTCTTGTTTCTATGAAGGTTCTCAGTCATCCAGGTGGAATTGTCTGTAGCTTGAATCATGTCAACTGGATTTCTATTTTCTCAGTGGAAACGTTTCGCTCCTTATCCAAGGAGCTTCTTCAGTCTGAGCAAAGTTGGTAAGGGAATCCTAAATATGTTTCTAGGTAGCTGTGTGACCTTACACCTGGGGCTAGGTCATGGTTATATTGAGATGTTATTTTCAACTTTTCAACCAAACAACTTTTGTACAGGAGGATGGCCCAACACAGGAGAAGTAACACCACAGGACCAGAGTCAGCAGTTTATCTTCATCTAAAGGAAAAAGGACACTCATTTGAGGACATTAATGTTCACATTTTAGACAGAGAAGATAGGTGGTTTGAGAGAGGTGTCAAGGAATCCATTTATGCCAACTTGGAACATCCTTCCTTGAATAGAGGTGGGGGCCTCAGGCACAACCTCTCCCCCGTCTTCCTCCCTGCTTTGTCTTCTGTGCCTAGGAAGATTAAGACCATTTCGCAAGCTCAACAGCAGCATGGTGATCTTAACGATCCTCCTTTAGATGATAAAAGGACTTAAAAATAACATCTCAATATAACCATGACCTAGCCCCAGGTGTAAGGTCACACAGCTACCTAGAAACATATTTAGGATTCCCTTACCAACTTTGCTCAGACTGAAGAAGCTCCTTGGATAAGGAGCGAAACGTTTCCACTGAGAAAATAGAAATCCAGTTGACTTGCTTTTCTTGTGTTTTGGAGTTTGATCTTTGGGGTGTACAAGCCTCTGTCTCAGTGTGTTGGTGGGTTTGAAATATACAGGTATGTGGTGTTTGCCAAATATCCATTTTATCTTTTCAGACATGCCAGCCATGTAGGGAATGACCAGGTTCTTCCATTTACTCTGAGTCTCAGCCCTATCTGTCGCTGTTTTAGGTCTGGTAGACTTAGATTTAGTGAAGGCCCAATTTGGATATCCACAGGCCTTCAGAGCTGTTCTCAGGTGCTGATTTTCATTCTTTTTGGAATCCTTGGAGGTGGGGATGGTTTCTGCTCTGTGTGACAATGTCCTGATGACTCCTAGTTTGTGCTGCAGTGGATGGTGGGAGTCAAACATCAGATATTGATCTGTGTGTGTGGGTTTCCTGTAGATCCCTATTTCTAGCTTGCCACCGGTCCCAATGAGGACTTCACAGTCTAGGAATGCCAGTCTGTTGTCCTTGGTGTCTTCTCTGGTGAACCTAATGCTGGCATCTATAGTGTTTATATGGTCCGTGAAGGCCTGTACTTCCTGGGCCTTGATTTTGACCCAGGTGTCATCCAAATACCTAAACCAGTGGGTGGGCACCGTTCCCTGGAATGTGTTGAGTGCTTTCTTCTCCACTTCTTCCATGTATAAATTGGCCACAATGGGTGACACAGGAGAACCCATGGCACAGCCGTGTTTTTGTCTGTAAAAGTCACCTCTGTATGAGAAATAAGTGGTGTTAAGACACAGGTCCAGAAGATGGCAGATCTGGTTTGGGTTGAGATGGTTTCTCCTTTCAAGGGTGCTGTCCTCTTCTAGTCTCTTCCTGACAGCGGATAGAGCATGAGTGGTGGGGATGCTGGTGAAAAGGGAGGACACATCGAAGGAGACCATAGTTTCATCTGTATCCAGTTTCAGGATCTTTGCTTTGGAAACAAATTCTTCCAAATTATGGATGTGGTGTTCAGAGTGTCCAACTAGAGGTGCTAGTATGGTAGAGAGGTGTTTGGTAATGTTGTATGTTACCGAATTAATGCTGCTGATTATGGGTCAGAGGGGTGTTTTTTCCTTGTGGATCTTAGGAAGTCCGTAGATGCAGGGGATGGCTTCTCCAGGATACAGACGGTGGTAGGTAATCCTATCGATGGAGCCATCATGTTCCAATTGTTTCAAACTGTCTATTACCTTTTTCTTGTAATTGTTGGTGGGGTATCTTTTCAGTTTTTCATATGTATGGTGATCCTCCAAAAGTGAGGTAATTTTATTGTGGTAGTCTGCAGTGTTTAGAACCACTGTACATCTTCCTTTGTCAGCAGGTAAAATGGTGATGGTTTCATCTTTGCTGAGGGCTGTCAGGGCTCTCCTCTCTTGGACGGTAAGGTTGGGGGAGAGGAGGTTGAGCACTGGACAGAGCTGCAGATATTTTAAGCCGGAGTTGTTCTGCTTCCTCAAAAGGTAGGTGGTTGTTGTGGATGGCAGATTCTGTGGCTGTAATGAGCTCCACAACCGGAACTTGCTTGGGAGTGATGGCAAAATTAAGACCTGTATCCTTTGAGGATGAAGAAGCAGCTATTTAAGCATTTGCTACTGTGCTTTGCTAGGCCCCAATTGCTGAGGTCTGTAGCTCAGACCATGCTGCACCTGCTTATGTACAGATGAAGGCTCCTCACAGCTGTCAGCCTGAAGGTGGGAAATTTATTACTTTTAAAAGTATCTTTGCTATTGGAAATTTAGTATTTATGGTTTGCATTATGCTTTGTATTCTATGGTTGTTACTGTTTTGCAGGTAGGTAGTCATTAGGCAAATGTAAAAGAATATACTATGCCCTGTGCACATTATATGCAGCTTAGAAATAATGCTGTTGAGACTTTGTGGTTGTAAGACTACGTTATTTTTGTTTGAAGTGCTATGTGCATGCTCTTGTCGCAGAATAGTTGTTGCTAAAGCAATACTTCTTAATGTATTTATTAAGCCTTATGTCCACATTGCCAAATGTAGAACCTGCAGTGTGCTTGGACATTAGGAAGAGAGAGAAGCTTCAAACCAAGACTGTCATTTGTTGTGGTGTCTGAGCTGTGCAGAAATTAATCTTGCTGTGTTTGTTCTATGGAGCATTCTTTGGCTGTTTGCTCAAGCTTTCATTTCCACTGTTTCCTATGGGAATTTAAAAACAATCACACCTTTTTACTGGAAATTGTTAATTTGAAAAAATTAACAAAAAAATCACAGCTGTTTCAGCTCTTACATTGTGATTATGGAACTTTGACCACATAGCCTTAGCTGCTGACACTGCTTGGTGCAGATTTACTATTTGCATCCAAGTAATTCTATCCCTGTATCCATCACAAATTAAAGGCAAAACTGAAGTACTTTGGCCACATAATGAGAAGACAGGATACTCTGGAGAAGAAGCTGATGCTAGGGAAAGTGGAAGGCAAAAGGAAGAGGGGCCGACCAAGGGCAAGATGGATGGATGGTATTCTGGAGGTGACGGACTCAACCATTGGGGAGCTGGGGATGGTGACGGCCGACAGAAAGCTCTGGCGTGGACTGGTCCATGAAGTCACGAAGAGTCGGAAACGACTGAACGAATAAACAACAACAAAAATCCATCACAAATAAGCCTGAATAATCTCACTAGGAGAGAGACAGATTCTGACATGAGTTTGAGAACCAGCTTGTTTCTTTTGTGCCATCCTCTCCTCCTCTCCTCTCCTCTCCTCTCCTCTCCTCTCCTCTCCTCTCCTCTCCTCTCCTCTCCTCTCCTCTCCTCTCCTCTCCTCTCCTCTCCTTCCTCCCTCCCTCCCTCCCTCCCTCCCTCCCTCCCTCCCTCCCTCCCTCCCTCCCTTCCTTCCTTCCTTCCTTCCTTCCTTCCTTCCTTCCTTCCTTCCTTCCAAGCAAAACTAATATTGAGTGAATCTCAGTCCACTCATTTGCAGAGCAAAGATGTTATTAAATGGAGGGGGTAAAGGGGACCCCATAATAATGAGTTTTTAATTACCTCACTCTTTACCTTATTGCTTTCCTATAACCCTCCAATGAAAACCAACAGTGGCAGTTTCTATTAGAAATGTTAATTACTTTTGTGGATAATTAGACTTGCAGCATTTCTGAAACTTCTGACCTATGGGATAAATCTATTCTTCTTTCACTCCTGTTTTGCATTTTTGGGCACTGTTGTGGTGGTGGAAAGAGAGAGATCACCATACTTTGAGTCAAGAAGTTGCTTCAGATGGCAGTAAGGGGTGAGAAAACAGCAGAATCAGTAAATTGGCATATGAAAGACACACCAACATTTTCAAAAGACATATTACAACAAGCTTTGGGCAATGACATGGATTTATTGCTAAGTTAGGGGCAGACAAGGATGCTTTGGGCAAGATGGAATGTGGAGTCCTTGGTGCTCTCTGAGCCTTGTTGTTTTCTTGCAGACGTTTCATTGCCAGGCTAGGCAACATCTTCAGTGCGAAAAGGGAATGGGACTTGCTCTCTGTTTATATACCCTGGCTTGTCCTGCCTGGGTCGGTGGAGGTGTTGTACTCTCCTTGGTAGTTCCTTGGTTGGGCTGTTGTTTGCTGCTTAGTTGATTGACTGAGTTAATAGTTCCTTGATTAGGGTCTATTGTGTTGTTTGATTGCTCCTCTGGTGCTAATCTTGGTGTTAATCTTTGTCTATCTGGGTGTTGATTGCTGGCAAGGAGTTGTTCTGGTCTTCTGGCTTTTCTATTGTCTCTTATGAATGGTATGTAAATGTTGTTTACCTCTATGTGTCTGTTGATGGCTGCTTTGTCTGAGTGCCAAGCTTCCAGGAATTCTCTAGCATTTTTGGATTTGGCTTGGTTTAAGATGCTCACAGTTTCCCAGTTGAAAGTATGGTTAAGTCTGTCCATGTGTTGTGAGATTAAGGAGTTTTCATCGTGTCTTCTGACTGCTAGTTGGTGTTTGTGGATGCATTCTGCTAGTCTTCTGCCTGTCTGTCCTACATAGTGGCTGCTACAGTCCTTACACTGTATGTTGTAGATAACTCCTGTTTTTTCTTCTTGGGCTACTGGGTCTTTTGGTTTACTTATGATGTTCTGAAGGGTTTTGGTTGGTTTGTGTGCTACGGTGATGCCATGTGGTTGTAACAGTCTATTAGTAGTTTCTGAGATGTTTCTGATGTATGGCAGTGTAATCCTTTTCATAGCTTCTGTTGGTTTTGCTGTGGTGGGTTGAGTGGTCAGGCACTTTTTGATAAAGTTGTGTGGATATCCATTTTGCTGGAAGATGCTATATAAGTGGTCTGTTTCCTTTTTCTGGTGTTCTGGGTTGCTGCAGTGTGTTTGTGCTCGTCTGAATAGTGTTCTTACACAGCTCCTCTTGTGTGAGGTTGGGTTATTGCTTTGATAGTGGAGCACTTGGTTAGTGTGGGTAGATTTCTGGTAGACTTGTGTTTCTAGAATGCCATCATTTCCTCTACTGATGAGGATGTCCAAGAAGGGTAGTGTTGTTGTTTTCTTCTTCCCTTGTGAATTTTATTCCTTTGAAGATGTTGTTGATGGTTTCATGTGTTTCCTCTAGGTGTTCCTTTTTTATTATGACGAAGGTGTCATCTACATACCGGATCCATACTTTGGGTTGTATGCGTGGGAGTGCTATCCTTTCTAGACGTTGCATTACAATCTCTGCTATGAGTCCTGAGAGTGGTGATCCCATAGGTGTTCCTTTGGATGGAATGTGATAGAAGCAAATGGGGGGTGGGGCTCATCTTTCTCCTAAAAGGCACAGACAAATTTTCCCAATTTTGTTCATGGAAAGTTGAACCAATCTGATGAGACCTAAAAGACATTATCAAACCGGGCCTCCTCCAGAATTGTTGGCCGTGAATTCCTATAATTTACAGTCAAACATTGTGGGTGGTTGTAAGCTATGGAAATAGAAGTCCAGCACACTTGAAGAGCATACAGGTTGGGAAGGCAGCTACCTAGACTATTAAAATAGTCATTTATGTATATAGAAATGGAAGCTGGAGGATAAATGAATAACTACACATACACCGTGACCTCTATGGCAGCTAAAGATTCAGCCCCCACTTCTAGCATGTGACTAACAAGCAGAAAAAATTAATAAAGTGTAGAAATTGTCCTTGAATACTGTTATGGCTGCAATGAGGTGAAAGTTTATTTCCAGGATACTTTCCTCTGACCTTGCAAACAAGACAGGGACCAGGTTCAGTTCCCTACTTTACATTCTATTCAATTCCTATACAATAGAATCCTGTTCCTGCCTCTTAATCCTTTCTGATCAAAAAGAAGGGAATATTATTCACCTTAGCAAAGCAAGATGAAACTGACAACAAGTAGCAGAGACTAGCTCAACCACAGACCTAATAAGGGAAATGCAACAATATAACTAGGCAAGCATGCCATTCCATCACAAAGTGAGGACACCCACCTTATCTCATCAGCATTCCACCACTCATTAACAAAGGCACAATGGGCATTTCCAGTGCCTCTGCTGCCTCTAAAAATAATGTGTTTTTTAAACGATAAAATGCCTCTTCTTAAACAATCAAACTTATCTGGTTTTCTCTATTTAGTCCCAAGATCCTGACAGCCAGGGCCGCAACTAGGGGGGAGGGCAAGCGGGGCATGTGCCCCGGGCGCCACGCTGGGGGGGGGGCCAAAATGACAAAATAGTATTTATATACTGAATGTTTCCTGGGGCGGGGGGGAAGAATCCATGTTTGCCCCGGGTGTCACAGACCCTAGTTGCCCTTCTGCTGATAGCAAATCAGAGTTGTAGAATTTCTTGTCCCACAATTCAGAACTCTCATAGAAGACCTTACCTTTCTATTGTTCTCTGTTCCTCTTCTTCTCTAGGTTGGAACCCAATGATAGTTGTCTCAATAAAGTGTGTGACCTTCCTGCTTAGAGTTGTGCTCCATTTTTCACCCTCCATGCCAATACTTTTACATAACCTTTTTCTGGCTTGTACTGTGCAGAGTTGCCATATCTGGGTTGCCAAACTCTGGATGACCACTAGATGGCAGACAAAAGACCACCAAATTTTAACTTCTTGTTGCCATCTAGTAATTGCCTGGAGTCTGTTAGTCAATATAAGGTATGCCTAGTA
This sequence comes from Charina bottae, assembly GCA_023362775.1. Lineage (NCBI taxonomy): Eukaryota > Metazoa > Chordata > Lepidosauria > Squamata > Charinaidae > Charina > Charina bottae. Next base: position 29,032,251 of record JALMGJ010000006.1, on the reverse strand, counting down.
CCAAGAAAAGAAATGCTCATTTAGAGGTTCATTTCGAACTTGGCATAGAAATGGTTTTATCTGAAGTTTCTTGGAGCCCTTGTGTTTGTTTTTACAACACTCTGTGTCCACCAATTCTGTGAAAATATTGGGAATCAAATATCCTGGCCTTACCTCAAAGACAGATTTTTTTTTTCTTTCCACCCTCTGTGAGCTTAAAAATTAAACAGGTTAAATGTTTTGAAAAAGTATTTTTCAGTGTTTTGGATTTAACTATACTATATACTGCATGGCTTCCTATTAAGCACCTGCCTTAGCGAACACAAACTATTTTATGGAGATGGTGGCCTTCATAACCATGCCTAAAGGCAAGGTATTATGGGAAAGAAATATTAGGCATATAAGTTGCAGCAAGTATGTGGAGAGTATCAGGTCTGCAAATTCATATTGTCAGGTTATGATCCATGCTGGTAGGCAATAGAGAGAAATACATTATGATGCAGTTGTTCATAATCTTATTCTTTAACTCATATACAGCATTGGCAGCCTATACCAGAGCTGGACCTATAACCTATGTTATATCTATGTAGTAACCTATGGCTGCGAGAGCTGGACCATAAGGAAGGCTGAGCGAAGGAAGATAGATGCTTTTGAACTGTGGTGTTGGAGGAAAATTCTGAGAGTGCCTTGGACTGCAAGAAGATCAAACCAGTCCATACTCCAGGAAATAAAGCCAGACTGCTCATTTGAGGGAATGATATTAAAGGCAAAACTGAAGTACTTTGGCCACATAATGAGAAGACAGGATACCCTGGAGAAGCAGCTGATGCTAGGGAAAGTGGAAGGCAAAAGGAAGAGGGGCCGACCAAGGTCAAGATGGATGGATGATATTCTGGAGGTGATGGACTCAACCGTGGGAGAGCTGGGGGTGGTGACGGCCGACAGGAAGCTCTGGCGTGGGCTGGTCCATGAAGTCACAAAGAGTTGGAAGCAACTGAACAAATAAAAAACAAAACAACCAGAGCTGGAAGCAAGAAATTATGAACCCAAATTCAATTTTCTTTGTAACTGTAGCGCTCCGATGGGCCTTCACCAAATCTAGTCTCTTATAGCATTTTATTCTAGGAGAACAGAGTTGAATGAAGAATGGAGCTTATTTGCTGCAACTCATACGTTCATACATTTTTGGGATGGGGGGAAGGGTCTTGTGTTGCTGTAGATCAGAGCTTTCCAAACTGTGTGTCGCGACACAAACAGTCTGGTGTGTCGCCACACAACCTGGAAGCGCTGATCATCATCAGCGCTTCCGGGTTTTCCCGCGGCGACACACCAACTGCAGCGCGCAAAACCCGAAAGCGGCAGCAGCACTTCGGGTTTTTGCGCACTGCTGCAAGGACGGCACTTCCGGGTTTTCCAGGGGCGACACACCAACGCCGCGGGAAAAACTTTGGAAAGCCCTGCTGTAGATATACAGGGTTTTTTAAAAAAATGATTACAACAAGAAAAAATAATTCTAACCACCATCTCTACCCCACCCCATCCTGTTATTTTTTTCACTTAGTGATACAAGAAATCAGTTCCCATAGCAGGAAAAAAAAAGGTTAGACTGAGTTTGTTTAGGCTAGTATTTCAGTCAGAATTCCATTAGAATGTATATTTCTTTTTCATATCTATAACTCTATTCTTTTAGATAGTTCTTTGTTGTATCTATATCTCTGTATTAAGCTATATCTCTTCGAATATTTCTTCAATGCTTAGTCATTCAGGCAGAGATGAAACAGAAGCTGTGGTAAATTAATCTTTGTGGATTCCAATGCAAACCTAATTTCCTCTATACCTTCAGGACTAAGGTATAGATCAGAAAGTAATGACCTTTTCTTTTCCTGCTTCTCCAAATTTTGCACTACACTTCTAAGAAATGTATTATTTTTAGCAATCAATAGTGAGTCATAACAAATGTAGTGCCTGTTAGTCCACTTGATTGTGCAGATTTTGAGGGAATAGTAAAGTTGTGGTGCCGCTGTGCCCTCATATGACCAGTCATTATTGTGTCTACATGTTTTCTGGGGGGAGGGGGAATTTCACATAAATTTGGCAATATTCCAGCATGGCTCAACGCTGGTATTGCCATTCTCCCTAGTGCTAGCATGGAAATGTTAGAACTCTACCTAGAGCTCTGCTATTATGGAGGTCTGCCATAATCAAGTACCCATTATGCAACCTGCTCTACTCTGCCACAGCACAATAGCCAGAATGGCTGTCCCCTTCTTTAGTGACAGGGCATACCTGGGTCAGCACAGTAGTAGCTTTTCCACAATAGACATCCATCACCTAAAATAAGGAATGTTCTGCCAAATCTGTGTTCTCTTCACAGAATTATATCTCAGACACTGAGATGGAACTGTCTTCCATACCTGTCTGGAAAGCTACTGAATAGAAGGGTTAGTGTAACAAAGTACACTGTTGCTTTAGTCAGAAGATCAACATTCGTAGGTTTTCAGGAGTATTATAGAAAGAGGCACATTAGCTTGACCTGCAGCATGGGAAGGTGCTGCCAATCAGAGCACAGAATATTGAACTAGATGGACCAATTGTGTGTTTCAGTATACAGTAAAGCAGATTCCTATGTTTATTACAATGGCCTTTTAAGACAGATTGGTGTTGTTGTCCTGAAATAGTGAATTGGTGGAAGTGGTTGGATGTATAAAATAACTTCTTATGCATCTGATCTGCTGAATGGATTTTCTCTGTACTGATACCAATCTATGATTTTAGTTGCTAATTGAAGATACACAATTAATTTCAACTACTTTACTCTTTCTTGTACCATGTAGCTGTTAATAGCTACTGTCTGTTCATACTTACAGATGAGTGAAGAAGTAGTTTCCACTCAGATTGAAGATTTTTGTTTGATCTTTATCATAAGATTTATCTTAAAAAATCAAGTGTTCTAAAATATTTATTTTTTAAAACAATTTGTATGGCTGCCTAACTCACAAAATGTGACTGTGATATTATATGTATCCCTGCTCATATTTGTCAGATATGAGTCAAGTCAAAAGGCAAATGGAAACAAAGGGGTTTTTATTTTAAAAGCAGTTTGCAAAAAGCTGGTGAACACCACCGTGCTGGAAAACAAGTCGCACTAGGGAGGAGTCACATCCAGCACAGGTTTTCACACTTATTTATACAGACCTTTCCCGTCGCTCAATCCTGACCTCTTTCAGCCATTGGCTGGCTTACTCTGAGGCTTACAACCTATCAGAATCGCCTAAGCAGCATATAATTAGCCCGCCTTTGTTTACATCCCCCACTACCCACTTTTATCTCCCCATCCCATTTTATTTATTCTTTCCCTATTAAGGGAAGGCTCCCTATTTGAAGCGTTGCCGTTAGCTGGTTTCTAACCACAAGAAGCTTCCTGTAGCATAGGTGGTCTTGCTAGAAGCTCTGCTCTCTAACTTGCTCTCTAACCTCAAAGTGGAGGTGTCACATTTAGCTCGCTTATGAGTTTTGCTAGCTAGCATTAGAAAGTCCCTAAAAAGCCCTGTTTAGTTTTATGTGTTTTTAAAATTATTAATTCTTTGTTAATAATAACTGATATCACATTTCTCTCAATCCACCCTTTTTCTTTACTACACTATTATTATTAACACTGTTGCTTTCTCATTGTTTTGTTGGATCTGCACTTTCTAGTCATTATAGAATGGTCTGGGTTCATCTGGACTTTTAACCAGTTGATACATATTCACATATTCCCCATACTCCCAATCATCATCATGCACCCAACTATCTTTCAGTAACATGAGGGTTGCATAGTCTCCATTAGCAGGGGTTTTTAAAGGCATTTGTTTAGAGACTGCCGTCTCTATTAGTCGTTGCATTAATCCTCTAACACAGGGGATTATGCAGCATCCCAATGCCACCAACACCCCTATTACTACTCCAAAAGATGTGAGGAGAGAGAGAACCACTCCTTTCCACTTACTAAACCAGGAGTCCAACTATCCAGTAAGGGAGGTATCCACTCCTGAATTTTCAGCCAATTCCTCAGACAAGGCAGTCAAGCCTTGTAAAGCTCGGGTAATGGTTCCATCCGGTGCAGTGTTATTGGGAATGAAGGTACAACAACTTCCCCCAAGCATAACACATACTCCCCCTTTTTCTGCTAACATCATATCCAGTACCATTCTATTTTCCCAGGCCATTCTACTTGTGGCATCCAATTGCTCTGAGATCCCTTTTACAGCATCCCTGGTGTAATTTATAAATCTCTGTTGATTATAATATATATAATTTATCCAATCCACATTTTAATTGACTGTTACCCACCAGAAGAGAAAGGATTCAAATCCTGCCATAATCTGATTTCTTGCTTTAAACTCATCAGGTACCCCCCTTGGTACTCCAATCAAACCAATGTATACTTTGTTATCAAAAGACCCTCCAGGTAGGTCCCTTTTTGTTCTCCTTTGGATAGGTGTGTCTTTTAATATCTTTTTCTCAAAGGCCAAAGTGAATGGGATAGCTAGTTGTACTATGGTACACCGGCCAGACCATAAGGTTGGTAGAGTGGGTCTAAGTACTTTTCCTCCACAGTACCACCATAAGTCGGCTCTAGCTACTTTGAGATTTGAGTACTTTTGAGATAAGCTTTCTATTTGCAGTGGTATTTTGAAGTGCCACACAATTCCCCACCTTTCCTACTGGATGCTTATACTTTTTCCCTTCTCGTTCTATGCAAGCCGAATGGTTCCCATATGCTGCCAAGAACATTGGGGGTTTCCTGATGTCCTTTTTGGTTAGAGGAGGAAACAGGAGAGAGAGAGACTTACAGTTTGCGTTTCCCCAGGCCTCCTTTTCCTGAAATAGATCTATCATACATTGCATCCCCTTTTGATCCCTTTCCCATCCCAAGGGGAAGGGAACCACCTGAGCTGTGGGTCAGCCAGAAGCGCAAGCATAACAGTTACTCTTGTTTAGGCTTTGTGCCGTATATCTCACCCATTCTAACCAGACATTCATGTCTCCATACCCTGTTTCTATTTCCACTGTCTGTCTAATGCTAGTTATTTCGAGAATTTTTACTTTACCTGGAGTGTTGGGCTTCCTCTTATAGGTTAGAGGTTCTTTCGGTCTAGGTGCTTGGCCTATTATTATTTCCCCCTTCATGTCTAGGTTACAACATCCTTTGGGGTATCCATAATCACTAATTGTCCCTATCCCAAATCTAGTTCCATTTAAGGTCCCAGTTGCTGATTTTACATTAACAACCAGGAGATTACATTTCAACGGTTCACATTGGGGATCGAAGGGTACCTGTTGAAGGCTTATCAAATGTTTCAGAGGTCCTGTCCCCTCCGTGTAGCCCTTTGAGGCCTCCTTCCATCTGGGGACATTGGTGTATTCACAGCCTGAGATCTGGGGACTTCCTACACACACAAATTTCTCTAATTTCCCATCCATTATTTGAGTCTCTTCGTCTTCATGGTTCAGGAGGTTGGTCCCAAATCCATCAAACCAAATGATTTGCGGATTACTGGTGTTTTTGAGATAAAGGGTAAAGGCCGGGCCTTCTACTGCCACTGGGTCACTGTCCTTACTCCAACTCCTCTCCCCAGATCCCAGGATTATAATCAGACCAATCCACATTTTCCCAATTCTCATCTTCCTCTAAAATTACTGTGGCCAAATCTATATTTTCCAACTCTGCCCTTCCAATATCAAACAACTCCTCACTGTCCCAACCTTCCGTTTCCTCTATTAATATTACTTCTAAATTTATTGTATCACTGCACTCTCCCCAGTACCTTTCACAATTTGTGTGAACTGGAAGACAACCTTCACAATGGGCACAACAACAGCATTCAAATAGACACTGACAATTACAAAATACACACATTAGAATCTTAGTCTCCGCAACTCCACGGGCCTTGGAGTATTCTCTGCTTTGATATATGAATGGCCTAATAATATAGGTTGAGGTCTTCTAGAGTGGTTAGATTGGAAGACTATTTCTACTCTAACCATCTTCCTCGGATCTCCCTGTAGAAGTAAGGGTAAGGCTTGAACCACCCCTCGGGGCACCCCTCCCATCAAACACCAAGACTTACACTTCGGCCGTTACATCTGGGGGAGGGGTAGAGTTTCCCCTGGTCTCTTCTATTCCACAAAAGAATTTGTATTCTGCCAAGCAAAGGATGAGCATTCCCAACAAAACTAGAATACAAAATATTAAAAGTCCTATTATCCCATACTCAAGCATCACTACTTTTTGGATAACTTTATTTTCATCGGGTCCTCGTTGGGTATCACCCTCCACTCTGAAACTGGTTCATCCACTGGTCCTTTCACTCTGGTATGATGGGTCCACCCTTTTTCTTTAGTGCGGACTGCTGTTTCTGTGGTTAACAAGACCTGGAATGGTCCCTCCCACTTGGGTTTCAGTTTTTCATCTTGCCAACTTTTGACTAGGACCCAATCGCCAGGCTGGAACCGGTGAACTGCAAAGTCGAGCGGTGGTGTTTGTATCAGCAAGCCCTGTTTTCGGAGATCAGAAAGAGATCTGGACAGGACTTCTGGGTGAGCAGAGAAAGCGACTAGACGCAGTAAAGAAGAGCTCCGCGAAAAAAGTTTTTCTGCAGCCGTTTGGAAAGCGCGATTTCGTCGGAAGAAGAAGGGACGAGATCGGCCAGAGAGGTGGAGAAAAACCTCTCTGGAAAAGAACCTCAGCCACCATGAAGGGACGCGAGCTGGATAAGTTTACCTCGTTTGTTCGTCTGCTGTCTTGTCATTGTCAATGTCGGAGGGAAATGGAGGCTCGTAACGCTGAGTGGTAAGAGGGACAAAAGCAATTCCAACGGGCTTAGTCAGACAAACGGTCTGACGAAGGTTGATTTTTCTGCCACAACTTTATAAGGGAGGATTAAAGTTAAAAGAAGCCTAAATTTCTTAACAAAAAATAAGCGAAAGAGACTGAAAGGAAGAAGTACTTCTAAAAAAAAAAAAAAAAAACCTGAAACTCAATTAATTAATTATTAAAAGTGGCCATCTTAAAGACATTTTGAAAAAGTAATATTGAATATATTGAATATATAAAGGAAACCTATAAGTATAGTATTGCATTACATTGTTTGTATGTTTGTGTATAATATAATATAAGATAAGATAAAACAATAGTAGAAATATATATAAGGATAAGGATATAAAATATTGTGATATATTAAGTAATTAGAATATATATATATATATATATATATATATATATATATATATCAATTAGTTAGAATATAGATTTTGTTATAAAAAGGAGGAAATAATAAATAGAAAGGTGTTGGAAAAAACATGGCCACAAAACGACAACCAAGAAGAGGATCTGATGGTGAAGGGTTGAAAGCCTTATTTGAAGATTTTACAATAAAAACCACAGAAACAATAACACAGACTGTGAAAAAAGTGTTAGAAGAAAGATTTGGAGATTTGGAAAAAAGGATAGATCAAAGAATGGATATTATAGAAAAAAAATTTAATATTGAAATACAACAAATTAAAAAACAAATGGACAAATGTGAAGAAAAAAGAGAAGAAGAGGAAGAACGTCTAGCACTACTGGAATTGAAAGAAAAAGAACGTTACATAAGAATAAGAGGGGTGGAGGAAGACAAAGAAGAAAATATTAAAGGACTGCTCACTCAAATGATTGCTGACTTGATAGAATTGGAGGAGGAGAAAATAGATGATGAAATTGAAAAAATATATAGAGTTAACTCTAAATATGCGAAGATTAACAAAAAACCTAGAGACATATTGATAGAATTTTCCAAAAAAAAATACAGAGATATGGTTATTCAATCAGCATTTAACAAAAAAATTGAGATTGAGGGTAATGCTATCACTATCTTTAAAGAAATACCTGGAGGAATACTAAGAAAAAGAAAAGAATATAAATTTCTGACAGAAACATTAAAGAAACACGAAATAAATTTTAGGTGGGAGAATTTTGAAGGAGTTAACTTAATGTATAAGGGACAAAGATATAGACTAAATTCTATATACAAAGCAAAGGAATTTCACAAGAGATTAGAGAAAGAATTGGGAAGTAAGAAAGATGAGTAAACTTAAAAATTTAACATGGAATATCAATGGATTAAACTCACCTGTGAAAAGACATAGAACATTTCAAATTTTAAAAAAATTATAATTAGATATCATTTGTCTTCAAGAAACCCACATAAAAAAAAAGGATACAAAATATTTAGACAATAAAAAACTAGGGTTAGCATTCTCAACAGCTAATGAAAAGAAAAAAAATGGTATAGTAATCTATGTAAAACCTTCACTTAAACCTAAAATAATATTAAAAGATGAAGAGGGAAGATTTTTAATAGTGGAAATTGAAAGCCAAAATATGAAAATTTGGATAGTGGGGGTTTATGCCCCAAACAACAATCAAATTTTTTTTTATAAAAAATTATCAGATGTCCTCTCTGAACATGCAAATAAAAATTGGGTATTAATGGGAGATTTGAACGGGGTTGTGGAACCTAAAATAGATAGGAAATCAGATAACCAGATTAGCAAAAACCAAGGAAAACTACCAAAAGAATTTTTTAATATGGCTAAAAATTTAATGTTAGTAGATGCTTGGAGGCACAATAAAGGAAATAAAAGAGATTATACATTTTATTCGAATAGATTTAATTCATTTTCTAGAATAGACATGATCTGGATATCTAAAAGCTTAGAAAATAAAATAAAAGACATATCAATTCTACCAAAAACACTCTCAGATCACAGCCCAATTCAAATGACCCTAAACATCAATACCAAAATATATAGATGGAGAATGAATGAAAATATTCTTAAAGATAAAAAAAATATAGAAGAATTAGAAAAAAAATTACAAGAATTTTTTACTTGGAACATTGACAAGGGAGTTAAAATAGAAACAGTTTGGGATACAAGTAAAGCATATATGAGAGGACAACTGATATCACTTAATAATTATCAAAAAAAGAACAAGAAAAAAAAACAGAAACAATAATGGAACAGATAAAAGAGAAAGAATTAGAATTGCAAAAGAACAATAGAAAGAAAAAAGAAAAAGAGGAATTAAGAAACCAAATAAAATTATTGCAACTTCAAATTAAAATAGAATTAACAGAAGAATTGAATAGAAAACTAAAATTTATCAAACAAAGAAATTTTGAACAGGCAAATAAACCAGGAAAATGGCTGGCATACAAATTAAGGAAAGAAAAAGAAAAAAAAATCATTTCAAAAATTAGAGATAAGAATAAAGAATTGATATATAATGAAGATATCAAAAAGGCTTTCTTTGATTACTATACCAGACTATATCAAAAACAACAAATATCAAAAAATAAAATAGATGAATATATTGAAAAATGTAAACTAGAAAAATTAACAGAAGAAGATAAAGATTTTACAAATAATAACATTACAACACAAGAAATCAAAGATGCAATCAAAAGACTAAAAACAGGGAAAACACCAGGAAATGATGGTTTCATAGCCAAATATTATAAAAAATTTCAAGAACATCTAATTAATCCATTAAAAATTCTATTCAATTCAATATTACAGGGTGCAGACATACCACTATCATGGAGAGAAGCAAATATTGTGTTAATACCAAAAGAAAACCAAGACTTAACAGAATGTAAGAATTATAGGCCAATTTCCTTACTAAACAATGATTACAAAATATTTGCCATTATTCTTGCTGAAAGGTTAAAAAAAATATTACAGAAAATTATTAATCAGGATCAAAATGGTTTCTTACCAAACAGACAAATAAAAGAAAATATAAGACATGTGATTAATCTAATTGAATATGCAAACGTTCATAATGAAAAACCAATAATGTTATTATTTCTAGATGCGGAGAAAGCTTTCGATAACGTTAATTGGGAATTTATGTTTAAAGTACTAGAAAAAAAGAGGTATAAGAAGAGAAAAAATGTAAATCAAGTATTTACAAGATTTTTTTGTTAAGAAAACTGGAAGAATTTTAATGGAGTGTATGTATGTATTATGTATTATAAAACAAAGATCTAAAAGTTAAGATTGAATTTGATACAAATATATAAATAAATAAATAATATAATGTAAGGAAAGGGAGAAAAAAGAGTGATAAACATATATAAAGTAAGAAGAGAAAGGAAGGAATAGGTTAGAAAGAAAAAGAGGACAGAAAGGGTGAAAAGGGAAAGAAAGATAGGAAAAGAAGATAGAGCAGAAGAGAAGAGAGAGAAGAGGTTAGAGAGAGGAAGAGGGAGTATGAGAGAAGATATTAGGGAGAATGAGAAGAAGAAAAAAGGAAGAAGAGAGTGGATGAAAGAGAAAAGGAGCTAAAGTTAAAAAAGAAGAAGAAAAAAGAATGGATGAAGGGATAAAAGGAAGAATGAAAATGGAAGATAAAGGAAAAGAAAAGATAGAGAGAGATGGGAGGGTTAGAAAGAGTGAGTAAGGTAAGTGAGAGAAGAGATTAGAGAGAGAAAGAGAGGGTTAAAAAAGGAAGAAGAGAGTGGATGAAAGAGAAAAGGAGCTAAAGGAAGAATTAAAAGGAAAGGAAAGGGAAAGGAAAAGATAGAGAAAGAATAGGTTAGAAGAGATTAGAAGATAAAGGAGGGAAAAGATTAGAGATTAAAAAAAAATAAGGAAGAAGGATACATTATATTAAATATAATAAAAATGATTATGTAAAATCAAATGTAAATATATATACATAAATGTAACCATTGTTATGTGCTATATGTGATCATTGTTATGTGTTATGTGTTTTGTTTTATGTTTTATGCTGAATGTAAATAAATGATATTTTTCAAAAAAAGAAAGAAAGAAAGAGATCTGGACAGATTAAGGACATACTTTTGGATGACCTGATCTTTTAGTTCTAGCACATCCTTACATAATTCCCCTCCAGGGTAAGGAACCCCTAAGAACATTTCATATGGTGATATTCCCACATCCCTTCTAGGCCTTGTCCTCAACCTGAGGAGTGCCAAGGGCAAGCATTTTATCCATGGTAGCCTGAGTTCTAACACTAACTTACTCAAAATTTCCTTTAACATCCCATTTGCACGTTCAACTTTTCCTGATGATGGCGGATGCCGAGGGGTGTGGTGTTCCCACTTTATTTCTAGAGCCTTCATTACTCCTTGCAGGATTTTTGCAGTAAAGTGACTCCCTTGATCGCTGTCTATTCCCTGGGGTATCCCATACCTTGGAATTATTTGTTCCAATAACACCTTAATCACCATTCCCACTGTGGCTGTGCTGGTGGGGTAAACTTCCACCCATCCTGTAAGGTGGTCGATTAAAACTAACAAATATTTAAGTCTGCCACTAGGTGGCAGCTCGGTATAGTCTATTTGAATGAATTGAAAGGGCCTTAAGGCTGGTGTACGCCCCCCTTGAGGTCCCTGCCTCTTGCTTTGATTATTAATTTTCTTACAGATTATACATTTCTCCATTATCTGCTTTGCCACAGTATATATTACTACGTATCCATATACCTGAAGAAATGTATCTGCCATTGCTTGAATTCCCCAATGACTTCCCTCATGTAGTGTATTCAAAACCTCTCGTGTGAGCAGTTTATTTAGCATTTGCCTTCCATCTGGTAGCACCCATTTCCCTCCCTCTTCTTCTTGGGCTCCTATTTTCTTTAGGTTTTCTTTCTCTTTTTCTGTAAACTCTGGTATCTCTTCAGGTTTTGGTAGTCTCGGGGTTAACAGGAACAATTCCTCTGAACCCATGCCTGCCTCCTTTGCTTCCATATCTGCTAGATTATTCCCTATTGCTTCGAAAGTCCCACCTTTTTGGTGACCTTCTACATGGGTGATAGAAATTTCTTGTGGCAGCATGAGGGCTTTCATCACTTCTCTTATTAACTCCTCATGAGCCAGTTCCTTGCCCTTACTACTAATCAATCCCCTCTCCAACCATATTTTTCCAAAGGTATGTACTACCCCATAGGCATACTTGGAATCCATATAGACTGTTCCCTTTTTCCCAGCCAGTAATAGCAGCGCTTGCTTTAGAGCATGAAGCTCGCAAGTTTGGGCTGGCCAGGTATTAGGCAACCTACCCGACTCCAAGAGTGCCCTTCCCTTCCCTTCTATGACGGCATACCCATTGTGTCTCTTTCCCTCCACTATTCTTGAGGATCCATCTATAAAAAGGTGTTGGTGCAACACTGCCATCTCATGGCGATTTATAGTAAGTACAACTCTTAATGCATTGTTAGTTTGAAAATGTCCTGACCCACATATAGCCAATCAGAATGCTGAGACAAGTGTATATCTCAGCTATGAACTATGGGTCTATACTCTTCTCCTCTTCTTCTTGACTTCTATCTGTCCTGTTGCCATGTACTCTGTTACTGAACTGTAACTATGCCTGGCCTTTGTATGGGCCATGATTTTACTTCACATCTGCTGATGGAACTCTGCATATGCTTTGTTGTTTTTTCCTTTTGCAATAATGTACTATATCCATTATTGCCTTATGCTACAATAAAATATTGTTAGCCCTACACGCTGCACTCTGTTTGGATTACTCTGCGCCTGGAACCCCATAAAGCCAGCAATATCCCACATCCCCTTCTGGTAGTGGGGCTTCCTGCAAGTCTGGACGTATCTTAGTCTGAAGTTCTATAACATCCAAACAAAAATGTTCCAGATCTTCGGGATCATTTCTCTCATTGGCCAAAAATTGTGCTGGATTCATATTAGAATCTGTACTAATTACCAAATCTGGTTTTTCCATTAATATAGCCTCATATTTCAGTATCCTTGAGTCTGTTAACCACCTGCCAGCTTTTTGTTGTAAGATGGTTCGGACCTGATGTGGTGTGCTTACAATCAGGGCTCCTCCAAATGTAAGTTTCCTACTCTCCTGAACAAGTATGGCAGTTGCTGCCACTGCTTGTATGCACACCGGCCATCCTCGGATGACTGGGTCCATTATTATAGATAAGAATGCCACTGGTTTTCTGTGGCTGGCCCATTTCTGGGTCAGTACTCCTTGTGCAATCCCATCCTCTGTATTCACATACAAATGAAAGGGTTTGTCCAAGTCTGGCAGACTAAGAACCGGAGCTTGGACAAGAGTTTGTTTGAGTTTTTCAATTTCCTCAGGATCCCATTCTCCTCAGGATCCCATTCCAATTTCCAGGGAGAGCTTTCTACCAATTTACTATACAATGGTTTAGTTAGACTGGCATAATCATTTATCCAGAGCCGGCAATATCTGACCAATCCGAAAAGCTTCTGTAATTCCTTTTTAGTCTTTGGGATGGGTTGGGTTACAATTCCCTCAATTCTTGATGGGGTAATTCTTCTCTTTCCCTCACTAATCAAGTGTCCTAAGTAAGGTAAAGGTAAAGGTAAAGGTTCCCCCCGCACATTTGTGCAGTCGTGTCTGACTCTAGGGGCTGGTGCTCATCTCCATTTGTTAGCCAAAGAGCCAGCATTGTCCGAAGACACTTCCATGGTCATGTGGCCGCATGACGTGTGCGGAACGCTGTTACCTACCCACCGAAGTGGTACCTATTCATCTACTTGCATTTCCATGCTTTCAAATTGCTAGGTTGGCAAGAGCTGGATCTAGTGCGGGAGCTCACTAAAAAAATTTTTAATTAAATTTAATTAAATTAAATTAATTTAAAATTAAATTAAATTAAATTTTAAAAAAAGTAAAAAAAAAGTAAAAAAAATATTTCAAGAAAAGTAAAGTCCTAAGTACTTTACTTCTTTTTCTACATACTGCAATTTGGATTTTGAAACCCTCAACCCTTTACTTCCCAAAAAGTCTAACAATTGATTCGTAGTTGCCTTTGTTTCCTTTCCCTTCAATCCCGATACTAAAAGGTCATCCACATACTGTATCAGACTAATTCCTTTTGGCAATTTTAGTTCCTCCAGTACTTGTTCTAACACCTGGCCAAATAAATTGGGTGATTCCGTAAACCCTTGAGGAAGGACTGTCCACTGGTACTGTTGTTTCCGCCCAGTATATGGTTTTTCCCATTCGAACGCAAACAAGGGTCGGGACTCCTTATGGAGTGGACATGACCAAAACGCATCTTTGAGGTCTACTACACTGAACCATTTATGATCCGGTCTTATCCTTCCTAAAAGGGTATACGGATTCGGGACCACCGGGTGTCTTGTTAGGACTATTGAATTTAAAAGTCTCAGATCCTGAACTAATCTATATGAGCCATCCGGTTTCCTAACTGGTAATATGGGGGTATTATAGGGTGACATGGACGGTTCCAACAGTCCGTCTCGCAACAATCCCTCTATTACCGGCTGGAGTCCCTTTCTTCCTTCTAATGAGATATCGTATTGTCTCTGTCTGATGGTTTCTGCCGAAGGTTTTAATTTTACTTGTGAAGGAGGGATCTTAAGGCCCCCCCTGTTTCCTTCTCTTACCCATACTTCTGGATTAATCTGTTTTTCATCTTCTTCCTTTAATAGTTGCATCGGTTTGACTTCTTCTAACCCAAATTTAATTTGGATATTCAAGAGGCTGAGGGCATCGCGCCCTAAGAGGTTTGTTCCAGCCTCTGGAATATATAACATTTCTAATTCTACTTGATCCTGTCCTGGTAGTCCTATAATTGTAGGCCAAATTTTCTGTACTGCAAATGTTTCTCCTCTTACCCCTGAAACTTTTTAGACATTTTTTCCCAATTCTACCCTTCTTGGAAGGGTAACGAGGGAGGTTCTAGAGGCACCAGTATCTATTAAAAAGGTCACCTCTTCTTGATTGGGTCCTACTAACAAATTTATCAAGGGCTCTCGGTGGGATCCCAATATCGAGTGCCCCTGACCCCCCTATTCCTCTAATTCCATCAGATTGTAAATTTGTCGTTCTCTTTCCTCTAAAGGACAATCTCTCTTGAAGTGTCCTTCCCCATTACAGCCATAGCATCGTATTGGTATTCTCAACCTTGGCCTGGGCCTTTGAGAATTCCAAGACTCCCTCGCCTGGGGCTGAAAACTTGGGTCTCCCCGGGGAGGTACCGGAGTTCCTTTCTGGGGTCTTAGGCGGGGAGGGACCCGCCTTTTTTGGGCCAAGGTATCAGCCTCCTTAACTATCTCTTTTACTGTTGCTACCATGATTTTCCCTTTTTGTTTAATCTTTTCATCTTCCCTTCGCACATACACTTTCTGTGCTTCTTTTAGCAAATCGTTTAGGGGTTTTTCTGACCAATTCTCTATTTTCTGTATTCTCTTTTGAAGGCCAGGCCTTAGCTACAAAATTCACCTTTCAGAGTGCTTGGGCAGTTGCCTCCTCCGGATCCATGCCTGAATATTTGCACATGGCATCCTTGAGTCGTTGTAAGAAGGCAGATGGTGCCTCATCTTTCTCCTGTCTCATGTCAAATGCCTTGGCCACATTTTGAGACTTAGGGACTGCCTCTTTAATCCCCTTAATTATTATGTTTCTTAGATCTTCCATGTTATCTCTATGGGCTGGCATATTATTTTGCCATGCTGGCCGTGCTAAGGGAAACTTTTGGTCCCCTGCCACATTGTTGCCTTGGCCGGGGGGGTGTTCTCGCTCCCAAACCCTTATTGCAGCTGCCCTTATTAACTGCCTCTCCTCACCAGAGAACAGACAAGTCAATATGGACATCATTTCATCCCAAGTATAAATATTTGGACCTAGGAGATTATCTAATTATTCTGCCACTGCAAGAGGGTCTTCAACAAGACTTTTCATGTCCTTTTTAAAGGAACGGACTTCTGAACTCTTAAGGGGTTCCTGGACAAAACTTATTACTGGAGCCCCATTACCATCTAAACCACTTGGGACTTCTCTCAAGGGGAACAACTGTTCCTCCTCTTCTTTCTTCTTTTGCCGCTGAGTCCTTTCGGACTCAATGTCACAATTTGCAAATGGCAAGTTCTGAAGATCTCTCCTACACTGTTCTAGTTCCCTTCTCAATCTTGTATGAGGACCCGGGGTTTCTGGTCTTGTAACTCTGGGCCCTGATACATGTGTATTATATTGTTGATTATATGGTGGAGGAGGAGGAGGGGGAACAAATCGATTACGACGTTCCTCGGACTTTTCTGATTCCTCCTCTGTTTCCAATTTATAAATCATTTCCCTCATTGCCTTCTTATTCTTCCCTTTTGTCTCAGGCCATTTGTCGGGCATCCATAAGAGGGCATAATCTAGTTCATTGTCTAAAGACTTACACGACTTCTGCTTCACATAGTTGTATAAAGCATGACATCTATTGTAATCATCTGACCCATCCCTTGGCCAGGAGGCATCATCATCCTCCCACCACACATAACAACACAGATTTATCATATGTTCCTTACTTAAATCTAACTTGTCCACCAGAGGTTTGTATGGTGGTTTGTCCCAATTATCTAACATCTGACCTATTGGACTGTCATTATCTATTCTCAACGTTGGATTTTTCCATATTTTCTTAGTGCACTTTTCCTTCCCTACACTCGAGCCTCCTCCCATGGTTGGTTTAACTATCCTGCCTATTCCCTCTTGACCGTGTTTCCAGGGCCTCCCTTCTTAGAACCAGAACCTCCAGCAGGCGCTGGACTTGTTCACCGAACAAATTTAAGGTCCTAATTCTCAATAACCTCCCAGCCCGCACTGGCTACTTTTAAATGTTATTCTTCTTCTACTGAGACCCAATTATCACACACCAACCACTTCGTTCGCACCCGGCCGGTCCTCTCGCGAGGATTCAGAACCGCGAGTTTAAACTCCACACTCACTCCGCCTTGCCAGCCCTAATGGCCCTTGGGGTGTCTCAAATCACACTGGTCTCAAGAATCTTACAGGCCTACCCAACCAGAACCCTACCGCCCAGGTAAGGCATTCCATGCGCTTGGCGCAACCCTCTTACCTGGGTTCGTATACGAAGTTGCCCGGTAATTTGTCTTCGGGGGGATTTTCAGACTCGAGCTGCTGGCTGGCTTAGGGCCCAGGCAAGGAATTCCATGCGCTTTGCGCAACCCTCTTACCTGGGTCCCTACAGCCTTTTGTTTCTCCTTTTGACTCCTCTTTTTGTTGTCTGGTTCCTTCACAGGCGCCGGGGTCTAAGGCTCAGGAACCCCACATTGGACTACTGAAATCAGTAGGACATGCCTCCCATAGTGGGGGCCAGTGCCCAGACTTACTGGATGCTGTTCAAGGATCCCGGACGAGCCCCCAATTTGTCAGATATGAGTCAAGTCAAAAGGCAAATGGAAACAAAAGGGTTTTTATTTTAAAAGCAGTTTGCAAAAAGCTGGTGAACACCACCGTGCTAGAAAACAAGTCGCACTAGGGAGGAGTCACATCCAGCACAGGTTTTCACACTTATTTATACAGACCTTTCCCGTCGCTCAATCCTGACCTCTTTCAGCCATTGGCTGGCTTACTCTGAGGCTTACAACCTATCAGAATCGCCTGAGCAGCATATAATTAGCCCGCCTTTGTTTACATCTCCCACTACCCACTTTTATCTCCCCTTCCCATTTTATTTATTCTTTCCCTATTAAGGAAAGGCTCCCTATTTGAAGCATTGCCGTTAGCTAGTTTCTAACCACAAGAAGCTTCCTGTAGCATAGGTGGTCTTGCTAGAAGCTCTGCTCTCTAACTTGCTCTCTAACCTCAAAGCAGAGGTGTCACATTTAGCTCGCTTATGAGTTTTGCTAGCTAGCATTAGAAAGTCCCTTAAAAGCCCTATTTAGTTTTATGAGTTTTTAAAATTATTAATTCTTTGTTAATAATAACTGATATCACATTTCTCTCATAGTGAAACTGCTGTGGAAATCTTTTGAAATGCAAATTAAATTTGCCTAATAATAGAAGGTATGCTCATAACCTAAATGCACACATTTAGGATTAAATGTAGATGAAAGAATTTGAAACAGAGATAATCTTCCCCATGGCTTGGATGTAAAACCATGGTGCTTGGATGTAAAACCATGGCAAGACTATAAGATTTGGAGACCATAAAGCCTTATAGGATAAGATTATATTCTGTAATCCTCTGTCCCTCAAAAGCCTATCAGATAATACACAAAAATAGTTTGAATGGCTTTCAAACTCACCCACAAACACTAATATGGGAAGTGTCAATGAATACTCCACCTTTTTAATTGGCAACCCACCAGGCATTAGGAGTGTGGCACAAGGCATGGAATATGGAAAGGTGTTACACAATCCGGCACACCCATT
This sequence comes from Charina bottae, assembly GCA_023362775.1. Taxonomy (NCBI): domain Eukaryota; kingdom Metazoa; phylum Chordata; class Lepidosauria; order Squamata; family Charinaidae; genus Charina; species Charina bottae. The sequence continues at coordinate 29,014,029 of JALMGJ010000006.1, read as the reverse complement.
ATTTGAACAAGTACCTCCTACAAAAAGATTGAAGTCAAGAAGGAGCTTATTAGACTGCACTGAGGAGATTGCTATTACACCTGAAACAGAACAATTTAAAAGATGGAAATCTCAAGTAAAACATCTTCATAATTGGATAGAACCGCTTGAGGAGCTGCCCGGAGGTTTGGAGGAGGAGTGGACGGTTTGGAGATGTTTAAACAGATTGTGCACTGGTTTGGCCAGAACTAAAAATAATGTGGAAAAATGGGGGTTTCTCCCTGAGGGCAAGGATACTTGCTGCGAATGCGGCAATATTCAAACAACTACCCATCTTTTACAGTGCCCTTTGGGACCGACATGCACACAGAGTGTCCTATTGGCCGGAAACACCTCTGCCATCAATGTGGCCTGGCATTGGGCTATAGTTATATGAATTTTATATTTTTATTAAATGTTTTAACTTTTTAAATTTTAATTAATATTTTCCCCTTTTTTATTTCCTGCATTTCTGACACGAAACGAGATGAGATTGGCAATCCACTAGGAGGTATAGCGAATCAGACCAGAACCTGCTTCAGGTGAACACCGAACTGCTACCAAGACTCAAGTCACCACAAGCTAAGGCCACAGGATCATTTTTTTAAAGCTTCTTCAACCTGGTGCCTTGCAGATGTGATCAGCTATGACTGTGATATTTTTGGGTTGTAATTGAAAACATTTGTAGGACACCAAATTGGGGAAATTCTAGTCCAAAAAATCCTGTTAATCCTGTGCAGATGACACTTGCTTAAAATACACATGGCAGATAGGTTCACCCTTTTCCAGAAGACACAGAGCTTTGTGGAGCTACTGAAAAACAGATTGATTGATTGATTGATTGATTGATTGATTGATTATTTATTTATTTATTTATTTATTTATTTATTTATTTATTTATTTATTTATGCAAGTATTGAATTTATCTACCCTTGTAACCTGCCTCCTGTTCCTACCCTTTTATTTGATATTTTTAGTATGAAATCTTCAGAATGAGGCCATTCTAATGACACATTTCATGGTACCCTGGTGTAATTTTTCATTTTTTTTAGTTGTTTATCCCAACTTCTGCCCAAAGGTTGGTCCTAATTATCAGGACATCCAGCTTCAAGTACTTATGTGCAGGTAGGCACTCCACTTTTATCGTGGTGATTAGTGTATAATATTCTGGCTTCAACAACAAATACATAATTAGCTGAAGAAGATATACTTAAGTTCTTTCTGGAATATAAATAAACCTCAGATATGTTCCTGGATGGATGGATAAATAAATAGGGAGAACTTGCAAAGTTATAGTCTAATTAATCATGAGTAATTTGACCATCAACTTTTGGCAACATTTGAGGCATGTTTTGATTTTATGTGTCATCTTCTAATGGTGCCCTTTGCTCCTATAAACTTTGTGTGTAGTATAAACATTTTTATCAGCTTCTCCTTATTTTAAATTAAGCAAGAATAGTACAGTGCAAAAGCAGAATTGGGAAATGAAAGGTGAGGGTGTTCTGTCTCAGGAGGCCTTGGAGAATATTCTGAATGAGTGTATTGAAAGTCAGTCTGGTGGGCATTTAATAGAACTGTTCTTAATTACAGTCTGAAGTGGAATGCTTAATAATATATTTTCCAGCCAGACTGCTTGACCTGAAGTTGCTAGGTAGAGATAAAAATTCAGCTGGGAATTAATTTGTGGTTTGTGGATCAGATACTTTAATATGACCTAGTCAGTGTGACATTGATAAACCTGGAATAATTTTAGGAGACACTGATACCAGAACTCTTCAGAACATCTTAAGTAACCCAAAAGACCTAGTATCCAAAGAAGAAAAAACAGGAGTTATCTACAACATGCAGTGTAAGGACTGTAGCAGCCACTATGTAGGACAGACGGGCAGAACACTAGCAGAGCACATTCACGAACACCAACTAGCAGTCAGAAGACAAGATGAAAATTCCTTAATCTCACAACACATGGACAGACTCAACCATACTTTCAACTGGGAAACTGTGAGCATCTTAAACCAAGCCAAATCCAAAAATGCTAGAGAATTCCTGGAAGCCTAGCACTCAAACAAAGCAGCCATCAACAGACACATAGAGGTAAACAACATTTGCATACCATTCATAAGAGACAATAGAAAAGCCAGAAGACCAGAACACCTCCTTGCCAGCAGTCAACACCCAGATATGTAAAGATTAACACCAGGATTAGCACCAGAGAAACAATCAAACAACACAATATACCCTAATCAAGGAACTATTAACTCAGTCAATCAACCAAGCAGCAAACAACAGCCCAATCAAGGAACTCCTAAGGGGAGAACAACACCTCCACCAACACAAGCAGGACAAGCCATGGTATATAAACAGAGAGCAAGTCCCACTCCCTTTTCGCACTGAAGGTGTTGCCTAGTCTGACAATGAAACGTGTGCAAGAAAACAACAATGCTCAGAGAGCACCAAGGACTCCACAGACATTGATTTTCCAGGAGTTGAGTCTTTAAGATCTCTTGATTTAGTAATTCCTCCTTTGTGGTGTCCTTAGTGTTCTCTGAGCTTGGTTGCTTGCTTGCAGACATTTTGTTACCTGACTAGGTAACATATTCAGTGCTAGAAGGGAGTACGGTTTGGTCTTCGTTTAGATTCAGTAGGTTGCCCTCTCAATGTTGGTGGGGGTGTTGTTCTCTCCTTGGTAGTTCCTTGATTAGTCTGTCATTTACTGCTTGATTGTTTGTCTGAGTTGGTAGTTCCTTGTAGAGTATTGTCTTCTGATTGATTGTTTGTCTGGTGTTAATCCTGGTGTTAATCCCTGCTTATATGGGCATTGATTGCTGGTGAGGAGGTGTTCTGGTCTTTTTGTTTCCTTTTTAGTTTTTTTATTGTCTCTTTTGAGAGGTGTGTAAATGTTTAACTCTATGTGCCTGTTGATAGCTGACTTGTCTGAATGCCAAGTTTCCAGGAATTTCCTCCTGTTTTTCAATTTAGCTTCGTCTAGGATGCTGACAGTTTCCCAGTTGAAACTATGGTTGAGTCTTGTTCATGTGTTGTGAGATTAAGGAGCTTTCATCATGTCTTATAACTTTATTTACTATATGTCATATTACTTTATTCTAGTTATATAGTAGCCTGGATTGTATAGATTACATAATAATCTATTCTGCAGCCCACATCTCCATCTTCTTACATTTCTCAATCTTCTTACATTTCAGTTAGATCTCATCATCATAGAAGAACCCCTCACCCACCCACCCCAAACATGTTTTTTTTTTCAGTCTGGGAAGCATGAACAGCCAGAGTGTAGAGACTGATGCAACATAGCATATTGACAGCATCTTCCACCACCTTGTAAGAATATAGTAATCTAAAAACGAGGCATATAAACTTTGAGAGCACCCTGAGAATGAGGTTGAAAAACAGAAGACCAAACAAAACTTCCAGGAAATAGGAAAACAGATTTCAGCACACTATTAATTAATACCATCAGCTTGTGATATAAACATGAAGAAATATTTAGATCAGGGCTTTCCAAAGTTTTCCCGCAGCGACACACCAACTGCCGTTGGTGTGTCGCCGTGGGAAAACCCGGAAGTGCCGCCGTTGCGGCAGCGTGCAAAAACTCGGAAGAGCTGCTGCCGCTTTCAGTTTTTGCGCGCCGCCGTTGGTGTGTCGCCGTGGGAAAACCCGGAAGCGCCGCCATTGCGGCGGTGCGCAAAAACCTGGAAGCGCTGCTGCCGCTTTCGGTTTTTGTGCGTCGCCGTGGCTGCGGCGCTTTCGGATTTTTGTGCACCGCCATTGGTGTGTCGCTGCAGGAAAACCCAGAAGCTTCCGGGTTTTGACGCAACACATCTGGGCCCCGCAGGCGACACACTTTTGTGTCGCGACACACACTTTGGAAAGCTCTGATTTAGATAATACACAAAATTCTATATTTATACATATCTGTGAAATACATGTTCAAATCTCCAGTAGGGAATTTGTTATTTCATTTGTTGCTGCTCTTTGTTAAATATGCTTATTTATTGCTTACTGCTTGGGCATTCTTTTACCTGTTTGTTTTTCTTGCAAACACCTGGCATCATAGATGCTATAGTTGGGCAACAAAATTATTTCTTGCATACATACATGCTGCCCTTTGGTAACAGTATGTCAGAGGGAGCGCGCGGAGATGGAGCGGCCTGCCTCTCTCCTAGGCACCAGTGATCCACATACTATGCAGTAAATAGACTCCAAACAGAAGTTATATCAAATATCCTATTTACTTTATATACATACGTATTTACAGATCACTTCCACAAGTAACAAATGATACACCATCAACGATACAGCTTTCACGAGGTAAAATGGGAATAAATGAAATACAGAATATCTCTGCTTATATAGTCAAACTGACCAATCACATTATAGGTCAATCTCGTTAACTACCACACCCAACCTAACTCTAAGCACCTGTTGTTATGAGTCACACATGACACATCATTCCTACAACAATGGCTGCTAATTGGGTGACTGTGCAGAATATTTCACCTTTTACCTAGAAATCAAGCCTCTCTGTATAATTTATATCTAGAAGTAAATTCCTAGGTTTATCAAACCCCAACACCCCTTCAATTTACAATAGATATTACATTTAATTGTACAGAATAGAAGACATACACATTTGAGATATACACATCCTATGTCTCTCTATGCTTAGAGGCTTTGTCATCACATCTGCTACATTACACTCAGATGGACAATATTGCAAATCTATACAATACAATACAATACAATACAATACAATACAATACAATACAATACAATACAATACAATACAATACACTTCCAATTATTGACTGATCACATATTCTTGATCACATGAAGTTTGTTCATCGTCTCCAGTCTCTGTCATGACAAAATCTGTTGTCATCGGGGTTGGAACTTCCTTGCGCTGTTCCATATTGTTCTCTCTTAGCAGTGCTTCAATCTTCTTCCGCTGCTCTAGAACATAACCCCCATCAACCTTCTGAATACCCATGCCTAGGTAATTCTTAATTTCTCCCAGATCTTTGACATCAAAGTGCTGTTTCAGATTTTCAGTAAATTCAATTACCCTGCTTTGATCTTTCGCTATAAGACACAAATCAAAAATCAAAAATCAAAAATCAAAAGCAAAATCTGTTCATCATTTTCACATTGCTTTACATACAGACATGGGTCAGCAATACTACACTTGAATCCCATTCTTTGTAATTCCTTATCTAACCTAAGATTCCAGCAACGTGCCGACTGCTTGAGTCCATACAATGCTTTCTGCAACTTGTATACCCTTCCTGCAATCTTTGATTCATAACCTGGGGCTTCAATCATATAGATCTCTTCATTCAAATCAGCATGCAAATATGCTGTTGTGATATCATAATGCTGTACTACACAATTCCCAGCTGCTGCCATTGCTAAGGCAAACCTAAATGTCTCCCCTCTTAGCGTTGGTGCAAAAACTTCATCATAAGTCTGATTCTTTATCTGGGAAAATCCTTGTGCTACCAACCTAGCCTTATACTGAATATCACCATTCACTAAGGTTTTCTTCTTATACACCCATCTACAGCCTACTGCTCTATGCCCCTCAGGCAGCCTAGTAGATTTGAAAACCTTATGAGAATTAATGGCTTTCATTTCCACATCCATAGCAGCTTTCCATCTACTCTGCTCGGGTTGTGGCAACTTCAATACGTCCTTGTAATTACGAGGTTGATAATCAATAAAACACACTTTTACATCACCTGGTGTATATCGCTGAGGTGGTATGCCCTTGTTAACTCTCTCAGATCTACGCAATACTGTAGCATCCTGCATCAGTGGCACACTAGGAGTTAATTCCTCTTCCTTCTTAATCACATCAGTGGCCTCTCTCCGCTCTGAAAACTCAAAACTTCTCTGACTAGGAAGATATACCTCACTACTCCCGTGTAATCTCTGCCAATTGCTGTGCTCACTAAAACTTGCTGATCTAGAAATAACAACTTTCCTGCCATCAGTGAACCTATATCCTTTGGTCCCTGGCTCATACCCCACAAACGTCAGCTTCTGTGCTTTTGCCTGTCCTTTCCTACGTACCTCCTTATGCACGTGAACATAGGCAGTGCACCCAAACACCTTCAAATGAGCTAATGGTGGCTTCTTGCCATATAACATATAATATGGAGTTTGGTTTACAGATACACTCCATAACCTGTTAACTAAATAATTAGCAGTTAATATTGCCTCTCCCCAGTATCCTCTTGATAACCCTGAGTCAGCAATGAGTGAATCCTTCACTGTCTGCAATGCCAAATTCCTACGTTCAGCCATGCCATTCTCAGCTGAACTATGTGGGTTAGTTCTCCTATGTGCAATGCCCCTTCTACGGAGCCATTGCTGAAAACTCCCACTAAGAAACTCTGTACCCCGGTCAGTTTGTATACTACACACCTTTGTGCTATACCTACGTTCCACAAACTGCACCCAGTTTCTAAACTTTTCAAATGTTTGACTTTTAGCTTTCAATAGGTAACAGAACCCAAATCTAGTGTAATCATCTACAATGACTAAAACATATTTAGCACCCCCTATTGAAGCTGGTAATGGACCAATTAAGTCAGCGTGAACTAATTCAAAACGTTTATGTGACTTCCTATCACTGAATTTGCTCACAGGAAACACCTTTGACTTTGCAACCTTACAAGCTGTGCAATCCAAATACACTTGGCACTTTTTCAATTCCATTCCAGAACTTGCTTCTGACATCTTTTCAATCACTTTGAAACTCGGATGCCCAAGCCTTCTGTACCACAGGTGCGCACCTGAATCATGTGTTGGCTTATTAATTGTAGCTACACCATGATGGTTGCTGCTTGTCCTGGTTTGTACTATTTCATAAAGACAGTTTTGCAAAATACCTTTGCCACAAACATTGTTATCTTTCATAACAATACATTCATTATTACCAAACTGTACAGTATAACCCTGATTATCCAATTGTGACACACTAATTATATTGTACTCCAGTTCAGGTACACACAACATTGATAATTCAATATTTAACCCTGGTACATATACAAATCCCTTACCAGTCACAGATGCAATGCTTCCGTTAGCTAGAGTAACATGATCTCTATCAGCCTGCCTAAAACTCTTAAACATCTGTCTGTTATTTCCTATATGCTGACAAGCCCCACTGTCAATTAAAAATGGTCCCTTTAAATTTTGTTCTACACTTGAACTAATTAAAGACAGCTGTGCAGCTTCTCCCGGCTTGGAAATTTTCAGCTTAGCCTTCGGTTTCTGTTTCTTATCACAATCCCGCAACAAATGCTTTTGTGACCCACAGTTAAAACATTTTCGTACATACAAAACATTCTCAGAATATTCCTTAACAGAAACACTGTTCTGCTTAGACCTAATTACGTTAGAACACTGCTTCCTTGTTAGTAAAACCTTACATAACGGTGAGCTTCTTAGATAAACATTCTTTAAAGCTTCCCAACACTTATAGGCTAACTGACAGTCTCTAACATAACACAATTGGCTATCTTCCAGACATAAAATTATGCTTGCCAATGCTCTATCGTCCTTTAGAGCAACTTCTTCATCTTCCAGGTCTGGTTCAGGGCAAAGTACACTCCTCCAAAGCCCTTCACGCCGAAGATACATTTCCATTTTATATGCCCATGACGAATAATTACTGTCATTCAGTCTTTCCAGAGGAAAACCTCCCCCGACTGCCGGCAACATCTTCGCTGTGCTCATCTGCCTTCAGCCCCTTCTGGGCAGACACCAATGATTAAAGACACAGACCTTATCAGAAAGTCCTCCAGCTGCAAAGCAAGCGTAGGAGAGAAAAAAAACACACACACATAGGCACGGAACCTGTTAAAGCTCCAAATCACTCCAAATAGCCACACGACTCCTGGATAGGCTTCCAAAGCTTCCAGCTCACAGACTGCACACGATCCACCGATCCACAGCCAATGCAAAGCCTTCCGTCGTCTATGGCGTCTCTGCCGCCTCTGGGCCCATAACCCTGTCAGAGGGAGCGCGCGGAGATGGAGCGGCCTGCCTCTCTCCTAGGCACCAGTGATCCACATACTATGCAGTAAATAGACTCCAAACAGAAGTTATATCAAATATCCTATTTACTTTATATACATACGTATTTACAGATCACTTCCACAAGTAACAAATGATACACCATCAACGATACAGCTTTCACGAGGTAAAATGGGAATAAATGAAATACAGAATATCTCTGCTTATATAGTCAAACTGACCAATCACATTATAGGTCAATCTCATTAACTACCACACCCAACCTAACTCTAAGCACCTGTTGTTATGAGTCACACATGACACATCATTCCTACAACAATGGCTGCTAATTGGGTGACTGTGCAGAATATTTCACCTTTTACCTAGAAATCAAGCCTCTCTGTATAATTTATATCTAGAAGTAAATTCCTGGGTTTATCAAACCCCAACACAGTAGAAAGCAGCAGTATTGGATTTCTGGATGAGGAAAGTTTACTCTTTCTGCTTTTCTGGGATTTTAGTTTTTAGCTGGTTAATAATTGTCTCTTTTGTGCTCTGTGTGTATGTATGCGCATAAAATAATGTTTTCCAGGTTGGATCGGATGGAGTTTTACATTCTAAAAAGTCTATAACTGTTAGAAAGCCTAGTGTGCTTATAGGCATGTGTTCATATGGCCATTCCAGGAATCCCTAAAGGAGAATCTTTGCTATGTATTGTCGAAGGCTTTCACGGCCGGAGTTCAATGGCTGTTGTGGGTCTTCCGGGCTGTGTGGCCGTGTTCTGGAAGTTGTGGTTCCTAACGTTTCGCCAGCATCTGTGGCCAGCATCTTCAGAGGGCAGGAGCACAGATAGAAGCAAAATCTCTGTGCCCAGGTAGAGTGGCAATGTTCTATTTATAGAGCTAAATTATAGAGCTATATTTATAGAGCTAAATTATAGGAGATTAGGTGGGGACAAAAGGGACCCCCGCACCGCTGCAGGAGTATACCGCATACCATGCAGCTGTGGACAAGTATACATCGGAACCACAAAACAAAGCATTCACACCAGGATAAAAGAACATGAAAGACACTGCAGACTACAGCAACCAGAAAAATCTTCAGTAGCTGAACATGCTCTCAAGCAAATGGGACACAAAATCCTATTTGAAAACACAGAAATACTGGACAACACCAAAAGCCACTACACCAGATTATACAGAGAAGCCATTGAAATTCACAAACACCAGCACAGTTACAATAAAAAAGAAGAAAGTTTAAAAATTAGCAAAACCTGGCTACCAGTCCTGAAAAACACAGCCTGCAAAAGGTCAACGAACTCAGTCCAACCACCAGGACATGGGAATACTTCTCACAATGAACATGCTAATCACGCTCATCAGCCACTCGTTAACATTTCAACAAAACCCCACCTAATCTCCTATAATTTAGCTCTATAAATAGAACATTGCCACTCTACCTGGGCACAGAGATTTTGCTTCTATCTGTGCTCCTGCCCTCTGAAGATGCTGGCCACAGATGCTGGCGAAACGTTAGGAACCACAACTTCCAGAACACGGCCACACAGCCCGGAAGACCCACAACAGCCATAGAATCTTTGCTCTTCAAAGAGCCAGTGGTGCTGTAAATTAAAGAAAAAGATACCTCTCAGTTACTTGTAAATGCAGTCCTTATCTATCTTCACTGCAGATGATTTCCTCCCCTGGGGAGAAGAATCCCTAGCTAGAATAGCATTCCAGCTAAGGGTCATCTCACTCCTTTGAAATCTTGGCAAGTTCTTGGGTCAATTTACAATAAGTAAAGTCTGACTTTAGCAGCTTTGAAAACTGCTAGACCAGAGCTTTCCAAACTGTGTGTCGCGACACAAAAGTGTGTCGCCACACACAGTGTGGTGTGTCACCACACAAAAGTGTGTCGCTACACATAGTGTGGTGTGTCGCCACACAACCCGGAAGCGCTGATCATCATCAGCGCTTCTGGGTTTTCCCGTGGCGACACACCAACGGCGGCACGGAAAAACCAAAAGCGGAGCAGCACTTCTGGGTTTTTGCGCGCTGCTGCAAGGACGGCACTTCCGGGTTTTCCCACCGCGACACACCAACGCCAGTTGGTGTGTCGCCACGGGAAAAACTTTGGAAAGCCCTGTGCTAGACACATTTGGGCTTTAATAGAGAAACATTTAAATTTTGATCCAGCTTCATATAAGAAACTGACATTATAGTTCTAGTTTGAATATGGGGAGAAAATATTTTACTGGAAGTCCTGGGCTGTGGAAAGGATTAACACCTTGAATTAACTGATTACCAATCAGTGTTTTAAGGATTTTGAGAGGTTACTTTTTGAATACAATTTATTTGAATCATTTGTTTGGCTGCATAGACAATTAAAGCATGTACTGTTAGAACATTATGATGAAGTTGCATAGCAGCTTCAGAGGCACTTGAAATACTTGGAATGTTTAAGAGATGCTGTATTTGAAGAAGAACCAACAATTCAGGTCTATAAGAAACTAAGGACTATAATGAAGATTAATACTGGCAATAGGTATGATTTGTAGAATAAGGAATTGGAATATCCAATCCTGGAAAATCAATGGGCCCAATTTTTAAGAAATGTTCCATGTGCGTCATGCAGCCACATGACCGTGGAAGCGTCTTCGGACAACGCTGGCTCTTTGGCTAACAAACGGAGATGAGCACCGGCCCCTGGAGTCGGACACGACTGCACAAATGTGCGGGGGGAACCTTTACCTTTACTAAATATGCTTCTGATGACTTAGGGATGAAATTAATTCATCAGAATATTTTTTTTTAAATTAATTTATTAAGTTATCTAATTTATATAGCCACACATCTCACAAACAAGTGACTCTGGGCAGCTTACAGAATGTTAAAACAGTTAATAAATACCTAAAAATCATTATAATTATTGAAAATTAAAACATTAAAACCTATAAAAACTGAGATAAAACAAAAAGTAGACAAATAAATGTTAATAATAAGGGAGCCACCTCACTTATATACATATCAAATTTCTCTCACCGCCCATCTCCCCCGATGGGGGACTCTATATATGTGTGTGTGTGTGATTGTGTGTGTGTGTGTGTGTGTATTATATGAACATGCATTACATCATCACTATTGTATTATTCTATTTTAGTTTGTTAAATTTCTCCTCTCTCTCTCTACCTCCCTCCCTTATACCCACACATATAAAACATCCATCCCCACCGTGAATCTGATAATAGTAAATGACTCACATTTTCTCCCTTCATCAAGATCTATGATGGAATTCTTTTAATTTCTTCTCTTGATAGCACCATCAAGGCTGGGCAAGGATCCTAGTGACATAGTGAGCATGCTAACAATAAGCTCTTCTGATTCCTGGGGCCATCAGCAAGATCTAAACATTTCAGTCTTGGATAATGGAGTTGGCTATGGCAAAGTGCACAGGTATGGAACCAAGGGCAAGTAATTTAGAATCTAAGGAGAAATCCAGATGAGCAGGAGGAAGCATCTTTAGTCAGTAAATGTAGTGGAGAAAGTAAGATATCCCTACTTTGTTTTGCTCGTGGGTTATCCCATTTCTCTGCACTTTTTGTCCAGCAGGCAGGACAGCAGGTAGCAACAAGTGGCTATCAGTTGAGATTAATGAGCATTACTCCTAGGGGTGTTTGTATCAGCCCTGATCTCCTTTGCACTGTGTGTTAAAGAAATTGCTGTGTGTTTGTGATAGAACAATCAGTATCAGCATATGATAAATGAACCTGTTCTCTGCTTTAGGAAACAGAGTGGCACTGTTATGAAATTGTTAAGTGTTGTATTCATGACCATTGTCCCCTCCACTCATAATCTTCCTGGGCTAAATGAAAAATTCTAAAGAGAGATTACTGTGAATTCACTCAACAGAACTGGTCCTAAATTGTGTGGTCAAGTATCATGTGTAATCAAGGTTCCTACATAAGGAAATAATTCTAAATTCATCATGTAGTTCCATATCCCAATCCAAAAGTGGTGGAAGCAGGGCCAGCAAATAAATCCCCTTGTTCTCTCCATTCTTGCTACATAATACCTGCAGTGGACTCTCATTACCTCAATTTCTAAAATTGCAGTAACAGTTCTGAACAGTTCACATTCCTTTGGTGAGAAGATAGAAGTTGCCAATAAACTAGCTTATTTGCTGTTGCATTAATACAGCATAACTGCCATGAGGTCCAAGTGTCGTCATGATATTATTATTCCATTTTCATACAGGCATGACATCTAGGTAAGATTAAAAAATGGATCTACAGGGAGATTTTTTAATAATTTGGAATGCTGATATTAAAAACATCCTGTCATACTTGCCTGTTATGAATGTTTTAAAGATGAAGAGAATGTTAGAGGGAAAAATATATGGAACCTTAATTTAGCATTAGAAACGGAAGAGATTCAAAGTGGACTGAATAACCTTTGCCTAAATAAGGTCTGCAAATTTTTCCAGTCTTAAGGTCTCCATTTAGTCTTTGAGATCATGGAGGGAGCCTTAGTTCAAAATGTTAAGGATGGAACCAGGACAAAAACTTAATTTGATTTATTTCATTTACTTTCAAATTAAATTAAGATTAAATCTAGTAATGTATTTTGTAATTTTCGTATTGTCACATTACATTCAGAATGATGTAATAAGTTCTGGAATCTTATAATTCTCAAGTCTCTTTTAGCTCACTTTGTACAGAGATAGATAGATAGATAGATAGATAGATAGATGATAGATAGATAGATGATAGATAGATAGATGATAGATAGATAGATAGATAGATAGATAGATAGATAGATAGATAGATAGATAGATAGATAGATATAGAATAAATGATAGATGATAGACAGACAGACAAGCTGTGTAAATTTTCAAAGAACTGCTTAGTTTCACTGGACCTCAAAAACAAGTGCCCATTTAAGGCATGTCTCTTAAATTAAGGAGTGTCCTGCTTTTGTTCGTTATATTGCTTTAATGGGTCATAGCAGCCTCTATGAATCTGCTCTTTTTCAACCGTTTGAGAAGATGGAACAATGTGTACCATGAGGTGAAGTTAGGTTTTGGGACCAAATGCTTGAGAAGTCTCTCTCCCTCATATCTCACACTTTTCTTCATAAAGATTCAAACTTGAACAAAATTCTCATCCATCCCTCCTGATAGCACCATGAGAAAGGGATTCCATGAACAGAGTGCCACAAGCACAATTATCTTCTAGCCATCTCAGGTGTCTGGGCAGCTGGTGTAGAGACCTTTCAAACAAATTTATGCATAGACAGGTTGGGTCGCAGGTCATATAATGCACACATGCAGGGAATGTATCTGGGAGCCCCAGTTTCCTGCCAATAGCAACTTCCCCTCCTTTAATATTGATGTGACTCTGGCAAATATTAGCCATGTAGAGTATGGACTAGGGGGCATGGTGGCTCAGTGAGTAAGATGCCAGGCTTGTTGATTGGAAGATAGCAAGTTCGGAGGTTCGAATCCCTAGCCCCGCATGACGGAGTGAGCTCCTGCACTAGCCCCAGCTCTTTCCAACCTAGCAGTTCAAAAGCATGCAAATGGAAGTAGATGAATAGGTACCACTTCGGTGGGAAAGTAACAGCGTTCCGCGCGTGTCATTTATTTATTTATTTTATTTATTTATTTAATTTATTCCCCACCCATCTCCCATACAAGGGACTCTGGGCGGGTTACAATAATTAATGCCGGCCACATGACCGTGGAAGCGTCTTCGGACAACACTGGCTCTTCGGCTAATAAACGGAGATGAGCACCGGCCCCTAGAGTCAGACACAGCTGCACAAAAATGTGTGGGGGGGAACCTTTACCTTTACTTTAGTATGGATTGGCCAAATGCTACCACTTTCTCTTTTTTCCCCTTCAAAGCCTGTTTTATCCTGCTTCAGCATCTATAGGCCAACTTATTACATGACTAGAAGCAGAAGCATTTGGCATCTGGACCAGAGCAATATGGCACCCATGAGTATCATCTAGGCACATACTTTAATTCAGCACTGATAGAAGTGGAGGAAACACAATTGCTGTATAAAAGAGAAGCAGCAGTTATGGGCTGTGTAGGCTTTTGAAGTTAACTTCGTTTCCTCCTTTTGAGGTTTGGTTTGCAGTTTCCATGGTTTCAGGCTTGGCTGAAGATGGAATATTTAAAAGCACCAAAAATAAATTGTGTTTTACAAACCAGTGTTGCCATAATGCTTGGCTGAACAATGCTGAAATATCCATGTGCAAAAGAAGATGTGGGGTGGATTTTAAAAAGTTCTTAAATGAAATCCTAGTGGTGCTTCATCTGTTTAAGAAACCCTAGAATGATAAGGGACTGATTCATTTTGCAGTTAACAGCTGCCTTGTCTCCCATATTTGCTGGCTACTGAAAATTTAGTCTTTTCAAGGCAGATGTCTCTAGTTTTGTTCAAACATCCATGCACAGTAATATAAGTAATCTTTCACATGAAAATGGACCATAGAAAACTTGCCATATTTTTTATTTTGAAATTACGATGAGGCAAAAGAAGCCTATTCCCTTATTTTATAGATTTTTTTTAAAAAAAGATAATAAATCCAAGGAACATGATTATTACTGTATGGGATCCACTATGGGGTAAATAGCAGTCTTTTTTTTTTTTAAAATATTTTATTGGGTTTTGAATATACATAGTTAAAAGTTGGAAACGGGAAGAGAAACAGAAATACAAATCAAAGAAAGAAGAAAAAAAGGTGTAGTAAAGCAAAGAAAAAAAAGAAAAAAGATGAAACATAGAAAGTAGTCAGCTTCCGATTAATCTCTGGTCACAATACTTTACAAAATTTGTCATACATGCTAGGTCTATACATGACATTAAAAAAACATTTCTTGTCTAATATATCAGTTTATATATGATTTAATCTTCAAATCCTCATATAGACTTTGCCCCTCCAGTATTTTCCAAATAGTCCATTATTAGTTTCTACTCTTAAAAAAATAATAGTTTAAATTTTCTTTTAATAAACATATCAATCTCTCATTTTCTGTCAATCCATCAATTCTAATAATAAAAAGTCCTCATAAATCAACCATTTATCTCTATTCCTTACTTCTATTCTATTCTATAAAATGCATCTTACATACTAAATCTGTAAATCACATTAAAAAACATTTCTTATCTAATATATCAATTTATATATAATTTAATCTTCAAATCCTCTTATAAGCTCTGCCCCTCCAACATTTTCCAAATAGTCCATTAATAGTTTCTAATCTTTAAAAGAGTAATAATTGAATTTTCTTTTAATAAACGTGTCAATTTATCCTTTTCTGCCAATCCATCAATTTTAACAATAAAAAGTCCTTATAGGTCAGCCATTTATCTCTATCCTTTACTTCTATTCTATTCTATGAAATGCTTCTTACGTTCTCCTGGTGCCTCCCTCATGTCTGTCTTATATTTCTCTAAAAATGTTTTAACTTTTAAAGTAAAAATTATCCTTAACTTTTGTTCTTTAAACACTTTCTGTTCTCTAAAAATTTTATCTATTTCCAAATCTAGGTCTTGTTCTTTTATCTCCAAGGGTTTATCTAATATAGAAACAGTCCTTTCTCCTACATCTTCATTCAACTGTTCTGGAACTTGTCTCCGTCTCAAAATGCACTCCTTCTCTCTCATTTCTTTATTAAATGATGTCATCACTTCCAGAAGTTTTCTCATCTCTGACTGAAGAGGCTCCACCGACGCTCCAGGTGTTAATGCCATGATTGTCATAATGTAGATAGTTTCCCTGTAAGAGAGAAAAGGCAAGAAGGAAAAAAAGGAAAAAAAAAAAAAAGGAGAGGAGAGGGGGAAGACAAAGACAAAGAACCTCTCTTCTTCTCCCCCTTTAATAATAGGAGAATAAAAAAACTTTTAAAAATAAAAATAGTCCTTTAAATGTAATTATCAGAATAGCAAAAAATCTAGTCCATTAAAATTGTATGTCCAAGCGTAAGAGCAAGTAAATAAAAGATAAAAAAAGAACAGAGAGGTTTTATTGTAGTCAAAATAATAACAAAAAAGATAAACAATCCCAAGGTTTCTCACGGCAGCTTATATCCACACAGTCCAACCATGAATAAGTCGTCTAATTTATATACAGAAGGAGTCCAAGGCATTCATAAAAATTCTATAAAGTGACTTATATAATCCAAAAAATATTCAAACACTTATGGAGAAAAGCAAAAAGAGTTCTTTCATAATAAAAATCCCAAACAGGTAGAAGAAAGAATATCAAATCAGTAATTCATTTATCCATAAAAACTTTAAATCCAGACAAATTAGTCCCCAAAGGGAAAAAAAAATACTTATAATTGCAATAAGGATGAAAGCAAACCAAGAGTAGAAATATTTAGAATCAAAAGAGAAAGTCACTCAGCCCACTCCAGGCAGAGTCAATTATCTTTCCAAACCCACCGTTCAAACACTCCTCTGACAAGAAAGAAAAATAAAACACCAGCATCTATAAATCACAGTCCAGAAATAAATCCTAGTGCTTAATAAATCCAGTAATATTTAAAAAAAAAAGTGCAACTAAAAGGCTGGATGAGGAGCTACTTAACTTATTTAGTTTCACGGTTTCTGCAGAGCTTTCATGTTAGTTCCAGTCGTCTGTTACCACTCAAATCTCTCTTCCCCTGTAGTGGGTATACAGGGGTCAGGATAGAGCAGCAGGTTCGACGACCCTTGTGATAAATCTTCTGCCCACCCTCTCTTCGAGGGTGGTTTTTCAGCGATTTTCTCGCCGCAGACAGAAAACCGCGGAGCTATCAGCTCTTCGCTCCACTCAGTCCAGCACCCGGAAGCGAAAGTCGGGTAAATAGCAGTCTTTAAGGCTTTATTTATTTATTTATTTATTTATTTATCCAACTTATATCACCGCCCATCTCCCCCCATAGAGGGGACTCTGGGCGGTTTACAATAAAGTCAGTGATTAAAAGCATATAAAATATACAGCACAATATATTAATTTAACCAAAAATTAAATATAAATATATAAATATATAAAATCCAAGAGCCCTAATACAGCCCTGCATAATGATTCCTAACAGCACTAAACTGCATGTTCTAAAATTAAAATTATAACATCAAAAGGGGTAAGATAAATTCTTCAATCATATACCATGGAAAGCCAATGTTTTTGGCTGCCTAACTATGGGAACAGTAATCTATATTTATTTATTTTATTTATTTATTATTTAAATTTGTATCACCGCCCATCTCCTCCATACCTGGGGACTCTGGGCGGTTCACAACAATAAGTTAAAAATATAAAATTACAACAACAATAATTTACATATAAAATCCAAACAGAAAGATGTTAATAATAAGGCGGGTTTCATGGCACCAGCCACTTCCAAGAGGAACTATTGGCTATATTGGTAGCAAATTCCATACTACCTTGATGATTGTGACATTTGGTCTTCTAAAGAGATAAAAGTGGTCACAAACAGAAATCTGAGCAGTTCACCCCATCAGAACCATGTAAGCAATCACTAGAATGTTAAAAATGTATCAAAGAAGCAGATGAGGAAGCAATGAAGCACAGGCTGAACAAGGCAACAAATGGACAACCCACTTGAACGTTTTCAGCTTTCAATGACAATATTGAGACAATGCAAAAGAGAGAGACTTCCGTGCAATAATAAACTGTCAAACCAAAATTCATGTGGCCTCAACTGACAAAATTTCTTGAACTACACAGGAAAGGGATCAAGAAAAAGAAAGTCTGTGAGAGGTAGGGAGATTAGGGGCTGAATGGATTTCTAGCACATTGTTAAGTTTATTATTGCACGGAAGTCTCTTTCTTTTCCATTGTCTCAATATTGTCCTTCGGCAAAGCTGAAAATGTTCAAGTGGGTTGTACAGGGAGCTGTTCTCTCTCCTCAAGGACTTGTTTTGTGCTGTTAAAAGGGAAGGAAGGCCTCACCTGGAAAATAATGTCAGCCCTTCTTTATCAGGTGCAGCATTAATGGATTTCAGAGCTTCATTCAATTTGCCACCTGCCCTGAATTTCAAGGAATGTTTCCTTATTTAGGATTGACTTTTAAAGTCAATAAAGAACATAGGTTGCTTCGTTCTTTTGGTTGTACTGTGGTTGGTCTTAGTGAAGATATATCATAGCTCAGAAAGCAAAATTAATTTGACTTGCATCTGCCTTATCGTTTGGAGATGTCACTGTTATCTATCACTATGTCTTTCAAAATTTTTGCTGCTGTTTATTGATAAACAAACTATGGGAAATTTCACTGAAGTCATTCAAAAATTAATAATGACTAGATTGTCCCATTAATTTCAGTGGGAATGTTTGCATGTAGGAAGTCAATATAAATATTTTGTTAGGAAGTCAGTATAAATATATTAAATAAATGAATTAATACATTATAGCATATTCTAATCCAGAGCTTTCCAAACTGTGTGTCGCGACACAAAAGTGTGTCGCCTGTGGGGCCCAGATGTGTCGCGTCAAAACCCGGAGGCGCTGATGGGTTTTCCCGCGGCGACACACCGACGGCAGTGCGTGAAAATCCGAAAGTGCCGCAGCCACAGCGGCGCGCAAAAAATGAAAGCGGCAGCAGCGCTTCTGGGTTTTTGCGCACTGCCGCAACAGCGGCGCTTCCGGGTTTTCCCACGGCGACACTGTTAGAGTTCTTGTGTTGACCTGGCGAATTATTCCTGTACAAAGCAAAAGCATTCTCATGGTGACGTGAAGTGCAGGTGCAAGATAGCAACGGTCACGTGTGTATTGTTTTGACTAGATTCCATGAGAACAAATGTCTCCTGAATCCTTCCTTCGGAAGACTTGCCCAGCCCCCCCCTGAGCAAGGAAGGGGGGAACTCAGTGCGTAGATGCAGCACTGCTAACCAATAGCAACTCATGCTATGTGCTTTGAGTCCTAGTGTGTGTAACAGCTAACTTCCAGCCAATCAGAATGCTAGAAGAACTGAATATACAACCATGCAAAATGGTGTTCTATGTCTTCTTGATTTCTAGTGTCTTTTAGCCATGTAGTTCTTCACGTGTTCACTTCCCGTGGACTGGGCAGAGTGAGCTATGCCTGGCTTTGGGTATAGGCCATGGCAGGAACTCTGGCCCTGGGATCAATACACGGAACTCTGCTTATAAGTTTGTTTGTTTTTCCTTTTACAATGATGTATCCTGTATATTCATCTCTTTCATTGTTGCGATAATGTACTGTATCTGCATTATTGCCCTATGCTAAACAGTAAACACTGTTAGCCCTAACAAGCTGCATTCTTGTCTGTTTATTCTCAAGCCTCGGTTTTTCCCCTTTAAGCCAGCATATACCCCATCAGACACACCAACGGCGGCGCGCAAAAATTGAAAGCGGCAGCAGCGCTTCCGGGGTTTTGCGCGCTGCCGCAACAGCGGCACTTCCGGGTTTTCCCGTGGCGACACACCAACGGCGGTTGGTGTGTCACCACGGGAAAACTTTGGAAAGCCCTGTTCTAATCAATCTTCTGTATTTATTAGATGCTGCAAATTATTTATGTATGTTCTGGTATATATATACCATATCATTTTTTTAAGTCTTAGAATATTTCCCTAACTCAGTTTCTCCATGAAAGGCATATATTGGAACAAGGAGCAATAAATTCTGAGGAACAAATTGGGTGACACAAAGGAGATTGACTAGAACAGGGGTCTCCAACTCAACTCTCTTGAGCTGGTATGCATATTTTGGACTTTAAAAGCATGTTACAGGCACTCTCACAAAATAATTGAGCATACTCATCACAAAAGCACTGATTTACTAGAAAGCAAACTCATGAATGTGTCTCCTACCACCTCTTCTAGACTTGGAAAGTGATCTCTAGCACATCAGTTGACCTCTTCAAACAAAGAACTGGGATGCAGCCACCCACCATTTTTGTCCAAGAAGGTCTCTGGTTTTTCTGGGGTGGGGGGTGGGGTCCAGAGGCACAGTTGGAAACAGATTCCATTTAAACCCAGTGCTTTGCTTGACAATATGCTATTTCATTTGGAGAACTGCTCATAGGTGGAGTGTGGTGTATTTGCACTTTTTAAAAGTAACAAAGACATGTGTATGAAAGACCTGTCTTTCCTTGTATGGTCATCTCTCTAGTGGTCCATAGCTTCCCTAGCTTCCCATGCTTCAATTAATTGTCAAGAGAATTCCTCCCATTCAGTTCAAATAGTAGAGGTTCTATTGTTCCAGAAAAGGGAAATCCTGTCATTAAAGAAATATTGGGAAAAAACGTTCCACCCAATTTCTCTGCTACAAATTTAGGGAAAATTTCAAAAGGCCATTTGCACCCATTTTCTATGCTTTCAATTTTGGTTGTTTAATTTAAAAAAAATCAGGTGAGGCAGGGAGCAAAAGTAGGAATCACTGGGTGCCTTGGAGTTGATGGGAGTATATGTACTAGAGCAGGGTTCCTCAACCTCAGCCATTTTAAGATGTGTGGACTTCAACTCCCAGAATACTGTTGAAGTCCACACATCTTAAAATGGCTGAGGTTGAGGAACCCTGTACTAGAGGACCTTCAGCTTTTGCTTATGCCTGTTAATTTCCATAGATCACCAAGGTTTCGTCTCTTATTTTGTGACATGAATGTTTTACCTCCTCTTGTCTCTTCAGATTCCAAGAACATCAGATCCAGTTTCTTAGTGATGATTCTCTGTTTGCATAACCTGACAATGAAAATCTATATCTTTATTCACAACATTTGATGAATTCATAAGCCAGATCAATATCAGTCTAATGGTGATTTCATCTCTTTGGATCGATTTCAGGCTAGTTCTTGGAATACAGATGGATGTTTGCAATTGTGAAATCCTTAAGACCCCTGTCATCTTAGATAGCCAAGAATGGAAGATAGAGCAGATTAATGGCAGAGGTGGCAAGACTGACCACCAAGCAAATAGTATGAAGAAAAAAGAGTGTGAAATTTCAGATCAAAATACAGGGAACTGTTGAACAGAAAAAAGGACAGAGTGAGCAGAGGGCAAGGAAAGTTTAATTTCTTTAGCATCTCTTTTCAGCTGTCATTCAAAAAGGCATTTGCTAGGTTTACTGGGTGACAAATTTAAAAATCGCACTGTACTTAGGGAAACTTTCATCACTGAGACTGTAGGACTTCACCATATTTCAAAAGAAAAAGGCTTATTGAATTCTGTGAGATTCTAGAAATGTGCAGGTTTGTGCTGTAGTGTTATGTACTGTACCTGAGTGGGAATATATCTGAGTAAGATTTACTCTTTTTTTCCCAAAGAAGTAAATGCCATTGAAATTAATGGGACTTGTTTCTGAGCAAAATATGCTTTGGATTGCTTTTCACTTCCCAAAACTGTAATGAGAGAGAGAGAGAGAGAGAGAGAGAGAGAGAGAGAGAGAGAGAGAGAGAGAGAGAGAGAGAGATTGGTTTCAGCATATTAGAGCTTAGGATGTGGTATATAATCATGCCTAATCACAGCATATCACTTCTCTGAACAAACTGCCCACATGAATATTATACGTAGCTCCAAAATGGTGGCAGAAGAGCACTTTGTACAAAAAGAAGTATTTTGCATAAACTCTCAAGGACATTGCTAACATTTCTCTGCCTAGGAGCTTAACAGAAGTGGAACAGACATCCACTTTTCAAGGGCAGCCTACTTACATTATATCCCCCCAAAAGTTAATAAGGGAATTTAAAAATGAAAGTCTTTTGTTAAATAAAAGAAGTATAACTCCATTCCTCACCAAGATTTGAGAGAAAGTAAAGGGTTTTCTTTGGGAACTGAGTGCTTTTACAGATATACGCAACACACTCAGAATATCGAAGAAATTTTTTTTACAAATCTTTGGCCCATGCCTAGTTTTAATGTAGAAGAGGGGAAAGCTTAATATTACTTATGTGAATATGTGTGCGTGCATGCATGCTAGACTGTTCCATTCATCTCTGAGAATTACAATAATTTCTGTTCTTCCAAAATACAGTACTTTAAAGCCATTGATAGCATATTTTCAGCTGAACAGACCTCTCTCCAACCTTGATTTAGTGGGCCTGGGACAAAGAAAAGTGTCGGAGAGCAAGAAAAGAAAGATTAAGAATTTTGATGGATATTTTAATACAGACATTTGTTGGCAAAGGCAGTCACTTCTGTAGTTTTATTAAGAGAAACTCCAAGTCATTATGTCCTTTTCCCCCTCCTCATAATATAATTCCTTTCCTTGCTGACTTTTCATTTTAATTGTAATAGTCTCACACACCACATTTATATTCTGCTGATAATAACAAGGTAACTTTTCTTTTTTTAAAAACAGTTCATTTGATTACTTCTACATTCATGAATAAGTCAATTACTAGTGTTATAAATGTTACAGATTAACTACCATCTAGATAGCCAGCATAAATCAAAGCTTCCTATACATAGCTAGGTCAAGATACTGCAGTTCTGGATTCTTCTGGCAATGTTAGTTGAGTGTCTTGATCATCACTGCTGTCAAATTACATTAATAATGGCAAAAAGGGCATTCTATACTCCCACAGTGATTTCCTGTTGAGTTTTTATGTTAATCTGCAGGATCTTGTGTTAATCTAATACCAGACAGGTTATAATACTATTTCACAGTCCTTTCTCAATCTGGCATTCTCTAGGGCAGTGTTTCTCAACCTCAGTAACTTTAAGATGTGTGGACTTCAACTCCCAGAATTCCCCAGCCAGCATCTGGATCATTTAGAGCTGCAATTCCCATCACAACAGAAGGGTTCCTGTTTGGTAAATCTGATACATACCTTCTCTCAGATATAAACATCCTACTGAATTAAGCAGATGGTAGCATCTAGCCAACCTTAGCTAATCTACAAAGCTAAGTAGGGTCAGCTCTGGGAAATTTAAGACTAGAAGTTAGACTGGGAAATTGAAAACATATTGTGGAAGAAGGCAATGGCAATCCACTTCCATATCATGCTAAGAAAATGGCACAGATCTGTCAAGAGTTGAACTTGACTCAAAGGTGACTTTCCTTTTATTTTACTTTTCATTGTACTCAGTGGATCTTATTTCTGAGTCAATATCCATAGCATTGTATCAGGGTTTGTACCACAATCTGACAGTATTCCTCAGAATAAAGGTCAGTCATATTCATTCTCCCTCCATGCTTTCCAGATCACATTAGAATGAATATATGAACCCACTGCAAATTTATTTTCAGTAGTAGATATGCTTGAATGAGACCCTAAAGAGCTATTGCTCCATGAAGTTTACATTATTGGCCCAGCTCAATTGTGGGGTGATTCAGCAGTACAGATCACAGTCCTCTATTTAAAAGGGTATCAGAAGATGCTCCTCTTTTTCAGAGTGCGTTCATCTGTCTGTAGGACTGTCTATCCATGTTTAGTTTAAAGATGAAGAACTGTAAGGGAAGAGAGCAGTCCTTGCCCATTTAATGTTGGAACAGCAGCTAAACAGGCCCCCTAGTCATTGCTTTCTCCACCATTGTGAGGTATATTGCATTTCTATTTATACTTTTTTCTCAGTTGGCAACACAGTTATAAATTAACATATGGAAATATAGAAAATTGATCTGTGCATCACCCTTTGTTACCTTTTTTAGTTATGTGGAAGCAATTGTCCTTTGAGTAGTCCTTAGGCAGATGGTGAGATAGAGCTGAAAAGAAACATTCCTGCTAGCCCAATTCCTTTGCTGCACCAGAACTGATATGTATCAGGAGACCCATTTTTATTGGGTCTATTTATCTATACCAGAAATAAAGCTATGATGGAAATACCTATGATAAAGCATTTAAATCAATATACATAGGCTGTAAGAGAAGAATTTAAGGAAAGAAAAAGCCCAATTTCACCTGCTTAGGACAGCTTCCCATAGTTATAACTCCTCAGATTGCAATATAGAATTCATCCCTAAACCCAACAGATTCCCTTTTCCTGCACTGTCTTTTCTAAGATATATGGGTATGAGTCTATAGGACTTTACTTCCTACCATGTATTATAATATTTGTTCTCCTTCATTGGGTGTCCAGGGGGACGGGGCAAGGGAGATAAATAATGAAGTATACATTGCAACATTATGATGCAAAAACTGCTCCTTTTGTATTTGCCTTGCAATGTTGCACACAAGTATGTTAGGGTCAGAGCTTGCATTGTGATATTATGACACACCTTTTGTCATTGTCATAAAATCTCATTTTGCTGCAGGTGTCCTTGTACATTTGACCAGTATGTTTGGATTATTGCAAATTTTCTGTGATAAATTCCCTGTCCTATGTACTTTCATGCTGGCTGGTTATATTAGCAGAAGTTCAAACCATTCTGGACTAGATTGCCATTACTGAGCAAAGTGGGCCCTACTTGCTCTTCCTTGCACTGCTGTAAACGCCTGAGAAAAACTTGTTAGCAAAAAAAAGTCTTATTGTCAAAAGTCCCTGAACCTGCCTCCACTCATGATCTAGCTATAACTCTAGCTAGATACAATGTAAGAATGTTGCTTTTCATGTCTCATAAAAGTCTGTGAAAAGGAGTGATTCAAGGGTAGATATTGGTTATACTGAGATCACATGCATCTCAGCATATTACCCTAGCAAGGTCATCACCAGAGACTGGTGGTATTCTGTTCCTTTCAAGACTCGCCAACTGATCTCCCAGAAACTGTTGTGTCTCCTCTTCATTGTCTGGAACTGAGTCATCCCCACATCAAATTCTATTAATTCAAATTAATAGAGTAATTAATCAGAACTACAGATTGGAGCAGATTGGGTAGAGTAATTTTCTCAGACTCTGCACCAGCTTTGCCCACCTAAACTAGCATTGGGACACTCTAAGAAGATGGGATTTATTCATTCATTATTTTTGGAATGGTCTGTCATTGTTTCTATTTACTTGAAGCAAACCAAACCTATCTTAAAACACTTCCCTTACACTTGAGTGAAAAAATCATAGAAAATGTAAGTTTATGAAGTATATTGGAATAAACCACTACTTCCATGTCTGTAGCTTGAATCATGTCAACTGGATTTCTATTTTCTCTGTGGAAACGTTTCGCTCCTTATCCAAGGAGCTTCTTCAGTCTGAGTAAAGTTGGTAAGGGAATCCTAAATATGTTTCTAGGTAGCTGTGTGACCTTACACCTGGGGGCATGGTTATATTGAGATGTTATTTTAAGTCCTTTTATTATCTAAAGGAGGATCGTTAAGATCACCATGCTGCTGTTGAGCTTGCGAAATGGTCTTAATCTTCCTAGGCACAGAAGACAGAGCCGGGAGAAAGATGGGAGAAAGATTGTGCCTGAGGCCCCCACCTCTATTCAAGGAAGGATTTTCCAAGTTGGCATAAATGGATTCCTTGACCCCTCTCTCAAACCACCTATCTTCTCTGTCTAAAATGTGAACATTAATGTCCTCAAATGAGTGTCCTTTTTCCTTTAAATGAAGATAAACTGCTGACTCTGGTCCTGTGGTGTTACTTCTCCTGTGTTGGGCCATCCTCCTGTATAAAAGTTGTTTGGTTTCTCCAATGTAAAGTTCAGAGCACTCCTCTGAACTTTATGCCAACTTGGAAAATCCTTCCTTGAATAGAGGTGGGGGCCTCAGGCACAATCTTTCTCCCATCTTTCTCCCGGCTCTGTCTTCTGTGCCTAGGAAGATTAAGACCATTTCACAAGCTCAACAGCAGCATGGTGATCTTAACGAATTCTGAAATGATCGAATGAACGAATTCTGAATTCTGATCTTAACACATTCTGAAATGCTTGAGAGCCAGGGGGTGGGGTTTGCGGGTGGGGGCCAATCGCGTGGAAGGGGGCGGGGTTTGCGGGCGGGAGGCAATTGCGCGGAAGGGAGTGGGGTTGGCGCTGGCGCTGGACTGTGAAGCTGGACGAGCCGCCGGACCTGGAACGCTTCCGCGCGCAGCTGAGCGAGGCCCCGCGCCGGTCTTTTTGGAGTGCTTCCGTGCGCAGATGAGCGCTGGGCTGTGGAAATGCGCTCCAAAAAGACCGGCGCAGTGCCTTGCTCAGCTGCGTGTGGAAGCGCTCCAGGTCCGGCGGCTCGTCCAGCTTCACAGCCCAGCGCAGCTGAGTGAGGCCCCGCGCCGGTCTTTTTGGAGCGCTTCCACGCGCAGCTGAGCGCTGGGCTGTGGAAATGCGCTCCAAAAAGACCGTTGCCGGGGGAGGGGGGAGCGGGGAGGGAGAGACGAGGACCCTTGCGCTCCGCTCACTTGTTCCCACCGCAGGAAGAAGCAGGTGGCAGGCAGGCAGGAAGGGGGGGCTGCATTTGGTTGGAACAGGAGTGGTTGGAAAATGTCTCTTGCTGGAGGCACCATCTCCTGTGGGGGAGAGAGACCCCGTACCATCACATCGACCATCTCTGCTGCTGTTGCTGCCACTGCAATCCACAGGCAGGTAGCTTTGGCGACAGCATCTGTTCCTCCCTCCCTGTGGGGAAAGGACGATCTTCGCTGCACCTCGCCCTTACTGTATCTAGAGCAGTGTTTCTCAACCTTGAGAACTTTAAGGCACGTGGACTTCAACTCCCAGAATTCCCCAGCCAGCTATGGGGAGTTGAAATTCTGGGAGTTGAAGTCCATGCGTCTTAAAGTTCCCAAGGTTGAGAAACACTGCTCTAGAGACGACTGCCTTTGATCTCGCTTCTACTCCGCCTGTTAGTGAGCGTGTTATTTTTAATTGGTCTCCTCCCCCGTTTTTGTCCAGAATTTGTCCAGGATTTGTCCAGAAACAAAGCAAGCAGCATAACAGCATAATAATAGTAATAATAATAGCAGCAGCAGCTTCCCTCTCGCAGCCGCCACCGGAGCAGCTTCTGCACCAAGAAAGCCCATTGTTTCCATGGCTGCGCCTCGCTCGCTCGCTCGCTGGCTGACTGGCTGCAGCCACAACAAAGGACCTGGCCTTCCTCTCTCCATCTCCACTGAAAGTCCTCAGGGCTCCTTCGGGCACCTTGCGACACCTCCCGGGAGTGGTTGCCGTGGTGGTGGTGGCGGCGGCGGCGGCGGGAAGGCTATTGCTCCTTCTGCTCCAAGGTGGCCTCCAGTCTTTGTAATCAGAGGCGGTATTCCGTTTCCACCCGCAGTCCAAGGGCTGCAGGGGCGGCGGCGGCCGACTATTAGCGGCTCTCACCCCGGTCTTTCGCGCGCACCCTTTTTTACCTCCCCGCCACCCCCGCTTTTAGTTCCCAGGAGCGAGAAAGAGAATTGCTTCAGTCAGCAATCCAGATCTCCGCGTTTCCTCCCGCTTCTCCTAAAAGTGTGTGAGGAGGAAAGGAGAGAATGAAGGGAGCTTCTTCCTTCCTCCCATTTTGCTCCCCCACCTCACAGATGGGAAGGGAGAAGACCCGCGCCGGTCTTTTTGGAGCGCGTCCGCGCGCAGCTGAGCGAGGCCACGCGCCGGTCTTTTTGGAGCGCTTCCGCGCGCAGCTGAGCGAGGCCCCACGCCGGTCTTTTTGGAGCGCATTTCCACAGCCCAGCGCTCAGCTGCGCGCGGAAGCGCTCCAAAAAGACCGGCGTGGGGCCTCACTCAGCTGCACTGGGCTGTGAAGCTGGACGAGCCGCCGGACCTGGAGTGCTTCCGCGCGCAGCTGAGCGAGGCCCCGCGCCGGTCTTTTTGGAGCGCCTCTGGGTAGCAGGGCCAATCGGGCTTCACCTTGTTCAGCCCGCCTCTCTGCTCCCCTTTGGCGCGTGCTGATTGGTGGAGGCGTCCTTCCTTCTGAGCCTCCACCAATCAGCGTCTGTTTCTTCCCCAGGGTTTGCGCTGCTTCCGGAGACCGGCTTTCCGGATGTCGGGCAGCAGACAGAGAGAGAGAGCCAGAGCCGAGGGGCCAAAGAGCCAGATCTGGCTCAAGAGCTGCCATTTCCGACCCTTGAGCTGGGATATCTCTCTCATTATTCTGTCTCCATTTTTTTTAAAAAAAAAACCTTTTAACCCCTTGAATAATCTCAACATAAATAAATGCTCTCTGATTTATACAGACTTCCACAAATGGCTGTTTATCATCATGCAGCAATACTATACAAAGCAAGTTATCCAAGGGTACATCAAGCTATACCCAATTTTGTTGAAGATTTTTTTTATAATGTTATAATGTTTATAATGTATAATGTGTTGATGATGGAACTGAAGAACGTTATAAAAACTGTTGTGTTAAGTTTGTTTGAAATTAAAAAATGAGTAGTTTTTAAAAATGTTTTACATTTACATAAGGATTGTAGAAACTTACAAATTAATAGTATTAATATCTATCCTCAATAGAAGAACCATACCTTTTCTTCCTTTTCTCTTTTGTGGGAAATGCACTATACAATCAAATTTCGCAGAGTAACTTTCAAAGCAAAAAGAATAAATTGGAAAACATTGGAAGAGAAAAAATGGAAATGTAGTACAATATTAAGGAACATCTCTGCATACAGTGATTTCTAGCTGCTACTTTCATGTCTTTTATTAATTTGAGAAAGGATGTAAGAAAAACTCTGAAAATGTCTTTGCTAAATGTTTCAGGGAAACAGGGAAGTAGTGAGCTTCTGCTTTTTGACATGAGTGAACACAACCATTCAGAATAATCCTGGTTGAGAAATAAAAATATTAGCCTGATTGGTTGAAATGTACCAATCGAAGAGAATATTTGTAGCTCAGGGTTGAACTGTGGAGTCCATGGTGCTCTCTGAGCCTTGTTGTTTTCTTGCAGATGTTTCATTGCCAGGCTAGGCAACATCTTCAGTGTGAAAAGGGAGTTTTCTCACTGAAGATGTTGCCTAGCCTGGCAATGAAACGTCTGCAAGAAAACAACAAGGCTCAGAGAGCACCATGGACTCCACATGGTTGAAATGTATTGAATGATGAAAAAGCTATTCACCTAAGAACCCAGGGAACAAGAGGAAGAGAGCAGGTGGACATGAGTGGAACAACCATAGCTCACATGTCTTTAAGTAAAATACATATATAGGTATAATTTGCAATGAGCACTAAAACAAATGTCCACATGTTTAAAAAAGAGACATATGCATTTGGAGGGAGGGGGCCATAAATTAACAGTGCATGTTTAATCAGAAGTTACCTCCACTTAGTTCAACCAGTCTTATCCCCAGTATACAGCATGCAAAATGGTTTGGAGAAACAAAGTTGTACAAAATTGTCTTTTTATAAGTTTGGGTGAATTTCACCAACTTGAGACCAAATCACACCATAGTCTGAAATCGGCCAGAGAAATATATGAATCTTATGAACCAAGGCTATCATCTGGGTCCAAAGTCTGAACACCTGCACGATCCTAAATGAAGAATCCACCTTCAGCATTTGTCTCCCCCTTCTTCTCTCTTTCAGATAAATAATGCAATATCCTTTTCTCTTCTCAGTGATATTCTTCTCCTTATAGAGATGCTAGTGATTTCATGCATGTCTGTAGCAATTCCTCTGATCGCCAGATGAAAGGTGTTTTATCAAGGCAGACTATTATTCTAATTAAATACAAAATGGCTGAATCAGATGATTTAAAGAGTAAATACTCAGCAGGAGAAAGGATGAAATAGGAGCCATTCTCAGCTAAGTCTCCCATTTCTCAGTAGGAGGTAAGAACAAAGTGGTAACAGGAGAAGGTTAAAATGAGTCTTGTTAGACAGCTGATCTATACATTTCAAAAGCATTCCTATGAGTCAGATAACTTACTTGACCTGGCTCTTCTCTATCAAGCAAATTTAGAATAAGTTTGTTCTAAGCTATTGGGCCTTAATTTAACACCAATTGTGTTTCTAGTGATGGGAATAAGATAGAAAGAGATTCTGTCTTGGGGCTTGATTGAAATCTCTAGTATAATTACAAGAGGACCATGCATTGTACTATTCAGATTACAGTGAAAGTTCATTTTAACAGACAAATTGTTGGGACAGGATGTCCATTATTTCCAATTGTCCGTTAAATTGGAGAGTACATCATTGCAGCAATTTACATTACTGTATTTTCATGATGTTGTTATGCAAATTATGTAATTACCTACATGATGCATGTTTATGCCAAATTACATAATTGCATAATGAATGTATTGGTCAATTGCATGTGAAGGCTGTTGTACTAAGGTTCTGTAAATCTAGGCTTCTCTGTACATATATAGAGGAAGACATCAATTCATGGAGTGGAGAAATACTATTATATCTGCTGGTTTGCTCTAGTTTACCTGAAAAGTGAGGAAACTTCAGATTGCTTGAAGCCCCCAGCTCCATTTTTGTGGCCTTAGAAGAACTCCATACTCCTCTGCCAAAAGTTGGCAGCAAGGCCTCCAATTTTCAGTGTCAGTATGTTCAGTGTTTTGTGTGAAAGGATTAATAAAATAGGGCATAAGTAGGAGCAATTTGTTCATTCAAACCCCTGTTGCTGTGTAATCAACAATGCCATCTAGGACCACATAGAAACTAAAGATATGAAATGAACCCAAATAGGAGATCCAGGGGGATATTTTTTCTTCCTATGAATAAGCATTTTTCTGGAGTTTCTCAATCCCCTCTGTTTTTTTCTGGATATTTTTCTTCTTTTTTTCAGTCTCCTAGAGAAAGGAGACAACTCAGCACATATTACTTCAAATGTTCTCCATTTTCGAAGGAACAGAATTTGGCCCCCTGCCTGCTCCAGAATGAAGCTAAATCTGGACGAAATTAAATATGACTGAAACCTATACATTGATCACTTTTCCTACTTGTTATTTCCCCCCCCCCATATACCCCCAAGGGGTATAGCTATTAGATTATGCAAAGCTTTGAGAAAGTGCTTCTCTTCAACAGCGTTTCAAACAAAGCATCCTCTTTGAAGGTGTTTTGCAAAATAATGTAGGCCTCTTATTTCTGTGAGTAAAGTGGCTCATGGCTTCCCTTCCCTAGGGAGCCATGGAGATGACCTTGAAGAAAGCAGCCAGAAGCCATTAGAAAAACAGCAGGTGCAGAAGAAGCACGTGTTAAGCTCAGGAGGGCGGGAGAGTAAGAGAAAAAGACTCAGACTGACTCCCCCATGAGTTCCTGGGGTATAAGAGGGAGGGAAGGGAAAACATAGGCAGACTTGCAAAATTGTGTTACTAGAGCCTGTCTCAATGAAGTATAGTTCTAGTCTTCTTGCAGAAGCAGTTTCTTGATCTGGTCATCTTCACTGTCTTATTCTGCTCCTGTGCAGCCTCATCTGGCAAATGTAGAAGCCAGAGGATGTTTCTTCAGAGGAACTGCATCTGCATAGAACCCACATCTGGCTTTTGCAAGTGTTATGTCCAGCAAAGAAATGCTGAAATGCACATGGTTTAGGCAAATTGTGTTGTCTCTTTGCCTTGGTGGGGAATCCATGATGGTTTTGCAGTACAAAGCACCTCATTGAGATGAATCAGAGCCACCTCAAATTACTTCTTGTGGGATTTGCAACAAGTGATTCACATAGCCATCTAAAGAGGGGGCTGGCCGAGTGCCATAAAGCTATGAAGTCTAGAGTCTAAAATCATCTACCTGTACTACTGCTTACAACCCTGGTTGATATTCAAAATGCTGAAGGATAAGCCTATGCTTTCGTTTGTAGAAAGAGTCCCAGTTTCAAGTCTTGTTTCAACCCCCTAACACAGGGCTTTCCAAAGTTTTTCCCACGGCGACACACCAACCGGCGTTGGTGTGTCGCCGCGGGAAAACCCGGAAGTGCGGCAGCGTGCAAAAACCCGGAAGCGCTGCTGCCGCTTTCGGGTTTTGCGCGCTGCAGTTGGTGTGTCGCTGCGGGAAAACCCGGAAGCGCTGATGATGATCAGCGCTTCCGGGTTGTGTGGCGACACACCAGACTGTGTGTGGCGACACACTTTTGTGTCGCCACACACAGTTTGGAAAGCTCTGCCCTAACAGCAGAGCATGGCTGGAAGCAAGATTTGCCTGGGGTTTAATGAATCAGGCTTAATGTCAAGAAATAAGGGGTTAGGATGCAGAATCTTGGAAACTAAATTAGCAAAATTCCAACCCTTGTTTGTGAGTGAATTCATTAAGGGGGGGTCTCTGGGAGCTGTTTGAACCTTTTCTTCCAGAATGCAAAACTGAAGGGCTAATGTGCTTTTCCCTGATAAATATCCATTTGCTCTTTCCCAGGGATGTTTTGAAATAGTCCCTTTGCTTTCTCAGCCTCAGTGAGTTCTCCTACACTCTGGAATCTCCAGTAGCTTGTGATAGAAAAGATTTCTGCCTTAGATTTTAGGGAGGCACAGCCAGTTTTTTCCATCATGGATGAGTTTCTCATATGTCAAAACAAGAGAAATTCTTTAAATCATTTCAATTAATTTTAAAAAATTGAAAATCACACACTGAGCTTGTGGCCTGCATAAGATTTTTAACAATCAGCATTTGGCATATTGGACAACTAACACTTGCTATTATCACAGAATACTAGGCTGACCATACGTCCCGTTTTGAACGGGACAGTCCCGTTTTTTTAGCATTTTTCAACCGTCCCGTCGTTTTGATAAAAATCTCAATTTTGTCCCGTTTTTTAAACCCCGTGGGAATGGCGCAGAAGGAGGATCCGAGCCGGAGCTGCCGATTGGAGGCAGTCCAGAAGAGGAAGCCCTCCCACCTATCAGCGCGCAGCAAAGGAGGGTGGGGTTTGCAGGCGGGAGCCAATTGCGGGGGGCGGGGTTTGCAGGCGGGAGCCAATTGCACGGACTGGGGGGCGGGGACCCCTGTCTTTTTCATGAATACAGAATATTACATAAGACCCTACCCCGTTTTGCCATCCCAATGTCCCGTTTTTGTCTCAAGGAAATATGGTCAGCCTACAGAATATACAACATGTAGGAAGCTGATTTATACTGTTAAACTATTGGTTCATCTAAGTCAGCATCATCTACATGAACTGGCACTGTAGGAGTCTAAATCCAGACCACTACAGTGCATCATGCACTCAAGTACTGTTCCGTTCTATCATACATACATACATACATACATACATATCAAAACAAAGCTGTTATTGTACACTTAGTTTAATCAAACATATTTTTCCCTCAACATTTCTTATTTGATTAAGGAGAACCTGTTTTGGAAATCATTTCAAAGGTGTGAAAAAAACTTTTTAAAATGCTTATAGACAGAATGTTTACACTTCTTTTGTTTACTTGAAAACCTACAATGAGAAACCTGGTCAAAGACATTTTGAAAGCTGTTAGACTTAAAAGTTAGCTTCTATGGTATATTTTTACAAAACATGGAGCCCTGGTTTCTTCATCCAGTAGTTAAACAGATGCTTAGTTTCTGGAGATGGACAATCAGCATGTTCCTCCCCCTGTTCTCTCCAACTACAATTAAACTCAGCTGCAAAACTCCTTTGTTGTTGTTGTTGTTGTTGTTGTTGTTGTTGTTATTGGATTTATATCCCACCTTTATTTGAAGAGCTCAAGGCAGCAACTCATAGCAACAACCTTGTGAGGTGGATTGAGCTGAGGGAAAGCAACTGACCCAAAGTCACTTGGCTAGCTACATGCCTAAGGGAGGACTAGAACTCACAATCTCCTGGTTTCTAGTCCAGCACCTCAACCCCCACACCAAACTGGCTCTCTCTGTTCCTGGTCACAGACTGGTTGTGAGCTCACAGCTACCACTCCTCTTGCCAAAGGGTGATGGCTGGGGCCTTTCATTGTATAATAATTTCTCCAGTTATCTGCAGCCTTCCTGGATTTCTTGGCTTCAATTAAATCCCAAAGGAAGATGGCTGTTGTGGGTCTTCCGGGCTGTGTGGCCGTGTTCTGGAAGTTGTGGTTCCTAACGTTTCGCCAGCATCCATGTAAAAGAACATGAAAGACACTGCAGACTACAGCAACCAGAAAAATCTTCAGTAGCTGAACATGCTCTCAAGCAAACGGGACACAAAATCCTATTTGAAAACACAGAAATACTGGACAACACCAAAAGCCACTACACCAGATTATACAGAGAAGCCATTGAAATTATCAAACACCAGCACAGTTACAATAAAAAAGAAGAAAGTTTAAAAATTAGCAAAACCTGGCTACCAGTCCTGAAAAACACAGCCTGCAAAAGGTCAATGAACTCAGTCCAACCACCAGGACATGGGAATACTTCTCACAATGAACATGCTAATCACGCTTATCAGCCACTCGTTAACATTTCAACACAACAAAAAAACCCCACCTAATCTCCTATAATTTAGCTCTATAAATAGAACATTGCCACTCTACCTGGGCACAGAGATTTTGCTTCTATCTGTGCTCCTGCCCTCTGAAGATGCTGGCCACAGATGCTGGCGAAACATTAGGAACCACAACTTCCAGAACACGGCCACACAGCCCGGAAGACCCACAACAGCCATTGAACTCCGGCCGTGAAAGCCTTCGCCAATACACCCAAAGGAAGACTTAATGGTGAAATTGGACATTTACAGAATTGCTGCTATTGTCACCACTAAGGAAAGTTGTGCCCTGCTTGAAACTTGTTAAAGAATTTCTTCTTCCTCTAAATAAATTATCCATCTCTGTCCATTTGGTGAAGATTTTCAAAAGTGTGGGTGTGTGTGCGAACGTGTGCCCAATTCTACTATTTTTTGCATGAAATGTTGAGTTGAGAAATAGTTTGAGATTGATGGTAGCACGTTCTGTGAATGTTTATATCCATCATAGAATCATGCAGCAGGGGCTACCATTTTGAGCTATCACACCATTTTCTTCTCCCCACACTGCCTAAAGGAGCTAAGAATTCAAGCAGAGAAGCATGTACTCTTACCACTGAACTATGGTGTGTTCACTCTGTTCAATGCTATAGAATGGATATCATACTTCTTTCATGCCCTTTGAAACCCCACAATTCTACTCCAAGTAAACCTGTCATTTGTAACAAGTAATTTTCTCCAGCAGCCTTTGGGCAATTCTGCAACACTGCCTAAACTATTTATCTCCCATGCTGCTCCTGCCTGTTTATTAAGTTACCTTCAGAAATTTCAGGACTTCCAGGGAAGAAGTGGCGGACTGAAGATGGCTCCACATTTTGCGGTGCCGACGATTGCGGCTAAGAACAAGGAGCCGGTGAGTACATAAGATTGTTACTACTAGATATTTTGATTGTATCTGGCCTTAGGGCTGTAATAAACTTGATTTGATTTGGAAAATATTTGGAAAAAGATTCATCTGGCATGATTATGGAGAACAACGTGAACAAGAATTTATCAATATACAAAAAAAAAAAAAAAAAATCAGATGGGTGGGGAATTCTGGGAGTTGAAGTCCACCCAACTTAAAGTTGCCAAGGTTGAGAAACACTGGTCTAGACTATGGCCACTAGAAAGCCTGCTTCTTGCTCTTCCATCTGTGCAGAAAAGGTAAGCCTAACTGGCTGGCTCCCATGTGGGCTGGTCTACCAATGCCTGCCTTTTTCTTTTAGGGATTGTTCTCTTCTCACTAGTTCCCAGCATTTCCTTTCTTTTCCCAGATGGATGCTGTCTCTCTCACTCCCACCTTCCCTTATTATGTCCTTTGACACTAATGCTTTGCTTTGCTTTTTGCCATATAGTACCTTCATAGGGGGGCGTGGTGGCTCAGCGGGTAAGATGCCTGGCTTGTCGATCGGAAGATCGCAAGTTTGGAGGTTCGAATCCCTAGCCCTGCATGACGGAGTGAGCTCCCGCACTAGCTCCAGCTCTTGCCAACCTAGCAATTCGAAAGCATGCAAATGCAAGTAGATGAATAGGTACCACTTTGGTGGGAAGATAACAGCGTTCCGCGTGCGTCATGCGGCCACATGTCCGTGGAAGCGTCTTTGGACAGCACTGGCTCTTTGGCTAACAAACGGAGATGAGCACCGGCCCCTAGAGTCAGACACGACTGCACAAATGTGCGGGGGGATCTTTTACCTTTTTACCTTCATAGCCCTGATGCTACAATAATTAAAGTACTAGGGAATAGGTGGTTTTTCATTCCTATGTTTCTCTATAGTCCATGGAAACTTTCTGACATTGCAATGTAAATATGTTTAAAGAAAAAAAGTTCAGGAAAGGGAGGGGAACCTTTGTACTAGTGTGGGCAGGGGGTGGGGGGAAGTAAGGGGAGCAGAAACCAAAAAG
Organism: Charina bottae; assembly: GCA_023362775.1. Classification (NCBI taxonomy): domain Eukaryota; kingdom Metazoa; phylum Chordata; class Lepidosauria; order Squamata; family Charinaidae; genus Charina; species Charina bottae. The sequence continues at coordinate 28,977,874 of JALMGJ010000006.1, read as the reverse complement.
GGTGCCAGCTGAGTGATGGAAGGGTTGAATGCAGCATGAGCTTCAAGGGGTGAAGGCTTAACAGGCAATAATTGGATCAACTGCAAGAATATTTAAAACACACACCAAACAACCTTGCAACCGCCAGTCAGCAGAGAAATTGTTGCCCGCAGCCCTGGATGAAATAGTTGCACAGGGCAGTGACCAGCTGCTGGAGGGGAGGAGCGTGCCAGGCACTGCAGCCAATCAGAGCTGGTGCTGCTATTAGAATGGAACAAAGCACTGAAGGTCATCCGTTCTGAAGGGCTTAAGACAGCTCAGGTCAGAAAACAGCAGATTTGGATCAAGCTGGAAAATACAGTCCTGGAGTGCATTTGCCATGGGCTGGGAGTCAGAGGAGGATGACGTCATCTGTTCCTGCACTCAGGAAGTGAACAGTGGCCTGCAGTGGCAATGGGGCAAGTAGAAAGTATGGATCTGCCCTGTCAGAGGTTTGGTTCACCTAATTGCAGAATTATTTTAGATGGATGGATGGATATAGAGTTAACTAATACAGGGAAACCCTTCCATTCATAGCATTTATATCTTTATAAGGTTATGCAGAGACAGTCATGCCAGTCCTTTAGTGGAGTTGTATAGATCTGGCTCTTTTCAATTTCATATATTGGCTCCTCTATTCTTTTTCTGCAAGCCATTGTTCATCCCTGTACTGTCTCTTCAATGGTTGTATCACCCAGTCTCTTTGCCATTCTTATTTCAAACTCTCTTTCCATTTCTCATTATCCTTTGTGATTTTTCTTTCCACCTCTCTTATTTCTAAAGCATTATCTCTTATTGCTGGTTGAAATGAAAGTGATACACATTTTTTTTTAAAAAAAAGGGACTAACTTTCCCACATATTTTTTTTTGTCTCATTTAATTGTATTCTTTTATTAAGGAATTAAAATGTGAATGTCTAGGTCTAATTCCATGACAGTCTACCAGTTGGGCAGAGCTCAGTCATATGGAGATATTAATAATATCAAAATCAGTTATTTTAGTTTGAAGAAACTAAAAACGGAGTAGGAGAGTTACACTAACAGCTACATAGGGTGAAAATGTTAATAAACCATCTGGTAGATCTTATAAACTCTTTGTTTTGTTATTGTTCTTGGTGTTTCAGACGTTCATTTATGTAGTCTTTTTTTAAATAAAAACTCACAACTGTAAAGACAGGCTACAACATTGTAACTTCAAAATGCTCATTTTGGAAAGGAGCAGGAAGAAACTAATGCTGGTTATAAAAATGCACCAGAAATAGAATTAGAAATGTTCATAAGAACATTTTGGCCTATCAGCAGATGTGATGCAGTTTAACATGTTGGATTGGGAGACATAGGTTTGAGTCTCACTTCAACCCCTGAAAACCACTTGGTGACTTTGGATAATCCCTGTCTCTCACTCCAACCAACATTGCAAGGGACATAGGAAGATGGGGACAAAATTGGGTGAGGAAGAATATATGCACACCATATTGAGTTCCTAGAGGAAAGTCAGGATAGGAACATAATACTTAAATACTTACATAGAGTGTAGGTGGCTGAAACACTCAGCTTCCTTTTGCTTTTAAGCTGGGGATCCCATTGTCAACAGAAACACATCATTCAGGGAGGGGAACCTTAACCCCTGTGCACCTGTGATTTCCACCTCACTGAGGGCAATAACCCCTAGAAAAAAGCTCCCATTTTTGCCCCAAACAATATAAACTAAAAAGCTTTAATAATCCAGATTAATTATACTAAGCATAAATCTTTCAAATCAATGGGACTTAAGGCTGTTTTATACTTACAATGAGATCATAGGCATGTTTAGTTAGAAAATCCTATTGAAACCAATGCAGTTCTTGCCTAGGAAAATGGATATAAGATTGTAGCTTCAGGCCTTCTGTATTTTTATTACTTCTTTTTCTTCCTTCCTGGTATTCATAATGTCTCCCAATTTAATAACTGCTGCAAATTTCATTAACATTAGCTTCTTCCAGAGGCCTAATGGAGACATTAATAAAATGTCTGTCACATTTTTTCTGGTGATGACTGCCCGGTGTGCTCACCCATTATATAAACACTCTGTTGTTTATTACTATTTTTTTATTTGGATCCTTCTTCCCTGTCCCTTTTGTTGTGGCTATATGATATCATGAGTGATATCATGCCAACCTCAGCTAATTTTAAAACCTTCTAGAATCCATCTGCTCTGGATGTGGTAAAAATGAGCTTTCCTATTTTGGCAATTTGCTAGAAGGATGAGCCAGGATGCAGGAAAGAAAGCAAAGCCAAGGGAGTATAAGAAACTGGCTAGCAGAAAGAAAGAGTGAGAGGAAAGGAATGCCATCATTCATTTCTGGTTATGGCTTTTCTCACTATCTACCACTGGTAGATTGACTGACTGACTGACTGATTGATTGATTAGATTTCCATCCCACCTTTTGTTCATGTAATGGTATGTGAGAAAGACCTTGAGAAACAGGGCTAAGAGATGCTACCTAGGGAATGATCGGATAAGGGAGGGCATAGCCTGCAGCTGCATAATGGACAGAGAAGGAGGCTCAGAGGGGACCCTCCCTCACTTCTCAGGCTATAAAGGAGGAGATTTGTACTTTCAGAATTTGCAAGGTTCTGTTAATGTAGCCTTACAATACAGTAGAATTAGCTAATCTGGTCATGTTTCCTGTCTGGTCTACTTGGGAAGGCTGACAGTTCAAGAACTCAAAGCAGTGTATGCAGCATTCCTGCCTCCTATTTGTTCCCAAAATAACTCTGTGAGGTACGTTGGGCTGAGAAAAAGGGGACTGGCCTAAAGTCACACCTGAGCTTCAGGGGGTCAGGATGGAGTACAACCAGGGTCTCCCCACTCCTTGTCCAACTCATTAACCTCTATACTACCCTGGTATACTGTAACTAACCTAATAGAATATCCCAAGATGACATTGATTGTAAGACTCTTGACCCTTGGCTTAAAATGTCACTTGAAAGGACAAAGAGAACCCAGCCTGTCCATCTATTTGTTAGTGTACCTTTCACAAAGCAAAGAGGTAACTGTTAGAGCTGTGCACAGATTCAATTCAAAAATTTGATTCATGGCTGATTTGATCATATTTTTCAATCAAATCTCTTCTCTGAATTGGATCAGCAATTTTGATTGAATCATGAAATCAAATTGATGCCCCAGAATGGGATGATTTAAATCTTACTGGAGCTGATTCGCACACTTAGTAAACATTGTTTGATAATTCAGATGAAGTTGCTGTTAAAGGCACAGCAGCAATAGTTGGTTTAAATCTCAGCTGAAGCCTAGAACTGAAATTAAAGTTGTAATTTTCCCCAATTCTCTCTATTTTTACCAGGCTGTACTAATTAGAACCATACTCCACTAATGTATATGTCATGATGTAGCTAAGGATAAAAAATTATCTGAACAGTGGAAATTTCACTGAGTTTGTTTGCAGCAAACCCATTGGGCTTTGTTTTCTTAGCACTAAAGGTTTCCATGTTGATTCTTCCACTCTACATAAAATGTTACATTTTATTTAAATGCAGATTAAATTAAGCTAAAAAAATTTCTACCAAATTTCCATACACCTTGAAAAAAGAATGCAGTCACAAGGTTAGGAAAACTGAAATATAAGTTTCAGGTCTAGTACTTAAAGAGATGGCTGAGATCTATGTGAGAAAAGGCAATTAGAATAGCAAATGAGGAGCTGCACTCAGAATTTTTGCTGCAGAAGGACAAGCCCGCTTTGATGAAAAGCTTTTTGAAATATTACAAAAGTGCGTGTTCACTGATAGCTAAAATGACACCTTCAAAAAGTATTATGATCAGGCATTTGCAGTCATCTCATCAATCACTTTAGTAGCTATACTAGCAGTCGGTTTTTCATCCTCTCATACTCAAAATCTAAGTTCAATGTTCAGAAAAGCTCAGTCTGCATATAATAAGACAATGCATAAAAAAGAGAGAGAAAGAAAGGGATGGGTGGGTGGCACTAATACATTACCACAGTGGAAAATTATCTCCAAGCCTATTTAGTGAAGATATGCAAATCATAAAGCTGGAGGGAGATTGGAAGGCCACCTAGATCAACGTTCTGATTGATCCAGGAGGACAACAATCAGCCAGGTACAAACAGTGGCTGAAGTGAGGGGCTATATACACTAAGAGTTAAGGAACAGGTTGCTTTAAGTACATACTCAACCCATCAGTAGGCTGTCATCTCAACCAGAACCAAGACTTTAACACAAAAATCAACTCTTGATTTCTTCCCAAGTATTTTCCCCCCAGGAACCTAATTTAAGAGGTGAGAGATGCTTGCTAAGTATAGCTCTTGTAAGGCAGAGGAAGTGATATGTTTACTAATTACTACAGTCATCTTGAGATATATCAGAGGATCATAATCTACCCCTGACTAATGTTTGGAATGCAAAAATCTGCATCTAGTGGTCATCTGGATTTGTGCAGCCCCAATATGATATGCCTAAATCTACTATACATCCACGCTAACATTAATATCAACATTATTTTGCCTATGTAGTCCTTTTTGAGTAGCCTCGGTTTTTTTTCATGGTATCTAATCCTGAGTTCAATGAACTGTTCCCAAGGCAAAAAAATCTCAGACATAGGGTCCCAGCAGTTGTTTTCTTCCCATCATTCCTACCCAAAACCCTTCAACCAAAGCCTGCTGCCAACCCCCAACCAGCAGGGAGGTCTTAGGGCTGCCTTTCCCCAATAGATTCAATCAAATCCAAGATGCTTCTGGTTAAAAACAGACAGCACACCTTTACTTTCTTTCACTGAGAGCCAATGATTGAGAACATACCTATTTTACTACTTGCTTTAAAAGAATAACTATACAGATCTACACCCAGATTTACATAACTTTACATAACTATATGTAACCCCTTCATGGATCACTGCCTTGTCATGGCGAAGGGGCTTGCGTAACTCAATGAAGTCAGGTCAAGAAGAACAGGTCATGACGGAGAGTTCTGACAAAACGTGGCCACTGGAGGAGGAAATGGCAACCCACTCCAGTATCCTTGCCAAGAAAACCCCATGGACAGTATCAAAAGGCTAAAAGATATGACGCCAGAAGATGAGCCCCTCAGGTCGGAAGGTGTCCAATATGCTACTGGGGAAGAGCAGAGGGCAATTCCGAGTAGCTCCAGAAAGAGTGAAGCGGCTGGGCCAAAGCCGAAAGGACGCTCAGTTGTGGATGTGTCTGGAAGTGGAAGGAAAGTCCGATGCTGTAAGGAACAATATTGCATAGGAACCTGGAATGTAAGATCTATGAATCAAGGTAAGCTGGATGTGGTCAAACATGAGATGACAAGATTGAACATCGACATCTTGGGAATCAGCGAACTAAAATGGACAGGAATGGGCGAATTTAATTCAGGTGACCATTATATATACTACTGTGGGCAAGAATCCCTTAGAAGAAATGGAGTAGCCCTCATAGTCAATAAAAGAGTGGGAAAGGCAGTACTGGGGTACAACCTCAAAAACAACAGAATGATCTCAGTTCGAATCCAAGGCAAACCATTCAACATCACAGTAATCCGAGTCTATGCCCCAACCACTGATGCCAAAGAAGCTGAAGTTGACCAGTTCTATGAAGACCTACAACACCTTCTAGAACTAACACCAAAAAAAGATGTCCTTTTCATCATAAGGGACTGGAATGCTAAAGTAGGAAATCAAGAAATAACCGGAATAACTGGCAAGTTCGGCCTTGGAGTACAAAATGAAGCAGGGCAAAGGCTAATAGAGTTTTGTCAAGAGAACACGCTGGTCATAGCAAACACTCTTTTCCAACAACACAAGAGACGACTCTACACATGGACATCACCAGATGGTCAATACCGAAATCAGATTGATTATGTACTTTGCAGCCAAAGATGGAGAAGCTCTGTACAATCAGCAAAAACAAGACCTGGAGCTGACTGCGGCTCAGATCATGAGCTTCTTATCGCAAAATTTAGGCTTAAATTGAAGAACGTAGGGAAAACCACTAGACCACTCAGGTATGACCTAAATCATATCCCTTATGAATATACAGTGGAGGTGAGGAATAGATTTAAAGGATTAGATCTGGTAGACAGAGTGCCTGAAGAACAATGGATGGAGGTTCGTAACATTGTACAGGAGGCAGCAACGAAAACCATCCCAAAGAAAAAGAAATGCAAGAAAGCAAAGTGGCTGTCTGATGAGGCTTTACAAATAGCTGAGGAAAGAAGGAAAGCAAAAGGCAAGGGAGAAAGGGAAAGATATAACCAACTGAATGCAGATTTCCAGAGAATAGCAAGGAGAGATAAGAAGGCCTTCTTAAATGAACAATGCAAAGAAATCGAGGAAAACAATAGAATGGGGAAGACTAGAGATCTCTTCAAGAAAATTGGAGATATCAAGGGAATGTTTTGTGCAAAGATGGGCATGATAAAGGACAAAAAAGGCAGGGACCTAATAGAAGCAGAAGAGATTAAGAAGAGGTGGCAAGAATACACAGAAGAACTATACAAGAAAGACCTTAATGTCCCTGATAAATACGATGGTGTGGTCACTGACCTTGAGCCAGACATCCTAGAGAGTGAAGTTAATTGGGCCTTAGGAAGCATTACTAACAACAAAGCTAGCGGAGAAGACAGTATCCCAGCTGAGCTATTTAAAATCCTAAAAGATGATGCTGTTAAAGTGCTGCACTCAATATGCCAACAAATTTGGAAAACTCAACAGTGGCCACAGGATTGGAAAAGGTCAGTTTACGTTCCAACTCCAAAGAAAGGCAATGCCAAAGTATGTTCAAACTACCGTACAATTGCGCTCATTTCACATGCTAGCAAGGTTATGCTCAAAATCCTACAAGCTAGACTTCATCAATATGTGAACCGAGAACTACCAGAAGTGCAAGCTGGGTTTCGAAGAGGCAGAGGAACTAGAGATCAGATTGCCAACATTCGCTGGATCATGGAAAAAGCAAGAGAGTTCCAGAAAAACATCTACTTCTGCTTCATTGACTACGCTAAAGCCTTTGATTGTGTGGATCACAACAAACTGTGGCAAATTCTTAAAGAGATGGGAGTACCAGACCACCTTACCTGTCTCCTGAGAAACCTGTATGCGGGTCAAGAAGCAACAGTTAGAACCGGACATGGAACAACCGATTGGTTCAAAATTGGGAAAGGAGTACGACAAGGCTGTATATTATCACCCTGCTTATTTAACTTATATGCAAAGTACATCATGAGAAATGCCGGGCTGGATGAATCACAAGCCGGAGTTAAGATTGCCAGGAGAAATATCAACAACCTCAGATATGCAGACGATACCACCCTAATGGCAGAAAGTGAAGAGGAACTAAAGAGCCTCTTGATGAGGGTGAAAGAGGAGAGTGCAAAAGCTGGCTTGAAACTCAACATTAAAAAAACTCAGATCATGGCATCATTCCCATCACTTCCTGGCAAATAGAAGGGGAAGAAATGGAAGCAGTGACAGATTTTATTTTCTTGGGCTCCAAGATCACCGCAGACGGTGACTGCAGCCATGAAATTAAAAGATGCTTGCTCCTTGGGAGAAAAGCTATGGCAAACCTAGACAGCATATTAAAAAGCAGAGACATCACCTTGCCGACAAAGGTCCGTATAGTTAAAGCTATGGCTTTTCCAGTAGTAATGTATGGCTGTGAGAGTTGGACCATAAGGAAGGCTGAGCGCCGAAGAATTGATGCTTTCGAGCTGTGGTGCTGGAGAAGACACTTGAGAGTCCCTTGGACTGTAAGGAGGTCAAACCAGTCAATCCTAAAGGAAATCAACCCTGACTGCTCATTGGAAGGACAGATACTGAAGCTGAAGCTCAAATACTTTGGCCACCTAATGCGAAGAGAGGACTCACTGGAAAAGACCCTGATGCTGGGAAAGACTGAAGGCAAAAGGAGAAGGGGACGGCAGAGGATGAGATGGTTAGATAGCATCACCGATGTAACGAACATGAATTTGAGTAAACTCTGGGAGGCAGTGGAGGACAGGAAGGCCTGGCGTGCTATGGTCCATGAGGTCACAAAGAGTCGGACACGACTAAACAACTGAACAACAACAACAGCATAACTATAACTATTGAACTCAATGGGCTGGAATCTGGGTGCAGCATCTCCCTCACCCAGACTGACAGCTTCCTTAAAAGGGCAATTCCAATTTCCTTGCAGGCTCCATTTTATCTAGTAAGAAGCCTATCACCTCATCCTGTGATCTAATTACTTATTTTCTCACTATTTACCTTTATATGCTGCTAATTATAAATCCTGGATACCCAGATTTCTAGCATTCGAGTTACGTCCTTGCTTCTCATGGCAAGTCCTTACCAGCTGGCCCCAGCTTTATTCATTTCCCCAGCTTTATTACAACATGCTTGGGTACACATGTATGGAACTGTCCTGATCCGATTTGAACTAGAGTTTCAGAGGTGGAAGAGGCCATAATTCAATTTGATCTCACCGTTCGATTTGAAGACAAAAGAAGATGCTTTGAGATTCTATTATAAGTTGCAATGGGGAAGCATCAAATCCTTGCAGCTGCTTTATTGTTGTTTACAAAGTGAGATGTAAATAGCAGGGATGGTGGACCTTTTAGAGACCTAACTCTGCTAAGTTTAAAAAAATCCATATATGCAGTATATGGTATATATTCCACCTGCAACTCTTTTTAAGAAAACAAGAACAATATAATAGCCTTTTTGTCCAGCAAAAAGCATACAGAGAAGCTGTGCTGAATCAATGCAGAAAGTGTCCTACACTCTCTTTAAAATAATAAATTCCTATCCCCATCTGGTAAGTTATTTTTCCATCTGCATTTGTGCTGTGACATTGAAAAAGGACAATTGATTTACTCTTCTGTGGTGATTAACATCCTGTGATTACTGGCATATTTTTTTTTTTGGGGGGGGAGAGTTGCCAGGTAGGTTGGCATGGTTATTTAGCAACTTCAACCACTCCTGAAAAAGACCTCCTGATCATTGCTTTTTGGATGCTCAGTGTGACATAAACTTCCAGAGATGAGGTTTGCTGCAATATATTATGTTAGTAATTAGTTCTTTGGAGAGGACTTCATATCATTGTAGACAGGTGCCAGACTAGCTGGTAGGCTGGAGGTAACTGGCCTACCTATCTAAAGAAGGGCTCACAAATGGGCACGTGGGCTACCGCAAGCCCACAGGTGGAGCTGGCTGGAAGACGTAGGCTGGCACAGTGAGATAAAGCATCAGTTGGAGTTGAGGAGCTGCTTCAGGAGAAGCAGGCAGAGTAAGCAGGCTGGCACAGAACCTTATCATATTCATTGGATTGTTGTGATCAACAGACTAGGAAGTATGTCCTTGTACAGTGGGCACAGAGAGAAAGAGAAGCAGGCTGGCACTGATGGAGCCAACCGTAGTCTGGCAGGGAGATGGGCAGGGAGAGAGAGGCAGGCTAGCAGAGGCAGGGTTGTGGGTAGAGCAGGAGACCTGAAGCAGGCTGTCAAGAAGGAGCTTGATCCCCTCAAACAGATTTTACCCAACGGTTTGATCCAAACGTGCATGCTGGTCACTGGCAACAGAATTATCTGCTGGTTGTGATGGTAGGAGCAGCACAGGAAGTGTAACATTTCATTGGCACAAGGAGAACAATTTTTAGTCTTAGAGACTCTTTAAAGAAGATTAGAGCTGAAAAAAGTGAAAAGAGCACATATAATATTAGTCTTGTCCTCCCTACCTCCATTTGCTTTATATATATACATACATACATACACACACACACACTGTATGTATGTATGTGTGTGTGTGTGTGTGTGTGTGTGTGTGTATATATATATATACACAAACACATACACACACACACACACTGTGCAGAACCCTCAAACTCCCAGGCCTCTGGTAGAGGACCCGAGGCTGAGGAAGACACATACCACCCGTAGGGGTGAGAAGGGAGTGTGTGTATGTGTGTGTTTATGCCTTTTTAAATAATATCCATTTCAAGAGGTAAAATAATATCCATTTCAAGAGGTGTGTATATATATACTGTACATGTGTGTGTGTGTGTGTGTGTGTGTGTGCATGCGCCTTTTTAAATAATATCCATTTCAAGAGGTAGGAGATTAGCAGCTTTGCTGCCTAGTAATTATAAAACAAACAAAAAAAATGATGTATTGTCGAAGGCTTTCACGGCCGGAGTTCAATGGCTGTTGTGGGTCTTCCGGGCTGTGTGGCCGTGTTCTGGAAGTTGTGGTTCCTAACGTTTCGCCAGCATCTGTGGTCAGCATCTTCAGAGGGCAGGAGCACAGATAGAAGCAAAATCTCTGTGATTTTGATTTTGCTTCTATCTGTGCTCCTGCCCTCTGAAGATGCTGGCCACAGATGCTGGCGAAACGTTCTGGAACCACAACTTCCAGAACACGGCCACACAGCCCGGAAGACCCACAACAGCCAAAAAAAATGATACTCATTTGGAGATAACCCCCATTCAGAGGCCGTTCCCTAATCATAGTACCCAAATACATGTTTGGGGAAACCATATGTTTGGCTTATGTACCCATTCATTCTGTGCTGAGATTTAAACCTGCCCCAGGCCAACGAAACAAGATTACTGGTTTGTGTGGACAGGTAGGCAGCTTGATCAGGCTTCTTGGGAAGATACAACTCACACTTTGGAAAGACCACTTTGGATCTGTCCAAAACCAAGGTTGCAAAGATATGTCTACTTTTCCATTGCCTGACCATTTGCTTTCTTGACAGACAAGCTCAGCAAGCATGCTTCTTATGGGAATGACCCAGAAGGATATCCCATAACAAGCCTCAATGCAATTTAAATCTCCTGTGCTGTGGCTTGCTGGGAATACTTTAGCTATTGTCAGTGAGTAGAAGGGGTGTCTTCTGAGGGGATTTTATGCCCCGGTGATCTTATTGCAAACAGTTTGGTCTAGTGGTTAAGGTGCTGGGCTAGACACCAGGAATCTATGAGTTCTAGTCCTGCCTGAGGCATGAAAGCCGGCTGGGTGACCTTGGGCCAGTCAGTCTCTCTCAGCCCAACTCACCTCACAGGGTTGTTGTTGTGGGGAAAATAGGAGGAGGAAGGAGTTTTAGGAAGGAGTTCACTGCCTTGAATTATTTATAAAAAAATAATAAAGGCGGGATAAAAATTAAATAAATAAACAAAGTATGCCCAAGTTTCTGACAGCCTGGTAGGCTTTGATGAAGGTGGGTATTCTGAAAAAAACAGGGAAAGTTTCATCCATTCAGAATTGAGAGAATAGATCAGGTAGAACAGGTGGGCTTTGATGGGCATGCATGCAATGTGGCTGTCAGAGTTAAGCAGCTGGCACAGAGACAGAAAGTGCCTATCAATCAGAGTTGAGAGACTGTGCTGGTGGGGTAATGCTGGTAGACAGGCAGACAGGTGGGCAGGTGGGCAGAGGCAAGCTGGCATAGTAAGATAAAATGGCAAAAGTTGAAAGACTGAACCAGGCAGAGTGAAAGTGATATTCATAGCCTTGTCACCACCAACCCATTTTTAAGAATAGTGAACATTTGAGACAGTGGCTGTAAGTGTTAGTCTGGTAACTTCTCTTATTGTTAAGAAACCTAACCCTACTGCAATCATGCTGAATGTAAAAGTAAGTTTTGACCAAGGAATACATTCTGGTCTAGTCAGCCTTACACCTATATACAGTACAACATGCTGAAAACTGAGTTGAATTGCCAGCTGTGTTGAGAAGAGTGACACAGAAAGGGTAATATTCCATTAGGACCAGAGACAGCAAAGTTAGGCCTTGTTGCCACATTAAGAAAGCCTTTCTACTCACAGTAAGGATTGTGGTGGAGGAATTTGCTGGCTACTAAGGGACCTTGTGCTTGGCTACAGATGGGAGTGCTGTTTGGTGGTTTACTAGCCAGCGAAACTCAGGTTGGCCTTTCCACCATCACCTACTACTGTTATTGAACAGTATGGGATGGAGATATTGCTCTTTCACATACTCCTCTCAGGTGAGGCCTGCACATGCCCATTAACATGTGTGTCATTATTATTATTATTATATTTATTTATTTATTTATTTATTTATTTATTTATTTATTTAATTAATTTATATAACCGCCCATCTCCCCCGACGGGGAACTCTGGGCGGTTTACAACAAAATAAAATTAGATAAAAGCATGAAATATAAAATATATAAACCAACAATTTATACAATTAATATAATAAATAGATATAAAAATCCAAGTGGGAGATAGAATTAATAAAAGAAGGGCATTATAAAATTACGGGATTAACCACCCCCATGAGGAACTATCGTTTCCTCCCTCCTATGCCAGGCGGCAGAACCAGGTCTTCAGTTCTTTTCTAAAGGTCGGGAGGGAGGGGATCTGTCTCAACTCTGGGGGCAAGATGTTCCATAGTGTGGGTGCTGCTACAGAGAAGGCCTGCCTCCTAGCCCCCATGAGATGACATTCTTTAATTGACGGGGCTCGTAGCAGGCCCTCTCTGAACGATCGGGTGGGGCGGGTCGATAATATGGGGATAAGACGGTCCCTCAGGTATTCTGGTCCCATGCCATGTAGGGCTTTAAAGGTGAAAACCAACACCTTGAATTGTACCCGGAAGCAAACCGGCACCCAATGCAGCTCGCGGAGCAAAGGTGTTATATGTGCGGATCTTGGCGCACCTAAAATCGCCCGCGCGGCTGCATTCTGCACCAGCTGTAGCTTCTGGATAGTCTTCAAGGGTAGCCCCATGTAGAGCGCATTGCAATAATCTACATCTTAATGAACAACTGCTCCAACTGTCTTTTGATCCTGTTCTTCAGCAGCCTCATTTTAGTTTGCACTGATGAGGACAACAAAGCATGTGAGCAAAGCATTAGATGCCCATGGAGAACCCATTCTGCCTTAGTATAAAAGTGTGGCTGAATTTTTGCTACTGTCCAAACCACCCTTCCATCATATGGAATGTACCCATTACCACACTATACAAGTGCCCACTGAATGGCCTGTTTTCAGTGTGCCAACCCTTTCCTATCACTCTCCTGTGGGGGAAAGATATCCATGGCCTCTGTATTTGCTGCTCCAGAGGTCAGAGGTGAAATGCAGGGTTTTGTGTGGCCTTGTTTCCTACACAAAGACATCCCTTCAGTGCTCCATGCATGGAAGAATGGCATCATTCTTTGGCTGAAGGTGATACTATAGGGCATGCTATAGTCCGGAGCTACTAGCTGTTTTGGATGACAAAATCCTTCGTGCTTCACAAACTGAAGGGTAAGTTGTCTAATGTCAGCATCTCACCTCTTTTCCCTTAAGGATCGTTCGCCCTTTTGATCTCCACTACCGTAAGGTATTCTGCCTTGCCTGCCTCATCTGCCAAAAAGGGAAGATTTAGACCTGGCATGGAGGCTTTTTTATCTTTTCAGTGATGCTGCCTGCCCACTTCCATACAAAAAAAGGTTTGATTATCTTACCAGATATTTCACCTCTTTGCTTCTGGCCCTGTGCCATTGGGGCACATGGCTAGGAAAAGAATCCGTCTCTCTCCTCCTCCTTTGTGGGGAGATAGACCAGTCTCGTGAGTGATAAATAGAATCAAACTTTATTTTTTAAAAAAGAAAAAAGAGAGAATGTAAACTTTCTTGTTTACCTTTCAGTAGTTACTTGCTAAACAATCAGTGGTGGAGGGAATAAAAATAAAAAGCTGCTCAAAGCATAGACAGCATCTTAGGAGAACCCCCAACAGAAAAATATTCAAACGAAGATAAGACTCTGAGCCCACCTCAAGATGATGCTGATCTGCTCCAATGTAGAAATAACTCTGATATAAAGAGGTGTCAGTTTGCATAAAACACATCAGGGCTGAACTTTTATGGAGATAATAATCGTCAGGGACAAAAGATTAGACTTAAAAACATAGACAGAAAATAAATTAAATTTAGCACATTTCTTAGCTAAAGTTTTCCTATTTATCTAGAAAATAGATGACCCATGGAAGAAATGTTATACCAATCGAAGAGAAGAAATGTTATGTTGATGCCAACTTGTCATCTGGAAAATCCTTCTTCCTGCAAATTTCAGCTTTAATCAGAGCTTGGAGGCGAATCTGAGCTCTTTTCTCCCCTGCTCTCCACCCTCAGCACACCACTTCAAGCTCTTTTTCTCCAGAGTTTGAGAAAAAACAAAGCTGCCTACAGATTTCAAAGACAAAATAGTTTCCTCTCTAGCAGGAAGGGAGGTGATGGATAACCTGATTTAGTATTTGAAACAGGGCAGGCAACTGTCCCTTGTACACATGTAGATTCCATGGCTGAAATGAATAAATGTGGATGGAAACACAGATGTGTCTGTTAGTGAATGTGTGTGGAGGAGCTTGCCTGCCCATTCACTACAGTGTGCTTGCACTGTATTCACTATAGTATCCAGCAAGCCTAAAAAACCCTGCCAAAAACCCTAAAGCAAAAAGGTCTGAGACATAATTGTTATTGTTGCGGAGTATATAATGCACTAGAATGTAAAGAAATGATTATATCCTACATGCAGTACTTCGATCTCAAACACACTGCCTCAGACCCATCATGTAAGTCTCACTCACATGACAGAAAGAAAGGGAGCAATAAACAGAGGATTTTTATTTTTATTTTGGGGAAAGGGAGTGGGGAGAAATAAATGAACAGTAAACGAATGGGGAATTGAAATGCAGTACACCGTCACAAAATGGGGAGTAGGTCAGAGAAGTAGAAAGTAATATAATACTTTCTGGTAATATATACGTTTGGAAAGAGAGAAAAACAAAGTGAAGAGAGGGAGAGGGAGAGGGAGGGAGGGAGGGAGAGAGAGACTTGTGTGCAGAAACAATAGCAGAAGCATGCCCTATTTCAAAAGGCTCTTATAGGCACACAATTTAAAGGTGATAAAAATAATTGGTCACCTAGTCATACATTAAGAGGCAGTCACACCGTTCAACTCTGTTTCTTTCAACTGTTTTGTTTGAGTGTCTGCATGGATGCAAGGATTGTGAAGAGCCAGTGAGTAGCTCTGTATCAGTTTTTGGAAAATAAAATCATACTTTGTATAGTCGAAGGCTTTCATGGCTGGAATCCGATGGTTGTTGTGGGTTTTCCGGGCTGTGTGGCCATGTTCTGGCAGATTTGGTTCCTAACGTTTTGCCAGTAGCTGTGGCTGGCATCTGTGCCCAAGTGGAGGGTGTGTGTTCCTGCTGGTGTTTATAGCTGCTGTTTATGACCCACAGAAGACACACACCCTCTCAGCAGCTATAAACACCAGCAGGAACACACATCAAAATCATACTTGTTCCCTTGTTTTAACCAAAATATTTGTTTTTAATCCCACTACCTTCATGTTCTAAGTATGTTTTTAAGTTGAGAAGTACAATCCAATAAGATTTATTTTTAAGCAAGTCCTTTGGAATTCAATAGGACTACTTTCCAAGAAAACCTGCAGGAAGCTGTCATTTGAAGAGTAATTGCACTCATTTTCCTGGTCATGACTATGACTCAACTTTTCAAACATTCTGCAAGATCACATTTTGTTTTTAAATATAATGTGAGATTTGTGGACGTTAATTTCAAAATTTTGCCAGTGTTTCAACTGTGTCAAACTTACATACATTTGTTGGCTATAAAGTGATGTAATTTTTATTTTTATTTTATTAAAAATTACAACTACAACAATAAAGAACACAAACAAAAAAAAGAAAAAGAAAAAATAGAAGGTGCAGAAAAGAAAAAGAAAATAGAAAAAATAGAAAAGAAAGAAAAAAATAAGAATATAGTAAAGAAAAAATAAAGAAATAAAGAAATGACTTCCCCATTCATCACAACAAGTATAAACAATTTTAGTAACTTATCACTTTCTTAAAATATAACAAATACTCTCGTCATCCCATATTCCATCTCTTATCTATTAAAAAAATCCTTAAAAACCTCGTCATTTCGGTCCTGATCAGCAAAAGTCCATTAAGGGTTACCAAGGATAGCAACGTATCTATTTTAACCTTGATCAAATAAACCGACTTTATATTACTTCCCTTCACTTTTAACAATCTTGATCTTCAAATAATGTCCTAAAACTTGATTTCTTTTCATTTTTTCTTCGTCCCTTCTCACAAAATTCTTCAAAACTTTACCAAGCCTCTTTTGTAAATCCCATATAGGAAGATTATCCAGGTCACCCTCTTGGTTTGTTTTTTGTATATCCTTTTTAGTTATTAAGACATCAGCTGGCTTCTTTTGTATGTCCAGTGTAGCATCTTTTTCCATATCATTCTTGTAGCTTGTCATTTTTAAATCCACTTTCAGATCAGTCTTGTCTGGTAAAACTTGTTCCTCTTCCATAAGATCTTTTAAACACATTCTCTATAGAGGAAGACACTCTTAAAATTAACTTTTGGGTCCATTGTTCAAAACTATTGTTCAATATGTCCAATATTAAAATATTTTGCTACATTCTGCATTAACAAGTCAAATTTAAGTGATCTTCTCCCTTAATTGTAATCTGTAGTTCCTTCTAGTTCCCTCTACTGTCCATCCTTCAAATCCTCATCCTATCATGTTTTTTTTAAAAAAATTCAAAACAAAAGCATTTTCCCATGGGAAGGATTCTTATAATTAATTCCAAAATCTTATTTCAAATTTATATGGACTCTTAGTCCATTTGTTACTTTCAAAAATCAAAGTTTTAGTCACCCTTTTGCTGTTTATTCCAGAAAAAACATGAAGTCCTTAAATTTGTATTTAAAACTACTTTCACCAAGGATTGAAGGAAACTCACCTGGTGCTGTAAAACCTGTTGATAAAAAGGTTCCTAATAGCTGAAAAGCAGTTAACAAGCAATTTCTGAAAGTGATTAGAAAAGGAAGTATGTGAATCCATTGTCCTTAAAGGCGCCAACCGTGGATTAAGCAAGATAGCTATTCCCTCGCCTCCCAGAGGTCTAAACCTGCTGGAGACTGCTGTCTTGTTGTCTCCTCATGAGTAGCAACTGTATGGAGCACTTGTGGGCAATCTAAAGTCCTCTCCTTGTCCGAGAAGAATTACAAAGAGCTGGTCTACATGCTGGCTCTTCATTCTGCCATGGTTATTTGCTCCGCTTTTAGCAGAGCAGTCTTCAGTTTTCCATTTCTTCCCCAGAAGTCCCCTGTCTAATTCTATTTATTGAAGAAAATTGCTTCTTTTTCTCCAGCAAGATAGAGTGAAAACTGTATGGACAGTTTAAACACTAGGATGTCAATTACTAGGAAACAGCCTCCAGAGAATCAACCTGGAATTCCAATGGCCTTGAGTACAAAAATTTATCATGGGAAAGTCCTTGAAAAGAGATGGAATTAGAATAATAAGATACATATATTCTAAAATAATTGCTAATGTTGAGATTCATTTAATAAACCTGGAGAAGTTGTGACATGTCTTCCCCTCCTTTTTTTGATGATGTTCTTTCTGAATCTATTGGAACATTGAACTTTGCCAATTGCTTTAGAAAAAGAAGAAAGTTTCATGGGAAATATAAATCAGAACTCTAAATGATATATCCATACCATTTGCCCTGTTTCTTGTTTGATATTCAGCATACAGATGTGCCTTATTTGCCAGGAATTAAGCAATCCTTGTGCATCAATGCCATGAATGTTTACAATATTTAGGAGAAAAAAATGAATTCCATGAAAGCCAGTTTGGTGTAGTGGTTAAGGTACCAGGCTAGAAACCAGACTACTTCTGAAAACTTTGCCAAGAAAACTGCAGGGACTAGTCCAGGCAGTTGCCAGGAGTCCAAACTGCCTTGAAGGTGCACACACAAAATTAATTCCATAATATATAAAGCCCCACTGAATTCAGCAGGGCTTATTTGCAAGTATGCAAAGAAGTTCAGATTCACAACTCAATCCTACTCCTATCCTAACCGAAAGCTTCACTGAGCTTATTGGGGCTACCTAAAGAATGTTGACTCCAGCAAAGGAGATCGTTACCTTGTCGTGGTGCTGGAGCTTGAGCACCTCAATGAAACCATGAGCTAAACCGTGAAGGGACACCCAAGACGGGAAGGTCGTGGCAGAGAGGTCAGACTAAATACGATCCCTGGGGAAGGTAATGGCAACCCACCCAAGTATTCTTGCCATGAAAACTAAATGGATCAGTACAACCAAAGATATGTCGGTATACCATCGGAAGATGGGACTCCCAGGTCGGAAGATGGTCAAAATGCTACTGGGGAGGAACAGAGGATACGTTCAACTAGCCCCAGATGTGATGACGCAGCTAGCTCAAAGCCGAAAGGACGGCTAGCGGACGACGGTGCTGGTGGTGAACGACGAATCCGATGTTCTAAAGATCAACACACCATAGGAACCTGGAATGTAAGATCTATGAGCCAGGGCAAATTGGATGTGGTTATTGGTGAGATGTCAAGATTAAATATAGAAATTTTAGGTGTCAGTGAACTGAAATGGACTGGAATGGGCCACTTCACATCAGATGACCACCAGATCTACTACTGTGGACAAGAGGACTACAGAAGAAATGGAGTAGCCTTCATAATTAATAATAAAGTGGCTAAAGCAGTGCTTGGATACAATCCAAAAAACGATAGAATGATCTCAATTCGAATTCAGGGTAAGCCATTTAACATCACAGTGATCCAAATATACGCCCCAACCACAGATGCTGAAGAAGCAGAAGTAGATCAGTTCTATGAGGATCTGCAACACCTACTAGATAATACACCAAAAAGAGATGTTATTTTCATTACAGGAGACTGGAATGCTAAGGTGGGTAGTCAGACGACACCTGGAATTACAGGCAAGCATGGTCTGGGAGAACAAAATGAAGCAGGACATAGGCTGATAGAATTTTGCCAAGACAACTCACTGTGCATAACAAACACTCTCTTCCAACAACCTAAAAGACGACTTTATACATGGACTTCACCAGATGGTCGACACCTAAATCAGATTGACTACATCCTTTGCAGCCAAAGGTGGCGGACATCTATACAGTCGGTAAAAACAAGACCTGGAGCTGACTGTAGTTCAGATCACGAACTTCTTATTGCAAAATTTAGAATCAGACTAAAGAGAATAGGGAAGACCCACAGATCAGTTAGATATGAGCTCACTAATATTCCTAAGGAATATGCAGTGGAGGTGAAGAATAGATTTAAGGGACTAGATTTAGTAGATAGGGTCCCAGAAGAACTATGGACAGAAGTTCGCAACATTGTTCAGGAGGCGGCAACAAAAAACGTCCCAAAGAAAAAGAAAACCAAGAAGGCAAGATGGCTGTCTGCTGAAACACTGGAAGTAGCCCAAGAAAGAAGGAAAGCAAAAGGCAACAGTGATAGGGGGAGATATGCCCAATTAAATGCAAAATTCCAGAGGTTAGCCAGAAGAGATAAGGAATTATTTTTAAACAAGCAATGTGTGGAAGTGGAAGAAGACAATAGAATAGGAAGGACAAGAGACCTCTTCCAGAAAATTAGAAACATCGGAGGAAAATTCCAGGCAAAAATGGGTATGATCAAAAACAAAGATGGTAAGGACCTAACAGAAGCAGAAGAGATCAAGAAAAGGTGGCAAGAATATACGGAAGATCTGTATAGGAAGGATAATAATATTGGAGATAGCTTTGACGGTGTGGTCAGTGAGTTAGAGCCAGACATCCTGAAGAGTGAGGTTGAATGGGCCTTAAGAAGCATTGCTAATAACAAGGCAGCAGGAGACGATGGTATCCCAGCTGAACTGTTTAAAATCTTGCAATATGATGCTGTCAAGGTGATGCATGCCATATGCCAGCAAATTTGGAAAACACAAGAATGGCCATCAGATTGGAAAAAATCAACTTATATCCCCATACCAAAAAAGGGAAGCACTAAAGAATGTTCAAACTATCGAACAGTGGCACTTATTTCACATGCCAGTAAGGTAATGCTCAAGATCTTGCAAGGTAGACTCCAGCAATTCATGGAGCGAGAATTGCCAGATGTACAAGCTGGGTTTAGAAAAGGCAGAGGAACTAGAGACCAAATTGCCAATATCCGCTGGATAATGGAGAAAGCCAGGGAATTTCAGAAAAACATCTATTTCTGTTTTATTGACTATTCTAAAGCCTTTGACTGTGTGGATCATAACAAATTGTGGCAAGTTCTTGGTGGTATGGGGATACCAAGTCATCTTGTCTGCCTCCTGAGGAATCTGTATAACGACCAAGTAGCAACGGTAAGAACAGAGCACGGAACAATGGACTGGTTTAAGATTGGGAAAGGAGTACGGCAGGGTTGTATACTCTCACCCTACCTATTCAACCTGTACGCAGAACACATCATGCGACATGCTGGGCTTGATGAATCCAAGGCTGGAGTTAAAATCGCTGGAAGAAACATTAACAATCTCAGATATGCAGATGATACCACTTTGATGGCTGAAAGCGAGGAGGAGTTGAGGAGCCTTATGACGAAGGTGAAAGAAGAAAGTGCAAAAGCTGGGTTGCAGTTAAACCTCAAAAAAACCAAGATTATGGCAACGAACTTGATTGATGACTGGCAAATAGAGGGAGAAAAAGTGGAGGCAGTGACAGACTTTGTATTTCTAGGCGCAAAGATTACTGCAGACGCTGACTGCAGCCAGGAAATCAGAAGACGTCTACTTCTTGGGAGGAGAGCAATGGCAAATCTTGATAAAATAGTTAAGAGCAGAGACATCACACTGACAACAAAGGTCCGCATAGTTAAAGCAATGGTATTCCCTGTAGTAACCTATGGCTGCGAGAGCTGGACCATAAGGAAGGCTGAGTGAAGGAAGATAGATGCTTTTGAACTGTGGTGTTGGAGGAAAATTCTGAGAGTGCCTTGGACTGCAAGAAGATCAAACCAGTCCATACTCCAGGAAATAAAGCTAGACTGCTCACTTGAGGGAATGATATTAAAGGCAAAACTGAAGTACTTTGGCCACATAATGAGAAGACAGGATACCCTGGAGAAGAAGCTGATGCTAGGAAAAGTGGAAGGCAAAAGGAAGAGGGGCCAACCAAGGGCAAAATGGATGGATGGTATTCTGGAGGTGACGGACTCAACCATTGGGGAGCTGGGGATGGTGACGGCCGACAGAAAGCTCTGGCGTGGACTGGTCCATGAAGTCACGAAGAGTCGGAAGCGACTGAACGAATAAACAACAACAAAAGAATGTTGAATAGGATTCCAGTCTTAATTGTACTCCAGCTCTTTTGCTAGGGTAGTGAACAGAGCTACCTGAAAACAATTATGGTACCTGTATGTTTTCCTACCCAAATGGAAAATCACATTGGAATAGGGCATAGGTTTAAGCTGAATTGTGCTTGGATTGGCAAGGGTGAAAAGTCTCTCCATCCCATTAATCTTCCATTTAAAACACATAATATCCAGAGAGAGGTGGACGAATATGCATGTTCTAGTGTTACCCACATCTGTATATTTATGTGTTTGTATTCACACACACACATTTCCATCCTGTTTATGAATACATTTGTGAATTTTAATAACTTCTTATTAACAACTGAACATAATCCTCTATCACATCAGCCGCATTCAAGAGGGATAGCTATTCTGGTATAGGGAGGACCATGTTTATTTTATTTATTTATTATTTATTTATTAAATTTCTATCACCACCCATCTTCCCCCAAAGGGAAGGGAATGTTGAAGCTGCCTTCTATGTGGAGGCTAATAATGAGGATATTGTCCAGAAAAAAGTGATGCCAAACCTAATTCAGCTATTATGCTGGGATGATAAACTAGTACTTTATATTCATAGTCTTCCATACTCATGGATGGATCTGTCCATTTTGCTTTCATTTCACTTCAAAATTCCTTTTCTATCCCAAGTTCTTTCCAACTGTTAATAAGTTGCTACTCCCAAATCCAAACAACAAAACACTCACCTACTCTTGCTTATATACTGCTTATACTTGCTTATACTGCTTATAGGAGGAGAGGAAGGCCAGGGGAATGTTGCAAAATCACAAGGCAATCAAGATAAAATCTGTCCTGATCATGAAGCATTTAGGGTTAAGCTACCTTTAATTTTAACATTATAAATATAGATGAAAACAGTAGAATATTCCTGTTCCTTCATGACCCTATGGAGATTTGTTTTCAACTGTGGTTGCTCTGTAGAAAGAGGTGAGGACATGAAAAAGTTTCAGAAAGTTAAAAGCAGCACCATATATAGATATTAGTTTTGTTCTGATTTTGGGGGGGACATATTGGAGGAGACAGGTCATTTTGCTTCATAAATCTGTGAAGCAGGAGCCATCAACTCTTCTATGCCTCAGTAAGACCAACTTCCCGATAGCTGCAATGAATCAAGACGATAATAGCTCCCTTCAGAATTATCCGTTTTCACAACTCAGTGAATCACCTTCCATATGTCCTAAGAGTTTGGTCTAGCAAAATAACAAGTCTGCTTAGCTGTAGCTACAGCTTTAACCTAGAAGCCTCCATCTACCTGGGGGGTTCTGATGAGAAGTCAGGGGCCCAGCTAGTTAAAGATTAGTTTAAGGATTAATTTATTCATAAGTTATCCATTATCATTAGGATGATTATATTAGCAAGCCTGATATCTGAATAATTGGCCATTTGCAAAGACCTCAAGAATGTGTGATCACAGCTGAGGTAGTTGTGGACAAGGTTTTTCTCAACCTATATTGCATTGTGGATGGAACTTCCTGTTTTCATCAACATTATATAATACAAATGAGAGCTGTATTGAATGTCTTATTTCTGAGTGTTGATGTATTGGACTGGAACTTCACTACTATAGGTCGTGCTGTCTGAAGTAATAGAAGCTTAAAGTATCTAAAGGGCACCAAGTTGCCTCCTACCCTGAAGGTCATCTACATTCTGTCTGTGGATTCACAAGGAAAAATATGAATAAAAACTGCTGCTATGATGGACTTCCCCTGTTTGAATGAAGTGTAGAACTGAGATTCTGAATAAAGCTATTGTAATTGCTAGATATTTTTAATGTTTTCTCCTTTTCTTCTTCCAAAGGAATTTTACATGTTCCTGCTTCCGAGAACAGTGGGAAATTCTATCTCTCTGGCTTCTTTTGGTTTTGGAAAAGTAAGCTCTTGCACCTATGCTTTTTTAGTATGCTTAAATCAAAAATTTTAGTTTCTGATTTAGTGGTTTTATATCACTTGTTGAAGATTTACAACTACAGTGAATATCTTGAATTTGTAGCAGAAGCTGTCTTGTGTGTAATTGGCAGCCAGAACACCGTTAGAAATTCTTCCTAATGTTCAAGCTGAAACCCTTTGCTTTTCATTTCAGTCTGTTGGTCCTTGTCATCTCTCAGTTTTAACAGAGAATAAGTCCCTCATATCTTGTACATGACGGCCTTTTAGATATTCGTAAACTTCTACTATATTTCCCCTTAGTTTTACTTGAAAGCTACCTGTTGTTTGTTCCACATAGGTCTTCATTTCCAACCCACTACTATCATGGTGGCTCTCCTCTGAATGTGTTCCAGGTTCTCCATGTCCCTTTTAAAATACACTGCCGAGACCTGGACATAATGCTCTGAGGGCAAGCCTAGTTACTAGAGGAGAGGTAGAACCTTAAATCAATATCATCCCACATGGTTAGTGAACTTGCAGCTGATAGTGAAGATTGATCTTTGCATACTTCATCTATTAGCATCTATAGAAGAAACAAAAACTGCCCAGTGTCATTGGGAATCAGACGGTATATGCATGCATGTATGAGTGAATGAATAAACCACAGTCAAACTTGAGCTATTAATATGTATTTTTTCAAATAAAATGTTTGACTGCCCTGACCTAGATAGCATTTTAAAAAGTGATTGTGTTTGTGTAAATGAAGCACACACACACACACACACACACACACACAAACACACAGACAGACAGAATTTTAAAAGAAACGATCAGTTTGAAAGAAATTACAAGCAGTAACTGGTGTGTTCACATTAAGAATAATATTACCAGTTTAGGAATTTATCATAGAAAGATCTGATCGGTCTTCAGTAGGTGAGTGATTTGATTTTTGAATTATAGTTTTAGCCCAACAACATGCTAGATTAGTCTTTATTAACCCAATAGCATATAATCTAATTAAAATGTCCTCTCATCTTTTGTCTGGATTTATGTGATGAGATTGAAATTGGAATGCAGCTTTAATTCCAGCTTTGTTAATAACTTAATTCTTATGAAGAATTAAGTTATAATTTTATCTAGTCTATTAAGGGCTAGATAAAAGCAATGTAGCTTAGCCTCCTCATCCCAAACTTATCTTGATTAAATATATTTCCCTCCTTAAGATATTAAACACAATCTTCTTTTTCGTTATGTTTTTGAAAATCTGTATGACAACCACTACTCCTAACAATTAGCAAGACCAAAACCAAAATATTTCAGTATATCCTCAACAGAAAGCTCCAATTCTAGCAAGCTATTGCTTTTCATAGAATGCTATAAACAAGCTTTCTCTACAAAGATGTTCTCCAAATTTGAGGGCTTGAATTTCAATGTCCATGTTGACTTGGGAATTCTAAGCACTGAAATCCACATGTCTGAAGGGCACTCTGGTTGTGAATGCTGCTATAAATTTAAAGGAGTTTTAAAAAATGCATAGTCACTTTATCTCAAACTTCACATCATGGGGTTCATCTGACCATGTGATCACTCTTTGTCATTTATAAGGCCTTTGTGAATTACCTTGATTCAATTGAATTGGAGATTCAAAAGCATATGCAGCAGAAACAGTGGTAGAGTGAGATGCAATGCCACAGTTAGGTAATTTGCAGGGGGGAAAAAAGATGCTGGTGTAGAAAAAGTGGCAATTGTAATCTTGCCAGGAATCATCAGCATCAGCATCATCAGCAGCATTATTATCTTATACCAGTGTCTGTAAGTGTTAGCCAGATGTCCATTCAGTCCTTGTTAGGAAATTTAAATCTACCCCAATCAGGCAGAATTTAAAAGTAAGATTCGATCCAGACTCTTCCGGTGAGGACATGGAGAATTAGATGTCCCTGAAACAGTGGGGACAGCATTAAGGCAGAGATCAGTGGCCAGAGGGGAGATTCCAGCCAGCAAAATCTCTCCAGAGAAGGGAGAGACTGTATGTACTGCACTCCATACAGCTACTCCTCATGAGTAGACTGCAGTAACCTAGGTTTTGTAGTCGGCTGGTGAGTCGAGTGGCTGGGGTTGAGTGATTCCATCTAAGCTCACAGTCATAATATAGCCTATATGGAAATAAAGTTTGGCCGAGCTTCATTTCTTAATCACTTTTGGAATTACTTTTTTTGTTGTCTTTCAAATATTAAGAACCTTTAGAACAGCAGGTTTTATGGCATTCAATGAGTGACTTTCCTTCAATCCTTAATGAAAGACATTTTAAGTAAGAGTTTAAGGACTTAGAAAAAGTTTGGGGGGGGGAATAAATAGCAAAAGGGTGATTAGGGTGTTTTTTTTTTTTTTTTTGGAAAGTTATAAATGGATTAAAGGTCCAGATAGATTTGAAATAAGATTTTGAAATTAATTATAAGAGTCCTTCCCATGGGAAATGGCTGTTGTTTTGAATTTGAAAAAAACCCCACAGGATTGGACTTTGAATGTCGGACACCAGAGGGAACCAGAAGGAATTAAAGATTACAAATAAAGAAGAAGAATATTATAAAATACTTAAATTAAAAACACTTAAATTCAACTTCCTAACACAGAATGGAGCAAAATACTTTAACATTGGACATTGAAGGATATTTTTGAGCAATGGACCCAGAAGTTAATTTTAAGAGTGTCTACCTCTATAGATAAACTCTGTTTAAAAGATCTTATGGAAGAGGAACAGGTTTTACCAGACAAGACTAAGACTGAGACTGATCTGAAAGTGAATTTAAAAATGACAAACTACAATGATATGGAAAAAGATGCTACACTGGACATACAAAAGAAACCGTTTGATGTCTTAATAATTAAAAGGGATATACAAAGAACAAATCAAGAGAGTAATCTGGATAACCTTCATATATGGGATTTACAAAGGAGGCTTGGTAAATGTTTTGAAGAATTTTGTGAGAAGGGACAAAGCAAAAATGAAAAGAATTCAAGTTTTAGGACATTATTTGAAGGGACTAAAAATCAAGATTGTTAAAAGTATAAGGAAGGAATATAAACTTGGTTTATTTGATCAAGGTTAAAATAGATATGTTGCTATCCTTGGTAACCCTTAATGGACTTTTCCTGATCAGGACTGAAATGACAAGGATCTGTTAATAGATAAGAGATGGGATATGGGAAGAAGAGACATTTTTTTGTATTTTAAGAGAAGGTGATGTTACTAAAATTATTTATAATTGTTGTGAAGAAGGGGGAAGTTACTTCTTTATATATTTCTTTTCTTTTTCTTTACTATATTCTTATTTTTTCTTTCTTTTTCTATTTTTTTCTGCCCTTTTATTTTTTATTCCTTATTTTTGGTAGTTTGTATTAGTTTTTATCTGTATAACTGTAATGCATAATAAAAGTATTATAAAACAAAAAAAGTAAGATTTGATCCATGAGTATACATCAGGCTGCTCAGCTTTGTGTCCATATTCACAGTGTTGAGAACTGAGTTGGTCTGCCAGGATCATCTGCATAGAAATGTTAATATTCCATTACACAGAGGCATTAAAGTTAAAGTGTATTACTGGTCCCATTGAAGAAGCTGAGAACTGAGACAGGGAAGGAAGTTCAAGGCATGTGACTTTGTCACCACAAAAGAGCTCTGACTGGCACAGAGTTTAGTCAGATGATAAATTTCACTGGTTGGCCATTTGTGTATCAGGAAGTGCATAACAAAATTTAGTCATTCTCCATACATGGAAATGAAGTTGCAAAGACAGTGTAGCTTGAATCATGTCAACTGGATTTCTATTTTCTCAGTGGAAACGTTTCGCTCCTTATCCAAGGAGCTTCTTCAGTCTGAGCAAAGTTGGTAAGGGAATCCTAAATATGTTTCTAGGTAGCTGTGTCATATTTAGGAAACATATTTAGGATTCCCTTACCAACTTTGCTCAGACTGAAGAAGCTCCTTGGATAAGGAGCGAAACGTTTCCACTGAGAAAATAGAAATCCAGTTGACATGATTCAAGCTACAGACAATTCCACCTGGATGACTGAGAACCTTCATAGACATATTGCAAAGACAGTGTCTGTAAGAACCCTTGAAGCAGCAGAAATGCGCTAAATTCTGCATAGAATTGAAGGACTACAGTACAAAATACTTTGCAGCCACTGGATATTTATATATATATATATATATATATATATATATATATATATATATATATATTTCAAATTTAGTCACTGCCCATCTCACTCAAATAATGACTCTGGGGGGTTTACAATAAAAGAATGAATAATCATTAAAATACAATAAAACAATATTCTTAAATAAAAAGTATAGTCCAAGACGCAGATGTTAAAAATTTCTTCATTTATGGGAGCATCTTCAGGGTGCTAAGCCCCCACCCCCCAGGATTGGTTACCCCTCCTCACGCCCCATGCAAGATGGCAGAGCCAGGTCTTCACCCCTTTCCTGAAGGCCGGGCGAGTGGGGTCCAGCCTCACCTCTAGGGGAAGAATATTCCATAGGATGGGAGCAACAGCAGAGTAGGCTCTCCTCCTGGGCCCCGCCAATTGACATTCTTTCATGGACGGGTTGCGTAACATGCCTTCTCTGCCTGACCAGGTGGGATGGGTAAATGTAATGGGGGTGGGACGGTGAATTTGCTGCTTCAAAGCAAAGCTTTCTTGAAGCAAAGAATCCCTTCAAAATTTTTCATAGACCTATTATTTATCAATGCCTTGCTCTTTTCTTCCTATCCAATTCACAAAGGTGGCACTGAATTTGATACTGAGAACAATACAGTAACATTTGGTGAGGCAGAGAGGGGTTGAAAAGGGGAGAGATCATTCTAGAAAGTAGAGAAGGAACTAAGGCAAGGCCTGTAATGGAATGCTTATTATTGGGCTTCATAATTTTTAATTCTTGTTGTGATTTTCTTAACAGGGTGCAGATTTCAGTAGGAATTCAGTAAATATATTACACATCATTCACTAAACATGAGCCAGGGCGTGGGAAGAATTCAGCTTACTGATTCTTAGAGTAGTTACATTTTTTCCTATAATTTTCCTGCAGTACTTTCTATATAACAGATGGTGAAAGCATACAAGGTTTTGTTCATGATGGCAACTTGCTAGACTTGGATAAAGTTCAGAACTCAACCAGAGTAAATTGGAATGAAATAAATATACTTAATGTGCAATAGCAGTGTAATAACTACCTTGTGGTGAAAATAAATGACAACTTGCACAAACCCATTCTATCCCTTAAACCTCAAGCCTCAAGAACTCATCTATGTCACTCTACGTCTATGTCACGTCTATGTGACAGAGTGAGCTCCCGCACTCGCCCCAGCTCTTGCCAACCTAGCAATTCGAAAGCACGCAAATGCAAGTAGATGAATAGGTACCACTTCGGTGGGTAGGTAACAGCGTTCCGCGCGCGTCATGCGGCCACATGACCATGGAAGCATCTTTGGACAACGCTGGCTCTTCAGCTAACAACCGGAGATGAGCACCAGCCCCTAGAGTCGGACATGACTGCACAACTGTGTGGAGGGAACCTTTACCTTACCTATGCCACTGACATTACTAAGAATCCTGGATAAACATCTCAAAATAACCATGACCTAGCCCCAGGTGCAAGGTCACACAGCCACCCTAGAAACATATTTAAGGATTCCCTTACAAACTTTGCTCAGACTGAAGAAGCTTCTTGGATAAGGAGCGAAACGTTTCCACTGAGAAAATAGAAATCCAGTTGACATGATTCAAGCTACAGACAATTCCACCTCGATGTCTGAGAACCTTCATCGACAATCCTGGAAAAAAGAAGGTGGATTTGAAGAAATTTCTCCAAATGTTCTTCATTTGTAGGTGATGATTCCCAAATGACTTGCAATAACAGTAACTTCAAGACATTATGGAGGAGGTGAAATTTGGTAATCCTGACCTTTAAAAATAAAATTAGTTTTAATTTTGGCAGGTCAATTTCGGGAGTGGGGAATGACAGAAGGAGCTATAGAGCCACTCCTTGGGTCAGATATACAGTCCATCCATTATGTACTGTCACATTTTTATTAACATATGGATTTCTCCCTATCTTAAACACTAACATTCCCAAGCTAGAGCTAAACTTCACTTTTCAGTTGTGTTGTTTTGTTTTGGCTGTGTATGTGTGGGTTTTTAGTATGTTGTGCAAATTAAGCCTATTTGGTTAGTTTATTGTTCAGTGTATTGTGTGAACCCATAAAATCAGCTATTCAGTAATCAGGTTAAATCTGTTGTATGAATGAAGCTCCTTCTCCTACACACTTTCTCTCCTTCCTTCACACACATGCTCATATACACACCCACAAGTGCACAGCAATGTAAACTGAAAAATTTAAGAAGACTATACTTAGGATTGTATTTTGCAAAGGGAATACGTGCTGGTTCTTAAGTGTACTTTAATTAACTTTTTTTCACTTCAGAGCATAAAAGGTCACCTTTTAATGTTCATAGTTGTTTCTGCCAGCTTATTCTTTTTAAAAATATATTTTTTGGATCTGTTGAGTAATGGGCACATTTACTGCCTGCTAGTTTTGTGATGTAATGAATTCATTTTGCAATGAAATTAATTAAAACAGATGATTTTTTTTAAAAAAAATCAATTTTCAAGAGCTCATTGAAACTAGAGGGAGCACATTAGCTTCATTTAGAGTATTACTTTCTTTAATGAACCTTTTTTTTCTGGTCTTTAATGTGACTTTTAAGCAAGAGTTGTTTTGTATTGCTAGTTTTTTGGTCTTTTTTCCCTCCTGCTCTCTGCAAATAATGTAATTAGCAGCTTTCAGTTCTCCAAAAAGTCTATTGTACCAGAAGCTCAAGTAGTGATTGCATGGAAGACCAAGTCTACAGGGTGTATATGTTATTTATTAAAATCTACACAATCTGCAAGAGTGCATCTTGAACTTCCCTTTTATCCAGATTTATTGCAGATGATGGGAGGGGTCAGGAATAAACGTGATACTCCCTAGCCAGGCATAGAATACACTACAGTGATTTATATAGTTTTTGTAGATAATTTTAATTTGGGCAACCAAATCTTATAGAGCTGCTTCCGTTAAAAACAGACAGAGATTTATATTGCTCAACTAAAGCCAGATCTAATCGCGACAATGTCAACCACAGGACAAAGTCAACCACATTTCATTGGTAATGACAACCATGATTTTTTTTTTTTACAGGTGTGCAGATTGTCTTGGTACAAAGCCTGTGAGGTCATATAAGATGGAAAGAATACGGCTAGAACTAGAAGCAAATTTATGTGTTTTAACTGGATGAGGAGCCAGAGAACATGCGGCCACTATGTAGATATCATATAGAAAAATAGGGTAATCAAGGTACATGTGCTTTTACTCAGTACTGTAAGGTGCATTACACTGCAGAGGTGATACATCCACTTTATTGAGGCATAGCAGCTGCACTATTTGCATCATTAAAGAGTTTCACATCACGCTGAGACTGCATCTAGCACTTTGAATAGCTGGAAGTAACATGTGCAGAAATCTTCTGGCTCCTGGAACAGCTACATGAGTCCTGGGAGCAAAATGATACAAAGCAATACAGCTCCTTCATATTCTTTTGAAGGCAACAGGCTTATGATTTCATCAGACATCTTTGAAGGGGTTCTGACTATGAATCTTAATCCAAATGAAGTACCCCTTTGAAGCTTGGCCTAGTACTATTGACATGCACATTTATTTTAGCCTTATAACTGGTTGTCAAAAGTGAAGTTTCAGGCTTAAAAAAAACCCTTGAAATGTATATTTCTGAAAGGAAATGTAAGAGAATATTCTAAGTGCTAACTATTCAGTCTGAGATATTGATTAATTTCAGTTTTAGGGAAAATGCATGCTTGCCACAGAGCTCGGAGACTAAAATTAAAAAGGATATGTGCAAATATTGAACAGGTAGAAGGAGAAATGTGAGATTTCACATATTAGGCCTTTTCCATTATTTCTTTATGTACATGTCCGAACTTGAGAAAGAAAATTAGAGTGCTGGATTATTTGAATATTCACCTGGATCACGTAGGATATAGTCATTAAATGGAACTGTGTCTCATCAGGTTTCCCAATTTTAGGGTGGATGCTAAGAACTGTAAATCAAATGCATTCAGTATTCTCTTTCAGACATTCAGTTCAGATTAGGGAAGTCTGGGGTGGTACCAGTACTTGAGGTAGCACTAGTGTGCATAGCCTTTCTTTTCCATCTATGGGTTTAGGCCAAAAGTACTCCCAATGAAGGACTTAATCTGAAATTTGTTGTCTGAAATAAAGCATATTCCTTTGCTCCTAGAGATTTCCTATTCTCTGTCTCTGAGTGTGTGTATGTTTGGCCATTGCTGCCTCTCATTGATGTTTCCTTTTATGATGGCCAGTGATAAAGCCATTTACTCCATCTCCCTGGCTAAGTCAGTCGATTCCGTGAAAGGAAAGATGTAAAATATCCTTTTCCCTCATCACTGTGAACTTTCTCAAATAAGAGAGACCCTGGTATAAAAAACATGTTCCACAGTAAAAGTAAATTAAAACATGTATGTATAGCATCTGTGTAGAAGTATGCATTTATTCCAGTTTATCTCCAAGAGCTAAGGTGGCTTCCATGGAAGTATTCCCTCTTTTAAATCCACAGCAACTCCAAGAGGTATTAATTTTGGATTGAGTAGATTTAAATGGTGAATTGAGCTGAGGGAGTGCAACTGGCTCAAAATCATTTAGTAGGTTCCATGAATGAGTAGGAATTTGAAATTGGGTTTCTCCTGCCATGGTTGAGTCAGTCCATGCATTGTGATATCTGACTGCTAGTTGGTCTTCATGGATGGGCTCTGCTAGTCTTCTGCCTGTCTGTCCTATATAGTGGATGTTACAATCCTTACACTGTATGTTGTACATGACTCTTGTTTTTTCTTCTTGGGCTACTGGGTCTTTTGATTTACTTAAGATGTTTTGGAGGGCTTTAGTTACTGAATGTGCTATGGTAATGCTGTATGGTTGTAATAGTCTATTGGTTGTTTCTGAGATGTTTTTGATGTATGGTAGTGTTATCCTTTTCATAGCTTGTGTTGGTTGTGCTGTAGTGGGTTGAGTGGTCACGCACTTTTTGATAAAGTTGCATGGATATCCATTTCGTTGGAAGATATTATATAGGTTGCCTGTTTCCTTTTTTGGGTGTTCTGGGTTGCTGCAGTGCATTTGTACTCACCTGAATAATGTTCTTACACAGCTCCTTTTGTGGGAGGTTGGGTTGTTGCTTTGGTAATGGAGCACTTGGTTAGTGTGGGTTGTTTTTGATACACTTGTTTTTCTAATTTGCCGTCATTTCCTCTGCTGATGAGGATATGCAGGAAGGGTAGTGTGTTGCTGTTTTCTTCTTCCCTTGTGAATTTTATTGCTTTGAAGATGTTGTTGATCATCTTCATGTGGATCATCCATCCAGGACTGTGAGCATCCTAGACCAAGATAAATCCAAAAATGCTTGGGAATTCCTGGAAGCTTGGCATTCAGATAAATCAGCCATCAATAAACCATATTTATACACCATTCAAAAGAAACAATAACAAAATCTAAGAAGGAAACAAAAAGATCAGAACACATCCTCTCCAGCAGCCTACACCCAGATATGCAGAGATTAACACCAGGCAAACAATCAAGTGGAAAACAATACCCTAATCAGGGAACTACCAAGGAGAAAACCACACCCCTACCAACACTGGCAGGGCAAGCTACTGTATATAAATAGGGGGCAAGCCCCACACTCGCTAGCACTGACGATATTACCTAGCTGGGTAATGAAATGTCTGCAAGAAAACAACCAAGCTCAGAGAGCACAAAGTACTCCATAGAAAATTGCATATTATCTGGCAGTCATTTGTGACAACTTAGTATCCATTGGTTATATATGTTAAGCAAAGGAACTGTAAATGCTGTTAAGACCTAGAATCTAGTGAGTAACTTTTAACAGTTAATTTGCTCAGTAAATGTAACTGTATCCACCGTTCAAGTAAACACTTGTGATTTTCAAAGGATATATTATCAATGCATTGCATCAATTGCAAATTCTTGGTCTGTCATTGCACAGTTTTCTGAGGAAATGGAAGATATTATGTGGCATTAAGAGATTTGATTGGTTTGGTGCCTGCTTGGTTGAACATGTTTTCTTTAAAAGTACTCACTCTTCAAGAATCTGGAAGGATGTCACATCCAAGACCTGTTCTCTATCATTAAACAGAATAATGAATTTAAGTCACAGTGGAAACAATTAATTAGAGAGGTGGTGGGTTCCCCATCAGTGGATATATTCAAGCATAGGCTAGACAGCTATCTCTCAAGAATGCTTTAATTTGGATTCCTGCACAGTATGGTGGGTTGAACCAACAGCCTAAATACTCCCCTTCAACTTTATCATTCTATGACTCCTAAACATTCAATAGAATAACAACAAAGACAAAAAATGCAGTGAGTTGAAAAATCACATAGAGTTTATGATAATCATTTATTTATTTATTATTTAAATTTATCCTGCCCATCTCCCCGAATAATCATAATAGAAATTGAGTTGAGTTGAGCTCTCCTTGGAGGATTATTATTTCCATTTATTTACTATGTTACAAAGTTGTTGCAGAATGCCTGAGATCTCACAGCTTGAGACCACTTGTTCATGTATATTATAAATTCAACATCTTGAAAAGTGACCATGATCAGGCAGTTTCCCACCACTGGAATCCTCATGAACAAATCAGTGAGCCCATAGAACAGGTGGAAACTGGAAATAGCAGAAAAAGATTTCTAGGTACTGTAAGTTGGTAACTTAGTTTCATTTAATGATTTCTGATTTTCCGACAAATGGTCCTAGGCATACAAGACAGAAAGATGCAAGTAGGAGGAAAATAAAGTAAGAGGTATAAACAGGAGGTGATGTTTTTTTACTGATGAAGGTAGGTGTTGGGCAGAGGAGAAGCAATCAGGCAGAATAGATACAGAAAGCTGTTTCAAAATGTACAAGTAATAAAGTGGAAGGAATTCTCTGAATAGTAATCACACAAATTGGTTTTAGAAATAGTGGGAAGGGCAACAATAATACAAGGAAAATCAGATTAAGAGATTCCATTCAAATGATCTATTAAGAATGAAGTCAAGGCTGCTAAGTTACGCTAGCTAAGCAAAATAGACATAATTCAAGACATTGAATGAATATATCCTGTAACAATGCTTCTTAGTTAGCAATTGCTGCCACCAGGTTGAAACAATGAGCTTGCTATTAATGGATTTTATTCCTCTATAGGAAGATTGATTAGCACTGCAGTAGTGTTAGGAATGATATCACACCTGTTAATGGCAACTAAAATGTGAATTACCTGTCAGTGAGCAACCAAGGATTTTCCCCACCAAACTCCTGCTAATTAGAAATACTGTATATACACACATACACATACACACTATATATACTTACTCCAAAAGGGCATCTGTGTTGTTTATGTAGATTGTCTTTCTATTGGAGAGACAATGGACACCTACAATGCAGATTCTCCATGAGGTAATAAAAATGTACTAACCTGAACATTTCCCTAACCCAGATGCCCTTTATATCTCAGTTCCCAGAACTCTCAGCAAAGTCCACACATCTGGAGAATACATTGATTGGGGAAGACAGAAATATTCCAATGGGCATTCCTAAACAGTGATGTGTAGAACAGCTAGTGAATGATGCTTCTTTGGAATTCAGAGATTTGTCATGTTGTCTCTTCTGGAAGGCACAAGGAAATGAAGGCAGTGGGTTAAGTTTGTTAAACAAAACTGGATTGTATAAATACAGTAGCCAGCCAAAATGAAAAAAAAAAGTAGGACCACAAGAAAACATATACTTTACTTTCTTTATTGTAATTATTAGTAAAATAGTATTTTAACATAATGAAACAGGCAACCAAAGATTTGCATACTAGCTTCACTTTACATTAGGGTTTTCTGCACTTTCCCTCCTGTGATCAGGTATGTAACAAATTCTGTTGGTGCAGCCTGATTTTCTGTCCTGGAGCTATACTGACATACAACAGAGAAAAAGAATAATTGCTATATTGTTATAGGCAGGGATTCATTGCATACCATTTTAATATATGCTGGAGGTGTTTATGACTCCCAGAGCAATTCAGAATGCTGAGTAGTCATATTTGCTATTTGGGTTCTACATAAATCTTTGCTGGTGTCTCAATAGACCCAATTCAGCCTTGAGAAACCAGCCTCAGGCTGTACTCAGAGATATAGAGAAGAATAGTTCTTGTCCAAGATAAGGATCAGAATGGTGATATCTATGAGTAGCCAGACATCTGAAAATCCTAAGTAACAGATAGGAAGGGAGAGATGTCTGCTCTTTCCAAATCATATCAGTTGTTTCTATTTGTTACTCTCAATTGATAGTAACAGTAGTTCAATATATAATGAATTGTCCGTTGTATCTAAAGGGTCCTTCTTACCTATAGCCAGAATCTTAAGAATATCTTTACCAAACTTTTTAACAAAAGAAAAGACATAATAACCCAACAAAACAAAGTGAAATTAGCAGAACTGGTTTCCAGACATCCTGACTATAACATGTTTATTGAATCTTTTTGAGACTTCAGATTCATCGTAAATTCTATTATGTCTTTATGGTTTCTACACGAATTGAAGGACAGTGCTGGACTTGCTGAGGACACAAAGCAAAGATTATCTTTCTACCAGGACTATTTTACCATGTTCATAAGAGAAAGAAAAATTAATATCTGAGTAGTTTTCAAATTATATTCTACTTTTCTTAAAATTATATATCAAAATCCATGATTAAATTTGCACAAGAGAATGAATCTGGTTATTGAGTTGAACAATTTCTTTGGTTTGTAGACTTCATTGAATCATAAACTGAAAAAAGATGCTGGATTCACATACAGGTAGTCCTCGCTTAACAACCATTCATTTGGTGACTGTTCAAAGTTATGATGGCACTGAAAAAAGTGACTCACAACAAGTCCTCACACTTATGAGTGTTGAAGTGTCCCTGAGGTCATGTGATTCAGGCGCTTGGCAAACGGCATGTATTTATGACGGTTGCAGCATCCTGGGGTCGCGTGATTGCTATTTGCAACCTTCCCAGCCAGCTTCCGACAAGCAGAATCAATGGGGAATCACATGATTTACTTAACTACCACATGGGTCACTTAACAACCACATGATTCACTTAATGACTG
Source organism: Charina bottae (assembly GCA_023362775.1). NCBI lineage: Eukaryota > Metazoa > Chordata > Lepidosauria > Squamata > Charinaidae > Charina > Charina bottae. The sequence goes on along the minus strand of JALMGJ010000006.1, from coordinate 28,941,480 downwards.
CTGCAAAAAATGTTGTAAAATTGGGTGTGGTCACATGATGCCTTGTTTAACGACCACACCACTTAACAATGAATTTTACGGTCCCTATTATGGTTGTTAAGCAAGGACTACCTGTTACACACAAAATCATAAAAAAAAAAACCTACCCAAGATTAAAATTAATGAAGTTTTGCACCTTGTCCCTGCAATAACTGGATATGACTGACAGAAAGGTTTCCACAGAATTAACCATCTTGACAGCTTAAGAGAGCAATAGCATCTAGAGATATATGAGTGATATCTGCATTGAAATGTTGCAGTGTGGAGTGTTGCTCTTCAGAATTCCAGCCATTCTATTATTTTCTGTTTTGTTTCTGAGCCCGTTCCAGGTATATTAAAATTTTGGTTTTTTCCTCTAGGCAGTTCTCACTGCCATCCTTGAGGACATTCTAAAGTAGCTTCTCTCCCCCCTTTCAAGCTATTTTATTAGATTTCTCTTTTTGCACATTGTCAGATTCTTCTACCCCTAATCTATACCATTTTCTTAAGACATTATTTTGGCACCCTTATGAGGCCTTTTCCCCACCTAAATAGTTTTTGTAAGGCTGCAAACTGCAGGGTTCTTTTTTAAATATTTGAGTATTGCTGATTGGCTCACTAATGTTGGTATTATCATACATGATAAATACAATTAATCCTGTTTAGAGTAGGGTTGGGCAAACATTTGGTGCCTGGAGGTGGCACTTATCAGAATTAACAATCATAGTGAATGTGTGAGAGGTTGTGGAGAGCCTAGGAAGGAGTGGAAGAATGTAATGGGCATAAAGGAGAGGAGTGGAATAGGCATAAAAAATCAAGAGACAGAAGGCAAGTCCATTGGTAACTTAGTCCAGGTGGGAAGAACTTGGGAAGACGTCACTCAAATCATTCAAAAAGACTCCATCTTACTAAATTCACTATAAAAGAGAGTGGAGAAATCCCTCTTATGTTTCCAAGGTTCTGCATTCACCTTAGACTAACATTAAAGACACCTTACTGAATTCTATGTAGTTATGAAAGTCAGCAAGAATCCAGAATCCATATGAATGGGTTTCCCTTTTTTCCTCCCCTCCCCCCCTTTTTTTTTGGGGGGGGGTCGTAGTGGTGGTGGGGAACTAGAAAAAAATATTCTGAAGTTGATCATATGTGTTGAGAATATGAATGTTTTTTAATGTAATGTGTTTATGACTGTAGCTTTTATACATATAAAACCACAATCAAATACACTTTTTGTATGCGTATTTGCATAATTTTCAGAAATGCATTATAAAATTTAAAGAAGTGTGAAGTGAAGCACTGAGCTTGTAAAGGGTTCAGAAATGCCCAATTAGGTTCATACCAACCATATTTCTTTCCATTCCTATTTAGCAACAGCAAATGTTGATGAATTTTACCCAGTAAATAAAAACTAATCCAAAGTAAGAACCAGCAAGGAAGAAGGTAAATTAAAACAGGATCTAAAAAGCTGGTTGAAAATAACAATTTGTCAGGTGGTCCTTCATTCCTTCCCTCCCTTATTACAGCAAGAAAAAATAGAAAGTATGCAAAGAAAATAATGGTGACTATACCAAAGGAATTTATGGTGCAGATAGAAGTTTGCTTTGCTTTGATTAAACTGCCTTAATAAAATAAATAACTATATTAAGGTATCCACAGGACTCATTAGGTAACATACAGAAGACTCAGCAGAGAGGGTCAAAGGTGGTTTTGCCTTCACATAGCAGTTTATATGTGTAGTCCATACTGATGGGTTTCATGCAACTTGTAGATCTTGTGACTGTTATGACTATTTGCTTGGTGCAACCCAGCTTTCTTAGGCACTACTATTGCCCTCGTTACTGCAGCATCAACCAATCATAATTTATCCTTTTAGTGCATACAGCACCTTTCTGATATTAGTAACAAACTGTTAATATTTTCGGGGCAAAATCTTAGAGATTTAAGGGATAGATAACTAGAGTGACTTGTTCAGATGTAAACTGAAGAGGGAGGCAGCTGATCATTAACTGCCCAGCTGTCTCATTACTGAGAAGCAAGAGAAGGATCAATTTAACTGAGCTAAAATAACTTATAAGCAGCAGCAACTTTTAAAAATCTATTTCTGACCTTTATATTTGTATAACCTTTTCCCCCCCATCGGAGATGAATGCAGGTATTCCTGTTTATTACATTGCAATCTAAAGGGAGATGATCATCCTGTTGAATTTATGTATGATGCTGCTGCCTATGAATGGTGGGCAAAAAAGATAGACGGCTTTCCAGCTAAAGGGCACCTATCAGATTTGGACTGAAATGTGACCCATGAGACGCACATAAAAAAGGGGCAGGGCTTTGATTGCAGAGTTAAGGCTGCCATCTTGACTTTTTGAACTCCTCAGTGAATACCCGTCTTTCTTCCTGCTTAACATGCCCACCCATATATCTCACAAGCCCAGCTCATTGTTATATTTGGATTCTGGCCTTGTTCTCTTTTTTTAAATAGTAATTTTATTAAAAATTACACTTACAACAATTACAAACTAAAAAAAGCAAAAGCAAAAATAGAAGATGCAGAAAAGAAAAAGAAAATAGAAAAGATAGAAAAGAAAGAAAAAATAAGAATATAGTAAAGAAAAAGAAAAGAAATAAAGAAATGACTTCTCCCTTCATCACAACAAGTATAAACAATTTTAGTAACTTATCACCTTCTCTTAAAATACAACAAATGTTCTCTTCATCCCATATCCCCTCTCTTATCTATAAAAAAATCCTTAAAAATCTCATCATTTTGGTCCTGATCAACATATATATAATTATATAATTTCTACACCAGTAGGAAGTTTCCCTTCAACAAGGTGTAGAATCATAGTGATGAAGATAGCGAACAAGGTTGGAGCAATAAAAAATCCCTTTTTAAAGCCAGATCCCACTTTAAATGGATCACTTTGAGAGCCATTATTATTCAGGTTTGTTGCCATCATGTCGTCACGGAGTAGCCGCAAGATGTTCACAAATTTATCAGGACATCCAATTTTCAGAAGGATGGTCCAGAGAGCAGTACGATTTACAGTATCAAAAGACTTAGTCAGATGAATAAACGCCATGTACAGAGGGCGGTTTTGCTCCTTGCATTTTTCTTGAAGCTGTCGTGCAGTGCTGATCATATCTACTGTCTCCCTGGAAGGGTGGAAGCCATTTTGGGTTTCAGGGAGGATGTCTTCTGATATAGATAGGAGACAGTTTGCGAGGATCCTTGCGAGGATTTTGCCTGCCGTAGCTAGAAGGGAGATGCCTCGATAGTTTCCACAGTCTGTCCTATCACCCTTTTTAAAGAGTGATAAATATGGCATCCCTAAAGTCTGCTGGAATCTTCTCCCTCATCCAGATTTTTTCGATGAGATTATGAAGTTGTTGTGTAAGTTCAGGCCTGCCTTCTTTGAAACCTTCAGCAGGAATCCCATCAGGTCCACTAGCTTTGTTATTTTTCATTTGATTAGTGGCTTTACTGACTTCCTCCAAACTAGGGGGTACTGCAAGCTCATCTCTTATTTGTTTTTGCGGGATTTGCAAGAAGACTTCATCAGCCACAGTAGAGTGACGATTAAGGAGATTGTAGTAATGCTCTTCCCAGCGCAGTGCAATAGACTCTTTGTCCTTTAGAAGTTTGACACCATCTATTGAACGTAAGGGATTTGTACCATAGTTTGTTGGTCCGTAGATGGCCTTTAAAAGGTAAAGGTTCCCCCGCACAGTTTTGTCTGACTCTAGGGGCTGGTGCTCATCTCCGTTCATTAGCTGGAGAGCCAGCATTGTCTGAAGACGCTTCCGCGGTCATGTGGCTGGTATGACACGTGTGGAAAGCTGTTACCTTCCCACCGAAGTGGTACTTATTAATCTATTTGCATTTGCATGCTTTCAAATTACTAGGTTGGCAAGAGCTGGGGCGAGTGTGGGAGCTCACTCCATCACGCGGCACTCGGGTCTCGAACTGCTGAAGTTGCAACCTTCCGATCGACAAGCCTGGCGTCTTAACCGCTGAGCCACCATGCCCCCCATAGATGGCCTTTATGGCATTATAAAAAGCCCTTGATAATAAACTCCATTTAGTTCTAATAAGGGAGTATACACACTCTCTTTCTCTTAAAAGCCAACTATAGCTATGTACATGTTCAACCAGCTGCCTCCTGAGAAGAAAATATTTAATTAGGATGTGTGTGTGTGTGTAGAGAGAGAGAGAGAGAGAGACACTGCACAGTCCCATTGTGCCTTGTATGATACACCTATATCTGTCTGTCTGTGCCTTTGAGTCAGTTTTTGACTCCTCGTGACTGCCTGGACTAGTCCCTGAAGTTTTCTTGGCAAGATTTTTTGGAAGTGGTTTGCCATTGCCTCCTTCCTAGGGCTGAGAGAGAGTGACTGGCCCAAGGTCACTCAGCTGGCTTTGTGGCTAAAACAGGATTAGAACTCACAGTCTCCTGGTTTCTTGCCTGGTGCCTTACCCACAACACCAAACTGGCTCTCTTATGTCTCCCTAGGGGGGTAATATTAGATTTGTCTGCATTTTTCCTGCCTCCATTCTTGCCTCTCTTTATAAGTTTATTTATAGGTGAATCCTCCCTTTGCTTCAACATGCAAGTTATCCTCACTAACTTTGGTTAACCAAAAGCAAACAGCAAACAAACATAAAAAAGCAGAAGAGAAGGGGGGAAATGTACCAAATTTGTGTAACAGTTTGAATTCAAGTTCAGCACCACTTTTTAATGGCATGATACAGCTATCAGATTTTCAAAGAGCTTTGCCTGTGCATAGGCGCATCCTTTGGAAAGAGCATTAAATTAGCCAGCTACAAATTCTTCCATGGCTTGTTCAAGAATGCTTTTTGAATGGTTGCCCCATGTTCTCATTAAGCCTACAAATGAACCTCAGATTTTAATATGCAAAGGGACTTGAGATTTTATTTGATTTTCCCTTACTATATTTAAAATATAGCTATATTTCCAAGGTTGCATGACAATAGTGGCATGCCGTGATGCAATCTAGTAATGATAATTAGTTTGCTAAGGTCTCACTCAAACATGCATCAAATTAAAAGCAAAGACACAACCTCCTCTTCCTATTTTCCCATTACAATCTTCCTCTGGTGTATGTTTCTTCCTTTGTGTCTCTTTTTTTTTTACATAAGTTTTATTAGGTTTTTAAATATAGAAAGCTAAAAGTTAAAGATGAAACGGAAAAGGAAATACAAATTAAAAGAAAAGAAAAAGAAAAGTGCAGTAAAGAAAAAGAAAAAAGAAAAAAATAAAGAAAAAGACATACATAGAAATTAGATAACCTCCGATCCGTCTATGGTCATAAGAATAAAGTAGATAGTTTGTTTTAACATGCTGGCTATTCATATAACATTCATATATTTTTCCTTGTCTATTATATACGATTTATCTATAATCTAATCATCAAAACCCCATATTTAGCTTTACTCCTCCTGCTTTTTGCAAATAGTCCATCAAAAATTTCCACTCATTAAAGAATAATAATTAAAATTTTCTTTTAGTAGGCAAATCAATTTGTCATTTTCTGCCATCTCTAGTAGTTTCAACATCCATTCCTGTATTGTTGGTACACTTTAATTTTTCCAAAACTATACATATGTAAGTAAAGAAATTTTTTTTTTCTATTTGTGCATCCCAAATTCCAGATAAAAAGAAAAAATTCTAGTTTAAGTCTTTTAATTTATACCCAACCATACTATTATACTATGCATATAGAAATAAAAAGAAAAGAATTTTTCTATTTATACAACCCAGATTCCAAACAAAAAAGAAAAAATTCTAATTTAATTCTTTTAAGTTATACCCAACCCTACTGTTTTTGATCTCTCACTATAATATTTCTTCAGATTTTGCTCTTTTGTAACTTTTCTCACAAAATATCTTGACAATTTCTTATCTCTAACGTGAGTCAACTCTGAAAATTTTATCTATCTCAGAGTCCATGTCTTCTTCTTCTATCTCTAAATATTGAACTAAAGTATCAACTATATATTTTCTCATATTCTCATCTAATTTTTCCAGGGCTCCTCTCAGACTCAAAATAAATTTTTCTTCTCTCATTTCTGCTAATACAATAGCATCTAAATTATATTCCATAGTAATAGAATCTGATTTAATCTCCAATTTCTTAACCTGGCCTTGTATCTCTTTAAAATCCCCTGGAAAAATATTTGCAATTTCTTTGACAATCTGTATTTCATTTCTAAATTCTTTTTTTGAGTCTTCCTTCATCACTTCCATTTTCTCTTCTACTTGTTGATCTAGAACAAGGATAGGAAATGGTGGCTCGCGAGCCAAATGCGGCTCTTTGGCCCCTTGAGTGTGGCTCTTCTGCAGGCAGGTGTGGTGCAGCAGCGAGTGTGGCGGGGCAGGCACGGCAGCGGGCATGGTGTGCGTTGCTGTGGGCATACCCCTGGCAACCTGGCAGCCGTCTCCGGCAGCCATCTTGACGACGGGCAGGGCTTTCCAAACTGTGTGTCGCGTGACAAGCCGGAAGCGCTGAAGTGAATGGAAATTCTCCGCGCCAATCAGCTGTGCGTCGGGAAGCCCGGCAGCCTGCATGCGCGATTTTTGCCTCACTGCCAGAACCGAGGGCATTTTCGGGGTCCCCGGAGCCTGCCCTTTCGAAGGGGCAGCGGCAGCAGGAGCAGCAGCAGCAGTGCTGCCCCTTTGAAAGGGCAGGCTCCGAGGACCCCGAAAATGCCCTCAGTTTAGGCAGGGAGGCTGCGCGCAAGCTGCGCCAGCTGTTCTGCGGGGAGAATTTCCACCCCAGGGCAGCGTGTGCATGTGGGGAGGGGAAGTTTCTGCCTCCCTGCCGGAACCGAGGGCATTTTCGGGGTCCCCGGAGCCTGCCCTTTCAAAGGGGCAGCGGCAGCAGCAGCAGCAGTGCTGCCCCTTCGAAAGGGCAGGCTCCGGGGACCCCGAAAATGCCCTCAGTTTAGGCAGGGAGGCTGCGCGCAAGCTGCGCCAGCTGTTCTGCGGGGAGAATTTCCACCCCAGGGCAGCGTGTGCATGTGGGGAGGGGATGTTTCTGCCTCCCTGCCGGAACCGAGGGCATTTTCGGGGTCCCCGGAGCCTGCCCTTTCAAAGGGGCAGCGGCAGCAGGAGCAGCAGCAGCAGTGCTGCCCCTTCGAAAGGGCAGGCTCCGAGGACCCCGAAAATGCCCTCAGTTTAGGCAGGGAGGCTGCGCGCAAGCTGCGCCAGCTGTTCTGCGGGGAGAATTTCCACCCCAGGGCAGCGTGTGCATGTGGGGAGGGGAAGTTTCTGCCTCCCTGCCGGAACCGAGGGCATTTTCGGGGTCCCCGGAGCCTGCCCTTTCAAAGGGGCAGCGGCAGCAGCAGCAGCAGTGCTACCCCTTCTAAAGGGCAGGCTCCAGGGACCCCGAAAATGCCCTCGGTTCCGGCAGGGAGGCAGAAACTTCCCCTCCCCACATGCACACGCTGCCCTGGGGTGGAAATTCTCCCCGCAGAACAGCTGGTGCAGCTTGTGCATAGCCTCCCTGCCTAAACTGAGGGCATTTTCGGGGTCCCTGGAGCCTGCCCTTTCGAAGGGGCAGCCGTTGCCGCCGCAGCGACAACCTGGAAGCGCCGCCGCCGAAGCAGTCGAGCCTCTCTTTCCCTTCTTCTTCCAAATCTCCCCCGCCCCCTTCCACACGATTGGCTCCCGCCCGCAAACCCCGCCCCCTTCCACGCGATTGGCCCCCACCCACAAACCCCGCCCCCTGGCTCTCGAGCACTTCAAAATGTGCACGAGCATGTCAAAATGGCTCCCGGCAAAAAAAGTTTGCCGACCCCTGATCTAGAATATTGTCCATTTTTTTGTCTATTTTTATATCTAAAGAAGTAATTAAGTCATCCATCTTTTTCTCCAAGGTAACAGTTAAAATATCCATCTTTTCCTCCAAGGCAGTAGTTGAATCATCTATTTTTTGATTCAGTGCTGTAATCGCATCCAATATTTTTTCCATATCTGATGTTGGTACTTCTGAAGGTGCAGCCATGGACTCCATTTCCTTATCTCTATCCCTCTTCACTCTTGCAACCGCAGTAACCAGGTTGTATATAATATTCCTGTAAAGAGAAAAGAAAAATAACAAAAGACAAAGGAGAACCACTATAAACAATAAAAAAAGAAAAAGGGAAGAAGAGAGATTAAAAAATTATTAAAGATTCAAAAGAAAAAAAGGGGGAAGAGAGGAAAAAAAAATCCAGATACAATAAAAAATTTAAAAAATAAAAATAATACTGCTTTTTGTTAATAGATGTTGCATAAAAAAAGGGCAAAATGTACTTTGGTAAAATCAACAATTCTCTCATGAAAAAAAATAAAAGATAAGAGTACAACGGGTAAGTCCTTTAGCTGTAGTCAAAATATCCTTGAAAATGTAATAACAATCCAGTTCTCAGGCAAGCTTATAATCACAAGTCCCAAAGAGGAGAGAAATAAGAAAAAAAAAGAGAGAAGGGGGGGGGGGAGGAGAAAACCCCAACTCCAAATGTCTTCACTCTCCAAGACAAAAAGCAACAAGAAAGTCCACTAAAATCCCATATAATAAGGAAATTCCCAAAACTATTCAAAACAAAAATATTCCAAAAATACCCATTATAATCCAAATAATTTCCAAACGCATTACAGAAAAAAAAAGAAAAAAAATACCATCTCAAGATAAAAAGCAGAAAAGCAAAAAATAAGATAAAAGGCAGACCATTAACCCATTTGAATTCAAAATCCAGAGAGGAAAATAGATTAGTCCCACTTCAGTAAATAAGCCATTCGTCAATAGTCAATGTCACTCCATTTCACTTCCAAGTAAAGTCATTATTCTTTAAGCTCCCACCATTTCTCAAGTCCTCTTTAGCAAGAAAGTTACACAATCACCAGCAGCATCGATCATGTCCATAGAAGGATCTTAGCAGATAATATGTAAAATTAAAATAAACACAAATATAAAACAGTGACTAAAAGTGCTGAATTTAGGTGCTACTTATCTGAAAAGATTTCGCTGTTTCCTGCAGAGCAATAACGATGGTCCTTCCAGTCGCTTTCGTCGCTTCAATTTCCTTTTTCCCGTGGTGGAAAAACGGGAATTGGGAAAGAGCGACGGTTCCGGCGACCCTTGTGGTTTATCTTCTGATCCCCTTTTCTTCAAAGGGGAGATTTCAGCAGTTTTATTTCTTTAAAAACCGCTGCAAGCAGGCAAACAGCGGAGCCGAGCCAGGAGCGCTCGGTTCAGCGCACCGGCGTCTTCAGCACCCGGAAGCGATCCGCCTTTGTGTCTCTTTTAATTAAATCATGCCAGTTCTTTTTTGAGTATCCAGTTTTTGAGAATGTTCTTAATCTGAAGATGCAGATTTTTCAAATGGGAGGAAAGAACAAAAACAGTCTAATAATTTTAGATACAGAAACAGAACATGTCAATTCCTATCAATATTTTTTTTAAAAAAGTGGGGGGGGGGAGAATATAAAACAAATGGGAGCAAAAATCTGTGGAGAAACAGCTACATCTACATCTGGCGCAGCTTTTCTTATCTCTTTTTGTTGTCTCAGTGATTTACAGTCTTACTGGTTTCCTCATTTTGTAACACCTTTATTTTGCAAGAAAGAGAAGCTGGCTTTTCCATATTATTTACCTTGCCTGAGATTATTTTCCATATTATTTACCTTGTGATTTGGGAATCTAACCAGGATTCCCAAATCACAAGAAATCTCTCTAAAGCTGGAGCCTCCAGCCAGGGTTATTTATTGCTGAAGAGAGATCCTTTCTCTCTTGTTTATGAGAGATCCTCTATTATTGGTCTAAGCCAGTGTATCTCAACCTTGGCGACTTTCAGATTTGTAGACTTCAACTCCCAGAATTCCCCAGCCAGCATGTCTAAGCTATCTAAGCTACCTTTCCTAAGCTATTGTACAAAGCCATTGTATAAAGTCTATTCTAAAAGCTGCCACTACATCCTATGGTTGTGATTTCTATAAGTTTTCTATATGTCCATAAGATAATTATGTGTAGAAATGCTTCCCCCCGTTCTTTTTATCTATGGGTGCAGGATAAAAAAAAACTCACCCTAAATGGAAGTCAGCAGTTTGATGAAAGTCTGTTAGTTTGAATGCAAATCTGAAGAAGATTGCTGAAGAGAATTGTTGGGCACAATTTGCAGAATAGTGCTGAAGACCTGAAGAAGAGGACACATCATGGGATGCGGTCTACCTTGCACAGATGACCGTAGGATTGAAGAGGTTTTATTACCCAGAGAAAAGCCAGCTGCCAGCCTGACTCACAGAAGAAAAAACACCATCAGTATCTCTAAATTAAAAAGCAGGCAGGGTGTAGAAGTAGATATGCACATATCTATTAAGCCAACTTTATAGAGTGCATACACATCCAGGTAGAAAATAGTTAAGCTATGCAGTGTTAAGTAGAGAAAAATAACTTCAATTACTCTGCCGTTTAGAATCTCAGGTACCTTATTTTGAAATGCGGAGAAGGAGGCCAGAAATCACAAGCCTGGTTTCTCTAGCAATAAATAACCTTGCTATCCCAGCTAAGGAATATGGGGGGGGGGGGGAAGGGGGGGACTAAAAGTAACTTGCTTATTTACTTTTACATCTGGTTGTTTGAATAAAAGAGAAAAAACTCATTTTGCACTGAGTTGTCCATCAGATCCTGATAACCCATTGGAAAGTCTTAAGACAGACATTAGATACCTAGAAGAGAGCCAGCTTGGTGTAATGGTTAAGTCACCAGGCTAGAGACCATGAGTTCTAGTCCCGCCTTAGGCCCAAAGCCAGCTGGGTGACCTTGGGCCAGTCACTCTCTCTCAGCCCTAGGAAGGAGGCAGTGGCAAACCGCTTCCATTTTAATATAAAAGTGAAAGTAATGTATAAGGTCATATTGTATGCTGAAATTGTCTCAGGATATCATAAGTAATGGCCATCAGTATGCAAAATGAGTAATAGTTTCAGCAATAATGGATTAAAGCTGATGCTGCTTAGCCACACTTGTACTCATGCAACAGATTTCTCTGTGCAGCATACTTGTGCCTTCTGATTTGTTCTAAATGTAATGGTAGGTGGGAATGACCTTGGGAGACAGGAGGAAGAGCCAGAGCTGGGGGAACAGTTGGATAAGAGGCAGCTTAGCAGGAATGTGGACATGGCAAATGTCTCAGAAAGGACCCTCCCTAGTTTCTTGGGCTGTAAAGGTGACAGGGGAGAAATGTACTTTCAGTCTTGCAAGATTATATCAATGTAACCTTAGAATAAAATAGAATTAGTTCATCTGGGCATGCTTCTTGTCTGGACTGCCCCACAAGGCTGATATTAGAGTATTCACTAAAACCCCTGGAGCAGACTTGTGAGCATGAGAAAGATGCAAGGATGGTGGGAGTTTCATATCCATTCCAGAAGGTCACCTTTAATGTAGCCCAAAGCTTGTCATCAGTTAGTTGTTCTGAAATTTTCTCCTGTACTTTTTCCTACCAGTTCTCATTCTGCTTGTGTTAATTGGAAGGGGGAGTCTTTCCCTTGTGAAATTGTTGGAGTATTTTCTTTGCAACTGGAGAAATTTTGAAAAGTCATCCAACCCATTTCTCTGATGGAGAATTTCAAAACACTGTTTGTGTCACATTACCCCAAAATGCCAGTGTGTTAATGACCTCAGCCATCAGAGACAAGGGCATTAAGTGAAGGGAGATCCATCAAGAGGTCACTAACCTAGTGTTTTCTATTATTACTAATGTCTGGGAAAGAAAATCTCCCATATTTTTTCTACTTGTTCTCATTCAATTTTATGAAAGAGAATTTGCTTTTAAAATTCTTTCAAAGAAGAAAAAAGTTTAGAAGAAATTCTTACGGGTGGTGCCCTTGCATTGATTTAGTGGGCAAAGGAAGTGTGCTATGTTAACTCAAGTTAAGTTTGTTTATTTACAGTCCTAGACCAAATAAGAAATACATTTGTGAATATCCCATCTTTCACTTTAAGGAATATGGAAGCTCTTGAGTTTATTTTGTTATGTGAGGTAGACTGTTATATATGATTTTATGCTTTTGTTGATTTTTATATGAGTGAAAAATGCCAGGAATCTATATGAAGTTGATAGTATAGAAATATTGCAAATAAATAAATAATATAAATCAGTGAGTATCGGTAGCCAAGGAAGCTTCAGAGTGATGGAAAGATGTGTAATGGAAATCAACACTAGCAGTAGCATCTTTTGCCATCCCCAACAAAGTAGCAATTTCAAAAATTGCAGCAAGAAAATTAGGTAGAAAAAACACAAGACCTTTTTCTCACGGGAAAAACACTTTGAGGAAATTAGAGAACAGATTTCAGTTCAGGATTAAACTGTACTTTCATTTGTTACCAACTTGTCATTTGCCAAGTCTAGAAACATTTAGCCAATGATACTAAAGGAGAAGATTTTTCTTCCTTCCCCAAAACAGTATGACAATTTTTGCTGCAGTCAAAAAGTCCATCAGTAGTTCCAAGTCAGTAACTCGACTATGCCCTTCATGTAGTTCAGAACATTTAACAGATATGCTCAAATAATTCTGAGGTGAATGTTAGGTGGTGTACAGTATACTGTATATGCACAAATCATGGGTTGCAGCAACAATTTTGAGACAGTAGTAGATATTAATACCCCATTCAATTAAACAAAGCCTAGACAGTTAATAATACAATTTTCAGTTCATTAAATTTGTAATGGAATAATAATTCTGAATAAAAGTGCTTTCTGGATGGCATGTGTCTATCTCTATCAATTTATCTCTCTCTCTCTTTCTCTCTATGGCAAGTATATTTGTCTGTCTGTCTGTCTATCATCTATCATCTATCATCTATCATCTATCATCTATCATCTATCATCTATCATCTATCATCTATCATCTATCTATCTATCTATCTATCTATCTATCTATCTACCTATCTATCTATCTATCATCTATCTATCTATCTATCTATCTATCTATCTATCTATCTATCTATCTATCTATCATCTCATATTAAAAATGAGCTCCCTCCTCTTGAGAGTAAGTGACTGGAAAAGCCTTTTCAAATTCCTTAGCTGATTTCTGCAGTTTTCATAGGTATTTCTATTAAGAAAAATGAACTTGTTCTACTGATTGTTGACCAAGTATTAGGATATTTGACATCTAGTTTCCTGGTGACACATCTATAGGAATCAAGTACATTTTGTGATGCAGTATAAATACATAAAACAATGCAAAATTCAGTTAGAATTTCATTGTTTGCTTCTTTATATAAAGGTGGTTTCTATTCCTTAAGGTCAGAAACATAGGTCTGAAGTTATGTATCTGATCAGTTACATGTAAAATCTGAGGAGCAGGTGAATAAGATTCCCTATGATAAACATCAGATATTTTCCCTATCAAATTTCATAGTAATGTCCTTGGAAAACAACAAACAAACATACCAAATAAGCAAAAACATGAAAATCAATTTAATTTGCATCATTTATGCCATCAGTCCATTAGACTTTAGAGGAAGGGGATATAGAACCTCGCTACCTTGATGGAATTCATTCATTTTAGCAAACAGCTCAAAGCTTTAAGACTTTTGTTACATGCCACGACAAACTGCTATACCCCAAGTTCAGCACAATTACATAGTTAGAAGTGCACATCCCAGCTCAGGAAGTGTCCAATACACTACCAAGGAACAGCAGAGGACAAGTACAAGTAACCCTGATGTTTGTGAACTGGCTGGACTAATACTGAAAGAATGTCCAGCTGCTGATGTGGCCAGAGGCAAAAGGAACATCTGATACTGCATAAATATGTTCATCTGGAATGTCAGAACCATAAACCAAGGCAACCTGATCTTGGCAGAGCAAAAATTTCAGGATTGAACATTAACATTGTGGGATTCAGCATACTGAAATGGACTGGAATGGGTCTTTTCACATTAGAAGGGCATCAGAATTTCTATTGTGGACAAGAAAAGTATATAATGTACTGTTTTATTATACCTTAATCAAGGAACTATTAACTTAGTCAATCAACCAAACAGCAAACACCAGCCCAATCAAGGAACTCCCAAGGAGTGAACAATACCTCCACCAACACAGGCAGGACAAGCCACGATATATAAACAGAAAGCAAGTCCCACTCTTTTTTCGCACTGAAGATGTTGCCTAGTCTGGCAATGAAACATCTGCAAGAAAACAACAAGGCTCAGAGAACACCAAGGCCTCCACAGTTCAACCCTGAGCTACAAATATTCTCTTCGAAAGCAAAAACTGAATAGTATAGCTACAACAACTTGCAATACCTTGACAATACAATATTAAAATGCTAGTTATGTAAGACTGGAATGCTAAAGTTCTAAGTAAAATAATCTGGAACAATGGGTAAATTTGGCTTTGGTGTATAAAATGAAGCAGACTAAGAGTTCTTGCAACAAAATTAAATGTCCATAACAGATATCTTCTTCCAAGAAATGAAAGTATGACTCTACACAAGAATATCAACAGATGGACAACACTGAAATTAAATTGACTATAAACTCGTAAGCAAAGATGGAGAAGGCTGTTGTGGGTCTTCCGGGCTGTGTGGCCGTGTTCTGGAAGTTGTGGTTCCTAACATAAAGCCTTCAACAATACAAAGATGGAGAAGCTCTATTCAGTCAGCAAAATAAGATGTGGTGCTGCTTGCAGCTCAGGTTGCAAATTCCTTCTTGCAAAATTACATCTTAAACTAAAGGGAAAAAAATCATCAGACCAACAAGATACAATCTCAGCAATATTCTATATGACTATGTGGTAAAGGTAGCAAGTTAAATTTAATGGATTAGATTTGATAAATAAAGCCCCTGAAGAATTCTGGATTGAAATTTGTGACATAACTAAAGATGAAGCAAACAGAAATACTCCAAAATTCAGTAAGTAAAAGGAGGTGAAGAAGGGGCATGGTGGCTCAGTGGGTAAGACACCAGGCTTGTCGATCGGAAGATTGCAAGTTCGGAGGTTCAAATCCCTAGCCCTGCATGACGGAGTGAGCTCCCGCACTCGCCCCAGCTCTTGCCAACCTAGCAATTCGAAAGCATGCAAATGCAAGTAGATTAATAGGTACCACTTCGGTGGGAAGGTAACAGCGTTCCACGTGCGTCATGCCAGCCACATGACCGTGGAAGTGTCTTCGGACAACGCTGGCTCTTCGGCTAACAAACGGAGATGAGCACCAGCCCCTAGAGTCAGACATGACTGCACAAATGTGTGGGAGGAACCTTTACCTAAAAGGAGGTGAAATGGCTATCTGCTGACACTAAATTGAAGAAAGGTAGAGAGAAAAAGAAAAAGGAGACAGAGTAAAATTTATCCAACTAAATGTTGAGTTCCAGAGTAGAGCAAGAAGAGATAAGGAGTTCTTTATAAATAATCAGTTGAAACAAATTGAGGAAAAGATTGAAGAACAAGAGCTTTAGTTTTTAAAAAGTACAAAAATCAAGGGTACATTTTACACAAAAATGAACATGATAAAAGACAAAGAAGGCAAAGGTCTATTGGAGACAGAGATAAAAAACAGAGATGGTACAAATGTATGGAAGAACAAAAAGAAAATTCCAAAATTGATGATACATACAAAGTTTGATCACTGAATATGAACCAGATATCCTAGAAAGTGTAGTTAAATGGGCCCTAGAAAATTCTGCTAACAAGCTCAAGGAAGGCAATGTGAGATTTAGTAAAAATTGTACATTCTTGTGCATGCATGTTACCGAAATGTATTTTGCACATTAAGTTAATGATTTCCATGCCCATGACTGATGAGGGCACAAGTCACCACATATGCCTTCTCTGATAGGTTCTTTTCATTTATGCCATATTTGTTTATTATAGTCCAACAATGTGAAGCCATTGGACATGGAACTAGAAGCTGCTGGCCAGGTGATGGGGAATGTGTTCATGTATATCTAATGTGACTTTTCCTTTGGGGAATCACCAGCTGCAAATAACAGTGAGAAACTTTGTCTTCCATAATGGCCAGAAATGGTATTCTTAGGCAGAGAGCTAAGATTGGCTATTCTTTTTTATGTCACTAGAAACCTCTACTGTGTTCTGCTTTCCTCAGCTATCACATAGAGGCTATGTTGTATTATAGCTTGGCGGAAAGAGTCCCTGCATTTTAAGTGTCTCAAGGTTATTTATCTTGTATTTGTAATTTTGCATGGTGCCCAAGGCACTACAGGGACTCTGTAAAAACTAAAGGAATGAAATGCATTTAATAGGGCCATGCTGTATTTGTTTGCAAAATGCCCTGTGCTCCCCATCTCTTTTCCATTCCTTCTCAATTGGGAAAGTAATATAAGGGGCTTTAGACATTCCTAAATTTAAGCTATACTAAAACCTGGCTGCCTGGTAATTGACCAGCCTTTCAGTTTCTCTCCACCCACCCCAGCTTGGCCCCTGTTTTCCTTGAATCTCTGCCAAGCCTATTAAATGTGTCAGAACAGCCAGGGAAATGGAAGAATTATGATTTCCATTTGGCTTCTGCAGACGCTTAGTCTAATTTTCAGTAGGCTTTGAAATATTGCAATTGCTTTTTCTTCCCCCCCCCCATGTCATTGTTGCCCCATTCTTCCCCTTTCTTTTTGTTCATTTTCTAAAGAAATGCAGAAGGCTAAGCAAATTCAACCAAACAGAGCAGAAGACCTTTGCTTCTCCTGATTTAAAAAAAGGGGAAAGGAAAGGAAAGACAGGTCATTTGTTCTAAAGGGAAATAGCTTTATCTGAAGAGTTTCAGAGAAGGAGAGAGGGTGATAATGAGGTTATATCTGATCAGAACGTATGGAAACATTTACCATTAAGCTCTATTTTTCAGTTTCCAAACTGAGATGGAGAGAGGAAAGGAAGAGGCTGAGGGGCTGTTCCCGTACCATCAAAAATGAGAGGGACAAGACGATTTGTAACACATCAACTGCTGACATAAGGATTTTTTCATAAATGATCTTAACAATACCTTAACATCCAAATACTGCTAGCACAATCCTTTTCTATGTGTTAAGCGGTGAAAAGGGAAGGGACTGCAGCTCAGTGGAAGAGCTCATGCCTTGTATGATGAAGTTCTCAAATTAGGCTCAGTCCCTGCCATGCCCCATTAAAAAGGATTTAGTACCGGCTATTATAATCATAGAATGGAAGAATTGGATGGTGCCTTTGAGAACGTCTGGTCCAATCCCCCATCCAGTACAAGAATCCAGATGATCCTTCAGCCTCTGTGTAAACACTCCAAGCGAGGAAGAGTCTACCACTTGCTGAGGAAGTCTATTCCATTGCTGAACGGCTCTTATCACTAAGACATTTCCCTGATATCTAGCCAAAATCTGCATCCTTGTAATGTAAGCCCATTGTTCCTTGTCTTCTTTTCTGAAGCAACTTTGAAATATCTGCCCCATTTTCCATATGACTTTGGGTTCTTGAAGAGACTTAAGTTTCCCTGCAGTTTTCTCTTCTCCAAGCTATACATACCCAGCACATCCAATCATCCATTAGAAATTTTTCCCGCCAACAGGTGGAATACTTCCACCTCTTTCTAGTTAAACTAAACCATACATGGGCAAGTGATAGCCCTAGGGCTGCATGTAGACCATGGCCTAATTGCACAATGTCCTCCTCCTATTTTTTAAAAAGAAATCTGTAAGTTATTTCAGATTCTAACAAGAAAAATCTGCTCTCAGTCCACATGGCTGATCTTGTCAGACAAGAAAGTATACAGAGGAAATGGAAACAAAAAGAGAGAACAAGACAATAGAAAGAGAGGAAAACAGAGAGGAAGGAAGAGGGAGAGAGAGCACACACTCAGGATTGCCCTGCCCATTTTGCCTATGACCTTGTGCTCCAGTGGAATGTGTTCCCTGACAAATTATCCCAGGGCAATACAGCCCTCACCAGAAAGATTTTCCACTCCTGGATTAATAACTACAAGGCTGTATAAAATAAAAAACTACAAGGCTGTATAAAATAGACTAATGGAATAAAAGATAGCTTTCCTTACTGAACAAGTGCAAGGAACCTATGAAAAGAGCTATTCTATGGAGAACAGAAGAAGGCAATATTTGCATCAAGATACACCAGTGGTTCAAACCATTTCTTTTCTTTCATTTTTTAATCTAACATTACTCTGTACTTTTTAAATATAAAACATAGAAAGCATCAAGATTGCACAAAATATGCACAATTCAGTAGAAATACATACTCATTTTTAAACGGAATGGTTATATAATTAAACATTAAGGATGATGTTGTGGCCAAATTTGTCCGTATATTAAATTGTATCCAGAGTGTTTTGTCATTGGCGATTACTCGTAGCCGAGTAAGATTGTCTTCCAAAGGTAAAATTTTAACAGTGGATCCGTAAGTGGCTATAAAGGCCAATTCTGGATCCGCACAACCTCCCAAAGTGAGGGCATAGGTTTCCGGGTGGGAGACAGTCATGATGAGGGTTTGCTTGACGTGCCTTCCTTTTAGCTCTTTTCTCCCTTTCACCCTGTACTCGTGCTTCTTCAAAGTCCATAGCGCCATTAATAAAGGATGACCTCCAATTGAAACGCTCATGAGTTAGGGCTTCCCAGTTCTCAATGCTGATATTACATTTTTTTAAATTAGCTTTGAGAGTATCTTTGAATCTTTTTTACTGTCCACCAATATTCCGTTTTCCATTCTTAAGTTGGGAGTAAAGTAGCTGCTTTGGAAGACGATGGTCAGGCATTCGAACAACATGACAGGTCCAGCGAAGTTGATGTTGGATGATCATTGTTTCAATGCTGGTGGTTTTCGCTTCTTCTAATACGCTAACATTAGTCCGCCTATCTTCCCAAGTAATTTGCAGAATTTTTCGGAGGCAGCGTTGATGGAATCTTTCAAGAAGTTGGAGGTGGCGTTTGTAGAGGGTCCATGTTTCACAGGCGTACAGAAGGGTTGGTAGTACAATGGCTTTGTAAACAAGCATTTTGGTCTCCCTGCAAATGTCCCGATCCTCAAACACTCTACGCTTCATTCGGGAGAAAGCTACACTCGCAGAGCTCAGGCGATGCTGAACTTCAGTGTCGATGTCGGCTTTTGTAGATAGATGGCTGCCGAGATAAGAAAAGTGGTCAACATTTTCTAGTGACACACCTTTAAGCTGGATTGATGGCGCTGCAGAGGGATTGGTTCGAACTTGCTGGTAAAGCACTTTGGTTTTTTTAATGTTAATCGAGAGGCCGAGCTTTTCATATGCTTCTGCAAAGATGTTTAGGATAGTTTGAAGATCTTCCTCGGAGTGTGCACAGACTACGTTATCATCAGCATATTGAAGTTCTATAACAGAAGTTGTAATTACCTTATTTTTTGCTTTCAGCCTACTAAGATTAAAAAGCTTTCCATCTGTTCGATATATAATTTCTACACCAGTAGGAAGTTTCTCTTCAACAAGGTGTATAATCATAGCGATGAAGATAGCGAATAAGGTTGGAGCAATAACACATCCCTGTTTAACGCCGGATTCCACTTTAAATGGATCACTTTGAGAGCCATTGTTATTCAGGATTGTTGCCATCATGTCATCATGGAGTAGCCGCAAGATGTTCACAAATTTATCAGGGCATCCGATTTTCAGAAGGATGGTCCAGAGAGCAGTACGATTTACAGTATCAAAAGCTTTAGTCAGATCAATAAACGCCATGTACAGAGGGCGGTTTTGCTCCTTGCATTTTTCTTGAAGCTGTCGTGCAGTGAAGATCATATCCACTGTTCCCCTGGAAGGGTGGAAGCCATTTTGCGTTTCAGGGAGGATGTCTTCTGATACAGATAGGAGACGGTTTGCAATGATCTTTGCCAGGATTTTGCCTGCTGTGGCTAGAAGGGAGATGTCTCGATAGTTTCCACAGTCTGTTCTATCACCCTTTTTAAAAAGAGTGATAATTATGGCATCCCTAAAGTCTGCTGGAATCTCCTCCCTCATCCAGATTTTTTCGATGAGCTTATGAAGTTGTTCAGGCCCACCTTCTTTAAAGACTTCAGCAGGAATCCCATCAGGTCCACTAGCTTTGTTAATTTTCATTTGTTTAGTGGCTTTACTGACTTCCTCCAAACTAGGGGGTACTGCAAGCTCATCTCTTATTTGTTTTTGCGGGATTTGCAAGAAGACTTCATCAGCCACAGTAGAGTGACGATTAAGGAGATTGTAGTAATGCTCTTTCCAGCGCAGTGCAATAGACTCTTTGTCCTTTAGAAGTTTAGCACCATCTACTGAGCGTAAGGGATTTGTACCATGGTTTGTTGGTCCATAGATGGCCTTTATGGCATTAAAAAAGCCCCGTGCATCATGAGCATCTGCAAAATGTTGGGTTTCTTGGGCTTTTTTTATCCACCATATGTTCTTAAGGTCTCTAGTTCTTCTTTGGACTTCTGCCTTTGCACTGGCGTAGATTTTTTTCTTAACGGCACAGTTAATATCTTTTTGCCATATACGGAAGGCTTTCCTTTTCTTGTCAATAATATGTTCAATCTCACTATCATTCTCGTCAAACCAGTCCTGATGTCTCTTAGTCTGGTATCCGATAGTTTGTTCACAGGCTGAAATAATAGAAGTCTTCAATTTAATCCAGTGTTCCTCAACATTTTCAGGAAGTTCCATAGGCAGATGTTCCTTGAGAGTTGATTGAAAGCAAGCTCGTTTAATAGGATCTTGAAGGGCCAGTGTATTCATTTTATGCCTTGGTTTTCTTCCTACGATGAGGGACAATCTTTATGGCCATTGTGGATCAAATTAATTGATGGTCTGTCCAGCAGTCATCAGCGCTCGTCATGGCTCTGGTGAGAAGTACATCACGGCGATCTCTAGCACGGACAATTACATAATCTAAAAGATGCCAGTGCTTCGACCGTGGGTGCTTCCATGATGTTTTAAATTTATTTTTCTGGCGAAAGAGTGTGTCAGTAATGACAAGGTTATGCTCTGCACATTTAATCAGAAGTAAGATTCCATTCATGTTGCTGTTGTCAACTCCTTCTTTCCCAATGATTGTTGTTGTTGTTCAGTCATTTAGTCGTGTCCGACTCTTCGTGACCTCATGGACCATAGCACGCCAGGCCTTCCTGTCCTCCACTAACCATCTCATCCTCTGCCATCCCCTTCTCCTTTTGCCTTCAGTCTTTCCCAGCATCAGGGTCTTTTCCAGTGAGTCCTCTCTTCGCATTAGGTGGCCAAAGTATTTGAGCTTCAGCTTCAGCATCTGTCCTTCCAATGAGCAGTCAGGGTTGATTTCCTTTAGGAAAAATGATTATTTCCCAATGATCCCTGGCCACAAATCAAAGTCGCGCCCAACTCTTGCATTGAAATCGCCCAGGAGGATAATTTTATCCTCCTTTGGTATCTCTGATAAGATGGTGTCCAGCTGGGTATAAAATTTTTCCTTGATATCCTCATCTGCATCTAGTGTTGGTGCGTAAGCACTTAGGATAGTTGCCTGTTGGTTTTGGGTGAGTTTTATTCGGAGAGTTGAGAGTCGTTCATTAATCCCAGTGGGAACTTCTGACAACAGCTTCACAAGGTCGTTTTTGATA
The DNA here is from genome assembly GCA_023362775.1 of Charina bottae. Taxonomy (NCBI): domain Eukaryota; kingdom Metazoa; phylum Chordata; class Lepidosauria; order Squamata; family Charinaidae; genus Charina; species Charina bottae. The sequence goes on along the minus strand of JALMGJ010000006.1, from coordinate 28,919,873 downwards.
GCAAAGCCTACCCCATGTATTCGTCATTCTTGTTCAGGCAGTCCTTTCCAAAAGAAGGTATAACCTCCTTTTTCTTCCTTCAACTGTCCTTCTCCTGCTCTTTGAGTTTCTTGGAGTGCTGCTATATCAATATTAAAACGTCTCAGCTCCCTTGCAATAATGGCAGTCCTACGTTCAGGTCATTCACTATCCATATTGTCTTGCAGTGTCCGTATATTCCATGTTCCAAAATTCATATGTTTTTTACGACCGCTAGATGGTGACCCCACTGGTCGCGGTAATCCAGTCAGGGAGAAAATGAGGCAGACTATGTTTAGGGTACCTTTTCTAGCCCCCTCCCCATATGGGGTGGGCAGAGTGGATCCTAAATAGGGCTGCTCAGTCATGGATACAGCTGCCGAACTACTCAACTGCCTCGATCCTTGAGTTAGGGCGACTGAATCCGTATCCACCGCCCATGTGCTGGTCCATGACTAGGAGCTTCCGGATTTCACAGTCCTGCCCCCGTTGCCATTCGTCAATCGCCATGGGACTTTTGGTTGTTTTGGGTTTGGTGTGGTTGGAAGACGCCTGTGCGTGAATTTGTTTTATGTGTGGAGATCGGTGCACAACGATCAGCACACAACCTTCACAAAAAAGGGATCTAATCCAATGGCATGGATACCATGACGATTGGTGACCTTTTGTCTGCTGCAGCCTTCATCCGCCTCCGCAGCCGTTGTAACAATACACCTTGTTATCTTCCGCCTGTTCTGCCGTTGAGGACTTTCTTGGATCGTTCTTTGTCTGGTTCCTCCCCCTGGACCTTACCGCCATGGGTGACCCTACCAGGAGTACATGACTCCCGACGGCTTCGCTCACAGGGTTCATTGGGAACACACAAGCCCACTCACCACAACAAGGTGACGATCCAGTGAGTGAGAAATTTGTCCATATATTAAATTGTATCCAGACTGTTTTGTATATGCCTGAACATTCCTCATATCTTGTTTCTCAACTTCTCATTCAACTAACTCACATGAAGTACTCTTTTCCTTGCCAAGTGACCATGCTGGATGGTGTTGTTGTTACCTGAAGAGTATTTGATTGAAGAAAGCAGATATACTGTCTCTAAAATTTGCTAACAGAATAATAATTACATTGGATTGATTATGTGCCATCAAGTCATTTTTAACTCCTAGCAACCACATAGATTTTCTCCATGATGTTCTATCCCTAACCTGTTCTTTCAAGTCTCCCAAAGGTGCACTCATCACCACTGTAACTGAGTCCATCCACCTTGCTGCTGGTCACCCTCTTCTTCTCTTTCCTTCCACCTTTTCCAGCATTTTCCAGAGAGCTGCATCTTCACATAATGTGTCCGATGTAGGATAATTTGCCTCAAGTGAAAATTCTGGGTTGATTTGTTCGATGATCCATCAGTTTGCTTTCTTGGCTGTCCGTGGTATTCTCAGGAGTCTTCTCCAATACCAGAGTTAAAAAACATCAATACTCTTCCTATCCTGCTTCTTCAAAGTACAACTTTCACTTCCATACAGTATCATCCCTATTCTCTGAATTTGTCTTATCTCCTGTTAAAGTTATTTAAGCTAGGGAAAACACCTCTACCACATTTTGGAAAATATTTTCTAAATCTAAATCTGTTCCTATTATACTAGTCCAGCCTTCTCCAACCTGTCATTGCAATTCTCAGAATTCAGGGATCTGCAATTCCAGTATTTATGAAAGTGCCACATTAGAAAAGGATGGTCTACTCCCTGGATTAATAGGGAAAAAAAGTATCCCCTGGAAATAGGAAAAAAACGGCAAGTCTTGGTCTGAAATATAGAAATGGTAGATCAAGTATTCATATTATTAACAATTCAGACTTTTTGTTGAGCTGGCTGGGGAATTCTGGGAGTTGAAGTCCACACATCTTCAAGTTGCCAAGGTTGAGAAACACTGTGCTGGATGATGGGGAAGCATATAAAAGCCATATATTTTTTGAGGGGGAGGAGTTAATCCATTGTCAGGGAAAAGTTGGAATAAAAGCTTTACTGTCACTTTTAAACCATCTCACTGATGTGTTTTTGTTGATAGTTTTCAATGAGAAAGAAAGAGCACCCCCCTCTTCCTTTTCCTTTCATTAAAGAAAAATGATCCAAAAAAAAAAGGGAAGGGAAGGGAAGGGAAGGGAAGGGAAGGGAAGGGAAGGGAAGGGAAGGGAAGACATCAGTGAGAATGGCTCAGAAAGTTTTATGTTCAAGTCATTTTTGTAAAAAGTCATAAGTAGCACACTGAGAGCTCTGGTAGCTTATTACTCTCCTTTCAAGCTCTCTTGCTCTTGCTCTCTATTTTTTGATCTGCAGCTGCTCTGAGTTTGGTGGGAAACTGGGGAAGGCTAGCTCATCCTGTTAAAAGATGGTCTCCACCTCCATCTAAATGGTTCTATCATCAAAAGCAAAAGGACTGCAGGTTGTCTCACCCTTGGCCACCATCCTCCTCCTCCACATTTCCCCCCCTAAGATTACTGCATGGTTCTGAAAAGGGTAGAAAGAGTCTCCAGCACAGATGCCCTTCTCTGAGGGAGTGACGGATCCCGCTGGGCTGAGTGACACATCTTACAGATAGCAGCGGTGAACATCCTGCCCCAAGAGCAGCTGCACAGTGGGAGGGGGGAGGAATAACGGTGCCTGTGGAGTGCTGACAACTCCCCCCTCCCAGGATTTACCCAAGAGCAATTCCACACAGTTTGAATTTTTATTCTGCTCTCAGAAATGACAGAGATGTGTGTATGCATGTGTATTCATTTTCTTTTACATTCACGGTGGAATTTGCTCATGAGAGACAACTAGCATTGTGAAGCCTGCAATTAACCCCAAGCAAAAGAGTTCCAAGGGGCTGGAAGGGGGAAGAGGCAAGGCAGGCGAACTGGCAGTTAAAGTCCTGCTGGGCTCACATTGACAGAGCAGAAGTTGGGACAGCCTGAGGAAAATGGTATGCCAGTTTCAAGGCTGGTACCCCCTTATTCTCTGCTTCAGAGAGAAACCGGGGGAAGAGAAAGGTTTGGATCCAATAGACCAAAGCATCCAGAATTCCTGGCATACCTGAAAAAAGGATGTGAGAACCACAGAAAAATAAAGAAACTGATAAATAATAAATATCTTCCCCCTCCCAAATTATGTGAAGATGTAGGAAAACACATGCAGAAGAAAGAGGAATAGAACAATGAGGAGGGCTTTTTCCTTCCCCCCCCCCATCTTTTTGGGAAAAAAAATGAAATCACTAGTCTAAGATTCCCTTTTTCTTATTCTCTGCTTTTTTTTTTTGCCTTTATTATTTTTATAAATAACTCAAGGCAGGGTACCTAATACTCCTTCCTCCTCCTATTTTCCACACAACAACCACCCTGTGAGGTGAGTTGGGCTGAGAGAGAGTGACTGGCCCAAGGTCACCCAACTGGCTTTCGTGGCTAAGGCAGGACTAGAACTCAGACTAGATCTGGATTCTAGCCCAGAGTCTTAACCACTAGACCAGACTGGCTCTTGAATTTGTATTTGTTTTTGTATTGCTAACCGTTCAAAGGTCACGGGGAGAACTTTCAAGTGGCAGCTTTGTCCTCTGGCCTTAAAGATGGAAATTCACAATATCCTATAACCCAAGACTCCATCCAAGTAGCTATAGATCTGAACCATTTCTAGCTGTCAAAGTTCTTTTAACTGAGCCTTTTCTGCAACTATTAAATATGGCAGCAAAACTACTTTTGTCACTGTGCCATTTTTCTACATTAGATTTGGAATACGTTAATTTTTCTTTGTTCCCAATGGCGTTAATCTTATTTCTGCTGATTTTAACAGATTAAACATTCAGGTTATGGTGCTCAGTTTTCCAGGATGTTAAATTGTGGCAAAGTTCACAGAGATCGTGGGTCTTAGGTAGCCATGATGTATTCATCTTGGCATGCTTTCCCCTTGTGCTCTAAGGCTGTAGTACTGCACAGCAAGAGAAGATAATTACCCAGTTGCTTATGTAATATAGAGAAGTTCCTGAATTTCTTGAACTTGTGTGGGAAATTATAATATGGGAAAATAGGGAGGCTACAGTGAGAAATGCTTCTTTTTTCCACACTGCTAGCAAACTTGATCCAGTTTTGTAGTTCCCCAAAGCACTGATTATATCCTATACAACTTATGAAAATAATTCACACCCTATGAACAGCCTATGAATATACCTGTTTTGACTCCATATCACACAAGGGTGTGATCACAGCAATTTTTTCCCTCATAAAGTAGACCATTCTCTGAAGCTTTTGGATCCATCTGTCATTAGTACATGAGGAAGATTCTTCAGTTCAGCATTCAAATGTCTGCTGATATGGAAAAAAAACTGATGCAGAGGGAATGTTACCTCATGTTCGCTCATTTATTACAAGCACAAGTCTTGGATGCAGCTGCTTAATATTTCTCTAGGTAGGGGGATGCTGAAATCTTCATTGTAATTGGGCTCACATGAAGCAGGGCCTCCCTTGCTTCTTCCTCTAATTGATCAGAAATCATATCTTAAGTGCAGTCTGGAGGCCAATTTAAAAGCATTTAGGACTTTTCCTCCTTTTTAAGAAATAGAAAGGAGACAGCAAAAGGTAGCTTGCCAGGCTGCAATTATTTACCTGTTGCTTATGAAAGCTTCATCACACACTAGTTGCATACAGGTTTCACTACCAAATGTTCACTGGTGGGAGTCTTACATAACGGTCACATTAAAGCAGGCATTTTTTGAAGTGAACAGAAGCAATACCGAGCACAAGTGTTCTGAAATAAAACAAGTCCACCCGAAAGTTGGAATATGCCTGCACTTATTCACAAAACGTATATGTTTTTCATACAGATGGCCTATACAACAGGTTCAAAGAGCTGTGGTACACAGTACCTATGCTTGACATATGCTGCATAAGAAAGAATGTAAAAAACATTAATTCAACATGGCCAATATTGCATGCTTACAGCCCACAGTTTGGAGCATTCAGATATACTATTTTTTGTTTAATTTTTGCCCCAATAAGTAGATGATCTAACTCAAAATGTTGGGTTCTCCCCCCCCCCCCCCGATGTGACTGAGTTTACTAGAAGGCTGCTCTTAAGAGCGCCCTAAATTTGGAAATAAACATTCAACTCACTTTCACAAATGCTAAGAAGTCACCATTGCTTGTCATGCAGCTACTCCAAATTTCAATGCAGCATTAGATAGAGAATCCCAGATAATGTCTCTGGAATAATCTAGAGATCTGGATGTGTCCTAAATTATTATTTTTTAGAACATCTGTTAAGCCCAGTCTCTTTCAAAAAGCCTTTGGAGCCTGAATAGCTGAATGTGGGATTACCTATTTACTTCCATATGATTTTTAAAAAAATTGTTTGATTCTCATTTCATGGCTTTAGATTTTATTTAATGTAAGGCAACCAGCAGGTGGGATGGAAGTGTTGTAAAATAAATACACGCATGAATGAAGTAGATGGGATACAAATATTATAAAATAAATGATACACACTTAAATAAATAAAATTGTTCCATTTCAATATTTCTTTTTTAAAAAATAATTGTATTAAAGATTTTTTTAAAAAAATAAAAACTAATAAAAACTAATATAAATTAAGAAAAAGAAAAGAAGGAAAGCAATCGAGGAGAAAGCTAAAAGTGCAAGAAAGGAAAAAAAAGTAAAGGAAAAATAGAAAACAGAAAAAAAAGATACAAAGAAGTAGCTTCCAATTTTCTTTACAGCGGTTATAAGTACAGTTATAAGTTTACCTCTTACTCTATGGTTACAGCATAACTCTCCTCTTTCTATAATCTATCTGTCTAATCATCAAAAGCATAAATCAGAAGTTCATTTTTTTCTGTTTCACACAAAAAGTCTATAAGGGGTTTCCAGTCAGCAATAAATATAGATACTGTCTTTTCTCTGATCAAAGAAGTCAATTTAGCCATCTCAGCAAGTTCCATAATTTTCACCAACCCTTCCTCCATTGTGGGTAGTGCCGAATGTTTCCATCTTTGTGTATACAATAATCGCGCTGCAGTTATCATGTACAAAAACAGTATTCCATTGTACTTTCTAGAACTGGTTTAAAAAAAACCCCTGAAAAATAAAATAAAAATAAAAATAAAATAAAAATAAAATAAAAATAAAATAAAAATAAAATAAAAATAAAATAAAATAAAATTCACAAACACCAGCACAGTTACAATAAAAAAGAAGAAAGTCTAAAAATTAGCAAAACCTGGCTACCAGTCCTGAAAAACACAGCCTGCAAAAGGTCAATGAACTCAGTCCAACCACCAGGACATGGGAATACTTCTCACAATGAACATGCTAATCACGCTCATCAGCCACTCGTTAACATTTCAACACAACAAAAAACCCCACCTAATCTCCTATAACTTAGCTCTATAAATAGAAAACAAACAAAACATTGCCACTCTACCTGGGCACAGAGATTTCGCTTCTGTCTGTGCTCCTGCCTTCTGAAGATGCTGGCCACAGATGCTGGCGAAACATTAGGAACCACAACTTCCAGAACACGGCCACACAGCCCGGAAGACCCACAACAGCCATCGAACTCTGGACGTGAAAGCCTTCGACAATACAAAAATAAAATACATTTTTATACCAGTCTTTCCCATGCATGTTTTTCATGCATGCACCTCTCTCAAATAGTTATACAAATTTTTCAAATGCATTTTTTTCATATACAGCTTTCCCAATTTTATTTATTTGTTTATTTAAAAGACTGATATGGGCACCCATCTTATATGGCATAACCCTGAGTGGCTCACAAAACAATAATAAAAAACTCAAAAACCAAAAAACTGCAACAAAACCCCCCAGTGCTCTCAAAACAAATAGCCCCCCATACATCCACATTTCAATTTCCTTGGGCTCCAGGCTCACCCTACCCCAGCGCTGGTGGGAAGAGCCAGCTCTTCAAGGCCTTTTGGAAGGCTAGGATGGTGGGGGCCTGCTGAATTGCAAGGGGAAGGGTGTTCCCCAGGGCAAGGAGAAGGCACACTTCCTGGGCCCCACCAGATGACAACATTTAAGTGAAGGGACCTGGAACGCACCTACCCTATCTTACTTGGTACAATGGGCAAATTCCCTCAAGAAGAGGTAGTCTCTCTAATAACCTGGCCCCATGCCATCCAGGGCTTTAAAGGTGATAACCAGCACCTTGAATTGTACCCAGAAAGAAACTGGAAGCCAATGCAGCTCATACAAGCAGTGGTATAATATGGGCCAAAAATGGAGCACCCAGAACTGTGTGCACTACTGCATTCTGGATCAGTTGTAATTTCTGGATGATCTTCAAAGGCAGTCCCATGCAGAGTACATTGCAGTAATCCAGTAATCCAAATGTCCACTGTTTGTATTAATTTGAGTAAAAAGAAATATTGAAATAGATGCTATTATGGTCCATGAAGTCTGTTCTCATCCATGTGACAATGCATGCCACTTCCTTTGTGGGGGGAAACCCACTTCTTTTAAGGAAACAAATTGTTGGTTTGGAAATATATGCAGCAAAAACAATAGCCAACCTTCTAGATGTTGATCCATATAAGCCATGGCCCTCTACCTGCCACCTCCCCCCACCAACAGATTGATTTGTAAAAATAAAGCAGGCAATAGATATCTTTCCTTTAAAAATTATGAAACTGCTTTCCAATTCCTCAGAGAGTGCTGGCAAAAAGTTCAGGCAAGGAAATGGAAGCATGGACAGCTCTGAGTGGAGTTTGGCAAAGTTCAGAGAAATTTAATAATCTGCTAATAGCAGGATTAAACAAACTGTAGGCTGTCTATAGCTTCACTCCTGAGACAGATGCTGTTGGATCTTAAATAAGCCATGATCAGAATGTACAAAGAAAAATTACAACTGGAATGTTCAGAATCAAACAGAACAGCGTAGTTTCCTCAGGCTATGAAGACTTCCATGCTGAATTCCTTGGCTAATGAGTTTCTTCTCTGGTTAATCCAGGGATTGATGCCTGAATCCCATTTGTATACCCAATCTTCATTGTCTCCAGTATTTCTCCTGATTTTAAAAAGACTGACCTATAGTTTATATTTAGGGATAGTAGATATGTCCATTTAAAATTCATTTGTGTTTCATATATACTATTCACTTTGTCCCAAAAAAGCACATGAAAATTCACATTTATCTAGAACTCATTATTCCCAGAAAATATTTTTGTGCACATTTTTGCTAAAATAAGAATTTGTGCACATTTTCCCCCTAACACGTAAGTATGGATTCTTTTTTGGAACTGGTAACTGCATTGCAAAATTTGGAGAAATGAGCAATCCAGAGTATAATTGCTTTCTATTCCAGTGTATTTTGATTACAAACATGAGCATTAAAAATATTCTCTAGCATCTCTAGTCTTAGTGCTTGAAGACTTTCATTTGCCATGGTGCCCCAACACAAGGAAAACTGTATCCAGGCTCATTTAAAATCTGTGACAGGTATGCCCTGCCTGTTTCTTTCTTTTATTGAAGGCTACATTCTAGTTGAGATATAAAAGAAACAAAAGTAGATCTCATATGAATTCCTGTTTGACTGATGGGGCCAGTCCGTCCTTTTTAACCCTATAACCTAATGAAATCCTTCAGATAAATTATCCTGCCGATGAAGTTTTAGAAAGTTTTGAAGCATTCATTTTTAATGAGACAAAACACCCCTATCAATTGACATGCCCTTTATTTTTTTTTTGTAAGTAGAATCACAAAAGGTTTGATTTATCAGACATTGTGATACTATTGGAGTGCATGTGACAGGCATCTGGCTATCCACAAATAAATAAAACTACTGAAGCTGTTGAAGCTGTTGCATCAGCATTTCATCTGGGGAGCAGTAATTGGAGTTGCAAATGTTTCACAGATGTTTACAATAGATTAATAGAAACACCTGCTCCGCCACTTTAAAAACACAATGAAGCTCAAACAGCTCAATATATAGCATGAAAAATGTTATAACACTCAGTTTCTAGACAGATGCACTGTGGTGAAATTGTGTGTGTGTGTGTGTGTTTCACCAATGCAGTAAATCCTGATATTCCCTGATATATAAAAATAATTTAAAAAACAAATTAATATGGTACCATCTGGCATTGGTATTAAGAAAGTGTGCTGTGCTTCTTATTTAACAAACCAGAGATTGATCACTCCAAGCAAAATCATTTTGCAAAAATATGTATGTGCTGATAAATTTTTGTTACAGTTTTCAGATGCACTCGTAGTCCTTGTAACTATGCAAATTACTACTATATGGGCTAATGGAGTGCCAACTAACTTCTGAGCTGACCTATGGTACTGCTATTATCATGCAATTAAACTTATAATGGGGGGGGGAGGAATTTTTAAACATGTGGCTCTTTCTCTAACACGGAAGCAACACTTAGCAAATTTGTTGGCTGGATTCATATAACATAAATACATATATACATATTTAGACTGCAGATGTCATCTTTAAAAAATACCAACAATTGAAAAGTCACTGCAGGGCTGTATTAAGGCCAGCAATGGCATCCCTTGGACCTTCCATTGCTTAATTGACAGGACATTAAAACTCAATAAGTGCTGAAGGTGAAATAAGAGATTAAAAATTCAATTTTCTTCCAGGTCATCCCCAGGCTGGACATCACAACCTTAAAAAAATTATTCAACGCTAATAAAATCAGTAAAAGGAATGATAAAATAAAGAGCTGAAGGGTCAGCTGATGAGTTAAATGCTAGCCGGACCCAGCAAAGCTGTGTTTACACTGGACGGAAGTGAAACTTCAACTCTCACACGAGATGGAAACAAATGTGATATCTGATGACACTTTATTTACTCAGCATGACAAAGGGATTATTTTTTAACAATGCAAATTAAAGTTGAATGTGGCAGATAAAGACAATTACAACAAATTCAACTAAAATTGAGTGTAGTAGTGAAAGAGTTAAGGGCATGATAGGTAAAGGTAAAGGTTCCCCCCACACATTTGTGCAGTCGTGTCCGACTCTAGGGGCCGGTGCTCATCTCTGTTTGTTAGCCGAAGAGCCAGCGTTGTCCGAAGACACTTCCACGGTCATGTGGCTGGCATGACACACGCAGAAAACTGTTACCTACCCACCGAAGTGGTACCTATTAATCTACTTGCATTTGTATGCTTTCGAATTGCTAGGTTGGCAAGAGCTGGGGCTAGTGCGGGAGCTCACTCCGTCACACGGGACTATGGATTTGAACCTCCGAACTTGCAATCTTACGATCGACAAGCCTGGCGTCTTACCCGCTGAGCCACCACGCCCCTAAGGACGTGATAAGGGCATGATAGCTTGGGGAAAAACTTTGTAGTGCCCCCCCTTCCCTTGATGCCCTAAGCCAGGGGTGGGCAACGTCAGGCCCGTGGGCCGTATAAGGCCCGTGGGGCTCCCGCCTAAGGCCCGTGGGGCTCCCATCCACAAACCCTGCCCCCCAGTGCTTGTGATTGGCTCCCACCCACAAACTCCGGCCCCCGGTCCATGGAAATCCCAGAAACCCCGCCCCCCGGTCCCCGGTCCCCGGTTATAAATATCCAAATGGCCCTTGGCAGAAAAAAGGTTCCCCACCCCTGCCCTAAGCACATGCTTATATTGCCTAATGGTTAATCCAGGCCTGAATGGCTGAGATTCAAGAGTGCTTTCTTTTTCAATCTCTCTACTGCAGTGTTTCTCACCTCTGGCAACTTTAAGATGTGTGGACTTCAACTCCCAGAATTTCCCAGCCAGGAGAACTGGGGTCCACACATCTTAAAGTTGTCAAGGTTGAGAAACACTTCTTAATGGCTGGAGGCCTCCCTGGCTTTCTGCATTTCAGTTAAACCCTAAGAAAGCCCTCTGTTCTTTTGGGGCCTTTTATTAAATCATAAAGCAGGGGTAGCCATGGAGGGAGCAGAAAGATGTATCAGCTACAGTGAAATATGCTTAAAACCACCACAAAAAGAAATGGTAAAGCAATTTTAAGGCACCTTAATTTGGTAGAAAACAGACATTTCTTTCATAGGGGAAGACAACTTTTAACAGAATGGAAGTCTGATTTGGGCATATGTTAATTTTTATCTATCTAGCAAAATTATAGCTACATCACTAAGTTTAATATTATCAGACAATAGAGTTGGACTGTTCTCATTTGAGGTCTTTAATAAAGGGCCCTTTTCAAATAGTGAATGAATTATGGTCTCATAAGCTGCCTTATGACTCAAAGGTACATGCACACACACACAGTTATCTATTAGGTTGGCAGGAATTGGCAATATTCCAGCACTGTACCCCCATTTCACTATATCTAATCTAAGCCAATAGCAGAGACCACTCCCTGCTGTCCTAATAAAGAAAAATCCAGCCTAGCTAGTAATTTGATTGGGATTTTTTACTTTGTTTTACAGTATAGCTATAAAACAAAAGTCCAATAATAGTATTAATTAATACAATTAAATACAATTAATCGTTAGATTAATCCACAGCACTGGAAATAACACAGCTCAGAAGAGCCAAGTTTTGTCCTGAGTATGGGACAAACTCAATACATTCTCAGAACACTGATAGAATCATTTAGGCCATCAAACCACTTTGCTGAGTGGAGGAACCATCCATGCAAGTATTTTGTTCCGAGCGGTAAACACTCAGAACTATTTTGACCTTTTATCAGTGCATGCCCATAAAGTATACTGGTTATATTCAATTTCACTAGGTTTATAATTTTTTCAATCTTAAATTTGTTTTGTTCCATTTTTACATTAGTTTGCAAATTCTTTACTTAAACTACCTACAGTAATGACAGCAGTTATGCACCCATGGCAATAAAAATCTTTAGAGCAAAGGTCATTAGCCATCTGTTACACTGAGAGCAGATTTATAATCACTCTGATTTAAGCTTTCTATTAGTAACATACTTCACATTTTAAAGAGTTTTTCTGCAAGTCCCCAGGTGTGTTTCCAGTTTTTTACTATGGCTGGAGACCAGACTACTCACAACTGAGGTTCCTGTGTGGCTCTCCTACCTCAAATTACTCTCCACCAACAGCTCCCTAGCTTCCCTGATCCTGCAGAAGAATTAGATATCAGTAATGAGGAAAGGCATAGATTCCGACCTAAAATTCTGTGGCCTGTGTACTTAATACTTGACCTTGCTCAGCTTTGAGAAGGTCTGTCTGGAGCTGAAGCAACAGATTCTCATTAATGATATCCAGAGAGACCTGAGCACAAGTTCATTATTGTATAGGGACGGCTTGCTTGGAAGACTTTTTGCTGCACTAATTATTTAGCTAACATTTTATGTCCATTCATAGAAAAACTTTCACTCAGGACAGACACAACACTCTGTCCTCCATTTCATTAAGTGGAACATTTAGTAACACTCACTGAAAGAGCGTTGATGCCCTTGCTTGTGGGTGGGGGATAGAGATCGTCCTTTCCATGCCCTTTTTATTCAGCTGGTGGGTAAATCTAACAACATCTCTTCTAACCAGTAGCCACTATAGTAGAGAAAAGGAAGACTTTCACCCTCCTTTTAGCTAATCTCTAGAATGGTAGCCAATTTTTCTTTAGCAATCTTTGCTATTTATCATTAAATATTCATCATCATTGGCGATCACTCGTAGCCGAGTAAGATTGTCTTCCAAAGGTAAAATTTCAACGGTGGACCCGTAAGTGGCTATAAAGGCCAATTCTGGATCCGCACAACCTCCCACAATGAGGGCATAGGTTTCCGGGTGGGAGACGGTCATGATGAGGGTTTGCCTGACGTGCCTTCCTTTTAGCTCTTTTGCCCTGTACTCGTGCTTCTTCAAAGTCCATAGCGCCATTAATAAAGGATGACCTCCAATTGAAACGCTCATGAGTTAGGGCTTCCCAGTTCTCAATGCTGATATTACATTTTTTTAAATTAGCTTTGAGTGTATCTTTGAATCTCTTTTGTTGTCCACCAATATTCCGTTTTCCATTCTTAAGTTGGGAGTAAAGTAGCTGCTTTGGAAGACGATGGTCAGGCATTCGAACAACATGGCCGGTCCAGCGAAGTTGATGTTGGATGATCATTGTTTCAATGCTGGTGGTTTTCGCTTCTTCTAATACGCTAACATTAGTCCGCCTATCATCCCAAGTAATCTGCAGAATTTTTTGGAGGCAGCGTTGATGGAATCTATCAAGAAGTTGGAGGTGGCGTTTGTAGAGGGTCCATGTTTCACAGGCGTACAGAAGGGTTGGTAGTACAATGGCTTTGTAAACAAACATTTTGGTCTCCCTGCGAATGTCCCGATCCTCAAACACTCTACACTTCATTTGGGGGAAAGCTACACTCGCAGAGCTCAGTCGATGCTGAATTTCAGCGTCGATGTTGGCTTTTTTAGATAGATGGCAGCCGAGATAAGAAAAATGGTCGACATTTTCTAGTGACACACCTTTAAGCTGGATTGATGGCGCTGCGGAGGGATTGGTTCGAACTTGCTGGTAAAGCACTTTGGTTTTTTTAATGTTAATCGAGAGGCCGAGCTTTTCATATACTTCTGCAAAGATGTTTAGGATAGTTTGAAGATCTTCCTCGGAGTGTGCACAGACTACGTTATCATCAGCATATTGAAGTTCTATAACAGAAGTTGCAATAACCTTATTTTTTGCTTTCAGCCTACTAAGATTAAAAAGCTTTCCATCTGTTCGATATATAATTTCTACACCAGTAGGAAGTTTCTCTTCAACAAGGTGTATAATCATAGCGATGAAGATAGCGAATAAGGTTGGAGCAATAACACATCCCTGTTTAACACCGGATTCCACTTTAAATGGATCGCTTTGAGAGCCATTATTATTCAGGATTGTTGCCATCATGTCGACATGGAGTAACCGCAAGATGTTCACAAATTTATCAGGGCATCCGATTTTCAGAAGGATGGTCCAGAGAGCAGTACGATTTACAGTATCAAAAGCTTTAGTCAGATCAATAAACGCCATGTACAGAGGGCGGTTTTGCTCCTTGCATTTTTCTTGAAGCTGTCGTGCAGTGAAGGTCATATCCACTGTTCCCCTGGAAGGGCGGAAGCCATTTTGCGTTTCAGGGAGGATGTCTTCTGATACAGATAGGAGATGGTTTGCGATGATCTTTGCCAGGATTTTGCCTACTGTGGCTAGAAGGGAGATGCCTCGATAGTTTCCACAGTCTGTTCTATCACCCTTTTTAAAGAGAGTGATAATTATGGCATCCCTAAAGTCTGCTGGAATCTCCTCCTTCATCCAGATTTTTTCGATGAGCTTATGAAGTTGTTGTGTAAGTTCAGGCCCACCTTCTTTAAAGACTTCAGCAGGAATCCCATCAGGTCCACTAGCTTTGTTATTTTTCATTTGTTTAGTGGCTTTACTGACTTCCTCCAAACTAGGGAGTACTGCAAGCTCATTTCTTATTTGTTTTTGCGGGATTTGCAAGAAGACTTCATCAGCCACAGTAGAGTGACGATTAATGACATTGTAGTAATGCTCTTTCCAGCGCAGTGCAATAGACTCTCTGTCCTTTAGAAGTTTAGCACCATCTACTGAGCGTAAGGGATTTGTACCATGGTTTGTTGGTCCATAGATGGCCTTTATGGCATTAAAAAAGCCCCGTGCATCATGAGCATCTGCAAAATGTTGGGTTTCTTGGGCTTTTTTTATCCACCATATGTTCTTAAGTTCTCTAGCTCTTCTTTGGACTTCTGCCTTTGCACTGGCATAGATTTTTTTCTTAACGGCACAGTTAATATCTATTCGCCATATCTGGAAGGCTTTCCTTTTCTTGTCAATAATATGTTCAATCTCATTATCGTTCTCATCAAACCAGTCCTGATGTCTCTTAGTCTGGTATCCGATAGTTTGTTCACAGGCTGAAATAATAGAAGTCTTCAATTTAGTCCAGTGTTCCTCAACATTTTCAGGAAGTTCCATAGGCAGATGTTCCTTGAGAGTTGATTGAAAGCAAGCTCATTTAATAGAAACTTGAAGGGCCAGTGTATTCATTTTATGCCTTGGTTTTCTTCCTTGGAGCCTACGATGAGGGACAATCTTTATGGCCATTGTGGATCGAATTAATCGATGGTCTGTCCAGCAGTCATCGGCGCTCGTCATGGCTCTGGTGAGAAGTACATCACGGCGATCTCTAGCACGGACAATTACATAATCTAAAAGATTCCAGTGCTTCGACCGTGGGTGCTTCCATGATGTTTTAAATTTATTTTTCTGGCGAAAGAGTGTGTTAGTAATGACAAGGTTATGCTCTCCACATTTAGTCAGAAGTAAGATTCCATTCATGTTGCTGTTGTCAACTCCTTCTTTCCCAATGATCCCTGGCCACAAATCAAAGTCACGCTCAACTCTTGCATTGAAATCGCCCAGGAGGATAATTTTATCCTCCTTTGGTATCTCTGATAAGATGGTGTCCAGCTGGGTATAAAATTTTTCCTTGATATCCTCATCTGCATCTAGTGTTGGTGCATAAGCACTTAGGATAGTTGCCTGTTGTTTTTTGGCGAGTTTTATTCTGAGAGTTGAGAGTCGTTCGTTAATCCCAGTGGGAACTTCTGACAAGAGCTTCACAAGGTCGTTTTTGATAGCAAAGCCTACCCCATGTATTCGTCGTTCTTGTTCAGGCAGTCCTTTCCAAAAGAAGGTATAACCTCCTTTTTCTTCCTTCAACTGTCCTTCTCCTGCTCTTCGAGTTTCTTGGAGTGCTGCTATATCAATATTAAAACGTCTCAGCTCCCTTGCAGTAATGGCAATAATTAATAATTAATAAATTATTAATAAATTATTAATAAATATATGATGGCTCCTAGTCATGGACCAGCACATGGGCGGTGGATATGGATTCAGTCACCGTGACTCAAGGATCGAGGCAGTTGAGTAGTTCGGCAGCTGTATCCACGACTGAGCAGCCCTATTTAGGATCCACTCTGCTCACCCCATATGGGGAGGGGGCTAGAAAATTTGCCCTAAACATAGTCTGCCTCATTTTCTCCCTGACTGGATTACCGCGACCAGTGGGGTCACCATCTAGCGGTCGTAAAAAACACATGAATTTTGGAACATGGAATATACGGACACTGCAAGACAATATGGATAGTGAACGACCTGAACGTAGGACTGCCATTTAATATTATAGCTACTTTGTTGGTGCCTTATTCAGCTATATTGCCTGCTGTGCTTAAATTCAGTTCTCTGTTCTGTTTAATTATTCTTGCTTTTTGACTGCAAGTATAGATTGCTTACTTTCTTGATTTTTAAGCCTGCATGAAAATTCATAATATTTTCAAGCACATTTCTCCTAGTAGAGACATTTTCATACTCATTATTCCCTAATATGTGATTTCTTGCATTCATTTTTCCTAATATGTGCCTTTTTGTCAAGTAATTTTCCACATTTAACATAATGCAGTGTCCTACCCACTGTTTCCTAATATATGAACTTTTTTGCTAAAGTGGGTTTTTGGACACAAAATTTGAAAAAGTGCAGATATTGATGAATTGCTGCATTGTGGCTTGTACATAATTTGGAGGAGTGCAAACTGAATAATGTTGCATTAAAATAGAACAAATTCATGACTTCTCAGCCAAACTTACCTCAAAGTGTTGCTGTTGTTGGGAAAAATATTAAAGAATCGTACTGCCCTGAGTTCCTGGAGGAAATCTAATGAAGTAATTAACTAATTTATTTGTTAAAAAGTCAATAATAAGGACCCCCTACTTTATGGGATTCCCAGCAAAATGAACATCTATAGACATGCAATTGTATCCATTTTAAAACCTCCCCCCACCTTATTTTAGACACATCTATTGTATCAGGGCAAAGACAGAAGAATAATTAATGTGTGGAAGAGGTATTAAACAGGCTTTAGCTTTAGGAGAATTCAGCCTATTGTATGTATATAATTTTTATGTCTGAAAGGGCCAAGATATTATATGAGATGTAACCAGTAGAAATCTCCAGCAAAGGAGATCGTTACCTTGTCATGGTGCTGGAGCTTGAGCACCTCAATGAAACCATGAGCTAAACCGTGAAGGGACACCCAAGACGGGAAGGTCGTGGCAGAGAGGTCAGACTAAATACGATCCCTGGGGAAGGTAATGGCAACCCACCCCAGTATTCTTGCCATGAAAACTAAATGGATCAGTACAACCAAAGATATGTCGGTATACCATTGGAAGATGGGACTCCCAGGTCGGAAGATGGTCAAAATGCTACTGGGGAGGAACAGAGGATACGTTCAACTAGCCCCAGATGTGATGACGCAGCTAGCTCAAAGCCGAAAGGACGGCTAGCGGCCGACGGTGCTGGTGGTGAACGACGAATCCGATGTTCTAAAGATCAACACACCATAGGAACCTGGAATGTAAGATCTATGAGCCAGGGCAAATTGGATGTGGTTATTGGTGAGATGTCAAGATTAAATATAGACATTTTAGGTGTCAGTGAACTGAAATGGACTGGGATGGGCCACTTCACATCAGATGACCACCAGATCTACTACTGTGGACAAGAGGACCACAGAAGAAATGGAGTAGCCTTCATAATTAATAATAAAGTGGCTAAAGCAGTGCTTGGATACAATCCAAAAAACGATAGAATGATCTCAATTCGAATTCAGGGTAAGCCATTTAACATCACAGTGATCCAAATATACGCCCCAACCACAGATGCTGAAGAAGCAGAAGTAGATCAGTTCTATGAGGATCTGCAGCACCTACTAGATAATACACCAAAAAGAGATGTTATTTTCATTACAGGAGACTGGAATGCTAAGGTGGGTAGTCAGACGACACCTGGAATTACAGGCAAGCATGGTCTGGGAGAACAAAATGAAGCAGGACATGGGCTGATAGAATTTTGCCAAGACAACTCACTGTGCATAACAAACACTCTCTTCCAACAACCTAAAAGACGACTTTATACATGGACTTCACCAGATGGTCGACACCGAAATCAGATTGACTACATCCTTTGCAGCCAAAGGTGGCGGACATCTATACAGTCGGTAAAAACAAGACCTGGAGCTGACTGTAGTTCAGATCACGAACTTCTTATTGCAAAATTTAGAATCAGACTAAAGAGAATAGGGAAGACCCACAGATCAGTTAGATATGAGCTCACTAATATTCCTAAGGAATATGCAGTGGAGGTGAAGAATAGATTTAAGGGACTAGATTTAGTAGATAGGGTCCCAGAAGAACTATGGACAGAAGTTCGCAACATTGTTCAGGAGGCGGCAACAAAAAACTTCCCAAAGAAAAAGAAAACCAAGAAGGCAAGATGGCTGTCTGCTGAAACACTGGAAGTAGCCCAAGAAAGAAGGAAAGCAAAAGGCAACAGTGATAGGGGGAGATATGCCCAATTAAATGCAAAATTCCAGAGGTTAGCCAGAAGAGATAAGGAATTATTTTTAAACAAGCAATGTGCGGAAGTGGAAGAAGACAATAGAATAGGAAGGACAAGAGACCTCTTCCAGAAAATTAGAAACATCGGAGGTAAATTCCAGGCAAAAATGGGTATGATCAAAAACAAAGATGGTAAGGACCTAACAGAAGCAGAAGAGATCAAGAAAAGGTGGCAAGAATATACGGAAGATCTGTATAGGAAGGATAATAATATTGGAGATAGCTTTGACGGTGTGGTCAGTGAGTTAGAGCCAGACATCCTGAAGAGTGAGGTTGAATGGGCCTTAAGAAGCATTGCTAATAACAAGGCAGCAGGAGACGATGGTATCCCAGCTGAACTGTTTAAAATCTTGCAAGATGATGCTGTCAAGGTGATGCATGCCATATGCCAGCAAATTTGGAAAACACAAGAATGGCCATCAGATTGGAAAAAATCAACTTATATCCCCATACCAAAAAAGGGAAGCACTAAAGAATGTTCAAACTATCGAACAGTGGCACTTATTTCACATGCCAGTAAGGTAATGCTCAAGATCTTGCAAGGTAGACTCCAGCAATTCATGGAGCGAGAATTGCCAGATGTACAAGCTGGGTTTAGAAAAGGCAGAGGAACTAGAGACCAAATTGCCAATATCCACTGGATAATGGAGAAAGCCAGGGAATTTCAGAAAAACATCTATTTCTGTTTTATTGACTATTCTAAAGCCTTTGACTGTGTGGATCATAACAAATTGTGGCAAGTTCTTGGTGGTATGGGGATACCAAGTCATCTTGTCTTCCTCCTGAGGAATCTGTATAACGACCAAGTAGCAACGGTAAGAACAGAGCACGGAACAACGGACTGGTTTAAGATTGGGAAAGGAGTACGGCAGGGCTGTATACTCTCACCCTACCTATTCAACCTGTACGCAGAACACATCATGCGACATGCTGGGCTTGAGGAATCCAAGGCTGGAGTTAAAATTGCTGGAAGAAACATTAACAATCTCAGATATGCAGATGATACCACTTTGATGGCTGAAAGCGAGGAGGAGTTGAGGAGCCTTATGACGAAGGTGAAAGAAGAAAGTGCAAAAGCTGGGTTGCAGTTAAACCTCAAAAAAACCAAGTTTATGGCAACGAGCTTGATTGATGACTGGCAAATAGAGGGAGAAAAAGTGGAGGCAGTGACAGACTTTGTATTTCTAGGCGCAAAGATTACTGCAGACGCTGACTGCAGCCAGGAAATCAGAAGACGTCTACTTCTTGGGAGGAGAGCAATGGCAAATCTTGATAAAATAGTTAAGAGCAGAGACATCACACTGACAACAAAGGTCCGCATAGTTAAAGCAATGGTATTTCCTGTAGTAACCTATGGCTGCGAGAGCTGGACCATAAGGAAGGCTGAGCGAAGAAAGATAGATGCTTTTGAACTGTGGTGTTGGAGGAAAATTCTGAGAGTGCCTTGGACTGCAAGAAGATCAAACCAGTCCATACTCCAGGAAATCAAGCCAGACTGCTCACTTGAGGGAATGATATTAAAGGCAAAACTGAAGTACTTTGGCCACATAATGAGAAGACAGGATACCCTGGAGAAGAAGCTGATGCTAGGAAAAGTGGAAGGCAAAAGGAAGAGGGGCCGACCAAGGGCAAGATGGATGGATGGTATTCTGGAGGTGACGGACTCAACCATTGGGGAGCTGGGGATGGTGACGGCTGACAGAAAGCTCTGGCGTGCACTGGTCCATGAAGTCACGAAGAGTCGGAAACGACTGAACGAATAAACAACAAAAAACCAGTAGAAATACTAGAGCTATTAATTATTATGTTCTTTTTCATTTCTAGGTTTTATACTTATAAATATAAACATAAAACATTTAAATACATTGCTTACTGGAACTTTTTGCATCGGTGTTAAAAAACAGGCCTGTAGATAGTCTAAAAAAGTTTCAAACATGGGGAAC
Organism: Charina bottae; assembly: GCA_023362775.1. NCBI lineage: Eukaryota > Metazoa > Chordata > Lepidosauria > Squamata > Charinaidae > Charina > Charina bottae. The sequence goes on along the minus strand of JALMGJ010000006.1, from coordinate 28,899,494 downwards.
TTTTGCAGCAGCAGCAAGCAAACCATGTGGTGGAGAAGCTGGATTTGGCTATGATCAACTGCTCACAAAATGGCTCCCGATGGGCAGCACCTGCCAAGCAAAACCATTGTCTAAAAATCATTGTCTAAGTGGCATTAAGATGGCAGCCATATTCTGATATCAAGGAAGAGTTCTCCTGGCATCAGTTTCTCACTAGCTGTTGAGGAACTAGAAAGCTAATTTCAGTTGACACTGCATTTCCAAAATTTTCTCCCTGAATTGGATGAGTTGGGGAAAAATGTATTTTTTTCTGATTTTGGAAGACACATTCTCTGCTGTCAAAATTAAGGTTCCCTTGTTTCAGTGAAATGATTGTTCTAACTTTGATGGTAGAGGAAACTAGCACCTGAGAAAATGAGTCAAGACTTAAAATATGAAAATTTCTCTTTTCAGGAGAAGTTCTTGTTTTCTCCAGGGTTACACAGAGTGCTCTTTTGTGCTCTTTACAATTTGGCAAATTTTGGTTTCTAAAACCCTGCTATTCTGGAAAAACCAAAAAGCCTTTTCATTGAAAAATCGTCATTTTAAAGAACAAAAACCAACCAACCAGGTAGGACTGAAGAACTATGTGCTTTCACCCATAGAAAGCTTTCTCTCACTGAAATCTGTAAGGAATAGAACCAATGTGAGGCTATGTCAGATTGTAAAGAAATGTGTAACCAGGGTAATAACAAAACATTTTATCTCCTAGGTTTAATGCTGCCCCAGCATTTTGGTTCTAATTTTTTTTTAATCTGGGAAGTGGATCTAATATTGGGTTGATCACCAAAGATTGAAAAGTGAAAGGTCCTCTGTGCAAGCACCGAGTCATTACTGACCCTTTGGAGGGATGCTGCTTTCGCTGACATTTTCTTGGCAGACTATAGAGCGGGGTGATTTGCCATTGCCTTCCCCAGTCATGATTACCTTTCCCCCAGCTTAGCTGGGTACTCATTTTACCGACCTTGGAAGGATGGAAGGGTTAGGGTTAGGGTTAGGGTTAGGGTTAGGGTTAGGGTTAGGGTTAGGGTTAGGGTTAGGGTTAGGGTTAGGGTTAGGGTTAGGGTTAGGGTTAGGGTTAGGGTTAGGGTTAGGGTTAGGCCCGAGCCGGCTACCTGAGAAACCAACTTCCGCTGGGATCAAACTCAGGTCATGGGGAGAATTTTGGTTGCAGGACTGCTACCTACCACTCTGTGCCACACAAGGCTACTTCACCATAGATTACACTAGCAAATATAGAATGGCTGCCCTCCATTCTCACTGAACAGAAGGGACATTTCCATTTTCTTTTCCAGTGTAGTACAACTGGGTCCTGTAGTTATACTGTATGTATCTCCAAAATTATTACCAAATGTGATTGTTAATATTAAAGTGCATTTAAATACACATAAATACATGACTACAAAGCAATTATGTTAATTATATTTAATTTTAATCACAACTAAATATAAACAAAAGGAAATCAAACATAATTTTTGTCTTGGCTACACCAACTATTGTTTGAAACGGAACATCAGCAGCACCATTCAAAAACTGTCCTCAGCATAGAATGAGTTAAGCTTGCCTTCTCAATTGGGTCCCAACATTGGAGTCTTGGGACTCCAAGAGTCAAAATGGCCCAGCCATTCCAGAAAGTGTGAGGCAGCTTTCCTCAAAGGCACTCTGCATCACCTCTCAACCTCCTCTTAGCTTCTGCTGGCACTTTTGTAAGTCTACAAAACTGAACAAAAAAAAAAAAAAAAAACTGAAGCAAAGCAGTTCACTCCCACCTGCTTCAATATCTGTTCTACCTCATAACCTGTCAGCAGACATATAGGACTATGTTCCATGCCTGTGATGGGTCAGTTGGGTTATTTCTAAACATGGATCTAGTTCTCCTGCTATGATTCAAACACAGATTATTCAAACGCAGCTATTATTCAAATACAGATTTAGTGTGCTTTCAAAAGACCATTGTTTAAATAACCCAACTGACAGGTTACAGGTTAAAGGTGCCCATCTGGGTAATTTGGCAGCTAGCTAAACCTGCTGATCAAAGCAGTTGCCTAATCTTGCCCAGTCCAACCCCACCCCACCCTACTCCACCCTATGACACATTAAGGGGAGTGATTGGTGGTTGGTGTTCTTGTCAGCAAATGATGCAATGTGGGAGGGGAAATGAAGCCTGGGGAATAAACTAATTGCTTTCCTTAACTAATTAATATGGTAAATTGCACTCATTACTGAAGCAAAATAAAGGAACAGCATTGGGAGAGCACAAAGTATGCTCGTATACCTTCCTGCCATCTCACAGATTGAAGGAAATCACATTAAGATGGCTGCCTGGCTGTGCCCTTCATCATGCGGATTTCAGTTAACTATCAATGAAACCTACATTGAAAAGGGCATAATTGTTACCCATTACTTTCACCTACAAAATAAGATGGAGACAATATTCTAAAAGCTTAGATGAAACAACATATATACAAATTCTACATACTCTCATCATGTCAAAGGTGTACTTTGTGAACTCTGGTTTCTGTCAGCATTAGAGAAAAAGAATTTGCTGACATTTTCTTTGTTGTATATATTTTATGATTTGGAAAGAATCTGGAAAGCTATTTTAAAAGTCAGACTGAAAAGTTTTTTCTGTTGGAGTCAGGAGGGCTCATGTTAACTCCCTCCTCAGGAATGTTGATTAATTGGTGCCTGAAGGTCTGGTTTGTCCTGACCAATCAGAAAGTTACCTGTTGGTTCTTTTCCAAATAAGTAATAGGTGTGCTGAGTCAGAGTGGTCACATGCTAAACGTTGTCCACTCAGGTAATGCCAAGTTGTTATTGTAAAGGCTTTATATTGTAAATCTTCCTTTTGTGTTAAGAGTGTGAGTGCGGAGAGGCAACTGCCTACAGCTATGTAGTAATTCATATGTTAATTACCCATGTGCTCTTCTCGGCTGAGGAGAGCAGAAAGTCAACTAAGTTTTGTTTCTTTGTTTTAAAATAAAAGCATTTTTTCTACTGCAAATGTTTCAGTTCATTGATCTCTCAATATTTCTATAGCTCTGATCTCAAAAATTATTAAAAACAAAATTCTTTTCCTTGGGTATCAAAATTAATACAGTACTTCCAGTTGCTGAGTAGGTTTGAATGGGTTAGATGAGGGTCTTCAGAGAGGATTGGAACTGCTTAGATGGTGGCAGACAAGTTTGGCTATACTGCACCACTTTAGTGTGCTTGTGACATTTCCTATGTGTTTTTTTAAATAATATTTTTATTAGAAGTTTTAAGTACAATAATAAAAAGTAATACAAACTAAAAAGAAAAGAAAGAGAAAGAGAAAGAGAATAAAATTTCCTATATGTAAGAACATTCTTCTACATAAAAGAGCAATTGAATGGTTGATTCCTCCCCTTCCTTTTTGACCATTGAAATAGTAACATCCATTCTCTGATTCAGAACACTGGTCATTTTAGTGAGATTCTTATATAGTTCTGGCTTGAGAACTATTCATTGTATCATATCTAGCTCCTGTTAAATTGGTTACAGGAAATCAACTGAATGTCTACCATTCCTTCTTTATTGAGACAAGTTCTGAGCAAATCTACAAATTTTTTCATCTTTGTAATGGAGCATAAGCCAGTAGCAGGTATATGAGAATGTAGATGAAAATATGGATCTGTAGAGAGTAAGGAAGATACAGCACAATCAGGCTTGCAAGATTCTGTTATCAAAGCCAATCTCAATAAAAGTAGCTTTAGCCTTCCTGTGGAACTGATTTCCCAGCCTGGTCTACCTTGTGGGGCCAATATTAATCTTGCAAGTTTGATTTTGCCACATATCCTCCTCCTCATTATTCTCCAGTGAATTATTATTATTTATTTAATTAATTTATCCCACCTTTATTATTTTTATAAATAACTCAAGGTGGCGAACATACCTAATACTCCTTCCTCCTCCTATTTTCCCCACAACAACCACCCTGTGAGGTGAGTTGGGCTGAGAGAGTGACTGGCCCAAGGTCACCCAGCCGGCTTTCACGCCTAAGGCAGGACTAGAACTCACAGACTCCTGGTTTCTAGCCCAGCACCTTAACCACTAGACCAAACTGGCTTATGGGGAAGGACTCCTCAGAGTGGCAAACATTTTACAGGCAGGTACATGCAGAAATAATCAGGGAGACCGAAACTCACTTCAATGAAATGGAAAAATAAAAGAAAACCGTATCCTCTACTTTCTTACTATGTAGTTGTTTAATACGCTGCCTTCTCTCACAGGAAGAAATAGCTCATGGAGCATCAGGGAGTGATCTGTAGTTTAGCTTGTTTTTAGTAATACACTTGCTGGGATCGCACATATTAAGGCTTGCTTAGTCATGAGGTGGATTGCTTGGTTTTAGCTTATAAATTAAATGAACCCAGCCAGGACTGTCAGTAAACTATGGTTTATGAATTAACATGAAGTGAATCTAGCCAGTTGTGGATTATTCAATAAACTATGGTTTAACAAGCCATTTATTAGGGGGGCATGTGAACCACACTTTCTGTGTTTGTGGATGTATCACAGGCAGTCCAAATATGTAACAGGTGCCTAGCAATATACAGTACTTCCTCTATTTCTTAGATATTTGTTTTTTTGAAGAACCTGTCCTTCCTTCCTTCCTTCCTTCCTTCCTTCCTTCCTTCCTTCCTTCCTTCCTTCCTTCCTTCCTTCCTTCCTTCCTTCCTTCCTGCCACCCACTCCAACAGAGTCTGGGCAGCTTACAGAATCCATGTGTAACCATACAAATGCATTTATAACTGTAATCCAACTGGAAAACAGGCTGATGAATTAGGGAGGCAACTGCTTCCAAATGTTATCTTCTTGTTCTGGTCTTAAAAAAACATTTCAGTTCCTTTTGCCTAGGTAATCGTCCCTGCATATTTCCATCAAAGTCATCTTCCTTTCTCTCTACAAGTTCTATAATAAAACAGGCAGGATATAAACCAGGAAAATACTATTACTACTAGTAGCCAACATTTTCACTGGCTAAACAAAACTATCAGCAGATGTTTCATTTCTGGTGATCTAGGGAGAGAAGGCTTTACATCCATACCTATAAAAGTGAAAGGTGACCTTTGAGGCAGGGGTTACCAGCATCAGTACCATACAGACAGATGACTGCTGATGGTTACTGATATAATTATTTTACTGCATCCAACTTGAGCTGACTACTGGATAGAAGGATGGTAGAAGGAGGGGAAGGAGACACTGAAGTTGGCCCCATGATAGCATGCCATGCCACTAATGACCTAATCGTCTATCAGAAATGATGCTGTCATCAGCAGTGGACCAGAAGGAGCACTGCAGTGTCCAAGTTGTTGCAGCACTCGGGGGGCCAATGACAGCCACAGCTGGTGACTACTGCTTATCAACTAGTGCTTGTACAGCACCAGCTGTGACACTTTCTGCTTATACCAACATTTTCAAATGTCTAAATTTACAGATGGGATTTTCCTTTCCCCTCAGTAGCTGCTGGCAATTTCACCTAATGAACCACCTCATAGCCTCCACTGAGGATTCATCATTTCAAAATTAATTGTACTCTTCAAATGACTAAATGTATGTTATTCCTTTCACTTGTTTTGGCCTGAAGCCTCCCTGGCCATTCTGTTGATTAAAGACAATAGCTTTATTAGGTTTCCTTCTTTTCTAACGGTCTGCTTTTACACTTCATTTGACTATAAGATAGTCTTTATTATTTGTTTGTGGGGGGGGGGGTCCCTTCTCATTCTGGTGGTAATAATATTTCACCAGCTGCATTTTATATAAACTGTCTACAATAATTGAAATCCTGCTAAAATATGACAGACTGGAAATTTAATTGTGGGGCATTTAATTTTCCAGGGAGAGAAACATCTATTTTATTCATAACCCAGTCTTTCCCTTTCTTGATAGAATCGTTTAGAGCATTAATGGAAGATTTGAAACAAAGGTGTTTTTTAAACCTGATCTAGCCAAAATAATGCACAAATAAAGTAAAAACAGCTCTCCGGCATCTGTGATGTGATTTTAATGGACAGTTAATAATTGATGCTTCAACACACAATTTTTTTCCTGCAGATTGCACACTGAATTCCTGTACTATCACAGAAAACAAACAGTTTATACCATGCATATTTAAGCACATCTAAGACCATTAAATTCAGAGGGTTTAGGCTTATGTTCAGGGTTGGACTCAATAGGTGTGGTTTGACGAAAACATCTGTCATATTCTTCAATTTGAAAACATCTTGCTTTTAGCATCAAGAAAAGAAGATGTCTGTGGTCATATACATCACAAATTTAATAACCTTTCCTGGTTCCCAGAACTGTGGAAATTGCATTTCAAAAGGGTGGAGGAAGCTAAGGGTTTTTTTCCCCCTGTAGAGATTTCATCAACAGTATTAAGATTTGTAGAAAAGTGATATTAATTAAACTGACACAAACTACATGCCATTGTAGTTCAGGCTGAAATTCATAATGTATTTATTCATAATTCATATGTGTTTGATAAATACACTTGATAAATAACAATTTAGTCAGCTATGCCAATGGGCAGGTCAGGCAGCTGAGAGTAAAGATGATAATCAGTTTTCTGTGGAGCAAACTTCAAGAATCAGGACATATCCTCATTTCCCTAAAAACTAGTAGTAAGGATGTTGAGTTTAATAAACATTGAGTCCATTTGACTGTCCACATTATTAGGGCAATATTCTGGTTTGTCAGATCCTGGGTCATAATGGATATGTCCAGATCTGTGAAGCTACTGCACATTTCATTTTAGAACACATTCAGCTGCACAGATTTAAATACAAGGAACTGCTCACGACATCTTTGGGGGATATGGAACCAGTCATGTGTTGTTTCCCTAGCCTATATTTAGCCTGAAACAGCAGTTTTGAGATATATGAATTGGATAATTTAATCTTAACTGGCTGATGGACTGAAACATTTTTAGAACATTTATATGTTTTTTTTTTAATATGCTGTAGAGTTTCAGATAGATAGGGATAATGAGCAGATGGCAGGTAGGGAAGCGCAAACTTATTTTGTGCAGCAGAGTAGAATTAGGTTGAAAAGATGCTACAGAGATCCTGTATCTGATTTCAAGATTTCAAGAAATTCATTCTCCCCCACCCCTATTTCAATAACACAAAAATATATTAAGTTGCATATGTTGAAGTCCCTCTTCTGTGAAAAGGCTCATAGGCCATAGCACATACTATAACCTGTCAATGGGTGGCAGTGTTGCATGTGACCAAGCATGTGATCTCCCCCTCCCTCTGCTCTCCAGAGCAGGGCTTCCCACGGATCAAGGAGGAATTGTTCCCATGCGAACATTTGGGACTAGACGTAAACAATACATCACATGGTACCTTGGCTGGCCACCTGGACTTTCCTATCTATGGAGATATGGAGAAGGACACTCAGCGCTATGGGAAAGCTTGGTTTGTTCAGAAAGCGATTTGCAATTTCACAGGAGAAATCTGACAAAAAACACTGTAGTAGCTTAGTCATCTTAAACCAGAAGTGAACATCTTCCAGCCCCTGAGTCATATGCAGCCTCAATCCTTCCCATTTTTTGCAGTCACCAGAACCCTCTCAAATTACATCAACATAGTTTGTTTGTTTATTCAATTTATATAGCTTCCCATCTCACATTCATGACAGTTTAGTGCAGGGCTTTCCAAAGTTTTCCCGCGGCGACACACCAACCGCCGTTGGTGTGTTGCCGCGGGAAAGCCCAGAAGTGCCGACGTTGCGGCAGCGTGCAAAAACCCGGAAGCGCTGCTGCCGCTTTCGGGTTTTTGCACGCCGTGGTTGGTGTGTCGCCGCGGGAAAACCCGGAAGCGCTGATGATTATCAGCACTTCCGGGTTGTGTGGCGACACACTTTTGTGTCACGACACACAGTTTGGAAAGCTCTGGTTTAGTGACATGATGACCGAAAACAGGTGGTAATCTTTCCCTACCTTACATTTTGAAGTAAGAAACAGTCAAAAACTGTACTTTCTGCCACCCAAAATTCCTGAGATGCAGATCTGGGCTTTAAAGTAATACAGAAAACTCCAACAATTTGCTGTTGCCTAGTGATCATTGTTTTGCTGCCCAGATATGTTACCCCTACATAATATTATTTTAAAAAATTAAAATAAAACCTCCTCCTTCCCCCAAAAGAGAATGAAAGGAACAGCCTGTCTCTGCTCGCATTCATAATATACCACTACATACTTTCCATCATCAATCCTACCACTGACATTTGTAAGCCCCCCAAATTGTGTTCACCCCTGTCTTGTTGATCCAGTCATTAAGAGCTTTTTAAGATGCTTTTTCATCTGGACTAGGGAGACCCAGGTTCAAATTCTCAGAGATGAATTGCAAGGAACGAATGGAAGGCAAACGCTATTTGCCAGCTTAATGTACCTCCCAAAGTTCTGCAGAGAAAATGTGGATGAGGAGAACTATATACGCTGCCTTGCTCTTAGAAGACCAGGACAGATATGTAATTAAATACGTTACATAATTAAAACATAAATATGTAAATAAGATCAGTCATGGTGGATGAGCTTCTTGGAAAAGTAGTGTACCTTTAGCTTTCTTTTTCCTGTGGAATAGCTAGGAAGGCCTTCCATGGCATATGTGCTCAGCACACTAGATGAAGAGGCAATAGCAATTCCCAGCTACTCTCCCCACTTGCCAGAATTACCCATCAATTGAGTATGGAATGTGTGCTAGGTTTTTGTTACTTCAGTTATATAGGGAATGTGTACTTTTTTATTTATTATATTTCATAAGAATAATGAACCTTCCCAAGGTAACTTGCAGCAGTAAAATCACAATAGAATACAAATTTAATTATAAAGCCCACAACTGCCAGGAATACTTTTTTTTTCTTTTTAAACCAGATTCTTAAAATAAATTAGTTAAAAATCACAAGTAGAGCACACACATTCAGGGAATGTTTGAGAAGTAGATAGATGTTCAGGTGTTGTTTTTCTTTTTCTTTTAATCCTGCAGTGATGAGACCCCAAATGTTAATCTCTTCCATGGCTGAAAAGTCACTGCAGAAAAGGTTTCTCCTCTTGTGGTAATCAACTCAGAGAAAAGGGAAGGAGAAGGGTCTGATTTTGAAGTATGAGCCCAGTGATACGAGTGAAGGTGGTCCTACAAGTAACTTGATACCAAACTGTTTAAGCTTTTAAAGATCAAAACCAATACTTTGAATTGAGCACTGTATCAACACATTATAAGCATTCCATTTCTTGACTACCTTACTCCCATCAGTGCTCAGGCAGTTAGTCTGTACTGAAGCTTCCAAACTGTCTTCATAGGTCACACTATGATTGTCCATCAAATGACTTGATGTCATTTGTTCAATGAGAAATGTAGTAACCTTAATAAAAAGGATTCCTGGCCACTTATTTATTTCTTTAAAACATCTGCAGAGCTCCCCATCTTAAAACCAAACTGTTCAGCTAACAGATTTCCCATATTGTCCATTTGGTCTTTCAGGCCAGTTATAAGCATTGATTCTAGCTTCTGGATTTCCTTCAGTCCTGATTTGCTTTTGGGGCCTGACTAACTTTTCCCATGGCACTTGGTTTAGTTCTGACTGCTGCTGACAGTCAAACCCTGTCAGAGGAGCAAATGGTACTAAGAAAATAATGTGCTAAACAATTGTCCATTTCAGGTCATGTCCTCCACTCACACACTTCATTACATCACATGCTTCACAATTTTTTTTTATCTGTTGAATCATGTCTGATTCTTGGAGACTGCCTGGACAAGTCCCTGCAATTTTCTTGGCAAAGTTTTTCAGAAGTGGTTTGCCATTGCCTGCTTCCTAGGGCTGAGAGAGAGAGAGAGTGACTGCCCCAAGGTCACCCAGCTGGCTGTGTGCCTAAGGTGGGACTAGAACTCATGGTCTCCCGGTTTCTAGCCTGGTGCCTTAACACCAAACTGGCTCTTGTTATGCTTCACAATAGCAATAAGCAAACCCAACCATGGCTTTCTATTATGGAAAATATTCACAGTAGATAAATGCTTACCAAGCTACAGCTATTATTTCCCGAGTGTGTTATCCACTCAAGAAGAACAAATTTAAATTATATTTGGATTCAAATGTAATATTTATTTAATGTAGTCTGATCATGTCATTTATTTAAATTTACTCTCTACACCCAAGCCCAAGGTTGTCAGAGGTACAGCATCTTTTTGAAATCTATAGTAAAACTGTATCTACATTTAAAAACAAATATATAAGTTTAAGAAAAGCTTTACATCCCCATCATACAAAGTCAAAGTTTTTACAGACCTGAGGATTTTGCATGCTCTAATCATCTGTACTTGACTTATAAAGGACAGTGTTGTGATATTACATGCATCATTAGGAAGCTGTTTCATAACAAATGTTCCATCTAGACTTGGCATAATTTGATTTCCCATTCTGTTTCTTTTGAATTTGAATTCCAAGGAGACTTTCTACATTTATTTCCAGAAGTAGAAGATGTGATATTCAGCAAATATTTGCCCATCCCAGCAATTTAAATTAGAGAGTACAGGAGATTACAGCTCTAGGACTGTGTCTGTGTGTGTCTGTATGCCCACACAGGCACACTTGTGTGTATAAGAGAAATAATGTGTGTGTGTGTGTGTACTTGCCTAATCATCATAACTGTGTACTTGCTTATTCTTCAAAAAGTTCCATGCAGTTTGACACAGTCTCCATCCTATGAATCATGACAGGATTCTATAGTTGTGCCAAAAGTTGTAGAAGGAAGCTTCCTGGCAATATGAAAGGAAATCTTAATAAAATATAAGGGGAAAATTAACCTTGATCAAATTGTATTTATTCTTTTCTCTGATGTTTTATTGATGACAACTTGCACTTTTCCAACAAAAACAACCTTGAACAATTGCATCTATACAATCACTGCAAGTTCTTTTGGGTAGTCCAGCACCAGAAGTCAGCATCACTGGGCAACTGCTGTGACCCAACCTCCAGTTGGGTTCTCCTCATCAGTCCCTGGTTTCATTTTTCTGTTTCAGCATATTCACATGACCACTTTTAGGCAACAAGCAATGAAGAGGAAAGAAGATCCCAGAATGAGAAACAATAACATTGACATAAAACTTTAGTGACAGCAAGGGTGACAAAGAGACCTGGGTGCAGTTGGGAGAGGAACAGCTGATTAATTTTTTTAATGATATAGATAATTTATATAATGATATAAATAATTTATATAATAATATAAATAATTAATATTTAATTACCCCTGGAAATCAACAGCCAGACATACAAGAAATGTTGTTTTTTCCTCTAAGTATAATAATTGTGCTTGGGTGCTACTTCGATATATATTCATACAAAAATCTGTTTTCAGTGTGTTTATTTTAACATGTCCACATAATCTCTTCATTTTATTATTCTTGTGGATTGCTGTGATGCGCCGTTTGAATGGGGGAGTAGGCGTATGCACTTCAAAAGTAAATAAATTAAAAAACAATCACCGCCTCAGCAGAGTATTACCCTGCGGTAGCTTCATTGCTGTAAATTTTCAAGTGAATTTACCACTTACAAGAAATCCATGCAAATAAGAAATAAGCTAGTTTCGTTCCACTGGGGAAAATGAAAACTCTGCCTATGTTTAGTCTGCAGTGTGCTAACCTTTTCTTCTACTCTTGTAGCTAACTCTCATTAAATGCCTTTGCCATAATTGTTAAGGTATTGTTACCCCCTTTTTTTTTGTCCAATGATGTTTTCGGTATCCTATTCCTATTGTAATTCAGAATGGCAAAAGTTGAGCTGTGAACTCAGAGTAATGTGGGAAACCATTTAATCCATTTTTTTCTGGGGGTGGGTGAGGAGAAGAGGAACATTCCAATGATTTCTGTGTGTGGCTCAGCATTCAGTGATGGAAGCAACATTAAAAAGGAATTAGGAAAGGAAAGGAAAGGAAAGGTTCCCCTGTGCAAGCACCGAGTCATGAGACCCCAGGGGAGATGCCACTTTCGCGACATTTTCCTGGCAGACTATAGAGCGGGGTGGTTTGCCATTGCCTTCCCCAGCCTTTATTACCTTTCCCCCAGCAAGCTGGGTACTCATTTTACCGACCTCGGAAGGATGGAAGGATGAGTCGACCTGAGCCTGCTATCTGAGAACCAGCTTCCGCTGGGATCGAACTCAGGTCGTGGGGAGAATTTCAGTTTCAGTTGCAATACTGCCACCTACCACTCTGCGCCACACGAGGCTCTTAAAAAAAGGAATTAAATCTGGTCCAAATCAAGTGAGGGCATCATAAGTGTAAAACCCTATAAAAAAACCATATAAGAAAATATATAGCCTGTGAGGTGGGTTGGGCTAAGAAAGAATGACTGGCCCAAAGTCAACCAGCCAGCTTTCATGCCTAAGGGAGGCCTAGAACATAGAGTCTCCTGGTTTCTAGGCCAGCACATCTTAAGCACTACACCAAACAGGCTTTCATCCCTAAAAGTCAATACAACCACTGCACAGGCTCTACCATACTCCTGGGTCTTTATAAGGTAAAGGTAAAGGTTCCCCCCGCACATTTGTGCAGTCGTTTCCAACTCTAGGGGCCGGTGCACATCTCCGTTTGTTAGCTGAAGAGCCAGCGTTGTCCAAAGACGCTTCCACGGTCATGTGGCCGGCATGACACACGCGGAACGCTGTTACCTACCCACCAAAGTGGTACCTATTAATCTACTTGCATTTGCATGCTTTCGAATTGCTAGGTTGGCAAGAGCTGGAGCTAGTGCGGGAGCTCACTCCGTCACGCAGGGCTAGGGATTCGAACCTCCGAACTTGTGATCTTCCGATCGACAAGCCTGGCGTCTTACCCGCTGAGTCACCTGTTGGCAAAAACTATGTTTTCAGGGCCTTGCAAAAAACTAGCAGGATCAGGGCCAGTCTGATTTCTGGGGGATGGTGTTCCATAGGGTGGGAGCCATGACAATGAGAATATTCTCATTGATGCACATTTTAAGTTTTAGGCAAAAGACCCCCAAAATAGAAGCAATTGACACCTTCCTTGGTACCACCGAACCCACTAGCACTAGTCAGCTTGTGCCGTGCTAATTAATGTGCTGTATTTGCAAGTCATCACAAATCTCTCCAGAGGGAGTCAGCTCTATTAATCAGCTGAGCCCTGCATGAGTCTTCTTTTATGCCATTCCTCATGCCAAAAAGAATGAAAACACACATGAGTAATAAGGCATCTTTTCTTTTTTCTTTAATTTCAAAAATATTCTTTGCTCCAAAGAGCAAATGGAAGCATTGATGCTAACAATTAAGACTGCCATTGTTATTGTTATTTTCCCCCTCACTTTGTATATCCATCCATAGTTCTATTAAGGTTATTCACTTGGCAGGTATGAAGGGTTATTTGTGTCTATGCATGTATGCCGTTTGCAAAACTAATTATAATATGGAAAATAAAAGAAATATTTCAAGGGATATTATCTCTGAATTCAGACAGCATGATTGTATATTCTGAAAATATTAGATTGTGGCATACTGTTTTTTCTTCAGGAACTAATTCCATACATCTCATCAACCAGAACAGAAAAGGGGAAAATACATTTATTTTCAGAGAGATCAACATTCTCCCAGATTAAAAATAATGTTGAGCATAAATATAAAAAAGACTATAAAAACAGTATAAAAATAAAAACTGAGATTTTTCATCAAAAGCTAAACTGAGATATCAAGTGAAATGCCACTGGATTCAGCTTGGATTTGCCCTCTTCGGTTTAATTGCTTTGTCAAAAAGGTGGGGGGAATGCTTATCACATTTGCTATAAATTCCGTGTGCATATACGTATAGGATAAGGATATCTGGCACTGACAATCATAGGTGTGAAAACAATTCTGGAACTGTACTTGATCACCAGAATCAGCAGTGTGATATGGCTGCTAAAAAGGGGACTTTAGGCCATATCAATATAAATGTTGTTTACAGATCAGAGGAAGAGCTCCTCTATCTTTTGCATTGGTGAGAATTTATCTCAGATAATGTGTCCAGTTCTGGATATACCTAGCCTTGAGAAAAGACGACCAAAGGGGTATTTGGTAGTAACTTCTCATGGGACAGCAGACAGCAATAATTGTGACCACACTAGAGAGTAGATAAATCCAACTATAAAGCGGTATTAACTGGATATGTGTTGTATAATAGTTTTGTTTTAAAAAAGCTCTGAATCAGGCTATTTCTTTAGAGATAGGGAAGTATAGAAGTAGACAAATACTGATAATCAGTGAAGTTCACTAGACTCTCTCAGCCATATATTACGCATCACAAGGTTGTTGTCATCAGAATAAAGTGAGCAGTGACTCTACTTTGCTTTGACATCCTCAGAGGAAAAGCAGGATACAAATGTTGTGAAAATAAAATAGGAAGGGCAGAATCCTTTATCTTTCTTGGAAGAAAGTGAAACAAAAATATCTTAGGAGAAAAATTATACAAAATCTTACATTACCACAAACGTTCCAGATGACTGTAGGAAAACCATTGATACCATGCATATACACAAACACACCTGCAATATGGCAATAATAACATTTACCTAACCCACAACATGGTATACTGTATTGTACTGAAAAATAGATTGCTGTAACCATGGATTAAAACACAGTGTTATATAGAATAATCAGAGGTTTAAAATGGGGTGGGGGAGAAAAAATATAGTAAGAATTCTCTCTTCCATGCCTCTGAAATGCTGGACTGGGAATGGGCAGACCCAGGCTCAAATTTTTATTTAGTGATATACTCCCTGGGACACTTTGGGTCACTCACTTTTTCTCATCCCAAATCTGTCAACCTATTTCAAAAATGTGTTGTCAGGGTAATGTAAGGAGAGACCTAATCAACTCTACTTTGTCCTTTTGCTTCTTAGAGGAAAGGCAATATATAAATATAATGAACAAATACTTCAAATAATATTCAGGTTGATTTATTAGGACTGTAAGAAAATATACATGTGCAATTTTGGAAGTGAATGCAAGAGGAGATTAAAAGGTGGTCATACCAGTTCCAAGTGTACAGAAGTTAGGATGGTTCTTTCACCTGCCAACAGTCACATATGCTTTAGCTTCATCCAGACTGGGCTATATGAAGGTACCCAAGGGCTCCTTGTTTCCGAAATGCTGTCACCCTACTTCTGTTACATCTCCTAAGTAACCACCTTAGAGTATTCCCAGCTTGCCATAGCCCTGACACAGTTGATTTCTGCAACCGATGGATCGCAGGAGGGCCAAAATTTTAGAGCCCTCTATGATCAGCATGAGCCTACCATATGTCACCCTAGGTTAGCAAGTAAAAAGCAATGGCCTTTTTTTAAAACCAGTTTTTGAACATTTGAATTTTTAAATTGGACTCTATGCTGGTTCAGCTAGCTTCTTTATGAGTTCTTTGCAAGACATAGATAATATGGGCTGCTGTGTTATTCTTTCCTTAGCCCTCCTATCTTCGATTTGCACAAGCCTATGGGGTAGTTATGAGAAAAGGAGCTTTAGCAAAGTACATGAAGGCAAAATAAAGATAAATATTCACAGTAACTTGCAGAAACTTGAGTTCCATTCTTTTAAGAATGAAATAAAAGACCTTATGGGTTATCACATAGCAAAACGACACTTTTAAGCCTTTTCATTCATGGACTATCGAATGGATGTATGGAATAATATATTCACTTATCTGTTTCATTCAATGGTTTATTTTACTTTCTTCTGCATTTTTGTTTATTTGTTTGTTTGTCAAGTTGAACACAATGGTCCAAAGGGTTTTTAAACAATACCAAATGTCTTTTTAATCTGTTCCAATAAAGTAGGGTTTTTTTTCTGTCTCCAGTCTGTTTACATTCAAATGATACATTGGCACAGTATTTTCAAGATTGTGCTCAGATTTAATTAACAATCTTTCAGTGAAACATGATCTGAGTTTACAAGTTACCAAACCTAAAGAATCAGTAGAGGTTCTTCAGGAATATGTGGCATAACATCTCTGGGACTGTGTAATGGTATGTGGGAATGACCTTGGGAGACAGGAGGGAGAACCACAGGCTGGACAACTGGTGTTTATAAGATATCTCACCCCCAGAAGGAGGGAGGATGTGGAAACGTTTCAGAAGGGACCCTCCCTAGTCTTCGAGAGAGTGAAAGGAAAGGAGGGGAGAAATACTTTCAGTCTTGCAAGATACTGTTAATGTAACTTTACAATAAAGATAAGCTAGTATTCATTGTTGTGCTTCTTGTCTGGACTACCTTGCAGGGCTAACAGACTTTATGGCAACCAAAGCAGGCAAGTCCTTGTTAATTCAGATGTGACATGGATAGCCAGCATTCAATAATAGTAGCTGGATTTCCACTGCTTTTTTGTTGTAACCCTTTTAGATGAACAGGCTGTTCCATCTTCTTTGCCATCTGTTTTATGCTTGGACTGAGAGGCAGGAACCCACCTGTCAACATTCCAGGGTCACAACTAGGCTGAATCAACATAGGTCTGTATGTAATCAATATCAGCAGGGAACAAGATTCACAAATAAAGCCAGTGAAAGCTGAACTCCGTGTCCAACATAAGGAAGAAAAAAATGTGAATGTGCCAAGCCACATGATTTATAAGAAACATTCCAAAATTCATACTAGGGCAATCCCCTTTTTAAAGCCCACCCCAGGGTCACAAGCTGCTCAGGTTTCCACCCAATCTTTGTCAGGCAAGATGGCAAGCAAATTAAAAAATAAGGCTGGAGGATAAAATGAGGTTCTGCATTTAGCTGCATTTGTAGATGAAATGGAAGAGTAGATTGCAAGCACGGAGGTGCTGTGAAGCCCTGTGATGATATTAGACTTTTGTTGTTTATTCGTTCAGTCGCTTCCGACTCTTCGTGACTTCATGGACCAGCGCACGCCAGAGCTTCCTGTCGGCCGTCACCATCCCCAGCTCCCCCATGGTTGAGTCCGTCACCTCCAGAATATCATCCATCCATCTTGCCCTTGGTCGGCCCCTCTTCCTTTTGCCTTCCACTTTCCCTAGCATCAGCATCTTCTCCAGGGTATCCTGTCTTCTCATTATGTGGCCAAAGTACTTCAGTTTTGCCTTTAATATCATTCCCTCAAGTGAGCAGTCTGGCTTTATTTCCTGGAGTATGGACTGGTTTGATCTTCTTGCAGTCCAAGGCACTCTCAGAATTTTCCTCCAACACCACAGTTCAAAAGCATCTATCTTCCTTCGCTCAGCCTTCCTTATGGTCCAGCTCTCGCAGCCATAGGTTACTACAGGGAATACCATTGCTTTAACTATGCGGACCTTTGTTGTCAGTGTGATGTCTCTGCTCTTAACTATTTTATCAAGATTTGCCATTGCTCTCCTCCCAAGAAGTAGACGTCTTCTGATTTCCTGGCTGCAGTCAGCATCTGCAGTAATCTTTGCGCCTAGAAATACAAAGTCTGTCACTGCCTCCACTTTTTCTCCCTCTACATGCCAGTTATCAATCAAGCTGGTTGCCATAAACTTGGTTTTTTTGAGGTTTAACTGCAACCCAGCTTTTGCACTTTCTTCTTTCACCTTCGTCATAAGGCTCCTCAACTCCTCCTCGCTTTCAGCCATCAAAGTGGTATCATCTGCATATCTAAGATTGTTAATGTTTCTTCCAGCGATTTTAACTCCAGCCTTGGATTCCTCAAGCCCAGCATGTCGCATGATGTGTTCTGCGTATAGGTTGAATAGGTAGGGTGAGAGTATACAGCCCTGCCGTACTCCTTTCCCAATCTTAAACCAGTCCGTTGTTCCGTGCTCTGTTCTTACCATTGCTACTTGGTCGTTATACAGATTCCTCAGGAGGCAGACAAGATGACTTGGTATCCCCATACCACCAAGAACTTGCCACAATTTGTTATGATCCACACAGTCAAAGGCTTTAGAATAGTCAATAAAACAAAAATAGATGTTTTTCTGAAACTCCCTGGCTTTCTCCATTATCCAGCGGATATTGGCAATTTGGTCTCTAGTTCCTCTGCCTTTTCTAAACCCAGCTTGTACATCTGGCAATTCTCGCTCCATGAATTGCTGGAGTCTACCTTGCAAGATCTTGAGCATTACCTTACTGGCATGTGAAATAAGTGCCACTGTTCGATAGTTTGAACATTCTTTAGTGCTTCCCTTTTTTGGTATGGGGATATAAGTTGATTTTTTCCAATCTGATGGCCATTCTTGTGTTTTCCAAATTTGCTGGCATATGGCATGCATCACCTTGACAGCATCATCTCGCAAGATTTTAAACAGTTCAGCTGGGATACCGTCGTCTCCTGCTGCCTTGTTATTAGCAATGCTTCTTAAGGCCCATTCAACCTCACTCTTCAGGATGTCTGGCTCTAACTCATATTAGACTACCCTCAGGAATTTCCTGAGAACTATTGGGATGAATAAACAGGCAAACAGGGATGAACTCCATATAAATGGTATGGTTGGTATTTTAGTATTATAAAATCCAGCTGTTAATAAAATTCAGGATCCATTCTTGGTAAAAAAAAAAAAAAGGTAAAGGTTCCCCCCGCACAGTTGTGCAGTCGTGTCCGACTCTAGGGGCCGGTGCTCATCTCCGTTTGTTAGCCGAAGAGCCAGTGTTGTCCGAAGATGCTTCCATGGTCATGTGGCCGGCATGACGCACGCGGAACGCTGTTACCTTCCCACCGAAGTGGTACCTATTCATCTACTTGCATTTGCATGCTTTCGAATTGCTAGGTTGGCAAGAGCTGGAGCTAGTGCGGGAGCTCACTCCGTCACACGGGACCAGGGATTCGAACCTCCGAACTTGCGATCTTCCGATCGAGAAGCCTGGCATCTTACCCGCTGAACCACCACGCCCCTCCATTCTTGGTAGGTAAGAGAAAATAGACAAATGTAAGGGTTGAAGTTGGTGAGGCAGATTCTCTGATTCTCATACCAAAGAAGGGCTTTTTGTAAACAAGGGACAGATAGCAGAAACTTTCAAGACATGAAGACATAGAGCCACATGGCTATTGATTCAGAAAGGCAGGAGGAATTGCCCCAGGATTTAAACCTGGGGCTAACATTTGTAGAAAGCATGATTAGCATTTATGTCTTCCTAATGCTCTGCAATATATCTCCTACTCCCTCTCCAATCTACTTGAGAAATATGTAACAGGAAGAAGTTTTAATTGCCATGTCTGGTATGAAGCCTGACACCGGTTTTAATCTGAGAAAGTCAGATACAATTTCAGAAGATATGCCAAGATCTTAAAACAACAATAACAACAACAAATTGAGTAACGTTTCCTAGTTAGCTAGAGAGTATATTCTCTCAGAATATAAATTGCATTTTCTGAAGCATAAAAACCTCTTCTGATGTTGAATGGCTAAATTTTACATATCGTAAACAACTTCAAAGGTAGCTCTGTTGACCATAAGGAAAACTATAAAAAGACAGACGTTCTATAGTTCAAACCATTCCTTCAAAATGAGAACAGCAGTGCCATT
Source organism: Charina bottae (assembly GCA_023362775.1). Taxonomy (NCBI): domain Eukaryota; kingdom Metazoa; phylum Chordata; class Lepidosauria; order Squamata; family Charinaidae; genus Charina; species Charina bottae. The sequence continues at coordinate 28,879,972 of JALMGJ010000006.1, read as the reverse complement.
CACGTTGTGACTTTCCTCCTAAATCTCCAATAACTGCTTTCCCTGGGGGAGGATTTGCATATGATAAGAAACAGTGGGTTGCCCCTTTGCTGAATCCCATATTCAGTTTTGACATATGTACTACAACTTAATTCATGTCCTGACATCCTGCTCTGTATTTCTTATTCCACATCCCCTCCTCCTGCTGCTGCTGCAAGAAAAATTATACCTCCTTCTATGACAATCACCACTTCTGGAGGTCACTTCCTCAAGTTAATTATGTTAGGAGAAGAAGCAGAGATATGCTAGAGCTCATAGCTGCTGTCTGAAGAATGTTATATGTAGGTGGGTTCTGCTTTGAGCTACAAAATCAAAAGACTGTGAGATTTTCCTAATGATAGATGACTTCTGCCCAGCTTATAATTACCTTGCTTTTTCGAGCTTCTTGGAGCACTACCACAGTTAAAAAACATTTTTTCTCTTTTCTTGTTACCAAGAGTTCCCTGAAATAGCAATATATATCTGGAAAATGCCTACCATCTTTACTGTTTTATTTCTAGGCCTATCTGAAACAGCTATGATCTGAACTGAGATCTGAGATCTAAAAAGGACATGGTTTGATTCAAGTTGGTGACTCAAGATTTGATAGTAACTTGTTTCTATTTAAGCCATATGGAGCTCTGAGATTTGATTTAAAAAACTGTCCATAGGCTATAATGGGGAAACTTCAAAATACCTGATGCTGTGTCATGCTTTGACAGAATGGGATGAAAATGGCAGGGATGGTATATCCTTTAAAGAAAAGGAATACTGCCAAGTTTCAGTTGGATCCCTTCAAGGGCTTTTGTCAGCCCTTCTAGGTAAACCAGGCAGGAAACATGACAAGATGAGCTACTTCTACTTTATTGCTAGGCTACATTAAAAGAATCTTGCGAGTCTGAAAGTACAAATCTCCCGCCATCCCTTTTTACCGCCTGATCAGTTAAGGTGGATCCTTTCTAAGTTTCTTTCTCTGTCCATTACTCAGTTGTGGGCTCCTCCCCCTTTTATCTCATTCTCTAGGTAGCATCTTCCCCCCCCCCCCGCGTCTTCCAAAGTAATTCTCACATTTCATTACAGTGTTACAGCAATGATTTATTTGAAATATTCCCCCTACCTCTTTTAAGACAGAGATAATAGGCCTGAGGAAAGCATAGCCTAAGCATTTCCAAATTATCTAGATTAATGAAAATAACTCCAAATTAACAATACAAAGTTGTATTGTCTTTTAAATAAACAAATAAATACATAATTTTTAAAATAAATATATAAACCATTAATATTCCATTTTAGTTGCCATTTTCCAGACCTCCATTCCAATTCTTCCCTTAGAGTTTGCTCTGATGTTTTTTTCTAACTTCTTCCTTGATGCCTGCTCAGTCCAGTAGCCCATCCTTTTATTTATTTTATTTTATTTTATTTTATTTATTTTATTTTATTTTATTTTATTTTATTTTATTTTATTTTATTTTATTTTATTTTATTATTTTATTTTATTTTATTTTATATTTATTTTATTTATTTTATTTTATTTTATTTTATTTTATTTTATTTTATTTTATTTTATTTTATTTTATTTTATTTTATTTTATTTTATTTTATTTTATTATTTTATTTTATTATTATTTTTATTTTATTTTATTTTACTTTTATCCCGCCTTTATTATTTTTATAAATAACTCAAGGTGGCGAACATACCTAATACTCCTTCCTCCTCCTATTTTTCCAACAACAACAACCCTGTGAGGTGAGTTGGGCTGAGAGAGAGTGACTGGCCCAAGGTCACCCAGCCGGCTTTCATGCCTGAGGCGGGACTAGAACTCACAGACTCCTGGTTTCTAGCCCAGCACCTTAACCACTAGACCAAACTGGCTCTACTACAGGATAAGCTTTTCTATGGAAATCTAAGCTAACACCTACTCTCTGCTTCTTATTATCAGCAAACTGGCCCAGAACATTTGTTTGGCTTAGAGCATGGAAGTCTGGATTCATGATGAGCCAGTAGGGTAACATAGTGACTACTGGTGCATTACACCCTTGTTTGGTTTATCAAATTCTGGCTCCATCCATTTTTCCCAATGAATTTGTCTAAGAAAAGTAGAAGGGAAATTGGATAGTAAAATCAGTTAGACATGTGTAAGTGTAGTTGGGAAAGGATTGAGTGTTCTTTGCCAGGCAATAATTAAGGACTAGTTTCAAACTGAATTGGAGGGTGAATGGGCCCATTTCCTTACTGGCACTCAAATTTAATTCATAATGATCATGCTCCTGAAATTTATATACTTTGCTTCTGATGTAATGACCACCTGCTCCCTTTTTTTCCCTAGTGGTTAGCTGTTATCAGTGCCAATGTGTTGATTTACTCTTCCGGAAAGTTGGCCTGAACTACTTGCTTTTTTGAGTTTTACCTTGAAGTTATTGATAAATACACACCATATTTAATTTGAAGTTTAGAGTTGCAAGCTATGTTGACATGTTCATATATTTTCTAGCCAATAGGAACAAATGTGTCTGCTTATTAAATGTGCAAACAAGATGTATGATGTCCTTAGTCTGTCATTCTCCTGCTTTAGAATGCTTAACATTTGCAAATTACAATTTTTTAACAAATGTAACTTCCTTTAATTAAAATTATTTTTCTTCAGAAAGAGTTGATGTAGGTGGTTTCCAGAGAACTTGCATTCTAGGGTAAAGGAAGAGGAACAAATAGCAACATGTTAGGAAAGGGAGAATGAGGAAGATATTTGAGAAATCTATTCTAGAGAAAGCACAAACGTGTAAGGGAGCTTTTTCGATAGTTGGCAGTGTCCACATTCTTTAATACCAAATGAAAAATAATTTTATTCAATATTCTTTAATGCAAAAGGAAAAAGGAAATTTTAAATTGCTAGCACACTGCCCCTGTAATTTTCTTCCACTATTCAAAAGTGGATCTGATAGAACATATTATTTCTGGTTTTTTTGGTTTTCAAATGAGAGATTAGATTCATTTAGGATACACAGAGGGCAAATTGTACATTAAAGTTGGTTAGACACAGCAAGCAGAGAAGAAAGGAAAGGAAAAACACAGTTCAGAAAAGCACCTTTTGGGGTACTATGGGGTAAAACATAATATTGAAAACCTATATGAATACATTTCCAGGCAGTCTTACAGCAAGCCGATTAAGCCAGGGACTGTTTGAAACGTTTCCTGCCCATGCTCCCCACATCTGAGCTGTGCTACCCTTTCTCACACCAACTGAACTCCTCTTCCCTTACCTGCTTCCCACAGTCTTTCACAATTCACCACCTGGGTGATCTGCTCCAGGATGGTAAAGCCTGACCTGGTTTGTGTGAAAGAGACTTGGAAGTGGGAGTTGGGTAATGCCATCCAGGTGCAGTTGTTCCCACCAGGATGCCATTTTCAAGAGCAGAGAAGGGGGAGGGAGGGGAGGAGGAGGGAGCTATGGCCATCATTGCCACAGATTCCATCTGCCTTACTAGGCCTAATATATGAGAGGCTACGGGCTTGGAGTGTGTTTACTTGGAATTGGATCACAGAGACAAGTTGTTGGTGTACCATGTGCCCCACTACTCAACAGTCTCTCAGCTGATCTTGTGTTGGGGGTAGTGTTGAAGATCTTGACTCTTGTGGTCCTTGGAAACTTTAACATTCATTCCAAGTACAGTCTCTCTGGAACAACTCGGGAGTCTACAGCCATTATGATTTCCATTGGCTTGTCTCAATATCTATCCCTACTTATCAGGCACGTCACACTTTTTAAAAAATTGATAGTGATGATCCATAACTGGCAGAGCCAGCAATGACTTCTTTTTCATGGATAGATTAATACCTTGGTTAGATTCTGTTGTCTGGCCCAGTTCTTCCCCCACAGTGGTGCTGAATTTTGAGAGTCTATCCCCAGCATCTTCCGGTTCCAGTGGAATTCCAGAATCTGCTTGTGCGTAGGTTTACTGAGGCATAAAACATCTCAGTTGAGTTCATGGTAACTTACTAAAATTTCAAGTTGTCCTATGCCTCAGTTTGTTCATTGACCTCTGTTTGTTTATTGAGATTACATATATTCTTGATTTACCAAGGAATTATGGACAATGAGATGGCAGGCTGACATCTAGAGTGATGGTGATATATAGTGAGTACAAGAAAACACAGTTTATAATACATTGGAAGGCCTATGTACTGGCACCGAAGGTGAAGAAGGTCTTTTCCTACATATATACTGTATTGCATCTTCTGAAAATCATCTAAGACAGCTGTTCAGGGACTAACATAGCCATTAGGGTTGTGGAAGTTTTGCTTGAAACCTTAGCAGTGAACTGTGAAGTCTTTATGGATTTGTTTGCAGGCAAAGTGGCTGATATCTGCTGTCAGACAACACTTTTAGTGATACTGAGAGGAATGAGGCTAGTGCATTGGCTTGTCTCGTGTTGCTGGTTTAGTTTCTCTTCTCCCTGAGGATGTAGACACAGTGCTTGGACAGGTCAGGGACACTTTAAACCCTGCTCACTCTTACCTAGTCCTGGCTGAAGGGAATCAGCTGGGAGAGATGTCGCATATTAATACCACCCTCAGCAGGTGGCAGCCCAGCTGCCAGCCTTAAAGAAGGTGATGATACATAAATAGGCTGACCATATTTCCTTGAGACAAAAACGGGACCCTAACCTACCCACGGCTCGCCGGACCAAGTGGGTGGGTATGCATGCGTGTGTGCAAACGGGGCGGATGGGTGCTCTCTCATTAAGAACGGGACAAAATGGACATTTTTATTAAAATGACGGGACAGTCGGGAATTGTTTAAAAAACGGGACTGTCCCGTTCAAAACGGGACGTATGGTCAGCCTACACATAAATGACTTTAGGCCAGTTTCAAATCAGCCCCAGCCAAAGTAGTTCAAAGGGTAGTGTCAGAACTCCTCCAAGACCTGCTGGATACTGGTTATCTGGATCTATCAGTCTGGTATTCGAGTGGTTTAGAGTTACCTGACCATTTGCTAAGGGACCACAGTAGAGGCAATTTATTGCAGTTTATGTTTCTAGATATGTGTGTGGCCTTGTTCTGTTCAGAGTAGGAGACAGCCAGGAAGGTTTATGGAAAATAGTTTTATTTACAATTAAACTATTTACATAGAATAATGTCCTTTAAATGACAAATTGCAGACCAAATTCAAACCCAACCAGGCAAAGGAGGAGGACCAGATAGTTCAGCAAGGCAGGAAATTGACTGAAGAATGTGGCAACACTGCAAGGCAAAACTCAGCTAGCATTCGCAATGAGGTAGCAAGGCAAGGTGTAGCGGGAATTCGTGGCAATGAATCAAGATCAAACTCAACAGGACTGGCAAGGCAAGGCTGATCAGAAGCGTCTAGACAAGGATGATCTGAGGCGACAAAACAAGGCTTAGCTGAAGCGACAATGCAAGACTGAGCTGGAGCAACAAGGCAAGGTTCTGCTGGAGCGACAGGACGAGGCTTGGCTGACTTGGCAAGGCGAGACTGAGATGGAGCACGTAGCAAGGTGGCGAGGCAAGATTTGGCTTCCTGTGGCAAGGAGGCAGGGCGAGACTCCAAGGAAGCTGGACTCAATTCCAAAATGGTGAAAGACACTGCTTCTGGTTCCGCGACGGCTGCAGGGCAAGCTTCTGAAGATGGTTCTGGTTCGACTTCTCTGAAAGAAGCTGTTAGCTCAGTGGAACGTTTGACTCTGGCGTCTGGGTCCTTGTGCTGGCATCTTTTTATCTTGTTCTCTCCGTGCCGTTTCTCCTCTGGGACCAATCGGGCTTCTTTTTGCTTGGCGCGTTTTTCAGCTTGCCTCTCCCTTGCGCTGTTTGGTGGCTTTGAACCTGCTCCTGATTCCAGACCAATCATTTGCTCAGGATTCTCCGCTCTGCTGAGTCATGCTCAGTTTCAGTTTCCTGCTCAGCATAAGTTTCGTTTTCCCCTTGTTCAGAGTCAGAGTCAGACTGAACTCTGACAGGCCTTTGATATCATTGACCAAGGCATCCTTTTGACCAATCTTGAAGAGGTAGTGGTTGGGGGCATGGCTCTGTTGTGATTCTGTTCCTCTTTCAAGGTTTAGACAGTGCTACTGGGGATTTCTGCTCCACTCCACAACCTGAAGGCTGTGGGGTACCACAGGATTCAGTTCTGTCCCTCATGTATTTAGCATGTTTTTGAGGCTGCTGTAAGTGATAATCAGATATTGTGCAGCTGAGTCTATCATCTCTATGCAGATGAGTCTCAGGTCTACTTCTTCTTTCTATCCTGTCAGGTGTGCTGATTGGCTCTTGTGGTACCAAGTTGTGATCTGGATAAAGTGTAAGAGATTGAAATGGAATCCATACAACTCTGAGGGTGTGGTGGTTGGGGAAGCCCTTAATTCATTTGGGAGAGACTTTTCAATGGGTGGTGCAGGGATTCTTCCCTTTAGGAACCAAGTCCCCAGTTTGGGGTTGATTCTAGACCCTATACTGTCCCTGAGTGCTCAGGTTATTGTGATGGCTAGGAGTGCTTAATGACATATATGGATGATCTATCAGCTGTACCAACTTTTGATGAAGCATGATCTGAATATTTATGCACTGATTACCTTCTGATTTGACTATTGCACTGGGCTCTATATGAGAACGCCCTTGAAGGAGGTTCAGAAATTACAATGAGTCCAAAATGCAGTAGCCAGATTTCCCTTTAGGGTATCTCAGCAAGAGAATATATCTCCTGCTTTAGCTAATCTGCATTGGCTTCCATTCGCCTTTCAGTGCCAAATTCAAGGTGCTTGTTTTTTACATATAAATCCCTATATATCTGTCCTCAACTCCTTGAAGGAACAGCTTCCTCATATGCTGTTATCTTAAAGCTCTGCAATTGCCACCCAGAAAGAGGTCATCTTGGAATCAAGTAGGTTTAGGGCCTTTTTGTTGGTGGCACCAACCCTCTGGAATTCCCCCTGCCCCTCAGTCTGGTCAACCTCTTATATTTATTAGATAGCAGTCATACCTACTTTGCAGCCAGATTTTAATTTGCTGGGATGGGAGGGGGCGTATGCAAGAGAGAGAAAAAAAGAGATATTGGGAAATTAATTGTTTTTCATGGTTTTAACTGTCTTTTGATGAATTCTTTTAATGGCTTTTGGATTTATTGTTATGATGCTGTTTCTTTGTTTTGCTATGATTGCAGACAGTTTCATGATGGTTGCAGCTTATTGTGGGTTATTGTTATTTTTTTTTTGTTCTCATTGTTATTTATTGGTTCTGTCTGTTAACTGCTGCTAGCCAGCCTGTCAGCTGGAATTGTGTGGTATATAAATGAACAGAATCAGTAAAACGAAATGAAATGAGATGAAAAAATCACATCTGTTAGAAGTCAGTTCCTTTGTTTAACTATGTGTTTTGTAAGGTACTTTCATTCATCAGTCTTGAAACTCTCATGTCGATTTGAGTATTATAGAACAGGGAGGAATTGGGGAAATTCTCTGAAGGTCAAGGGTCACGCTTTATCTTGAAATGGCATTTAAAGGGGGCTGCACTTTAGTTTTTAAGACAAAACTGAAATTGATTTTGTATCATTTACGTGCCAATTTCATTAAATTAAACTAAAACAATTAAATACAGTGTCAAGCTTTGTATCGTACAATATGATATGATCAAGGAAACAAGAATCACACAGATTTCAAGAAGGAGTCTTAATGCAAGAATTAGGAGTAAAGTACAGAAGCTTGGAAACTATGATAGGAACCTCCAGCAGTGATTTAATATTGAATTCATTGAAGCAGCAGCTCTTTGAATGTTTTGAATCTCGTTTTCCTTGGCTTTTTGCAGCCTGGATTGAGCTACCGCTTATGAGATAATCTACTAACAAACGTTATTGTTTGTTTATATCAGTGTTTTTCAAACTTGGCTAATTTAACATGTGTGGACTTCAATTCCCAGAATGCTGGTTGGGGAGTTCTGGGAGTTGAAGTCCACACATTTTAAAGTTGCCAAGTTTGAAAAATATTGATTTATATCTAACATACAGTTAACTTGATAATTTCCTGGGTATATAATAATTCCTTCTCTAGAAATTTCAGAAGTATGTATGTATGTATGTATGTATGTATATATGTATGTATGTATGTATGTATGTATGTATGTATGTATTATTTATTTATTTATTTATTTATTTATTTATTTATTTATTTATTTATTTTCTATCCTGCCTTTATTATTTTTATAAATAACTCAAGGTGGCAAACATACCTAATACTCCTTCCTCCTCCTAATTTCCCCACAACAGCAACCCTGTGAGGTGAGTTGGGCTGAGGGAGAGGGACTGGCCCAAGGTCACCCAGCCAGCTTTCATGCCTAAGGCGGGACTAGAACTCTCAGGCTCCTGGTTTGCCATTGGCTCCTTCCTAGGGCTGAGAGAGAATGATTTGCCCAAGGTCACCCAGCCGGCTTTCATGCCTAAAACGGGACTAGAACTCTCAGTCTCCTGGTTTCTAGCCCATTGCCTTAGCCACTAGACCAAACTGGCCCAAAGTATAATTCCATAATTAAAACATTCATTTTGGGGATACTTTGAGAAGGCTTCTGTAGCCACATGCAGGGCTTTGGGGGCCTCAATTGTGCATCCTTGCCAATGTTTATAAACACTGTTGAGCTACTGACACTTCCTCTGTAATAATTTAAGCATGGACAAGTTAGCTGCAGCATGGGTAGATCAAGCAAGGACATTCAAATAATTGTGTCTGTTTTTATGTGTCCATAATGTGAGGGCACAGAGACAGCTTACACTCAAGGGCAAATCTGAATGAGCCCCACTTTTTTATTTTTTTGCAGCTATATTTTTAGTGATGTGGGGTGTAGATTTAAAAGGATAAGAACTCCACAGGCTGCACAGCCAAAATGGAATTGCCTGAAAGAGATAGCTGGTAATTAATCAGAGGATTCAGTCTTTTTCTGTGCTAGACTAGGTTCTCCTTGAAGTTATTATCCACTTAATGCTATATTGCCCTTCAATGATGAGGTCTCTGGAATTTCTGAAAGATAAATTCCTACAAGCTGAGTATACTGATAGCAGGTCAAATGCTACACCTACAAGTCAAGATGTGACCACAGTTAACGCATAAACTTATGCTTTAACAAAAAAATAAATAAATAGATCCTGGCAGGACATGAGCAGTTGAAGGTGAGCAAGGATGGGGGAAAAGGTAATCCAGCTATATCAGAAGCCCTCTCATCCTCAGCAAGGGAAGCCTTGAAACTGCTGTGTGCTCCTGCAAAACCTTCCCCTGGACTTACAACTCCGGTTACCAGCCAAGCGCTGCTGCTACCACCAAATGAAAAATCCATGAGAGGCAAAGGGAGGAAAAGTTAATGTAATATTAAAACTAGAAATATCCATTCTGTCAAATGAAAATGCCCTGCTGTTTGATCCCATTTATTGCAGTAAAGCTTTATATCAAAGCATCTTGGGATTCTAAATTACATGCCAGATGTAATTTTGCAGGGTGAACATAAAATGCAGGGGGGGGGGGGTAAGAGACTGCTCAGCTCCATGTCTTTGATTGAGCTCATAGGGAACCTTCAATGTGGATCCCACTTTGGCCAGTTGGCACCAAAAAGGGAATGTTGGAATGAACACTTTCCACGGGATGTTATATTTAATGCCCAGCATTGGTTTCCTTATTGTTCTTTTGTTGCTGCAGCAATGGAGCGATATGTGACTTGGGACCTTCCTTCCCCTGGGAATGGAGTCTGGTGGGAATTGTGGTAGGTTATACAGAAATATTTATCTGAGGTGAGATGTCGTGACCTAGAATCCCCTAAATAATTTAGGACTAGCCTATTTGAACAACTGTATCATTTTTTAAAAGCTAGTCTGGACATTAAGAAGACCTTCTGAAGAACTCCTTTTCTTGGTATCATCATCACCATAGCTTTCTCTGTGGTGGCTGTTAGGCTTTGGAACCTCTTTCAAGGGAGCAAAGGCTAGTTTGGGTTTTTCTTTTTACCAGCAAGTAAACGCAGCTTTTGGTGGTGGTTAATGGTGATCAGAATGCTCAATATTTGTTCATTTTTTGTTTTGTTTTAAAATTTATTTATGTATTTATTCAATTTATCCCCGCCCATCTCCCTGAATAGTTTAAAATATTTTAATGACATTGCTTGTTATTGTTCTATGGCTCATCTTGAGTAACATTCACCAGCAGAAAAATGTCAGCAAAATGGATTATAAGGAAATAAAAATCCATACATAAGAGTATTGGTTATACCATTGCAGTAAATGTCTGCTGGACAAACACTCCAACACAGTGCAATTTAACTACTATACGTGGAGCCCTGTATTACATTGCTGTTTTTTTTAAAAAAAAATTTATCCCGCCTTTATTATTTTTATAAATAACTCAAGGTGGTGAACATACCTAATACTCCTTCCTCCTCCTATTTTCCCCACAACAACAACCCTGTGAGGTGAGTTGGGCTGAGAGAGAGGGACTGTCCCAAGGTCACCCAGCCAGCTTTCATGCCTAAGGCGGGACTAGAACTCTCAGTCTCCTGGTTTCCCATTGGCTCCTTCCTAGGGCTGAGAGACAGGGACTGGCCCAAGGTCACCCAGCCAGCTTTCATGCCTAAGCAGGACTAGAACTCTGTCTCCTGGTTTCTAGCCTGTTGCCTTAACCACTAGACCAACTCATTGAGCTGAATGCAACTTCAGGACAAAGAAAATATATCTACATACAGTGCTTGGTTAAATTGTAGAATTTGCTGTAATAGGATGTAGGCATGGCCACCACATGGGAGGGCTGTGGGTTGTCTATCCCTGTTCTGTGAGTTGGCCATATAGCAGAATCCATAATTATCTTCATAAAGGAGTCCAGGAAGCTAGCACAACCTCCATTGCTTTCAGCTGCACATATATTCTTCAATGCAGGAAACATAGTTAATTATTTTAAGAGAGCAATGTTGCATGTATTTATTTATTCATACTGTAAATGAACTGTGTCTGCTTTAAGAGAGCTTATTTCAATATCTCTCCCACCAAATGTGAAAATGAAAGGAAGGGTAAAATCTAATTTGCCAGCCTTACATGTATGAACAGTATTCTTCTAGTGCCACAACACTGCTGCTTCCTTCTGTGCACGCCTGGCTGCAGACTTTAATTAACTTCCCTGGCTGAGTCAGAGCTGTTGTTAATGAAGCAGCTAATTCTGAGAGCAGGGGGCATGTGCTACCATTTAGTACATTTGTGTAATTCCAGCACCCATAAGTCACTAGATTTCCCCATGAGTTTGTCCTCTTTCATTATTATTATTATTATTATTAAGATTTAAAGCATAATTACTCCCATTCTTACCAACGTCGTTCATTCTGAGATCAAGTCTGTTACTAGTCCCTTATTCTCCATTTCCCTCTAATACAGTATATTTATGCTGGGCACAAAGGCTGCTTCCCAGAATCAGATTGAAGGTGGAAAGTAGCAGGGATTTGGAAGCACCTGAGCACTGATACCTTAAATAGATTTCTTGCATGCATTATAAAGACATACATAATCTGCCTATAGATTCAGGCTATAGAAGATCCCAATAGGATGATAGCAGTTTACAATTTATGCCTTTAAAAACACATGTCTGACAGAGGAGCATGTTCTCAGGTCAATTATAATATTCTGAGCCTCTTTCCTTAGTGCTGCCAGTCTCCATGATACAATGGATGATTATCAAGGGAAAAAATTTTCTAAGTTCCATCTGATATCCAAACAGTCTATATGTACAGAGTAAGGCCATCTTGTAGGAACGTTCTTCTTTATTGGGATTTTTTTTACTGCTTTGTATCTTGTCCTGTCTTGTTTTATCCTGTTTGTTTTCATTAATTAATTTTATTTTTGTAGCTTGGTTTGTTATGGCATAAATGCAAAAATATTGCAAATAAAAAACATCTTCCTATATGGGCAAGAAGACAGGTGGCGTGTTGTGATGCAAGCCTTCCCCTTTTGAGTATGCATGCAATATCAACACACATAAAAAGGAGACAGAGCTTACATCACAGTGATCCATCTACCATCTTGCTAACTCTGCAGGCACCACTGAAAATTTACTGTTATTACTACTGGCTTTTAATAGAAAAAATTGCTTTATTATTGGTGCTGTTGTTGTTACTAGTTGCTTTGGGCTTTTTTCTCTGTTAATGTCTCATATGGTATTTCCAGCTGGGAAGCATATATCTTTAAAAAATTAAGAAACTGATCTGTCCTCCCTGAACAAAATAATAGAAACCTCATTTTCAAACTTTAGGTAATTCTATAATCTAGGATATTTACACACAATCAACCTGAGAGCCAGTTTGGTCTGATGGTTAAGGCTCCAGGCTAGAAACCAGGAGACTGCCTTAGGCATGAAAGCCAGCTGTTGATCCGGAAAAAAAGTGGACCCTGTACATGCAGGAAAAATGCTAGGAAAAAAAATTACACACGATTGCTGTTTTCACTCCATAATCCCTCAAACGCACTTTGAAGTCTCTCTCTCTCTCTCTCTCTCTCTCTCTCTCTCTCTCACACACACACACACACAGACAGACAGACAGACAGACATAGACATAGACATAGACATAGACATAGACATAGACATAGACATAGACATAGACATAGACATAGACATAGACATAGACATAGACATAGACATAGACATACACACTTGTTTTGGGGGCACTAGGAGGTTTTTATGCTGGTTTTATTATCTCTCTATATTTTTATTGCAGTTCCTGTAAGCTGCCCAGGGTTATGGCACATAAGATGGAGGGAGGGGGGAATGCAAGAGGAAGGAAGGAAGGAAGGAAGGAAGGAAGGAAGGAAGGAAGGAAGGAAGGAAGGAAGGAAGGGTGAATGGGTTGTAAGGAAGGGGAAGACTGAAAAAGTCATGGCTGGATGGGGTTGATGAGATCTTGAAAAAGAGAGAGGTCAACAGTTTAACAAATAAAAGGCAGTGGATGAAGCCATGTATGGACATAGTGGAAGCAAGGATGGTTTGCAAAGACAGAAAGGTATGGGGAGGTATAGGAAAAGGTATTGATTTACACAAGACATCAACTTTTCTTATATTTATTGCCTGTTTAATTTTTCTGCATACTGCATCTTACTCTTTTCCTGCATTTTGCATAACATTGCTTACCCTGAAAGAGAATAGCATGACTATTGTTTACCCTGTCTACCTCAAAATGCTGACAATGAGCAGAGTTTGCATCATGGGTCAACTGCCCAACAGGAATGTGTAACAAAAGATAGCATTACATCACTTCTCCATTGCCAGAACTGTGGCAGCTCTGGAGTAACAAGAATCCTCTTTCCCCACTCATACAGAAAGGAAAGAAAAATCAATTATTAGCATATACTCATCCATGTTTTCAGTACATGGTGTGTCCCTTTTCTGGCAGGTTAATAAAAATGTTACAGTAACTTTTAGGGGAGCCTTTCTGTCTGCAAAGACATGGAAATGGTATTCATGCAAGCTGGCATGAATCACCCTTGCCTAGAGATATGGGATAGAGATATGGGATAACTTCTCCCTGGTGCAGTAAGAAGGTGAACTGTTGGGAGGCTGAAGATAGGGGGCAGGCAAAGTGGGAGAGGGGACTCTAAGTTTGTCAGGTAGCAATCATGTAATGTAGTGGAACCTGAGTCAGCACTTTCAACAACAGTTAGGGCTTGGCAGGACCCTTTAATAGCAGCCAACAGACTCTTCCACCACCATTCTCAATGTGCATACATGAAGTGGCTTCCTTGATTGGGAAGAGTATTGATGTTTTTGAACTCTGGTGTTGGAGAAGACTCCTGACAATACTATGAACAGCCAAGAAAACAAATAAATGGATCATCGAACAAATCAACTCAGGGTTCTCACTCAAGGACAAATGACTGGGCCCAAATTATCCTACTTCAGACACTTTATGCAAAGACCTAACTCTCTAGAGATGGCTTTAATGCTAGGAAATGAGGAAGGAAAGAGAAGAAGATGACAACCAAAGGTGGATGGATTCAGTTACAGTGGCAATGAGTGTACTATTGGAAGACCTGAAAGACCAGGTTAGGAACAGATCATCATGGAGAAAATCTTATCTGTGTGGTAGCTAAGAGTCAACAATGACTTGATGGCACATAATCAGTCAATCAACCAATGAAGGAAGATGGAGAGCACAAAAACCTCTGTTGAGGCTACCTCTTTGAAGATATGGAAGAGTTGCCCAGTGATCACCTCCCCCCAGAGTCCTGGGCAGCCTGAATCTGTGGCAGGATCTGGATACATTTCTTTGGGAATACATTTTGGGCCTGTCAACCAGCTTTCCAAGCAAGAGGATGGAACAGGCACTGTTGTTATACACCTTTGCACCTCCTTGGAACTTCAGTTGGTGAAACAGTTACTATTCTTAAAGGTACTCAAAGTTGAACCTGCAGATTGAATGCCCAGCCTACATATACTGTTTGCTGTTTCTGGACATAAGAGTTTGTCCATTGTTCTTCTTCCACTTCATTCTTAGAAGAGGCCAAACTAATCAACATGTCATTGCAAAGCCTGGTACCTGAAGAAAGGAAGTGAAAATGTAAGCATTCATTATTAAAAACAATTTTATTTTTTTAAAAATTGGAACAGGATACATTCTCCTTTGGTTCAACACAATTTGGAGGCTACTGTCCTGTCCTTTCCTCTTCCTGTCTCTGCCTTAAAAGAGGTACAGGGGGAATTTTTCAAAAATGTATTAACTGAAACCCTTGAAAGTATCCAGCTGAAACTTGGCAAGATTAATGTTCTCTAAAGCATTTACTATTCCTGTTTTTTTCATCCCATCTGCCCGAAATGAAGCAGCTGCAGGCATTGTGATGGTTCCCTATCATAGCCTCTGGTTGTTTTTTATTGAATCTAAAGCAGGCTGAATCAAATATTTTTACCCCCAAACCTCAAAGCTCAACATCTAAGTGAATCATGCCATCTCCAGATTTCAATTCTCCCATTTTAATTGGATCAAGACTTACAGTATTCTCATACCCCAGTAATGTTTTCCTTTTGTTTTGGAACCAGGAGGTGTGGTGAGGTGAGAGTTTCCCATCACTAGGGAAACCAGACCACCCATAAGCTCCGTGTTTCAAGGCATTAAAAGAGAAAATGCTAGCTTCATGGCAGTTTCAAATACCCAACAATTAAGGTAGAAATAAATTGGCTCAGTATTTGAGTTTTGCTGACTTTGTGGGATCACAGAACTGCTTTCAGACTGGCACAAAATCTTCATGTGAAGGTGCTCCTAGATTTCACTACCTTTGTCAACTTTCTCATTTATTTATTTTTATTTATCTTATTTATACCCCGCCTATCCCCTCCCTAATGGAGGGCTCTAGGCGGCTTACAATCATGTAAATACATATATATTATACAATCATATATATTATTACAGTTTTTACCGTGCAATCGGGAGGAGGAGAGGGAACCGGCTCTTCAGCTGCAGGCATCGGACTACATGCCCCAGAATGCCTCGCTCCGAGCCGGCTGCTGACGTCCAGGAAGTTGTTGTTTCCGGATTCGTCATCCTCTGCCGCCATTATCGGGATTCTCCAGGTCTTCTTGGTTCGAGGACGACCCTCCGATGGACGCCAGCAAATTGACCCACGTGAGTGGTACCCAATTTATCTACTTGCTTTCAGCTTTCGACCTGTTGAGTGGACAGAAGCCGGGGTGAATGGCGAGAGCTCACCTCGCCACGCGGTTTCGAACTGCCAACCTTGTGGTCAGCAGTCTAACAGCTTGGCGGTTTAACCCGCTGAGCCACCGCGCCCCTTTACCATCGTGTACAAAATAAGGGGTGCGATGGCTCAGTGGTTAAGATGCGAGGCTTGTCGATTGGAAGGTCACAAGTTCAGCAGTTCGAGACCCTAGCCCCGCGTAACGGAGTGAGCTCCTGCACGCCCCAGCTCTTGCCAACCTAGCAATTCGAAAGCATGCAAATGCAAGTAGATAAATAGGTACCACTTCGGTGGGATGGTAACAGCGTTCCATGCTTGTCATGCCAGCCACATGACCGCAGAAGCATCTCCGGACAACGCTGGCTCTTCGGCTAAGAAACGGAGATGAGCACTGCCCCCTAGAGTCGGACACGACTGTGCAGGGGAAACCTTTACCTTTACAAAATAATCTACCCCTTTGGCAGCCCTACATGCAGGCTGTGGAAGCAGGTAGTTATTTTCAGGCATGTGGGAAGGAAAACCTTTTTTTCTGTCTTCAGGAGTGTTCTCTCAAGTCTAGCAAATGTTCCCTCCTTTCTACTTTTGATCTTCATTTAAAAAGAAGTGCATCCAAAGTTTGTAGCACTACCACTTGTCTCCTGTGAAACCTCCAATATAAAAAAATTGCTTCAGAAATTCTTTCCCAGCTACCTCCACACCGAAACCTATTTTCTTTCCTTACTATTTCACCTCATGCTGCTCTGATAGAAAAACAAACGCTGCTGATACAAAAAACAAAACAAAAAACCAGCACTTTGCTTTACAGTATTTAGAACATCAGCTTTGTCTCCCACCACTCCTGTTCATCTGCCTGCTGGACAGAAACAATACTGTATATACAGTATGTAAAATAACAGCAGAGACTAGGTGGTGGTGCCATCTCATATTAACTACCTCCCCATCTTACTGTTGTTCCTATTTTGCCCAAAGCTAGTTTGCGATGGTCCTTTCCTATGCAAATAGATGAGGAAGCACTTGACAGTGGCCTAGACACACTGACATTTCACTGTAGAGTGAAAATGTTAGGCTGTTACCAGGTAACAATTGACTTTTTGCTGCCTTCTTCCAGATCTAGGAATACAGTACAAAGAACACATTGACTACTCTGATCCACAAAAGAACACTGGAAGAGCTAGAGAGGGCTATTTTTTCAGATGCAGCATTTTCCTTTACCCACATATTTTAAACACAGGCTGAAATTGCAAACTCACAGAAACTGCAGTGTGTGTATATGTCTACTTTTTTCTACAAAGCGAAGCTTCCCCTTTGTGCTTCCCTCCAGTTTGTTTGTTGTCTGAAGTATTTTCCTCTGGGTAGCAACTTACCTGACAAACAGAAAAGACAAGACATGTTTAGAAAAGAATAAAAGCTGCAGAACATCCCAAAGAAGCTCAGCTTCTCATGGTGGCAGACCATCGAAGATGCCTCGACAACCCAGAATGGAGTCATCCTGTGAAAGTTCCAAATCAAGCAAGACCTTTTTCTACCACAAGGCTCTCCTGGACAAAGGCCATTTGTGCCTAGCTGTAGAGACCACATGTTACAAATGTGTTAGCAACCTTAAGCTTTGGTTCAGCAAAATATAAAGTGTAGTAAAACATGGCAGGCAACTTCTTCCTGCCAATCATATGAATTTCTTATGAGATGTGTGGCTCCCAGACAATTGAAAGTCCTGATGTTATGTGATGATAGATAACAAGTATCCATGTATGGAAGAAGGAACATAGAGAAGAGGGTAAGCCTCAGTTGTATACAGTAGATTCTGATAGGCAACACTGGGAAGGAACACCATTGAATCTAATATCAAAGGCTGTGACTAGGAACTAGACTTTTTATTTCAGGCTCAGAGATGAGTCATATATCTCAATAAATGGGAAAATCTTTAGTTGGATGAAAGAAATAGTTTGGACTTCACATTCTGAAGGGAGGGAGGGAGGGAGGGAGGAATATACAGAAAATTCAATTCAATTTTATTTACAGCCAGAAGGCCCAAATAGCAAGTCACAAATATAATCCAAAATTTGACATTAGGTAAAACGATTTAATAAGTAATATATTTAATAGATATTATATAATACACTTAAAACCCCAACTCATTGATTTACTACTAAAAACCTTGTTTTTCCAGCCATGGTTAAAAATTTGGTTGTTACCTCTGTAATTTTAGGATTTTCATCTGCAAGTAAAATTTTAACATACTCAAAAGTATCTCTTCCTGGTTTTGATTTTAAAATAGGCCAGATAACTTCCTAATCTTAAAATTACAGAAGTAACAGTCCACAATATCTAATTCTTTATGTATCTTTCCCTCTTATATTTGTTTATGTGACAAAAATGGCAACGTTCATTTTGGTAGGTTGTGCCAATTCTCTCTTACTGAAATTGATAGTACATTTATTTATTTATTTATTTATTTATTTATCAATCAATCAATCAATCAATCATATTTATATCCCACCTATCCCCTCCCTATCGGAGGACTCTAGGCGGCTTACAACAATGCAAATTCATATATTATACATACATTCATATATTATTACTGCGCGCTAAGGGAGAGGGGTAAGGGAACCGACTCTTCTTCCGTAGGTATTGGACTACATGTCCCGGAATACCTCGTTTCCGAGTCGGCTGCTGATGTCCTGGATGTTGCCGATCGGGTTCCGTCGTCCTCTCCCGCCATTCCCGGGATTCCCGGGATCTTCTTTCGCTCCGAGGGCGACCCCCTGACAGGACGCCGGCAAATTCTCCCACTTTAACGTGGCACCCATTTATCTACTTGCATTTAGCTTTCGAACTGCTGGGTTGACAGGAGCTGGGACAAGTGAGGAGAGCTCACTTCGCCACGCGGGGATTTGAACTGCCGACCATCAGATCAGGCAGTCTTACAGCTCAGCGGTTTAACCCGCTGAGCTACCGTGCCCCCTTTTTTTTCCTTACCTGGGACAACAGCACTTTGTTGGGTTTAACTGCCTGCCCACAGAAAATGCTGCAGTAGGTAGACTTTTGGTGTTTCCTAGGAGGGATTTTGTCAAGTGTTTACGAGAAACATTAAAAAAAATGTTTCTGAGCAAGTGTTAAGATTAGGGATAGAGGTTTAAACTGTTTTTAATGACTACGTTGTTACCAGATTTTGTTCAAAGAAAAGTAAAAGTCAATTTCAAAAATGTTTTTTTCTCTGAAAAGTTTAATACAACTCTCTCTATTGGGACAGTGCAAATCTTCAAAGCATCTTCATGGAACACTGTGGCACTTCACTTCTAAACCAGGAGAACATCTGCAGATCTTCACTCTGTTCAGCAAAAATGGCTTTTGTGCATGGGCAGAAGCCATTTCCGTCAAAGTAAGATTGTTGGTCAACTCAGACTGGCCTTGCTTTGATGCTGGGTAGACATGGAGTGCTTTGTTTGTGGAAGCACAGTGTTGTCTTGAAGCAGCGAAAATGCTTACAGGAAATGCTGTAAAACGCTTACAAATGTCTCACTTTGCCACCACAGAGCAGCAAAGCAGACCTGATCTGCTTCAATGGAAGTAGTTTCTCTGCATGGTACTTTTGCCAAGCAGCGCTAAGCATCATGTACACCTTGCTCTCCCAGTGGGGTACCCAAACACTTTACAAGTTGCTTCAAAGTGGCCTATTGTTTGAAGTTTCATTAGTGTGAAACATTTCTTCAAAGTTCTGCACCTTCCTAACCACTATATCAGTAACACTCAGTATAGGTTAAGAATATTTCTCGGAATTGTTGGGCATGCTTCTAAACTGGACACTGTATAGAGAAACATGGTCATGTTGGCTCCACAGATAATCCTTGAAAGATTCCCATAGCTAAAACTGTACCTGGATGCCTTTGTTAGTTTGGGAGGGCCTTTTTCCCTTCACCCTTTCCTTTTAATTCTCATATGTATATAAAAAGGAGGTGAAAGCTGAAATTAAAACAGTTGAGAAGGGAAAGCTTAATTCTCCCCAACTGATACGTGTTGATCCCAGTTTTTATCAGGAACTAACATACTTTTCTTTTTTTAATCATAATGTCAGCTGAACACTATCGCATAACATACAGTTTGAGTTTAGAAAACTCACTGTCATCACCAAATGCATTTCTGAAGATAGCAAAAAATGGATCAAAACTTCACATGGTAAACACAGCATATAAGTGAGTTTTATATGTTTCATATTTCATTGTTCCTTGGAGTGCCCTGTGGGCAAAATCACAAGATAGAAATGTACAAATAAAATAAAGAAGTTCATGCAGAAAGAGGCAGCTCTTCTCATAATCTAGTCTGAAACCCTCTAAGGCTTTACAGCTAACAATAAATAGGACTTCAAACAGTGTCCATAAAGGTACCCGAAGTCAGCTAGGAGCTGAATAAATGATTATAAATGATTGGTACTGTCAATGTTTACAGTGCTGTTTGCTGAGTCTGAGCATAAGAATCTGAGAAGGGGGAGGGCACAATTTTTAAACAGTGTACGCACACACAGAGACATGTACATATAGCAGTAATCTCATATATCTGAGGTCAGCAAGGCATGATCCTGCATATGATATTGAACTGCATCTCCAACTACACCTCACCTGCTGTCAGTGGCCATGCTGGCTAGTGCAGATTATTCATCCACTGTTTTACAGAAGCAGCCTACAGCTTTCCCCACCAAAACAACAACAGTAACAACAACCTAACAACCTGGTTGAAAAGTTGATGATATAGCACAAAAGTCACCAGAGAAATTAGCAAAGTGTGGTATATGTTAAGAAGAAAGTGGAAATAGATTTGGCGGACACAGAAGTGAGTGTCTAGCTGTTCAAATAATGAAGAAATAGAAGATATATAAATAATCTTGCTTAAACATCTAAGCATTTCTTTCTTTCTTTAGAAAACCTTTCGACTATTGCTTGGAACTATGTTTAGCAGTAACTAACATTGGCATTTTATAAAGCTAATCATCTTATACACAGCATCAGTATATGAACAACAATGGCAGTTAGGTTTCCTTCCTCCTGCTGTATCAGAGTGACTGCAGAAAACTTGATGGCGTTATTTATCAGGGAAAACATGACCACTACCATTCTCATTCTTAATCTAAAGCCCTGTGTACACCATTAATCAAGAGCTTGGCCAGAGGCGCATTATGTATCATCTTTATCTACTTCTGAAATGTCAAACTGATATTAAAAATATGTTTTTAAAAATGGATTCATAAACAAACAATTTCCCAACTATCCCTCTGATAACACACCTTTCTTCTATATCTGCAATCAATGAAATCCAATAATATCCATAACAGGCTTCTCTTGAGTGTTATTTTGGAGACTAAAAGAAGGGAGACCATTTCTTGCTTCTATTTTCAAAATACTCTAAATCATCATCACTGCCATCATGAACATCTTTATTCTGGCTGATTTCAGAATACCTGTAATGGTAAATTTAAGATATGGGTTCCTCATGAAAGCTTATACCTTTTAATAAAAATTAGTCAGAAATAGTGCTACCAGACTCCTCCTGATTTTCAGTATAAAAAATGTCTGTTGAATCAAAACGATGCTTGTTTGTTTTCAGTTCAGCTTTCCCCAACCTTGCATCTTAAGATATGGGATTACAACTCTCAGAATTCCCAGCCACTTATCTGGAAATTCAAGTAATTGTATCCCACCCATCTGCAGGTTGAAGAATGCTGCTGGGTGAGAATTCTAGGAATTTAATCTCATCATATCCAAATGGTACTGTGTTAAGGAATCAAAGAATCATAAAGTTGGAAGAGATCTTGGCGATCCTGTAGTCCAGTATATAAGTCTGATTGATGTCATGAACTCAAAGATAATATCAGATCAGGGCTAACTCAAGGATAACATGGTCACTGTCTCCCAACATTCCGGTCACTTTCACTTCTTCAGCTAATTCCTGTTGGTAAGGATTTGGTCCAGAATAGCAGACCCCTTTGTTTCTTCTTTGACATTCTGAGAGGAAACAGGAATTAGTTAGACCTCTGACTCTTGGCAGTCAGATTTCCAGCAAACATCAGAATAGTTAAAATCTCCTGTTGTCAATATGATGTGCCTCTGAAAATTCAGTCATCTGATACACAAAGGCCTCATCCATATCTTCTGCCTGTTCAGGAAGTCTATAATAAACTCCCATGATGATGCTACTTTTCTGTCCTTTTATTCTTATCCCCAAAATCTCAGTGTTCTGATTTGTAAATTTCTCTACAACCACAACATCCTCTCTATTTCTGTTAAGCGTGTTCTTTTTGAATAAACTGTAGTCTTTCAGGCTATCTTCCAATCATATGTGACATCCTACCAGATTTCAGTGATGCTTGTGATATCATATTTGTCCTCCTGTGTTAGGGTTTCAAATTCTCCGTGTTTGTTTCACATATTCTATGTATTGGTATAAGAACATCTGAGATTGTGAGCAGCATTCTCTACTGACTTTGCTGTTGTACAACATCCTGTCTGTCACTCCTCTGCCCTTATTCTTCTCCCTTTGTTCCTATTTTGGTTAACCCCGTCATTGGTATATTCAATTCTGGACTTTTGTCACACTCCTTCTTTTGTTTCTCTGGGTCATGTGCTTCCACTTGTCTTTCTCTTAATGTTCTCTGGCATTCATTTCTCTTATCTGCCCCTTCACCCTCCATCGAGGAAGCTCTCACGTTCCCTGATGCACTACAGTGTAAAAATACTCTCCTTAAGCTCCTTTGCTTTTCCCTTCTCTTTGCACTTGAAGCAGGTGTCCTCCTACCTGAAGAGAATCCAAAATACAAAAATTGCATATCCTTTGGGATTGCTCTGATACGTCCTTCATGATGCTTGGAAGTTTGGCAGGAGGACTGTGTAGTCCTCCTGCCAAACTCCCATGAAAGCTTTCTTGTTTGTTTGCTCAGGAAAGGTAGAATAGCCTGTTTCCCTAGAGAGGATTAACCCAAGAAATCTCCTTTTGAAATAAGGTTGGGAGAATCTATGAAGCAAGTTTTCTCTCAATTTCTAATTTTCATGAATCTGAATTCTTTTTGAGAAGTTAATGCAAACATTTATTTATTTGCACGCCTGTTTCTGTTAATCTGCGTGTTGACACTTAATTTAGAATTTGCAGGATGGATACCAAAGAAGGAGAAGACCAAGAGAGATGCCAGGATGATGATAAATCTCAAAACAGGTTTATTAAGAAATCGCCCCTAACTACTTACAGCATCAGGAAGATACGACCCCAAACAGCCAGGTGACCCTTAATGGCGGGGAAGGTTCATGTTCCAGAACTCAACTCACCAGGAAGTTGGGAAAAAGGGGTAGATCTTATAGCCCCTTTCCCCCACTCCCCCACCCTTTGGAATCCTCACCTCTGTTCTGAGATAATTAGCAAGGGGAAATTAATGTTGTATTGACATTCATTGAAGAGGAAGGGATTACAAGAGAGTAAGCAAGTACACCATGAGGAAATACATATTGAAAGGAATGTCTTGGCATACACAAGAAAGCCTTTAGGGTGAAACTGATTAGGCTCTTTGTCAATTTGAGATAGCAATAAAAGCTGGCTAAGGGTGCTAATTAACCTATGGGAAATCTTTTAGGGAAGCGCTGTGCTGAAAAGCAGTTCTGGAAGAGATAGCTTGTTTAGGCAATCTCTCCCCTTTTCAAGGGGGGAAATTCTTGTGAGGCAGATGGGTGGGATATAAATGTGATAAATAAATAAATTCTGCAAAGGAGGAAAGGTAAAAAATACAAAAAATACAAGTTGGGCAGTCAGGTACAGGACAATGCCCCTTTTTCCTTCATATGCATTTTGTCTGAAATTTTGCCCTACACATTTTTTTCAGTGAGGTTCCCCCTAATATAATGTATTTTGAAGTCTTCCTGAATATGTCCATGTTCATATGGATATTTCAATAATACTCAGTATTTTACCGCCACCTCAAAATTTAGAGACCCGTGAATTTCAAAAGATAACTAAGCTTCAGTCCATATACATATTGATTTAAATATATGAACTTAGATAAAATAGGAAATTATTAAAATAGGAACTAAACATATTTATTCCCTAGTCCAAGGTTTAATCTTTCATGAGTGTTTTGTTCCAAAACAGTTCCTTAAGTCATATGGCTCTTGATTCTGATCCTTTAAAGCAATGAATTTCTCTTTTTACTTCTTTGTCATTACTCACAGGTAGAACATTGGTGAAATGTTTATATAATTCTTTTTGAACTTTCCATACAGGCATAATATCCCATATGGAAGCTGCCATTATGAATAAGTATGTGAAGACTTATTTCTAGCACTGCATATAATGGGGTTTGCAATTTTTATATTAATTCCCTCTCTACTGCATCCATTAGTTAGATATGTATGTCTGTGTATGTTTGTGTGCATGGGGATTTAAGGGAGGCAAATAGATGGATCATAGAGATCAAAATTTGTCTGTGTCTATATTTTACGTCTCCTCATGAGAAAAGACCCTAAAGATTAATACTGAGCTGCAATCCAAATAGCCTTTTTACTTTAGGGGTGTGCTAGGATATGTGTGTGTGTGTATATAAGGACTTCTTTCTCTCTAAACCCCATCAGTAGTTTCTGGCACCAAATTAATATTTATTCTTTAAAAGATTTTGAGTTTGGAAAGGGCCTTATTTTCTGGTGCTAGCTGGTTGCTGGAAAAAGAGCTTGGCCAGATCTATGGTGGATGTAGAATTAAAGGCATGTCTCTTTGTCACAGGGAGGTAAAATGTTTTGGTTTTGAAACAATTATTTTGGAATTTCAAGGCTGCAGAACATATAACTAGTGACATCATCAAGTGGAGCACTCTTCTGCTCCAGGCCATTTAAACATGTATTTGCAGAGGTAGGGAAAGAATAACAAGGGCAATTTGGAAACTGAGGACCATATTCTGCACTTTCTCCCTAAGTCTTCCCTAAATTTGGAAATGAACTGTGATAAATATGTTCTGACATATCATAATGCACACACAACTATCTTCTGCAGGCATTCCCCTGATCACACATTAAGCAAAATAACGTGGACCTGATGATCTCTAAGAGGGTTGTAAATGGATTTGGCTTAAGCTTTCAACTCAATCCACAGTTGGGGAATCAGAGTTACTGATTGCAAGTAGAGTGGTAAGTATATTTAACCAAAATGTACTTATAGCTCCCCAACAAACCTTCATGTACAGCACAGGAAGAGTCAAGTATATGAAGTGATGTCAACCCCTGTGAGGCTCAGGGAACTCAGGGAACAAAACGAACAAAAAGCACTTGGATTTCTGGGAAGATCTTTATTGATGGAAGGGTAATCTAATAGAATCTTGAAGGCCTACCAAAGTAATTCTTGTGTACAACTGATACCTAGTGTAATTAAGGCAGAGTAACTCATAACATCTTTCTCATGCTTTCTCCCTATCCTGGATTCAAGAATCTCTTCTGTAATGGACCTGCTTTATCCCATAACTGTCTTGCTTCCTCCTCTGTGTTCCCAAGGTCTGCTAGGTATTCCATAATGTGGTAGGGACAGAGTCTACATGTGCATCCACATTCCCATACTCACTAGAGCCTTCCACGTCAGTATGCACTGCAGAGGATATTAGTTCCAGGGTACCCATTCCCCTTGATAAAGATATTGGGAGACAGAACATAGAGTCTGAGACATCTGAGACATTTTCAGTGCAGAAGTGAAGATCCTAGGAAGGGAGGGACAGATTCAAGTTTAAATTTCACACTGAAGAACTTTTTGAAAACATGACATTTTCTTCATTGTGCAACTGAATATTGTGAGTTGGAAATTTTCATTTTCTAAGCCAGGGAACTACAATATCAACAGGAAGAGCTGGCTGTGTAGCAGGTCATCAGCAGAGTACATGCTTTGTCACCTGAGGGTAGTAAATTACAAATAAGCTACCTGGGCAAGCCTAACCAAAGGCAGGAATAAGCCACCTGCAGCCTTGAGAGCTGTGTGGAGCCTTTCAAGCCCCTTTTCTGTAGACTCAGTAGAATCTTCTCTTACCATATCATCCCATTTCAGTGGCACAATTATCTAAAATCAGTGCCATGGTTCCTGCCACAAGAACCCAATAAAAGAGTGCTAGCTCTAAAAGCAGTAGATGCTAAAGCTGGTGAGCAGGAACCACTAATTCTCAGGCTAGACAGAACTGTTCAGTAAATATTGGACTGATGTCTCCTACTCTCAAAGCTGGGAGGAGAATGGCCAAATTTCTGGAGTCGTGTCCGACTCTAGGGGCCGGTGCTCATCTCCGTTTGTTAGCCGAAGAGCCAGTGTTGTCCGAAGACACTTCCAGGGTCATGTGGCCGCATGACGAGCACGGAACGCTGTTACCTGCCCACCGAAGTGGTACCTATTCATCTACTTGCATTTGCATGCTTTTGAATTGATAGGTTGGCAAGAGCTGGAGCTAGTGCGGGAGCTCACTCTGCACGCAGGGCTAGGGATTCGAACCTCCGAACTTGCGATCTTCCGATCGACAAGCCTGGTGTCTTACCTGCTGAGCCACCACGCCTCCTTTAGTTTATCTACCCATGTCATATTTGTGAGGTTCTAATGTAAGTAAGTTCCTGAATATGCAGTTAGGTGTTTAAAGAATGCATATTTATTGCTATGCCTGCCTAGCATGGTATGTGACAGACTAAAGACACTAAAAAAACCCTTTCCTTTTTGCTGAGCTTGACTCCTTGTTATTTCATAAATATATATGAAATACAAGAGGTGTTTTGCCATTGTCTTCTTTATATGTTGTTGGTGTTTAACTTCCCAGTCTGGCACACACTTGTGATATTTCCTGCTGGCCTCCCATCCAGCTACTAAGCTTTTCAGATCTGATTCTTCCTAGCTTTCTGAGGTCAGTCAAGATTGGCTAAATGCTGCCACCTAGCTGAGTAGGAATAAGCTAATCATTTTTAAAAGAAAAATGTGGAATGAAATAAACAAACAAACAAACAAATCCTAGAAAATGCCATTCATTTGCTGTGTTCTCCTTTTGAAAACTTTTTCTATCTAGCATGCCCTGGGCTCCAAACAAAATATTCAGTGTAGTCAGAAACTTGAGAAGGATACTAGATTGTCTATTCTTGCCATAGATTCTTGCCTCTAATTCCTTAACTAGCATTTGTTATCTACTTCTCCCCTTTCCCAGCTACTCTTTTCTTCAAGGCTCTAATTGGTGGTCCTGAGGCTTTACTAAAAAGCGAATCTGCCCATGCCCATATACTGGTTCTTTTTCAATTACTGTCAACAGAATTTATTTTAGTCTCCCTTGAGTTGCTAAGATATTAAAATATATATTCTCCCTTAGCAAGCAAGTTAGTGTCTTGGCTGCATCCCCTTGTGAAAATATTTAAACCGTCTAACACAATAAGGTGTATCTTGCTTTCCAGTTATTATATATTGCAATGGATAGAGTGTTTCATAAAGCCTTAATAACATAACATAACATAACATAACATAACATAACATAACATAACAACATAACATAACATAACATAACATAACATAACATAACATAACATAACATAACATAACATAACAAACATAACATAAAACATAACATAAAACATAACATAACATAACATAACATAAAACATAACATAAAACATAACATAAAACATAACATAACATATAACATATAACATATAACATATAACATATAACATATAACATATAACATATAACATATAACATATAACATATAACATATAACATATAACATATAACATATAACATATAACATATAACATATAACATATAACATAACATAACATAAAACCTAACCTAACATATAACATATAACATATAACATATAACATATAACATATAACATATAACATATAACATATAACATATAACATATAACATATAACATATAACATATAACATATAACATATAACATATAACATATAACATATAACATATAACATAACATAAAACATAACATAACATAACATAACATAACATAAAACATAACATAACATACTGTGGCTTGAATCATGTCAACTGGATTTCTATTTTCTTAGTGGAAACGTTTCACTCCTTATCCAAGGAGCTTCTTCAGACTGAAGAAGCTCCTTGGATAAGGAGTGAAACGTTTCCACTAAGAAAATAGAAATCCAGTTGACATGATTCAAGCCACAGACTGTTCCACCTGGATGACTGAGAACCTTCATAGACATAACATAACATAAAACATAACATAACATAAAACATAACATAACATAAAACATAACATAAAACATAACATAAAACATAACATAACATAACATAACATAACATAACATAACATAAAACATAACATAACATAACATAACATAAAACATAACATAACATAAAACATAATATAACATAACATATAACATAACATAACATAACATAACATAAAACATAACATAACATAACATAACATAACATATAACTTAACATAACATAACATATAACATATAACATATAACATATAACATATAACATAAACATAAACATAAACATAAACATAAACATAAACATAAACATAAACATAAACATAAACACATAAACATAAACATAAACATAAACATAAACATAAACATAAACACATAAACATAACATGTATAAATGTTAGCCAGTATTAAGGCATGTTTATTTGAAACCATAGAAATGGTTAGAAAGGGGTCTTCGGTTGGTATAGTTTGTTTACATTCAGAATTTAACTATAACTTAACAAAAACAGCCAACCAGCCTCCTCATTCCTCACTTTTAAATATATTATTATTATGGTTGATTGCACAGTCAGCCATATGCTTAGACTGGATTTGGCATTTTTGTCCATCTATTGAGTCAATTATTATTATTATTATTATTATTATTATTATTATTATTATTGCTGCGACAGGCCAAAGTCTTAAATTCAAATAATAACTTTTTATTTATTTCTGTCTCTACAAACTAAGCAGCCATATAATAGTAAATGTCTTAAACAGATTATAACTATTCATCATCTAAATTATGAATGGATTTTAGTTTGCAATATTCTACAACAAAATTAAGAAACTTCAGTTCGCTGCTCACCTTTGACAGTCTTTAAAAAAAAGAAACAATTTTGTCTTTTTAAAGGAATGAAATTTAGTTAGAAAAGGTTTCCACGTTGCATCCAAAACTTCAGAAGATGAGAGCTGCAACCTTTGAAA
The DNA here is from genome assembly GCA_023362775.1 of Charina bottae. Lineage (NCBI taxonomy): Eukaryota > Metazoa > Chordata > Lepidosauria > Squamata > Charinaidae > Charina > Charina bottae. The sequence continues at coordinate 28,851,055 of JALMGJ010000006.1, read as the reverse complement.
CAGCTTTTTGCACATTATCTAAAATGTATTTATTCAAAGCACTTCTATTTCACTTCTCAGCTGAAAAGTTTCCCAAAGCAAGAACTGCTTTCAGGTTTATAGTCTAAAAGACATGACAGAAAAGGAAATGAAGCAGGGGATGAGAAAGGAAAAAAAACTATGCGCATCAATCTTTAATATAAAACCAAAATCATTAGTGATGCAGCTGGAAGTTATTGTAGCCAATAAGAACCATTTAAAATGGGGGGGCGGGAATGAGGGGTCCTGATATATCAGTTGAGTTTCCTACCTCTCTGTTTGCTCTAACCAAATGTAATTAGGGATATATCTCTACCTCTACCTCTACCTCTGATCTTACACAAATATATTTAAGGCTGCTGTTTTAAATAATAAATCTCCAAATGAGAAGCCTTTTCGCTTTAGAATGGAAAACCCTTGTCCTAGGTTTAGAAGAATCTAAGAAATGGCAGAGAGTTAACCTTCTTTTCATTTTGTTCAAAACATAGGGATCTGCCAGGGGTGGTGGTAGTGGCAGCAAGGAGAAGAAAGTGATAGTAACTACATCATGTCACAGTGCAAACCTTGTGATTTATGTCTGTCCAGCATTGGGAGACAAACACCCAAGGGTAGATTTGCATTGGGACATCACCATGTTTATCTCATCATTTCTTCATCATTGTGGTAACATGCATTCACCTATGATTCAAGATATGTTTGTAAACCGCCCAGAGTCCCCTTGTGGGAGATGGTGCGGTGATAGAAGTCGAAACATAAATAAATAAAAATAAATAAATATATATATTGTAAGAATAATGAAAATACATAAAGTATTTTCACAGAGTACATTCAATGAATAAAGTCAATCTAAAAGTTGCTGCATACTTTACCAAACCTAGACAGTCATCTGTCTTGCACAGAAGATCAGACAACTGTCTTACAATTTTAACATCAGACCTTTATATGATTTAAAAGGGAACTCGGTTTGGGGGAGATGGGCGGTAATACAAATTTAAATAATAAATAAATAAACTTTACTTAAGAAAGGATATTATTTTCTTAACTTTATCTTTACAGTTATTATTTCTTAAAAGGTTCTTTTAACAATAACAATGGAAGTTCATCAAACATTCATCTTTCTACTCCCTGTAGTTTCAGTTACTAGAGAGAGAGAGAGAGAGATTTTGACCACCAAACTGTCTCTTCTTCTATCAGGAGGATGCATACTATCAATACCACATAAGTAGATTCTACTGATGTTCTTTTGAAACTTGACTATATTTTCATCAGTGAATAAACCCGTTGGAGTTTTAATATCTTGACCAACTCTCTTTTCTGAGAATGGAAGCACTAATAGAGGAAGTATTCTTGCTTGTTTATATTTCCTTTTATTGTCCTAGATGCAATAGTATCTGGGCTGCAGAAATCAGGGCAACCATCAGAGCCATGTCCAACAAGAGCTGGAGGTGAGACATAAATAGAGCAGGAAAAAGCAGGAAAAAAGTTAAATAGGTGAGTCTTCCTGAGGGTTGATGGAGGGCTACTTAAAGCTGAAGCAAGATTTTTTACTTTTTTTCCTTCTGAATAAAGTTTCATTTTATTTCTATCTTGTGAGATATAAATTATTGCTTTAATTTCCCTAAAGAAAAAGAGCTGATTCTCCTGTCACACACCTTAACACTATACTACCAGAGTTATAAAAATACTTATTTCTTCATTTTCCCCCTTTTAATTGGCCAGGAAAGCAATACAGTTGTAGTGTCCTCTCTCTCTCATGCATTGGGACATAATGGGGAGAATGCCAGATGAGGTACCATCTTGCAAGATAGGTAGTGGGAGCAGTAACCACTAAGTCACTATGTCAAGTTGGGAGATGGAGCTAGTGGGCTTCTGGGAGAGAGGGTTTGAGACTTCCAGCTTTTCACTTAAGGGCTTGGTCCTGCTATTATATTATATAGGGGCGTGGTGGCTCAGCGGGTAAGAAGCCAGGCTTGTCGATCGGAAGACCGCAAGTTCGGATGTTCGAATCCCTAGCCCCGCGTGCGGGGTGAGCTCCTGCACTTGCCCCAGCTCTTGCCAACCTAGCAATTCGAAAGCATGCAAATCCAAGTAGATTAATAGGTGCCACTTCGGTGGGAAGGTAACAGCGTTCCGCGCGCGTCATGAAGCCACATGACCGTGGAAGCATCTTCGGACAACGCTGGCTCTTCGGCTAACAAACGGAGATGAGCACCGGCCCCTAGAGTCGGACACGACTGCACAAATGTGTGGGGGGAACCTTTACCTTTTACCTGCTATTACAATAGCCAGTTAGAAAGTACTGATTTACTAGAATACTAAGTGCTAGTCTCTTTAGCCTTACCTCCTACAAGATAAATCCTAACCTTGCTTATCTTTGACTTTTCTTTGGACAGATAAGGATACTTCAAAAGAAAGCACTGGCTTTCAGCTGATTAATGTGCTTATTTTCTAAGATATGTGATTCATTTAGAGCTCACAGACATTCTTGGAAATAATGAAGATGCTGGATTTGACATTTTCCTTGGCCAACCTGAATTTGTTTTTGTTTTTTTTTAATGTAAAATATATAAAAAGTGTATTAATGTGTATTAAAGAAGGTGTCTGTGATTGCATTTGTGTCATAGGTACCATATTGGGAACCTCAGGCATACATCAAAACATTAAGAGACATTGATGTAATGGACCACACAAGATGGCAGTTTGCCAAAATACCACTTTTGATGCCAGTCCTACTAGCTACTAATATGCAAGCATCATGCATCCAGCTAATTTTTCTGGCACACCATTGCAACTGCTTTGCATTTGTGGTAGTATTCAAACATCTTATCCTGCAAATGATGGCTGTTTTCTTTGACCTGCTAACCACAGGCTGAGAGATACCACTCCAATGAACTTTGTTTGATTACCCTGGGCCCCATCGCCTTCATAGAAATTGGCCTGTAATTGGCCTTGCTGTAGTCTCCTAACACATACTGAAGTTGTTGTGAGAGAAATAATAAAAACCTAGCAACATCTTGCACTTAGTTGCTCTCTTCCCCCTCCCATCTTTGAGCTTTAATAGATGTCTAATGCCTTTTTTATGTTCAATAAGACATCATTAGTTTAAAAATTAGCATCCTGAAGTGGATGTTTGCCACCAGTGGCTGACTTTCAACTGCCAGCAATATGACTATTTAGTAAGCCTTTAAAAAAATGTTTAATTTATCTTTGAATGTGCTCTCTCTCTCTCTCTCTCTCTTAGCATCTATGAAGAATACGCAAGATGATTCACTAGCTCAGAGCTTTCCAAACTGTGTGTCGCGACACAAAAGTGTGTCGCCACACACAGCGTGGTGTGTCGCCACACCACCCGGAAGCGGCGGCGCGCGCGTGCACGGTGGCAGCGGGAGCCACTGCCGCCGCTGCCACCGTGCACGCACGCACGGCCGCAGCCCCCCCGCGCCACCGCCATGCACGTGCGCGCTGCCGCACGCTCTCCTGTGTCGCCGCTGTGCGCGCGCCTCCCGCACCGCCACCATGCGCGCGCGCGCCGCCACTGCCACCGCACCACCACTAGCGTGTCGCCAGTGGCGGCACTTTGGAAAGCCCTGCACTAGCTGCTTAACACTTAAATCCAAGCAGGGTCATTTCATTCTCTCACTGGCTGTTCTTCCACCCATTTCCAACACAAAGTCTCTTTATTCCTCACCTTCCCTGCTTCTTCTTTGCTGCTGGAGGGCAAATGCTGTATCTCTTCATCCATGTCAGTGAGGCATAATTAGGAAATCAATTGGACTTGAGAGAGTGAGCTGGTAATAATACTCTATACCTTGCACATTGTAAGACTCTGTAGGGAGCATCTAAAGTCTGAGGGATTACTGCATGCATCAGGCACACTGCCAGGTACTCATCTTCAGGATCAATGTCTTTGGCCATCAGAATTGTGAAATGATACCACCAGAGATAAAGGGAGAGTATTGTATAGCAAGCCAAGTAGACAAGCTTAGTGCTTTACTAAAACTAATTTATAGGATAGCTTGTATACTACAATTATGATATGGCATGGGTGAGGAATGTGTGGCCTCTCAGGTTTGCTGAATTACCACTCTCAGCAGCTTCAGGTAGCAACCCTAACAGTGAGGAATGTTGGGAGCTGCAGTTTGGCAACAACTGGAAGGCCACAGGTTCTCCATCCCTGTTTTAGATGAGTCTGTAGTTTCATATTCTGCAATTCATCTAAATAGTTTCTGAGCAGACATGTATATGATGGTGCCATTACAGCCTCAGTTTTTAAAAAGGAAGCTTCTTGTCCTTGTGATACTGAAAGATGGACTGCTATGTCCCTAGATTTCTCAGTTAATTCCTAGATATGGAAGAACATAAGATCACCTGTTCAGCATGCTGTTCTCCACAAAGACCTACCAGATATCTCTGGGAAGTCCACAAGCATGACAGAGGTGTTATGGCCTCCTCCCACTTATGCTACTGGCACTGCACTACTTCTGATACTTGAGGTCATATAAATCCATCGTGACTAGCAGCTCCATAAATTTTTCTAATCCTGATTTAAATCCATCCCTACAACTTCTGGCAATGAATACCTTAGTTGAATTGTGTGCTGTGGGAAGAAGTGCTTCCTTCCTTGACTTCATTGGAAGATGTTCTAGAATTACAGTTTTTCCACTTTTTAATTGTATACATCTCTGTCACACAAAATAATTCTCACCAAATTCTTTACTCCATATTTTAAGACTCCCATGCCCGTTTTTCATCTCAAAAAAATACAGCTGTCTTGACATCTGAACATCCTTATAGCTTTTTGGTTTTGTGCACTGAGTGGGGCACTGATTGAGAAAAGGACTGAGAAGAGAGAGCAATAATCCTGTGAGCTATGGTGTAATTGTGTTATATTGAGGAGACAACATTTTTGGCCATATTCTAATTACATTAATGGAAAGTTGAGTGTTGTTGTTGTTGTTCAGTCATTTAGTCGTGTCCAACTCTTCATGACCTCATGGACCATAGCACGCCAGGCCTTTCTGTCCTCCACTGTCTCCCGGAGTTTACTCAAATTCATGTTCATTACATCGGTGATGCTATATAACCATCTCATCCTCTGCCGTCCCCTTCTCCTTTTGCCTTCAGTCTTTCCCAGCATCAGGGTCTTTTCAAGTGAGTCCTCTCTTCTCATTAGGTGGCCAAAGTATTTGAGCTTCAGCTTCAGTATCTATCCTTCCAATGAGCAGTCAGGGTTGATTTCCTTTAGGATTGACTGATTTTACCTCCTTGCAGTCCAAGGGACTCTCAAGAGTCTTCTCCAGCACCACAGCTCGAAAGCATCAATTCTTCAGCGCTCAGCCTTCCTTATGGTCCAACTCTCACAGCCATACATTACTACTGGGAAAACCATAGCTTTAACTATATGGACATTAGCAGTATATATAAGGATTGTGCACTGATTGAGAAGTACTTAAGATCTTGCATGATCATAGTACTTCACTGCTATTCATTAAAGCATGCATATCTTTTTCTCAAACTTCCACATGAGTGTGAGGAAAGATGTCACTGCCTTAATGCTTACATTAAAAATATTTGATTTATTAAACCAGCAAACCCCTTTTTCAGGCTCTCTCAGAAGCCCCCAAAAAAGATGTGCACACTTAAATGAATAAAAGGGAGGTGCTATTCTTGCAGGAGGTCCAAAACACTTTCTAAATCATTTTCAAAGCATGTAAACTCTAGCTGTATTATACATGACTGCATAAAAACAACAACATATGTTAAGGAAAGTTGCACAGAAAACTATTAGGAATAGCTTTGTAAAATACATATATGAAAGGTGTTCATTAAATAAAGATTAAAGCAAGAGCAAATGCAGACTTTTTTTGCTGGAATCAGTCAGAAGGAAACATTTGATGGAGTGGAATAAGAAATGAAAACTCAATTTGACATGGAACAGTTTTGGTTGTGGTACATCAGTAAGAACAACTGATGCCATTGCAAGAGATAAGAAGACAGGACAGTGTAAAAGTATAACTTTGTTGTAAACCGCCCAGAGTCCCCTTTGTGGGGGGAGATGGGCAGTGATAGAAGTTGGACAAATAAATAAATAACTGAACATTGTTTGAAAGACTGAATTGGAAAGAGCTAGCTTACCTTTCTTTTTCTTTTAGGGTATCTCACAATAGAGAAGAAGTGCATATCCAATGAAATTCTCCATTCAGTATTCTACATGGCTTTCAAACAATGAGGGTGCAAGATGTTAACCTACTATAAATAAAAACAGTTGTCACCAATATGAGAAAAGCATACAAGGGAAAAAAGATTTTAAAGTCTTTTTTTGTGTAATTTGAAATTAATCTGTCAAAGATTTTCTCTAGCACTACTCTGTTGTTCAAAATGACTAGGATAACTCATGGAAAACTTTCTTTATTGCAGAAAGAGGGAGGGAGGGAGGGAGGGAGTTTAAAAATTATTTGATAGAGGTTTTAGAATTGTGCTACATCCCTAACATAAGCAGAGTTGGAATTTCATGCTATGATGGAATTAGAATAGATTGGTCTCCCTGATTGGTGTGTGTTGTGAAGGCTAGACACTAGTTGAATCCCACTTAGCACATCATAATGATGATTGATTTGGTTCAGAACACTTCAGAAGATGCTTTCTTTGATTCAGCTTTGAATAGGAACCTTTTAACCTATTCTTACAAGCATAAGTGAGGACATGGCTAGTACTGGGCAGAGAAATTGTCCTGTGCTTTCCTGTACTATTTTTCATTCAGTATGATGAAAGAGAATGCACTTTAGAAGGACAATTACAAAACAAAACAAAACCAAAGATGGATTGTGAGGTTCTTGCCCATATTTCACTAAAGGGGGCCAAAGGGGGAGTGTGAGTATCCAATTTTTCATTGTACAATCATTTCTGCAGTGTCCGGCAGCCTTCTTCACTTCCCACACTTCAACTGAATCCTCAAAGAAGATTTCATGATGAAATTTCTCCCCATTGGCTACTTTGGTGGTAGTACCACCATTGTTACCAAAGGAGATACCTTAAATTTTGTAGAATTTCTTCTTCCAGTTAAACATTTGGAAAAATTGTCCATCCAGTTTCTTAATCTGTAAATTTGGTACAGAATTTATAAAGGATTCCTTTCTTCTCCTTCATAGAGAGGAGGTAAAGCTGAAGCGGGTTCTGGTGAAACTGGTGCTTCAAATCAGAATCCTCTAGTTAGAGGTCTTTGATGTGATCTGAAATCCCAGGTTAAAAGAGGACCACATACTGTATATCCATATGCTTCTTTTCCATTTAAGAAACATTGTTTCTTTGGAGGTGAGAAGGAAAGAATGTTTACTGACATCTCATTTCACTTGTAAAGCTGCACATTCCTTGGAGTCAGGTAACATCTTCACCTGTAAGGCAATCAAGTGCTGATAATCAAGCAGTATGTTTCTACTCATGAAGCATCCTGTCAGGCTTCAGCCAACAGCCAGGACTGGAACCAATTAGGCAAGCTCACAAGAATCCAAGAACTTCTGATATGTAATCCCTATTGAAGAAAGGTAAGAAGCCATAAAAAGACAATTCTAGCAACTGATGTTTCAAGAGCAAACTCTCTCTCTCTGTCTAGAAATAACACTCAAACCCTTTAGCTCCTCTTTTTCTTTCCCACCTTCTGCAATGGGCTGTCCAGGCCTCCTTTTGTACAAAGCCAGTTTCCATTTGCCCTTGCTTTTCCAATGTCAGATTTGCTACCATGTTGTTTTTCACTGACTGTGTGAAAACTGACTCTCACAAATCCTTTCTTGTGGAATCAAGATACTGACCTCATCACATTGCCGATTTGTGGAGATATACATGTTTTATAATACTCATGATTTCACACACTCCATTAGTTTTCTTCAGGGGGTTCAGAGAATACATGATGACTGAAAGAGTTGCTCATCCTCCATATCTCTCATGTGAATCAGCTGTTGCTCTTTCATTTTCAGACCTTCTGAACTGAACTGAACAGAACAGTGAGGTCTGAAGAAAATTCTATTAATGTTCATTGGAACATGAGTAGCTTATTCCATGCAGTCAAAGAACTTGATTAAACAGGAATTGCAACCATATAGAGAGTTCTGCTTGTATTTATGTGAACATGACTAGAATTCACTTTCAGACCTTGTGTAGAATGCGAAGGGAGAGATAATCATGTACAGCCTCATCTACCTAAACCAGGGCTTTCCAAAGTTTTCCCGCGGCGACACACCAACCGCCGTTGGTGTGTCACCGCGGGAAAACCTGGAAGTGCCGCCGTTGTGGCAGCGCGCAAAAACCCGGAAGTGCTGCTGCCGCTTTTGGGTTTTTGCACGCCGCTGTTGGTGTGTCGCCGCGGGAAAACCTGGAAGTGCCGCCGTTGTGGCAGCGCGCAAAAACCCGGAAGTGCTGCTGCCGCTTTTGGGTTTTTGCACGCCGCTGTTGGTGTGTCGCCGCGGGAAAACCCAGAAGCGCTGATGATGATCAGCGCTTCCGGGTTGTGTGGCGACACACCAGACTGTGTGTGGCGACACACTTTTGTGTCGCGACACACAGTTTGGAAAGCTCTGACCTAAACAATCATAACTTTCATGCCTTTGGCAAGTACCTGGATTTTGTGAAGGAAATATCTAATTAAAGAATACAATGTTTGATCACATTAAAATTTATTTTGGCATATATTTCTTGTTAGTTATTTCCATTCTCCTTTTTATTTGTGTCCTAATTAGTTCTATAAAATAAAGATTGAAAAAATACAAAACTTATAAATGCTCAAAATACCAGGGCATGTAAAATCTTTGAAATAATGCTGCCCTTGACAAAACTTTTAAATATGGCTGAGCAATTCTTAGAATTGACCATTTACTGATGGAGTTTCTGAATTTTCTGTTGGAAATGCTATGAGGTGTATATTTTATGCTACTTTGTACACACCATGACTTTAGGAGCCTTTCAGGCAGAGAGAAGGAGATGGTGATTTCTACTTCATAAAATGCAACAATCCTTTTGGTTGCCAAAATATATTGCCATTGAAAAGTCTTCCTCCCTCCCTCCCTTTTTTAATTGATTGATTGATTATGTGCCATCAAGTCGTTTTTGACTCCTAGCAACCACATATATTTTCTTCATGATGATCTGTCCCTAACCAGAAAGGGATTCTTATAAGCTTTTATGAAGAATGTTTGAAAAGTATATTTGGTATTTAAGTTAAATCTATCCCAGCAATGAAGTCATGCTTCCTTTTAAAGAAGAACTTCCACATGCAAACCAAAAAAACCGAAACAAAGCAATAACAAAAATCCCAGCCACTCATAAAAGTCAATGAGAAAGAACAATTGTGTGCATATTTTATTTCTAAGACAAGTTGGCTCCTTTAAGGTCTTATTCCAAATTCTTCAAACCCTTCAAGCCATTTCTGCTGTTCAAGCAAAGAAACTATAGGAATATCAAATACAGTTAAAGAATTTTCTGTAAGATTAGCTACCTTTCTCAGGATTCTTTGACACATTTCTACCAGGTTACATACCTAGATGCATTATAAGCAAAGTCTCCTGGTGAGATAAATGAGATTCCATTTCTTGCAGCCATTTGTCTAATCTCTTGCAGTCTTTCATACTTCTTTTCCCCATCACTTATATTGCTTATTCCCCCCCGCCCATTTTTCTAAATTAATCCCTGCTATAGCAACAACAGAAAAAAGAAGGAAGCTGAGGTTCTGAAGAGTCAAATACCTCCTGTATTTTTCCATCATTTGTAGATGATTTCCTGAATTTCTCTTCTGCATAGCTCTGCCCCATGTGCCCCGATCTATGTCTATCTATTGGAATTGCCATCTTGTGCTTTAAAAAATATTCTTTCTTTAACTGGCATTGGTCTCAGAGACAGCTTGGGCTAAGACAGTGGGTAGAGATTAGGGCTATGCAGTCCTTCAGTTAGGAAGGAGAAAAGGTGCTTTAAAGCGTGCAGGAGAGATCCAAGAGAGCGAGAATGGATGCACTCCCTCCATCTCGCTCCCGCCAAAGATCATCCATAAGCACGACCAATGCAGTCTCTGTCCCATATCCCGGCCTGAAACCTGACTGAAAGGGGTCTAGATAATCCATTTCATCCAGAATCCTCTGGAGTTGCAGCGCCACCACCTTCTCAACCACCATTTCCAAAAAGGGAAGGTGGGAGACAGGACGAAAGTTGTTTAAAACAGTAGGGTCCAGGGAAGGCTTCTTGAGGAGGGGATGAACCAACGCCTTCTTAAAGACCCCTGGAAACACCCCCTCCCCCAAAGATGTATTAATCATCGCCTGGACCCAACCACATGTAACCTCCCGGGCTGACTTAACCATCCAGGAGGGACACGGGTCTAGATGGCAAGTGGTGGCGTTTGCAATCTGGAGGATTCTGTCTACTTCATCAGGCCCAACAGGATCAAACTGTTCCCAGATAACAGAGTAAGTACGTGCCTCTGGCATCTCCCCAGATTGTGCCTCACGCTTAGAGTATAACTTGGAATGAATCTGAGCGATTTTGTCCTGCAGATGCTCAGCAAACTCTTCCAACTGGCCCTGTAAATGGGTCACTAAGTCTGTCCGACCCAAAAGAGATCTAGTAATCTTAAACAGGGCCGTCAGGTGGCATTCTGCGGACACAATAAGAGTGCAATAAGAGCGGAGAAATATTCACGTTTCGCCGCTCTTACCACCACAAGGTAGGCCCTAATAGCGGCTCTAGATTGTGTCTGGTCAGATTCAGTCCTCGTCTTCCTCCAGCGGTGCTCCAGACATCTCTTAACCCTCTTCAAGACCCTCAACTCCTCCGTGAACCACGGGGAGTGGCGGGTTGAACGAGGCAAGAGAGGTCGCATAGGCGCGATCCTGTCCAAGGTCCCGGCCGCCTCTTTATTCCAAGCTGCGGCTAAGACCTCCACTGGACCGTGCTGCAGATCTTCAGGTATAACCCCCAGCTCCCTCTGAAACCTCATTGGGTCCATAAGTCGCCGGGGGCGGACCAATCTAATAGGTCCAGCCTCCCTGCAGAGTGGGGTAGCACAAGAGAGCCTCAAGGTCACCAGGGCGTGGTCTGACCATGACAATGGGGACAAATCTAACTCTCCCCCCAGATCACATTGCCACTGCTCTGACAAGAAAACTAAATCTGGCGTGAGACCACTGTCTCGAGTCGGGTCCCGAATAATCTGCGACAGGCCCTTGGCTGCCATGGTAGTCATGAACTCCCGAGCCGCCTCTGAGGCCCGTCCCAGGGATGGCAGATTGAAATCCCCCAAAACCATAAGTCTGGGGAATTCCACCGCCAACCCCGAGATTGCCTCCAGTAGCTTGGGCAGAGAGGTTGCTACGCAGCAGGGAGGCTGGTATAGTAGCAACACTCCCAAATGTGCTTGGGAACCCAACCTGAAAAACAGGGTCTCACATCCGGTCACTTGTGGAGCAGCGCCCCTGGAGGCCATAAGAGACTCTCGGATGACAACTGCCACCCCTCCTCCCCTGCCCCGTTGTCTCGGCTGATGCCATACTCGAAACCCGGCTGGATACATTTCCGAAAGGGCAACCCCTCCTTCTGGGCCCAGCCAGGTCTCTGTTATACATGCCAGGTCTGCCCCCTCCTCCACGAGTAAATCGCAGATGAGGGGAGCCTTATTATTCACAGACCTGGCATTAAGGAGCAGCAGCCGGACATCAGGGCCCTCAAAGATCTGCTTACCAGGGCCTGGGTATGAGCTTGGGGGCCAGAACGACCACCGGTATTAAACACTGGGGGCGCCTTCCCCAACGATGGCCTGCCCTCCAGCTCCCGTCATAGTGTCCCTTACCCGTCACTACCTCAATCAAATTCCCCACCCCGCAGCCCCCAGAGTCTCCTGACTCAGACGCCTCCACTCCTGAGCCCCCGGAAAGCCTGGATTTGGGCAAAGGTCCCCTTCTCCATACATTCATCCTCTCAACTCAATCTCTCCTAGGTAAATGGCAGGGCCCCCAGTGCACCAGCTTCCGCTCTCGGCGCTGGCAAGCCCCAACCACCCCTACAATTCACACTCTCTCACTGTTCCCTTCTGTGGCCTCTCTCACTAGCCACAGCAAGGGACTCAAACACTCCTACCTACCCTGCCTCTCACTAAGGGATAGGTACTCTCTCATAACTCATACAATCCTAGTCCCCCCCTTGTCACTCTCACTTACAAGGGGGGCACCACACTCACACTAAGGGACCTCACAACCTTCTGCCGCCCTAATAGACTGGGGGTGGTCGATCCTCTACTTTATCCGTCAAGCAGATCCGATGTTAAATTAGATGTTAAGATAATTTAAAGACTATGATGACAAAGTCCACGGGTTTGTTATTTGAGACCATTCCTCAAAGAACCCCAAAGTCCGAGGAGGTCTAAGTCTGGCTCCCCCAGAGTCCATCAAACATTCAAGAGTCCCACTCAGATCTATACAGGCTTGCTGACAGGTTTGATCTGTTGTTTCGCCAGGTGGGGGGGTCTCAAGTGTTTTCCCAGCCCCTCCTGCAATGGGCCAGCCACGCCAGTAATCTTCCTGGGCCTCCTGGACTTCACCGGGGCCCATTAGGGTGGTATAAACTTCAGCCCACAGGCTGGACTCCACCGCAGCTCCAGCTCCAGCTCCAGCTCCAGCGCAGCTTTGAAAAAGCAGCCTGGGAAAAACACCGGCTCGTTACGCCAGGCTCTGCCAGGCCCCCACCAGACTCCACTGGGCCAGCTTGGATGTTGCCTTCATCTCATCACCAGGACGTCAGCTTGAAGTTGGCTTTAGGTGTTCAAGTATGAAACTTGTATTTTCCCTCTTATTCCAGGAAAAGGCATCCCATGCAGGGAATCTAGAGCATGCTGGCTCGGGAATTCTGGGAGTTGAAGTCCACACATCTTCAAGTTGCCAAGGTTGAGAAACACTGATCTAGAGTATGTGGAGGAGGAGGATCCTTGTGATGAGATGGTGACCTGCTTATTTTCAATTGGCCCAGAAGGTCTGTTGCTAGAATGTCCTCTCCATTTTGGTCACTGGCCAATATGCCTGTTCTGCACTATTGTTGTATCTGTGAGGGAGAGTGGAGTAGTGAAGCAGTTATAAAGTCTATAACTAAAAGTAAATAATTTAATTCACTGATTAATTTTTCATAGTAGCACATTCTTCATCTTTCTTGCAAATTTTCTATCTTCCCATCCTCTTTCACTCCAACATTTTTAAGCAAAAGATCCATTTGCCTCCCTTTTCTTCCAGGAACAGATATTGCCTTATTCAGGAATACTTCTCATTATGATTCAGACAGAAATCTTTTATCAGAGGCTATCAGAGCTTAGGCTCCAATTATTAGACAAGATCATAATCTTGATGCAGTAAACTCTCTCCAGATTTGTAAGCATGTTCTGGGAAAAGAAGTGAAAAGTATAAGTGTTGGCTACATTCCCAGGTTCATCATGGAATTTGTTCCACTTCAATTTATGTCAGTTTCCACTTGAGGCAATGAAGTTATCAACCATCACTTGATATGTTCCACAACATCTAAATTGAACTGAATTAGGCTGGAAAGTCACAGGCAACAAGTGCAGTATTTTAACTATTGGGATTATATGGTCCTATTTAGCTACCCCAACAACATTCAGGTAGCTGCACTCTGCACCAGCCACAACTTCTGCACCATTGTCAATATAGCCTATATGGCAGGGGTCCCCAACCTGTGGCCTGTTAGGAAGTGGGCCGCACAGCAGGTGAGCGGTGGTGGTCCGCGCGATTGGCTCCTGCCTGCAAACCCCACCCCCATCCGCACAATTGGCTCCCGCCTGCAAACCCCACCCCCCGTCCACGCGATTGGCTCCCGCCTGCAAACCACCACCCCCAGTCCGTGGAAAAATTGTCTTCCACGACTGGTCCCTGGTGCCAAAAAGTTTGGGTACCCCTGCTATATGGTATATTACTGGAATTAATTTTAGAAAATTGATTTTCTTGATCAAATTATTTTATTATGCATAACAGTAATTATTGTAACACAAGGGCACAGTGAAATACAATCACTGGCAAACTTTCTATAAAACTCTAATATCTTAGAAAAAAAAGAAAATATTGATGACCAAACTTTGTCAGGGCATGCTTGTTAAAACAACAACAGTGCTTTCCCTTTTGATCTTTGTTTTATTCTTTTCATCCCTGGTCCATTATATAAATTTTGATGTGTTCCTAAATTACATTCTGCAAGTGAAAATTGATTGGTCAGTGGTACTATTAAGATTATTTATTAGCAATTCAAGAAAATCTTAATTTCAGACTAGATGGAAATTTAAAGAGAGAGGAATAAAGGAGTAGAATAACTGTCAGCAATATAATGTGACATTAGACAAGACCTGTATCTTTAGGGTTGTGCAGAATATTGTCCCACTCAGTTTTCAAGTGGAAAATGCTGTGTCTAGTTGAACAAGTATAAGCAAGAAGTATGGCTGAGAAACACATTAAAAAAAAAATATCTTTGATAACTTCCTGCATTTTTTTCACAACCTGCTCCTGCTTTGAGGCCATTCTGTTTTCATGTCACGGATTTATTTCCCCTTCCTAGAATGAACCCAACTAGTCAGGGATTCACAGTAAATAGGATGTAAGAATAGAGATGACTGGGCTAGTGGCTCCGTTTTTATTTTTCTGCAGAATGGGATGAAACCTGCAGGCAAACTAAAACTTCATGAGGGAATTAGGGATGCTAACTTTAATAGAAAGATGTGTAAGGGGATTTAAACCATGTTCCTTTAAGTTCTCTTGCTCTTGGAATGTTCTCTGCAATTTTTTTCCAAGAAAAGTTGAGTGGGGGGGATCAATTTATAAGATTTACTGGTGAAATTTGTCCATTAGCATTGAGAATATTATTTTAAAAGCATTTGGATAGACAGGGAAGCATTATGATTGTGCTGGTATCAAAATTATTACATCGGGCAAGGGAACATAATATGGCTATATAGAAATTTGCTTATCCACATGAAAATGCAGATAGAGAGCCATTGGTATTCCTCTTTTTCTCCGGAATGCAGTAGAAATGGGAGTACAAATTGTATTTTAGTTCAGTTGAAGATCATGACATAAGGGAGAACAGGATTCTGGAAATGAACAACTGGCCATGTAGATGGTGCTGCCAAGAAGGGTTTTGTTTCCTTGACTATGAACTGCATTACTTACTTGAGAGATTCCTGGCAAGGGCTCCATCTCACGAAGACTGTGAAGGATGTGTTCAGCAGACACCTTTCCAATCTCATCAGGAAGATGTTAGAGAAAAAGAGAGAGTGTGTTGAAATCCCAGAATAGAATATGCCATCAAGACTGGGGGCAACAATATAGGAGACAAATGGAGAAGCAAGTGAGTGGAGGGGGAACTTAGAGATTGGCTGGGAACTACAACTGCAAAGTCAGTAGATGGTACCACTCCAATATTTCTACAACAATGCACTGAACATAGGAAGCAAACATGGAGAACTGGCAACCCTACACAGGAAGACCAATGTGATATCATAGGCATCACTGAGATTTGGTGGGTTGACGCACATAATTTCAAGGTTGCCCTTGAATCTTGGCCTCCTTATTTAGAAGGAGCAGAGTCAATAAAAAGTACATTGTTGTACACAAAAGAAATCATATGCCTGCAGAGAAATTCACAAATCAGAAAATGAAAATCCTGGTAAAAGTCTTTGGGTAAGAATAAAAGGAGAGAGAAACAAGATTAGTACCATCCTGGGAATTTATTATAGACTATCTGGAAGGAGACTGAGTGGAGTGCTATTTCCAGTTTGTATATTTTAGGTGACCATGGAACCATGGGAGGATGAGTCCACTTCTTTTCATGCACCATTGTTCTTTTAGGATTTGTCCTGTTTTGGTTAGATCACCGAGGATGTACCTTTATTCCAAAGAACTTACCACAGTTATCATGGACAAAACACAGTACAGCCAAAAAACCAAAAGAACTACTGTATTACAAGGAAACCTATAATCACATAAACACAAACCCAATACAGAAACTAGGTAACTGAATCAAGAAACTCCCCAGTGATTATTTATTAAAACAGGTTTTCACTAATGGATGGCATTTATTTCCTAATTATATTAATGTGTGGTTTCCTTTTATGATGTGATTATAATGTTGTATATTATCTTATTTTATTGTGGTTAATTCCCATGAGCACCATTTGTGCTGGAAAAGCAACACAGACACACATACTATGCCAACATTACAATTATGCAGAGATCAAAAGTCAAAATTTGATCTAGAACACATGTGGGTTTGCACATAGCACCTGCTGGCCATACTTTAAAGCAACTGTGATTTCTTTCTCGGCTCACATAGCTGCCCTTCACAGTTGACATACAATCACACCCATGTGTGCTCCAAATCCATTTTGCTGTTTGAATCCACATCCCCATAACTATTTATCCCTAATAAATGTGCTGGTATGTATTAAGGAACTTACGCTTTAATTATTTATTCACATATTTGTTAGATTTATATCCTGCCTTCCCCTCAAGAGTTAAAGGTGGCTTCCATGGGTATCCCCATTCATTTTATTCCCACAAACTATGAGATAGGCTGCATTGAGAGAGTGACTGGCTCAAAGCCACCAGTGAGGGTCCATGATTAAGGGTGGACTTGAACCTGAGAAATCCATCCCCTCAACCATTACACCACATTGGCTCTCTTTATGATTAATATGATGTGAACTTTACACAAGATCTTTAATATACCTTTATGATTTGTTATGAAACAAATCAGATTATATGGAGTTGTTGTGTTCCATCAGTCCTGACAGGGAGGGGCATAGAGAGTGTGGATAGAGCCACTACAGCTACCATCATTCTTTCCAGTTCTGCAGCAGCATAGAGAATGTGCGGCACTGCCATTACTGCTCCACTGCAGCACCAGTAAGAGTGTTGGTAGGCACACTTGATATGAAGGATACAGAAAAGAGCATTCCCTCACATTAATTTTTAATGTGCCAAGAGCATCAGTAATTCTACATAGATTGGTAAAGGCATGGAACAATTAGTGCAATGCCATGACTTAAAAGATGAACAAGAATGTGAAGACAAATTTAATTACATTAAAAAAGTTGCCTTCTTGGAAGTTCAATCATTTTTATGTGGTCTTTTTTCATAACTTTTTAACCCCCTCCCCCCAATGAAGTCCATTGCCAAAAAGAATAAAAGAAGAGATTTTTATTAAAATATTCATATACTGATTTATATCTCTACATGCACATCTAAAATAACTAGTATAATTTAAATAGAAATGTCAAGGTTAACTGCTGACAGAGAACATCAACATCTTTACTTTTTCTTGTTATACTTCTTCATCTTAACTGGATGCAGACTAGACAATCCTTCAAATAGAAGATGCCATAAAACAGAGGACTGACAAGGTGGACTTTGTGATACAATTTGGCTGATGTTAAACTACCGACTATTACACAATGAATAATCCTATGTACAATTTGTCTTTGCATGAAGAACTATTATCCATTGAAACCTCATACTTGGAATTTCAACTGCCACTTCAGTCCAAGTATAATAAAATTTAATAGCTTGTTTGGGAGGGAAATCCTACTTATCAAATCCACTATCCATTATTTGCTTCTCCATATAATCTCTAATTTCAAAGCTATCAAAGCTATCAAGATACTGCTTCATGTTGGGACGTGAATCTGTATTGGCTTTCCGGTCACAGTGTATCAGAAAATGATAGCTAAGTTTCTTACGATGATTTGTGTGGATGGCTTGTCAATCTCTCCTCCAAAAGTAATAAAGCAATACAGGGTGGATTTCCATGATTCTCATAAACTGTATTCATGCAATGGAAAACTGTAAGCATGGAGGGGAAGAGTAATGTGTCTATTGATCTCCCCGCTATTAACTTCTCCCTGTCTGCAGAGATTGCACAAATTATGGCATGTTCATTCATAATTATAATTTCTCTTCAGATCTTCCCTGTTGTGGATTTGGTCTGAAGAAGGAGCACTATGCTGAGGAGAAGAACCAAGCTTTATTGCAATGATCATTGGGTGTGCCTGCTTTACAAGAAAGAGGGACCCCAAACAATGGAAAAGCAAATATGTTTATAGAAGTTGAGGGCTACAAGGCAGAACTCCTAGGGATCTGATTTGCTGGCCAGTTTGGGGAAGCTAGGCAGGTCCTTGTCAAGTGTACCTGGGGTTAGTTCTATTGTTAGGCAAAATGGGCCTTTCAGGAGGGCAGCAGCGCTGAGGAAGTTCATTGTGAAAGGAGATGGAATGTTGAGGTCATTAGCTGATAGAGGATGGAAGGTTGGGGTTTCTCTAGGTTGCAATTTCCTCATTAGAGCTGCCCTTGGGTTGTGCTGTGAGCTGGTGAGCAGGCTTGTATTCTTTGGTTTAGATGGGATTGCAGGGGAACTTTGCCTGGGGCAGGGAGGGTCAATTTGGGTCTGATGGGATTAGGCAAAGAGATGAACTGGGTTTGACCCTGGTCATATCTAAAAGACAGGGAGGAAAAGGGTGCAACCTCCATTTTGTTTGCTAGGTTTATTTTCTCCACTACATTCCCCATTAGTATGGGGAAACTGGTTGTAAAGCCTGAATATGGTTAAAACTTGATACAGATCAAAATCTCAAGTGTAGAAGGAACTTTAATTGTTTCTTCCTTTCACATATAGCAAAATTCCAATCACTTAATTTACTGAAAACTCCACATAGCTGGTCTATATTATTTTGTACGTTATCTCATTCCATGCTGCAGATTAGCAAAACAACATGCATGGTGCATATAATTTGAACCATATTTACTGAGATTGCAGAAGTAGCTTGATAAAGATTAGATGATATTGTTGTTATCATCATCAATAACTTATCTCAGCCATGGAAACTCACTGGGTGGACCAGTCACTCTCTCTCAGCCCAACCTACCTCAGGGTTGTTGTTGAGGAGGAAACACTGTGTATGCTGCGTTGAGCTCTTATACAAAAGGTGGGATAAGAAAGAAAGGAAGGAAGGAAGGAAGGAAGGAAGGAAGGAAGGAAGGAAGGAAGGAAGGAAGGAAGGAAGGAAGGAAGGAAGGAAGGAAGTCAAACTACTTCCTAATTAGCTTACTCAAGCTACCTAAATACTTGGAAATGAAGCTTCATTTTCATGAAGTCAATGCTTATAATTAAATCTCATTTAAATATTTTGGTTACCTTCATGAAGTCATTAAAATTAATTATTGTCAAACAAGCATTTTAATCCTTAGTCTTTATTTGAAAACTTTATACTGTAAATAATATTTAATGAAGAAATACAGTATTATGCCTTAACAGAAAATTTAGTCTTTTATCTTTTCCCCACAAAGTAGTCCTGTTTCTTTTGTTAAAAATGAGAAGTTTCCCTCCCTTCATTCAGTTTATCTTCTGCTTCTTGGACCAATGGCCATTGTGTTGACTAATACTTGAAACTAGCAAAGTATGGTCCTTCAATCTGTCCTCCATCAAAACCTGATATATTCTGGATACCTTGTATGATTAAATTAGTTTGTTTCATTTCATTTCAACTTAATCCTGACTCCATTCCAGCTGGTTGCATGCTGAAGGATGATGATGCCCCACTTTGTGGGTGGTTATGCATTGAGAAAGAGGGAGCAAATACTAAGCGGGCAGGATGCCTGCCAAGGAGGTTTAAATAAAGTATGTCACTGAACCAGTTACATCCCTCCCTAGAAAGGTAACTTAGTAAGATGATGAACCTCACAGTAACTGGTTTCATGATGACATTACATGGAGAACCCTGCTTTATTTGAATGAAGCATTCTGTATTTGATGGGCTACATACATGCACTCATGCACACACAGAAAGCAACAAAGGGCTTTAAATTGGTCATCATATTTGCATAAGGACAGCCAATCCCAATCTTCATCACAATGATACAATGAGTTGTACTTCTATTTGAATGTGATCATTACAAACTGTAATCATTTTTGTAAATTTGGATTCTGGTGATACTTTAAGAAAGAAACTAGTCATCCAAAACCTTTGGGATTCTATAGTCACCAGAGACATATTCATAGGCAGCTTTGTTCCTTTTGGTATCTTTTTGGCCCTGAAAAATGTTTTAATTACTGCCTCAATTCACTGCCTGTAAAATGTGGCAGCAAAGTGAGGAGGGGAAGGAGAACCAGTTTGGTCTAGTGCAGTGATTCTCAACCTTGGCAGCTTGAAGATGTGTGGACTTCAGCTCCCAGAATTCTGGGAGTTGAAGTCCAGACATCTTCAAGTTGCCAAGGTTGAGAAACACTGGTCTAGTGGTTAAAGCTTGAGGCTAGAGACCAGGAGACTGTGAGTTCTAGGCATGAAAACCAGCTGGGTGACTTTGGGCCAGTTGCTCTCTCTCAGCCCATGACAACAGGCTCAAGCGACAAGCCGGTCAGTTAATTCCTGTCGCAACCAATGGATCAACATCCGGTTGATCTGAAAAAAGTGGACTCTGCACTTGCAGGAAAAACACTAGGAAGGAAAAAACAAAAAACAGTGAGGAGGGGAAAGATTCCACAGCAGAAATGTATTGGTTTCTCAGAGTAAATGTTATAATTGTTCTGTCAGGCAGATTTTTTGAGGTTGCTTGTATTATTGCTATGCCAATATTTTTCTGCATCTCTTAGCATACTCATTCAACTCAATGAAGATGAAATTGCTTTCCTTCCCCCTCACCCACCGCAGAACATTTTGGTGAAGTGAGATGTAGTTTTCTTTTTTGTAGGAAGGAGGTGACTGATGGATGCTCTATTTTTCATTTTCTGTCATGTTTCCAGTGATCTGCTGTTTCCTTTGCCAGCAGTGGTTTTAAGAGGCATCTGTATATTCTTCTGTGTCATGAAATAATATGTTGAATCTATGGGTGTTTCTTATACTGCATCTGTGTATCTTTGGGTGCATCTATGCCCTGGGCAGCATGTTTCTTTGGGTCATGTGACCAGAAAGGAGGAGGGAGGGGCAGAATGGAAGAGTCAGCAACATTCTAAGTTGCTGCTCAACACAAATGGTGCTCATGGGAATGTTTTTCTGGAGATTTTTTCTCAGCAGCTCTTGGCTGGATCTAGCCCATTTCCAAACCTAACCTTTCTTTGGCTGTCTTTTCCCACCAGACTAAATTTGGTCCCATTCTGTTCTCTTGGACAAAGAAACAGGCAGACACAATTTTTTTACAACATTATGTTGGGTTGGAAAGATTAAAAACGGAAGCCCTTTCATGAGGGGGTGGAGGGGTGGAGAGAGAAAGCCTTTTGAGAAATTGCAAGGCACATTTCAACACAGCATTAGTTTTTGGCTGCAGAGAATCCCTAACTTTTATAAACTGACAATGGATTCAGGGATTATAATCACCTGGGATGTAACCAATCCTTATGAGCAGATTTCCAGTCAAACTGACAGCAGAATTTGTGACTTCTTCCTCTGTTATCTGAAGAACCTGGCCAGGTCTGTTTGATTAAGTAACTGTCTAAATGTGTTCAGCCTCTACCACAACAGAAAAAAAGAATGACCTGAGGTGGTGGTTTCACCCCTTGAGATTCCCGTCAGAAGGCTCTGCTGAGACACAAATACAATTCCCCATGTTTTGAGAGGCAAAGCCTGCTCGTTGGTTAGAGGAAAAATCCATCTCCGTTGTCACTGCTAATGTCCAGCTCCAGGAAGAATTTGGGGAGGGGGCACCACAGCCTCTCTTAGACTGTAACCCTTGCCTTGTTTCATTTTCTGGATTTTAACTTGAAACCTGCCTTTAAATTACATTAAAAACAGCACGGACCATTGCTCTCCCCATTTTGCCTTCCAGCTAAAAGCTCTCTTTTTTCAGTATTGAGCCTGTTAAATGCAAGAGTGAAAGCTTCATAAATCATAAACAAGACGACCTAAATATGAAAAAGCCACCATGAGAGGGAAAAATGAGAAGACTAACAATCAGAAGGAAGGGCAGCGCACTGACTGTAGGTAAGTTATTTTTAACCAAATGAGCAGGATGCTGGTTCTTATTATGAAACAGAAGAATAAAATGATTGAAACAACTGTAATAAGAAAGAAAAAAACAGCTTTGGAGATGCAAAACTTGATATGACCTATCACTGTTGTTTCTCTTGTTCTCCTTTATAGAATCACAGAATAACAGATTTGTTGAATTGGAGAAGGCCATTTAGACCATCAGAACAACCTTCTGGCCAGTGCAAAGGTCCAAGCATTCTTGATACAGTGGCTGGTTTTGCTTCTCCACAAAGGAAAGTCCATTACCATGCTAGGACATGAAACTGTTCCAGCATTTAAGTAAATCTGTCATCTTTTTACTTAAAACTACTGGTCCATGTCCTACAGTGTGAGAAGATAGAGAATGAACTGCTGTTGATCTTCTTCTATATAACATCTCTTCTGATAATGAAAGACTACTTATTTTCCTCCATTATTCTCCTCTCCTCTCCTCTCCTTACTGTCCTTTGGAACTTAGTTATGTGGCACCCAATATATTAGCCTTCTGATAGCCCATTCTAATTTTTTTCTAAATCCATCTTAACATGTAATGCCCAGAAATAGACACAATACTTCATGTGGAGGCTCTGACCAATACAAAACAGAGTGGAACTATTACTTTCTGTGAGTTGGAAACTATACTTTTACTGATGCATCCTAAAATGGTGTCCCCCCCTCTTTTTTTTACAGATATGTCACATTGCTCAATTGTTGAATTTGTAATCAACTATACTTCCCAAAATGATTGCAATTACCAATCTAGGACCCCCATAATATACTTGTTCATTTAATTTCTTTTTTTCCCTTAAGTCCCTTACTAAATATCATATTGTTATTTCAATTCATTTCTCTATTTGGATTTTGTTTCTGTCTTCTGGGGTATTAGCCATCCTGCCCTATGTTGTGACTTCTGCAAATATGTTGAGCATTTTATCTATTTTATATTTTTCTTCTTTTGTTAAAGTGCTTAATAGAAATGTTAAAGAGCTTGGTTGCACTCTGGAACAATGGCACGGAAGAAGATCCATGATAGCCTAGCCTAGCCTAGCCCAGCCCAGCCCAGCCCAGCCCAGCCCAGCCCAGCCCAGCCCAGCCCAGCCCAAGATGGGGAGTCCCATGGCCAGACAGATAAGGTTGAGCCCAACCTTATCATGGCAAAGAGAGTTGGTGTAAAGCATTCTAAAGCCCTTAAAATGTTATTGGATTACCATAAATCATGCTAGCTAAGGCTGATGGAAGTGGAGTTGAAACCATCTGGAAGGACACAGAATGCCTGTACCTACTACTAAGAGGAGCAGATAGCAAGTGAGAGGGAGCATTGAGGGAGATTTTAACAGTCAAAGGAAAAGAGAAAGTTGAGCCTAGCATAAGAATATGTTTTTTGCCTTTCAACCTAGCAACAGAATTTCCATTTTGCATTTGACTGCTTTACACAGCTCTCAGGCACACATTCCTAAACAGAAACTTTGTTTCACTATGCATCTGTTTTCCTACCTCACCTGTCAGAAGGTACAATGGATTCCATCATCGACAGAAATTGTGGCTGTCTTTGTTCAAATGGTTGGTATTCCCATGGCTTGTCATTTGACATTTTCATATGAAGGCGCACCTTTTACAGGTGATTCAGGAGCAAGATAAGGACTAATTGAGAATTATTATTCCTGTTTTCTGCAGTGTCTATGGTGGTCTGGAAAACACACACTCCACCTTTTATGATTATGACTGTAATAAATCTATGGAATGTGGATGATTCATTTCCATACAGGAAGTGTTTTTGGAGTAAATTTATAAACTTACTCAGGGCATTATCTGTATTCTTTGTAGTCTAGAGGACTCGTGGAGTCAAACTGTAAAAGCACAGAAACATCATTAAAAATGTCTAACACACATACGTTTCTAAGAGTAGAATTCTATAAATGTAAAAGTAATTCCCAGTGGTTGTACAGCACAGGTAGTGAACTTGTGGCCCTGTTGATGTTGCTGAACTACTACTTCTACCTTATGCTGGTCTATGACCATAAGAAAGATTGATTATGATATTCCCAGCATCCTTTGCCAGAGGTTCCCCCTCCCTCTTTCCTGGTATATTGGATTTCAGCCTAAGTGAGTTTCCCTAAGAAGAAAACAGCCTTAACTCACATCTCTGCAGAATGAGTTGATTGCTTCCTATGTTCTCAGATGATGAGAGGCATATATTTTGAATATTGCCTCATTTATTATTTCCAAACCCATCACATTATTTTTATTATTAACATAAACATCTGCTTTCTGTCCTAGTAAAGGTGAAGGTTCTCCCGCACAGTTGTGTCCGACTCTAGGGGCTGGTGCTCATCTCTGTTTGTTAGCCGAAGAGCCAGCATTGTCCGAAGATGCTTCCGCGGTCATGTGGCCAGCATGATGTGCGTGGGACACTGTTACCATCCCACCAAAGTGGTACCTGTTTATCTACTTGCATTTGCATGCTTTCGAATTGCTAGGTTGGCAAGAGCTGGGGCGAGTGCGGGAGCTCACTCCGTCACGTCCTAGTATCCTCACTTAAATCTTCCAGGTCTTGCTGATAGTTTGCCCTCATTCCAACCTCTGTAGGCAAAACCACATTCCTACTGCCATGTTATGAAAACAGCCAAGTGTGCTGAAAGGGAAGAGAAACAGCTGAAAGGAATAGTCTGCACACATTGATTGACTCTGGTGTTGCCAACAGTGGAGGGTTACCCAACTGTGAATAATGACCACAGCAGAGAAGACAAGATAAGCACAATAAATAAGATTGAAGCAGACACATAGCATATAAAAACGTCATCTGCACAATGCTGGCTGTTAAATTCATTCATTAAAGAGTGATGAAAGTGCTGTTTAAATAGAGAGAAAAGCTATGAAGAGTTTAATAACCTGTATTCACAAAACCAACCCACTCATTTTTCCCATGGGCCTCTGTATGCTTTCATGCCAATATCCAAGATGATAATGAAGTATGCCTTTCAGCCTGGGCTTAACCATTGGTAAGGCACATTATGTTCACCAACATTTAACAGATAAGTTTGGGCAAGGGTGTGTGTGTGTGTGTGTGTGTTTGTGTGTGTAATGATTGAGGAGGATATTACTCTTTATTTGGATATATTTTCTAAACAGAGGAGATAATGCCTCATGTTGGCCTAAGACCATACCCTCCATCGGTCAGAAAGGAAGCTAATAAATGCCTAAAAATGTAAAGTTTCCCAGAAGAGGTTACAAATGTTAATTGCAGAAAAATGAGTTGTCAAACTGCATTAGGATCCATCAAGAGATTCAGTTCAATTTCCTGGGGATTAAACAAGAGACAAAGGCTTCTTATCAAACTACATGGTTAATCAGTTGATCAATCTCTGAATGTCTGTGTCACTCTAAATGACTGTTTTGTCAATATCTACTGTCAGAACTTCATTATCAGTGTCTCTACCTTTTATATGTCATCATGTCCTTCTGGACATACTATCTACATTCCTTCCACCCATCCACATGGAGACATTCACTCTGTTTCAACTTCATATTCCATGCATCTGAAAAAGACTATGCTTAATTGAATTTATGTCATAATAAATGTGATAGCTTCTAAGTCACCCCTAGACTGTTGTTTTTGCTTTAAATTGCACATTAAAAAGGGGTGGTTTTGATCGCATGGTTATGGCCACGATCTTGACTTTTTGGCCCCCCTGCAGACCTCCCTGCTGGATACTAAGCATATGAATAATGGGTAGAAAGGGAAATGCTAAAAATTCTCTGCTTACTTTGTTGCTTTGCCACAAAGAAAGAGAGGTGAACTCTTGCCTTGTGGTGGATGAACCAGCTTATGGTTTCTCCTGCATCAGTAGATAAGGGCTAGTTCTGGTTGATGCATGAAGAATAAGCGTTTGGTAGCCTTATCTTAAGACTGTCAGTCAGATGAAAAATGCAAAGGGCCATGTGTCATATAAGAACTATTGTTCATTAAAAAAAAACTAGCAAACAGGGGTGTTAGCCTATCCCACTCTTTAATACATTTTGATGTGTGTGTGTCTATGTATTATATGTTATTTTCCACATAGTCTAGAGCAGTGTTTCTCAACCTTGGCAACTTTAAGAAGTCTGGACTTCAACTTCCAGAATTCCACAGCCAGATATGCTGTAATTTATAATTATTTATTGTTTTATATGCTGTACTTTGATGTTTTATATTTTGTTTTAATCTATTTTATTGTAAACCGCCCAGAGTTCCCCGTTGGGGGAGATGGGTGGTTATATAAATTTAATTAAATAAATAAATAAAATAAAATAAATAAAACACAACCTGTACACAGGTGTTTACTGCTCCTATCAGTTCCACTCCCTGCCTTAAAAGGCAGGTTTTAACATTCAGTCCTCTTGGAAAGTTCAGTCTCTTCACATGATCAAGTTTTTATTTCCATCAAAATCAAGCTGCGTTTTCTCTGCTTTTAAAAATTTTAATAGTCCCTTGTTCTCTTTAGCTACATTCTTTGCAACTAATCTTTTCTTTATATACACATTATACAATCTCTTTCTTTCGCCCTCATTTTTGCAGCAATCATTTTCTTATATGCATTTTCCCTCATCCACAGCCTGTTTTACTTTGCCATTCCACCAAGCTGCCTTTTTCATATCTACTATTAGCGTAATTTCACTCGCCTCGATGATATTCTGCAGCATAATTTTTTCACTTTTTTCCAAGCATCTTCCATATTCCCTTTCCTTCCATCTATTTTTCCATTCATTTTATTGGGCACTTAGTCGGTCTCTAGACCAGGTCTTTCCAAAGTGCCGCCACTGGCGACACACCAGCGGTGGTGTGGTGGCGGCGGCGGTGCAGCGGCGGTGCGTGCGCGCACGGCGGCGGCGCAGGAGGCGCGCTTGCGGCAGCGACACAGGAGGGCGTGCGGCAGCATGCGCGTGCACGGCGGCGGCGTGGGGGGCGTGCGGTGGCGCGGGGGGCATGCGGCGGTGCGCGGTGCGTGCGGTGGCGCGCGGGGGGGCATGCGGCGGCGCGCGGGGGGGCGTGCACCGTGCACGCGTGCACCACCGCTTCCGGGTAGTGTGGCGACACACCACGCTGTGTGTGGCGACACACTTTTGTGTCGCAACACACAGTTTGGAAAGCTCTGCTCTAGACTATCTTCCTGTAGTCATTCTACTTTCAGCACAGTGTCTTTTACTTCTTTGCTTTGGTAATGTCCATTTAACTTTTGAGTTAACTTTTGATACTACTAAATCTTTGTTGATCCCACATTCAGAAACTCTCATCACCCTTGCATCCTTCACTCCCTTTTTTCATCATAAACAATAAAATCAATAATGCTTTTAGGTTTGCAGTACATATATATTGAAATAAACGTATGCTTAAACTATTAATTTGAAACGTTCATATTCAAAACTGTCATCATTCTAATTCATTCTTGTATATCCAAATGGCCTAATCACTTTTTCTATACTCTCTCATCTCATTCCCATCCTTCCCTTCATATCACTCAACAGAGGGATTTTTTTCTCCTGGATCACATACATTCAGAATGTTATATTATTTCCCAAAATCATCTCTGGTTCTCTGGAATGTGACATGCAGATATTGCCAACCAATCAATTCCTACTTTCATGTGCACACACAGCAACCTAGCTGACATGAATTCATTCTTTCTGACATGAAATTTATTGCATGTATGTATTTATTACAACAATATGTATGCTGCCTACTCATTGCACTCTAGGGGGCTTACAATATTAAAAACATAAACATGCAATACAGTAGTAAAAATTTAGTCCTTTCATTCATAATTAACCCTGCATCTTCACTTCCTTTTAACTCTACTCCACAAGATCAGGCTATCATCATCCAGTTCTTTTACATTCTTCCCCTTTTTCTTCATTTCTTCATTTCACAGAGATGCGTGATTTTATTTGTTAATTCATACCCTTTACCATGTATTTGTCTTACATTCCAAACTACAACCATCTGTATACCAGTGTCTTCACCAGATGGGCCCAGAGATTTCACCTTTGTCTTGGTTAATGAAGGCTTTCACATAATAACATATGGTAAGATAGAGAAGGTATAGGCTAAGCCACCAGCCTCAGTCTTACAGTACCTGTGCTGCCACATCCAGCATTCCTTGCTAATAATAAGGCCATCCGAATAAGCCAATGAGTTCTGCATTTGTTCAGTGATGCTGGCTCTCTACAAGTAATAGAAAACCAGGGGGTGGAGATTAGAATGGAGCATAACATTTGGTTGCAAATCCCGGTTGTGTTTGCAATACCCTAAATTCCAGAATTTGAAAAACAATTGATGATTTTGTAGAAAACAAATAATAGCTCTAACTTATTAAACTATTAGCTGGGTTTTAGTTATATGCAAATGGATTTCAATCCAATACTTTATTACAAGACAGACAGTGAATTCAAAATGTTAAATTAGAGGAGTTCCAGGAAGAAATGGTGAACTGACGATGGCTCCCCTAAAAGTGGAGCCGATGACTGCAGTGGAATGAAGAGCTGGACAAAGAGAGGACTTGAGATTGCCCACAAGCGCTCCAGACTTGCACCTCATGAGGAGACTGCAAGACAGCAGCCTCTGGTGGGTTTAGAGCTTTGGGAGACAAGGGAATAACTATCTTGCTCAAACCGCGGTTGGCACCTTTAAAAGGACACTGGGTTTGCATTCTTCCTTTTCTAATCACTTTCGGAAATTGCTTGCTAACTGCTTTTCAGCTATTAGGAACCTTTGGATCAACAAGTTTTACAGCACCGGGTGAGTTTCCTTCAAACCTTAACGAAAGAAGCTTTAAATACAAGTTTAAGGACTTAATTTTTTTCTCTGAAATATACAGCAAAAGTGTAATTAGAACTTTGATTTTTGAAAGTTACAAATGGACTAAGGGTCCAGATAAATTTGAAATAAGATTTTGGAATTAATTATAAGAATCCTTCCCATGGGAAAATACTTTTGCTTTGAATTCTTTTTAAAAAAACATGATAGGATGAGGATTTGAAGGATGGACACTAGAGGGAACTAGAAGGAACTAAAGGTTACAATGAAAGAGAAGAACACTTAAATATGACTTACTAATACAGAATGGAGCAAAATATTTTAACATTTGACATACTGAAGGATATTTTTGAACAATGGACTCAGAAATTAATTTTAAGAGTGTCTGCCTCTATAGATAGACTGTATTTAAAAGATGTAATGGAAGGGGAACAGGTTTTACCAGAGAAGATTGAGAATGGTCTGAAAGTGGATTTAAAAATGACAAACTACAAGAATGATATGGAAAAAGATGCTACATCGGACATACAGAAGAAAATGGTTGATGTCTTAATAATTAAAAGGGATATACAAATAACAAACCAAGAGAGTGACCTCGATAATCTTCCTATATGGGATTTACAAAAGAGGCTTGGTAAAGTTTTGAAGAATTTTGTGAGAAGGGACAAAGAAAAAATGAAATCAAGTTTTAGGACATTATTTGAAGGGACTAAAGATCAAGATTGTTAAAAGTAAAAGGAAGGAATATACAGTTGGCTTATTTGATCAAGGTTAAAATAGATACATTTTTATCTCTGGTAACCCTTAATGGACTTTTGCTGATCAGGACTGAAATGAGGTTTTTAAGGATTTGTTTATAGATAAGAGATGGGATATGGGAAGAAGAGATCATTTGTTGTATTTTAAGAGAACGTGATGTTACTAAAATTGTTTATACTTGTTGTGATGAAGGGGGAAGTCACTTCTTTATATATTTATTTTCTTTTTCTTTACTATATTCTTTTTTTCTTTTCTATTTCTTTTTTCTTTTCTTTTAATTTTCTGCACCTATTTTCTTTTTTTTTTTTTGTATTAGTTTTTTATCATTCTAGTTGTAATTATTAATAAAATTACTATTAAAAATCATTAATTAGCTAGCAGGCATATTTCTCTACGTGCAAAGAAATTATTTGTGATGTACTGACATGATAGCTGGGATAAAATTGGGAGAAGAAACCTATTTCTTCCTTCTTCACTTCCAAAACTATAGCAGCTTGATAACATTAATTTAGAAAAGGATTGGCACAAAGATGTTATCTATGTGAAAAGCTACTGGAGCTCAGAGAGTGTCTCCAGCAGAATCCTGCCTGGTATGTCCATTTTGTTAAGCTACTTGGAATGGCTATTTAATTAGAATTAGAATTAGAATTCTAATTAGAATAATAATGCTAATTCTAATTGTCATTAGAGTTCTTTCTGTTCCTGCTCATTATTGTGCTATAGAAGGACTTTCTATCTGGCATTGAGCCTAAACATCATTGGGGATCTCCATAGACACATGCTTAACCAAGGACCTCCTGGAGTCCTTGGCTCTACTCTTTGTCCTTTTTCCTGCTGCTGGCTATTCATCCTAAGCCTAACCTTTCTGACTCAGGTGCAGGAGACAGGAAAAGCGGCAGTGATGTTGGTCTTTCCCTCTTGTAAAGGTAAAGGTTTCCCCTGCACAGTCGTGTCCAACTCTAGGGGCTGGTGCTCATCTCCGTTTCTTAGCCAAAGAGCCAGCGCTGTCCGAAGATGCTTCCATGGTCATGTGGCCGGCATGATGCACACAGAACGCTGTTTCCTTCCCACCGAAGTGGTACCTATTCATCTACATGCATTTGCATGCTTTCGAATGGCTAGGTTGGCAAGAGCTGGGACGAGTGCGGGAGCTCACTCCGTCATGCGGGACTAAGGATTCGAACCTCCGAACTTGTGATCTTCTGATCAGCAAGCCTGGCATCTTACCTGCTGATCCATCGCGTCCCATGGAAAAGCAGCAGTGATGTTGGTCTTTCCCTCTTGTAGACCTGAACAAAGAACAAGAGAGGAAGCAAATAGATAGGAGTGCCAGGTCCAAGTCTTCACTTGAACACAGAGCTCTCTGGTGACTTTGGCCTTGCACTCTCTTTCAACAGGCTGTTGTGGAGTTAAAATTAGAGAAAATACCACATCAGTATGAGTACTTAAGGCTTTATTCCAAGGCAGCATGAGAAAATAACATAATAATACAGCAATCAGAGGATATTCAAGAATACAAAAAGATACATGAGAATGTTCTCATGCTCCTTCTGCCAGTCAGAGAAATCCAAAGAGATGACGGCAAACAGACCACAGCCAGCAAATATGCAGCACTCTCCCAGTCAGGTCTGCATCAAAGTTCCATGTTCTTTGGGGTGGAGGTGTGTGACCAGCTTATATAGGCTCTCAGCCATAATTAATTACACCCCATCTCACTTAATTTTGCCAAGAACAAGGAAGATAAGTCTATCTCATCTTGTTCTTGGAATGCTGTGCCTATTCCTGTCAAGAATAAGATCATCATGGTTAAGGAATATTTGTTTATACAAACTGGCAATAACATAATCTCAAAGTTTTGGACTGAAGTTGAGAAAGATCATCCTACTCTACACAGGTGTCCCATACCAAGGGCAGGATAAAACAGAGTATAACCTCTTAGTGGTGAAAAATAAATGCTTGTTTAATTCTGTAATACATACTTTATCATTACATGGGGATATAAAGTTCTACCTGTCATGCACCTAAGGGGAAAAGGTATACACCACTATCCAAGTCCTCCTGGCTAATGTTCTGGTGAAATCACCATCACTACAATATATTCAAGCAAGCAGTAAATGAAGGCCAACTTTATATACTTGGTTGTTTTCCCCTCCTAATTTTCTTCTTTCAGCCGCCCTGGGAAGGAGGTTAGCTATGGATAGAGAATTAATCCAAGGTGACTTTCATGTCTGAGAAGGATTTGAACTCTGATTTTTCTAAGTCTGCTCCAATCATTGCATCACATCAGCTATCCACACTTGCATATTATCATTCTTTGTCAATTCAGTGTACCACCTAAAATTCTGGCAGATTTATCCAAATTACCAATTATTTCAATCAAAAGCAATCTGTTGTATGTTTCATCTGAGGTGCTTTCAATGTTTTCATGCTGAAGCAGCTGTCATTAGGCATTCCTGCAGCATCTGCAGTCTCACAATATTTTAAAATGCATACATCATAATACTGCTACATCTGTTCACCATCATTAATCCCATGATGCAGTGTGACTCCAATCAAATAAGCAGACCGAACAAATGGGCTTGCACAGCAATCCATAAACCCTACATTCTGGGGCACAAAGTATAAATATGCAACAAAGGTGGATGGGCATTAATGCATTCAACATAATTTGTCTCCAGAGTTCAGGCTATGTTTATGACATTATTGATGTAGTTAAAATGACACCATCTATGGACAATAAGGAAGGCTCAGCAAGCTTTGAATAATCCCCAGGTTTGCAGAAGCATGTACGTGGGTATACAAAGAAGGAGGGAGGGAGGGAGGGAGGGAGGGAGAGAGAGAGAGAGAGAGAGAGAGAGAGAGAGAGAGAGAGAAAGACAGAGATGAATCTAAGAGAAGGAAATACAGAAACAATCCACTGAGGACTGAGCTTGTTCAGAGGACATGGATTATTCATTGAGAGAATAGAAAATATGAGGAGGGGAAAATGAAATGAACAGGCTCCATTCCCCTTGCATTTGGGGGAATCTATTATCTGGCTCCACATTGAAACAAAATCAGCGTTCATAGTCATTCTCTAAAATAAATATCTTTCAGCAAATAAAAAAATTCTACCTTTAAGGATTACCCTATTTTGGTATTATTATTAAGGGACTTCATTTGTGATTTGAATTATTTATGGAAATCCTTTGGGTCTGGCTTCTATTTTTACATCTGTTTGTGAATACCAGGAAACTGACATTTATTGATAAGAATCTAACCCATGTACACCTGCTTGGAAGGAAGGAAGGAAGGAAGGAAGGAAGGAAGGAAGGAAGGAAGGAAGGAAGGAAGGAAGGAAGGAAGGCCCTTTCACTTAGGATTTCAATGTGCATTCTTTCCTTGAATTCTACAACTCATTCGCAAGGGAAGCTTTTGTCTAAATACAATATTGATACCCCCTCTCCTTCTCCCCTCTCAGTCCACCATCCTTTTAGTTTGCAACAGACATCACAGTAGCTCTGCAGCATTAGTAGGAGCAAAGATGGAAATACAAGTGAACTGATATCCATTAAAGTAATAGAAATATTTCATTAGTCCCATGTAAATCTTGGCTATTTGGCAGGATCAGTGAAGAATGAAAGAGAAAAGAGAAGAGCCAGGACACGTTCAGACTGGAAAGGAAACAAGCATTTCAAATGGCTGCTTCAGACTGAGGTTAGTGAAAGCATTCAGAATCCAAACTCTGAACATACTTATTTGAATCTGTACCTCCTGGGCTGACATACAGATTGGAATCTAAATCCCTTTGAAACTGAAAGATCTGAAATGGCCTAAGAGCTGCCTTTAAATATTTAAAAGTGGTACAGGTAAGGTCTAGAAAGGCCTCTCAATTTACTGCCAATTTATCATACAGATAAGAAACATCTTCCCTGATAACCCCACTTTACCCTATGCACCTTCTGATACAGCACTTATACAAGATGTAATTTCCCAATATAAAGCCAAGTCTTAGATCTCCCTTTGGCCATTGGGTCATTCCTTAAAGCATTAGGGTAAACAAGCCATCCCTTTGAAATCTGTGTAAAGTAATAAATCCTTGTTTGCAGGATTACCTGTCAACACAACCTAAAACAGTTTATTATGTCTAATTGTAATCTAAAACTTTTATTCGAAGGTCCAGAGCTCATACCTGGGTATTTTTGGCTCATTAACCCCTCTGTGGGATGTGAGTCTCCAACCCAACACATTCATGCATGCATACAACACACTCAGAAAGAAGTAGGTAGAACTTCTCCCCTATAAAAACCTCAGTGTATGTTTAGATGGCAAGATACAAACAAAGAATATGTTTCAGTATCTTTTACCCGGTTAACCTAATGACTTCTGCAAGATTACATAATAAGCACACAACTTATAAGAAATAGGAAAATCGGTACATTACAAGCATAAGAATATACCTAGGGGTGGGTACAAGAATCAGATGGCCAACCTGCTCTGTAGCCATCCAACTTGCAGCCTTGACTGGAAAGGTAGAAAGAGTGATAGGTAAAGAAGAAAAAGAAAAAGAACAGCTGGATATTCAGTGGAGAGGGATAGGAGGTAGACGAGGGTAAAATCGTTCTACAAAGCAGATGGTAACATGGTCCTCATTGCTTTCCAAGCCCCCTTGGTTTTGATTATCTCTGGTACACCCTTTTCCTGGACCCCCATCACTCCACTCAGCTTGAGATTGATTCCTTCAGGCAATGTTCTAAATTTGGGTCTTTATGATTGGTAGAAGATGCTACATTTCTAAATTTCTGGTATTCAAAGCAATACATTGATCCAAGTGTGTCCTCTTTTGACCTTATCCCATTAGCCCTCTGTTGACATTGGCCAGGTTCCTCATTTCTCATGAGCCCTTACTTTCTAAGACTGTTCCAACATATTTTATATCATAGCCTCAAGCAATGTAAGAAGGACACAGGAACATAAACAGAGCAACATTAACTTGTGGAACAACTTCTTTTCTATTAAACTACCAAATAATAATAATAACAATAACAGCAACAACAAATACAACAACTCAGTCCTAAACACAACAAGATTATACATTTTACATCTATTAGCAGTGTTAATCAAATTCTACAGTACCAAACAGAGTCAGGACAGAGAATACAATTATTTTGTATTGTTCTGTCTTTTATGTTTTTCTATCTATTCTTGCACTGTTTTAGTTTTTCTTGTTTCTTTTTAGACTTGTATTCTGTCTGTTCTATATTCTGTATTTTGCATTTTAATTATATTTTGAAAAAAAATTAATAAAGCTTTATTAAAAGATAAAGGACAGAGAATACAATTCAGGCATAAGCAGAATTATAGACTGATACAATGATCACTGAAAAGAACTTGAATGTACAGCCAGCCCTAACAGTACTAAATATATCAAAAAAGTATTTTATATGAGGATGTCCTTATCTGGAAAAAAATGTAATAAGATGGAAGTGATGACCAGTGAACATATGAAGGACATTGCCAAGGTTGGCTCTGTAACTTCCACTGCAAATGGGAATGAAAGCAAAAACAGCATTCTGTTAGCAACCTGACCTCTGTTTCTCATCTTCCTCAGTAGACATGCCATCACTTTAGAAACTGAGCAGAGAATATGGCCACCACCATCAAAGAAAATTCTTCAAAGTTTATATTTTATGCTAGTAATGAAGAAATGAAAGTTTTTAAAATTAAAGAAAGAGCAAATTATCAACTTAATATGGAGCATAATATATACTATACTTTTGTAATCATGTTGTTATATCCTGAAGAAGAGGCCAGTAGCCTACATCTAGCAGGAAATGAATAAGCTAATTTGAAGAAAGGCTGAGCAGTAGACAGTTCCTTTATTCTGGCCCATCTAATGAACAAATATTGATTTGAAGAAAGTGAATCTTTTTGGAGCCATTATGTATTTAAAGACAAGCTTTGATATAATAAGTAGTGGACAACTTTGAGAGGAATTTGAGTCATTAGGATCAATCTCTATATTGATGTTGTTATTTCAATTTCTTAATGGAAGAAAAGGAATACTATATATCATGCGTTTCAAATAAATAAATAAACTACTTAATGATAATGATGATGCTAAATAACTCTACCATGAAAAGCAGAATGACCCAACTTTTCCCCAGCTTTTTCCCATCCTTAGTTTCCCCTTCTACCACCTGTTCTACAGTACATTGTAATTTCTATGGACTTAGAAGAATGTTTAGTGAGTGTTATACCAGATGGAATGGTATGTGGGAATGACTTAGGGAGATGGGGCAAAGAGATGCTGCCTAGGGAATGGTCAGATAAGAGACAGCATAGCCCGCAGCTGCACAGTCGGAGGAGCAAGAGGCTCAGAAGGGACCCTCCCTAAGTTCTCAGGCTGTAAAAGTGACAGCGGGAGAATTGTACTTTGAGACTTGCAAGATTCTGTTAATGTAGCTTTACAATAAAGTAGAATTAGCTTATCTGGTCATGTTTACTGTCTGGTCTGCCTGGTAAGGCTGACATCAATCTTAAAAGTCTGAACGTACAATTTTTCCGCTGTCACCTTTACAGCCTGAGAACTTAGGGACGATTCCTTCTGAGCCTCTTGCTCCACCCACTATCCAGCTGCGGGCTATGCTCTCTTATCTGACCATTCCCTAGGCAGCATCTCTGGGCCCAGTCTCCCAAAGTCATTCCCACGTACCATTACACCAATTAACCACTTTGTTAGAAAGTTTCTCTCAGTACCCATGTGTTAAGGAAGTTCTCCACAAGTGTATAGCAATTTTATGTAAGGAAGGACTCCACGCCAGACAGGGTTATTTCTTCCTTGGAATTGCTCTAGGCCAGAGCTTTCCAAACTGTGTCTCGCAACACAAAAGTGTGTCGCCACACACAGTCTGGTGTGTCGCCACACAACCCGGAAGCGCTGATCATCATCAGCGCTTCCGGGTTTTCCCACGGCGGGAAAAACTTTGGAAAGCCCTGCTCTAGGCATTTGCACTCATTTGTGTGGAAAGGTTTCATGGCATGGAACTGTTTCCATTCTGGCATAGGTATCCACAAGAGAAGCAACAGGGGGTGCCCCTTACATAGCTGCAAGTGACAATGTGATGCAAGTATGAAAGGGCAGAGCTTGTACAGTGATACTACAATGCATGTTTTGCTATTTTAATGTCATTGTAGTTAGGGGCAGGCACATGTGCATATTGGGCTAACAGTGGTTGTGGATATCCCTGCGAGGGACAGTAATAGAAGTAATAGAAGGTCTACAGCATGTAGCCTTGCAAATCCATATATATATATATATATATATATATATATATATATATATATATATACACACATACACACACACACACACACACACACACACACACACACACCTAGTAGAGAAAAGATGAGTTTTGATAAAAGCAATTTTTGATAAAAGCAATTTACCAGAAATCAATTGTACAGACAAAAATCTTAAACCCTTTTAAAATAGACCTTTGGGATTCCATGGAAGATCTTAAAGATCTTGTTAAGGAAATTCAATTACAGTTTTGGCAATAAGCAATTAATCAGACATGGCAACTTAGGTATATACTAGATGTGAAAACAATGAAGCACATTGTTTGGACAATTTTAACAATAGATTTCCCAATATGCAAATAACTAGAGTCATTTGAAATGCTCCACTCAAAAACAAGTATACATGGTCTTTCTTTCTTAATTAGATGTTTCTCAGTGGATCACAATAATGTTGCTTATAAATTTCAAAATAATTACACTATTTGCTGGGGATTATTTGATTTTATTGACAGCAAAAACTTCAGCCATACAAGATTCTGGAATAATCATAACCTCATTGAATTGTAATACCTATGCCAACTAAGGCATAACTCTTAGGGGTTGTATTGATTCTATTTCAGGCCATCCATCTCTCCATTAATACTGAAGTTGAAAAACAAAGGTGTCAAGAGGCAATGTTGTCTTAAATCTTTACCTGACAACCTGAAAGCCCTTCTCACAGTTAACATGTGCATTTATATGCATTCATACAACATGTCCTAAAACTACTAACTTTTTCAGAATTTCAATATTCATTGCACAAAAGAAAATGACGCTATGTGATTCCCATGGCAATGTGTATTTTGGCAGTTAATTGACAGGTGTGGACAAGTCTCCTATGGCTGTTCTTGGGGGGATGAGTCAGTTCATTTCATGGAAATGGGAAAAAGCAAATCCCAACAGATGCATTTGACATATCTACCCCAGATTTCTCTTAGAGCATTGTGAGGGGATGTCATATTTAAAATCCTACCAATATTCCTCATCTTGCTTACAGGATTTTTTGAAATCCCTAAAATTATGGATTTACATATTATAGGAAACTACCTTATTCCAATTTGATCATTTTATCTATGCCATTCTTACATACTCTACATAGAGTAGAAGCTGTTTCTCCAGAGAGGGAAATGCTATCTGCTCTCTAAAAAAGAAAAAAAAGAGGTATAGGACTGATTCTGAGACAATGCAGGGCTGACAATATGAACATGGCAATAACTTAAGCACCATTCAATAAGTAGGCTTCTTCATTTTGAACCAGTTGAAGTTTCCAGAATATGAAGAATACGTTTTCAGAACATTTTAAAATCCATTATTCTCCTTGCCACCCTGGGCCTCCTGTTATGTGGTCATCAGTTCCTGAAATTCCCTAGTTAACATGCCATTGCTTAGAATTCTGGGAGTTGGTCTACACATGGAAAGAACCAGGTTGAGGAAGCCTATACAAATATACTAAACATTCTTAATCCTTTAAATCTGTCAGGGAGATAACGGGCGGAGAAGGAGGGGGCTCCCTCCAGGAAGGGAAACGCATGCGTAGTAGATTAAAAGAAACAAAACAAAGACAAAACATGCAATTGAACAAAATGCAATCTTTGCTATACTTAGCCAATCTCCCAAAATGATTTAAATTTTGGCATTATTATCATATGAAGAGTGCACTAAAGTCATTTCTGTTGATTCAAAATGGTGTTTACTGAAATATGTACTGCACCCTACCATTCGTTATGGAAGGTAGTATTGTATGTACCAAAGCAAATTGAATAGTGCAGTAATTGACATCAGGCAAAGACGATGTGTTTATATATTCAGCAAAGGTAATTTTTTCTCTGGGGATTATCTTTTCACATATTCACTAAGTTTAATTTCATTTTTAATAATAATTTTATTAAACATTACAGTTAAACAGATAAAAACTAATACTACAAACTACAAAAAATAAAAGAATAAAAAGAAAAATAGAAAGTGCAGGAAAAAAGGGAAAAAAAGAATACTATAGAGAGAAAAATATATAAAGAAGTAATTTCCACCTTCATCACTGCAAGTATAAACAATTTTAACAACTTATCACCTTCTCTTAAAATACAACAAACGATCTCTTCATCCCATATGTCATCTATAAACAAATCCTTAAAACCTCACCATTCAGTCCTGGTCAGCAAAAGTCCATTAAGGGTACCAAAAATAACAACATCTATTTTAACCTTGATCAAATAAACCCACTATATTCCTTCCTTTTGCTTTTAACAATCTTGATCTTTAATCCCTTCAAATAATGTCCTAGAGCAGGGCTTTCCAAAGTTTTCTCGTGGCGACACACCAACCGCCATTGGTGTGTCGCCACGGGAAAACCCGGAAGTGCCGCCATTGCGGCAGCGTGCAAAAACCTGGAAGTGCTGCTGCCGCTTTCAGGTTTTTGCACGCCACCGTTGGTGTGTCGCCGCGGGAAAACCCGGAAGCGCTGATGATGATCAGCACTTCCGGGTTGTGTGGCGACACACCAGACTGTGTGTGGCGACACACTTTTGTGTCGCGAGACACAGTTTGGAAAGCTCTGTCCTCGAGCTTCTTTTCTTTTCATTTTTTCTTTGTCCCTTCTCAGAAAATCCTTCAGAACTTCAGAGGTCTGTTTTGTAAATCCAGTATAAGAAAGTTATCCAAGTCGCTCTTTTGTTTTGCATTTGTATATCACTTTTAATTATTAAGACATCAGCCAGTTTCATTTGTAAAGTATATCCAGTGTAACATCTTTTTCCATATCATTCTTGTAGCTTGTCATTTTAAAATCCACTTTCAAAGTAATCTCAGTCTTATCTGGTAAAACTTGTTCCTCTTCCTTAACATCTAAACATAGCCTGTCTATAATGGCAGACAGTTTTAAGATTAACTTCTGGATCCATCACTCACAAATATCCTCCAATATGTCCAATGTTAAAGTATTTTGCTCCATTCTGTGTTAGTAAGTCAAGTTTAAGTGTTCTCCTTTAATTGCAAACTTTAGTTCCTTCTGGTTCCTTCTAGTGAATGTTCAAATTCCCATTCCATCATGTTTCCTTTTAACAATTTCAAACAACAGCATTTTCCCACAGGAAGTATTCTTATGATTAATTTCAAAATCTTATTTCAAATCCATCTGGCCCCTTAGTCTGTTTATAACATTCCAAAATCAATGTTCTAATTACCCTTTGCTATTTATTCTAAAAAAAGAGGTTTTTTAAAAAAAGTCTTTAAACTTATCTTTAAAATTTCTTTCACTGGGGATTAAAGGAAACTGACCCAGTGCATGTTATAAAACTTGTTGATCGAAAGGTTCCTAATAGTTGAAAAGCAGTTAAAAATCAGTTTCCAAAAGTGATTAGGAAATGAGTCTCTGCAGAACTTTGTGTCCATAAGGCTACATTGTGGTTGTGAGCTTGATGGAAATCCCTCGACTCCCAGCTGCTCAACTCAGCTGCTCAACTCACGAACTGACTACAGAAACCTCAGTTCCTGCAGTTTACTCTCAAGGAGCAGCTGTCCGGAGTACAAGTGGGTGATCTCACAATCTCTCCTTTTTCAGGAGAGACTTGGCCAGCCAGAAATTGCCATCCGGTCGCCAATCTCACAACAGTGCTGTCTCTGCTCCTTTGGAGACTGGTTTGCCATGAACCCTCACCAGAAGTCCACTAAGTTTAATTTCAGACTGTTACTTAGAACTTCTTCTAAGTTATTGCTCATAATGAGAGTTGAGGAGCACGGAAGATGACCCTACTGCTAATAATTTCTTCCAGGAAAAAAATTGCAAATGGTTCCCACTAACCTACTCTGGGGAACTTTTCAAGGCAGTTTCATTTCCCTTTATTACTCCTTCTGCAGGTAACATCTCAGAGTAAGGTAAAGCCAGGTGAATTATTTTAGGGAATCAGATTGCTGATCATGCAAATTCTTTTCTCTACCATATATTTCAAAATTCCGCAGTGTCCCAATTGTTCATTACAATTAGAGGCCAAACTTTTAACTGCCTTATCAGATGCTGTTGCTGAGAAATTTTTGTTTTGCTGGGAATGCTAAAATGATATTGGTGAGGAAAAGAGCAAACAAGAAACAAGGCTTTTCTAACAAGGTGTGGAAACAGCTGCAGTAAAGTACCTCTACTTTATGTGTATACATAAACACACACATACTATTCTTGGAACTGAAGAGGGCCTCAGTAGTACTTTGAGAAACGAAACTGGTGGCATTTTAAAAAAATGTTTCCTATGGAAATGAACAAATATTTGGGCATCGTCTAACAAGGTCTTTAGAGTTTGGCAAATACTAAAGGAATGATCAATAGTTTGAAAATTCAGTCAAAAACATTACACTGTGCTGCCAAACATTTTTTAAAAAAATAATGAATAGATTTTCATACATGTTTGGCCAAGGGAGGAGAAGGATGGACAAAATGGACAATCCCTTGCCATGTTAGTCATATTCTTGACCATCTTTTCTAGCTTCAATAACTGAGAAGGTGTAATACTCTTTCTACTTGTCCTTTGAATGCCAGCTTGGGCATTTCAATCCTATCTTAGAGAAGAATTCTCCATAATGGAAACTTCTACTAACAGTGTGATTATACTGGGATCCTATCTTACTATCTTTGCTTATCTAAGTAAGCAAAATTAAGCCTGATTTCCCAGTTTGGGCAAAATAAGAAACTTGGGTTTGATGTCAGTTAGAAAGGAAGTGCCAAAAGCTGGCATATGACTGATGGAAGGGCAGAATTGGGGATGGGATGTCATAGGGAAGAAATTTATTTTTCTTGTCTTCATAAACCTAAGAAGTTGGTTTTCTAGCTTTATCACCAAAAGATCGCCTGACTGGGAAATGTAACATATCCTTTTAGTTAGCCTTGACTCCTGGTGATTAGAGATAGTAGTGTCTTGGCAATAATATGGAAATAGTTTTCCACTGCTTTCTTTTCTGATTTTTCTCCCCTGCTTCCCAATCTAAGCCAGTGTTTCTCAACCTCAGCAACTTTAAGATGTGTGGACTTCAATGCTGACTGGGGAATTCTGGAAGTTGAAGTCCACACATCTTTAATTTGCTCAGGTTGAGGAACACTGGCCTAGGCTATTGCCCTGGGATTTCAAAATAGTCCATCTGACCCTGCTTATATTTCCAGATCAGTTAAAGTCTGCTAGGTGGTGCAACAGGTGAAAATATACTTCTTTCTTAGCCAACAACTCTAGCTTCTGTATTCTGTATTGTGTTATTAGATGTGATCACTCTGTGCTGATTAGTGCTGCATGTCTTTAATTTATTGGTGATTGAGAAACGGCTTCTTATTAGCAGCAGCTAATGATCTCTCTCACACAACTGTGTCTCACTCTGTGGTTTCTTTTTCTGCACTCCTTGATTCTGAAGAAGCATTAACTTGGCTGCCCAGGATCTGTTTTAGGGACCAATGTAAGAATGGCTGATTGCAACAATCTCTCTCTGAGCAGCTCAGCTCTGAATCTCCTTTGCAAAGGGTTGTGTATTTGGGATTGAGTATGCATGGTAATTTTACTTTATTTAGTTATTTAATTTATTTATGCAATTTGTATGGCCACCCACCTTATACACACTGATCCTAGGTGGTTCACAACAGCCAATAAAAACAAAAATAAAACAACATTCCCATACCTTACAAAGGAAAAATCTGATTTTGAGATGTGACTATGTCATGTCTTCTACAGGGCAAACAAAAGGCACTATAGTCAAGAGTAGGTTTTTCTGCTGCTTGCTTTTCTGAAATTTCTAGAATCAATCCAGCAAGTCTGCCTGAATTGCAGCATGCACTGGCAGCCAGAGGAAATTGAGCAACAATACAAGATGATAGGCATGCTTAATCAGCTACCAAAAACAATAACCCAATAGAGGACAGACTGGGTTTCTATTAGCCTTGGAGATATTGTTCAGTACAAGATGTGTTGTTGGAGTTGATTTTGAGAGTAGAGAAGGGTCAAGTTTACATTGCAAGTGGGAAGATGTATGAGTGACTTTTTTGTTTTGGATTTCAGACTGGATATTTTTTCTTGTTATTTTAGAGGTAGTTGTGTTATTCTGGAAATAATTTTTTTTGGGGGGGGTTGCATACTTTATCTCACTTGCCACCACTGTAATGAATCCAACTGTACTGGGACCTGTACAAGAAACAGAAATTTATTGATAAGTAAAAGGATTGGATGTTTATAAAGCAATAGGTGGGGTATAAATACAATAAATAAATAAATAAATAAATAAATAAATAAAGCTGGATTCACTACAATGATGGCAAGTGAGATAGGATACAGTCTCACATACAATAGGACATAATATTCATTGCTTTCTTTTTAAAATTTCATTCACTTTTCTCTCTCTGTGTGTGTGTGTGTGTGTGTCTGTGTTTCTGTGTGGTTTCTGTATGTTATTTTATTTGTTTTATTGTTTATTTTACTGCCAGGTCTCTTTTTTTAATTTGATGGTTTAATATTATTGTTTGCACTTTAAGGCACAAGTTAACCAAACAGAAGATGAGTGAAAGAGAATACCATGTGGAGAATGTTATGATGTTACTGAGTTTAAACCAGGTTTCCAAAACACCTGATATATAAGAATGGAGATAAGGTAGAAGCGATAAAATGAAGAAATTTCAAACTAAAGGCCTTTGAGAGTGAGCGCAGTTAAGAAGTGTGTGTGTAGGGAAAGGGGATGGGTAGGAGATATAAACTATTGGCAAGATAATTTTATCAGCCACTGAATGTTGAAAATGATGGAGTGGAACTGGAAGACATTTCTCCAAAGCAAAAGAAATCACAGGGGAGAGAGTGGAAGAGTCATTAGATAAACCAAAAAGAGGCAATGCCCCTGATCCAGATGAAATCTCAGCACAGCCCAAAGAGCCATTTAGGTCAGTGAGAGTTGACTTTTTATTGACTTTGATAAATGGCAATACTTTAGAAGAAAATACAACTGCTGTAGAGTGTAATAACTGTACAGCTCCAGCACCCAAAAATAAGGAGGTGGCAAATGCAGTAGGGTAAAACTGATGCCTCATGGAGAAATTGAGGGGAAGAATGATTGGCCAACAAGCAAAGGCAAGATGGACAAATTGTGTTTCTGAACTGGAAAAGCTGATGAAGGCTACTTCATTTGGAAACAATATGTGATTGGGTAAGGAAAACTTTGAGGCTTGAAGTATATCCCTGTTACATGGAAAATGATGGCCGGACAACAGGAGTGGATTCTCTGTAATCTTCTTATTGCTAAGAAACTAGTCCTTCAACATTGGAAAGATACATTTATGGCCGCGGTTACTCAGTGGACTGAACATGTGATGTTACTTGTGTCTCAGAACAAATTGCTTACAAACATAGATCGTGTACTGATAATTACAGTGAAAAATTGTTGTCTTTACCGAAACTTATATAAAATTGTGTGTGCATGTTACATGCACATATACATACATGCATACACATACACACACAAATGTTTAACAAACAATGTTTGTTGTTATTATATTGTTTTCTTTTTTCTTTCACTCTTACTTTTTGTTCTATTTTATTAAATAAAAACTTTGAGACTCTTGATAATACATTAAAATACACTGTATACAGTGGATATGTAAATATGGTGAAAAAGTGAGTATGCAAACATTCACTGGCTGGGGAATTCTGGGAGTTGAAGTCCACCTATCTTAAAGTTACCAAGGTTGAAAAACATTGCTCCAATTGCACAGCATCTGACATTGGACAGGAAGAAAGGCCTTTCCCTGCCTTAGAGTTTCAAGGAGTCTCTCTC
Source organism: Charina bottae (assembly GCA_023362775.1). Lineage (NCBI taxonomy): Eukaryota > Metazoa > Chordata > Lepidosauria > Squamata > Charinaidae > Charina > Charina bottae. Next base: position 28,806,371 of record JALMGJ010000006.1, on the reverse strand, counting down.
TCTCTCTCTCTCTCTCTCTCTCTCTCTCTCTCACTCACTCACTCACTCACTTACTCACTCACTCACTCACTCACTCACTTTCTCTCACACACACAGCAGATTCTGCTGTGAGACAGAACGAGGCAATAGCCTCAGGTAGTAGATGCTAGAAGGCAAAAGCAGCAACTACCCCATCCTTTTCAGCCTCCTGGCCATTTCCTACTCTTGCAGGATAGAACTATGTCATGTCATGCAGCTATCTTGCATCCTCATGCTGGCTGGGGATTTCTGGGGGTTGAAGTCCACCCATCTTAAAGTTGCCAAGTTTGAGAAATGCTGCTCTAGATTATCCTGATGCCTTCAGACATGTGAAAGATTCTGACTCAGTTGGAACAAAGTGCTCCTATGGGCCCCAGTTGCTCCTCTACATGAAATATGGGAGGGTTGCATCTCGTCATCTGCCTCTAGCAGCAAAATATCTTGATTCAACCAGTGCAAACAAGACAGTGCTAAATTGATGAATAATTTGACTTGATACAATGCAAGATCCTGTATTTCCTACTAGTGCATCCTAGCAACTATCAATGTCAGCAAACAGTAAGGATATATTACAGAGTATGCAGGTGAGGAGACAGCATTTCTGAAGCGGTTACCAAGGCACGTACTAAATATACCAAACCTATGTCCCTCCTTTGCATTTGATCAAACATGCTTTTGTTTTCTTCACCAATGCCCATCAGATTTGCTATTGCAATGGAGAAGGAAATGAGCATGGTCACTAATATAGCTAGTGGAGGGTCAGAACATTCCCATATGATTCAAGGGAAAGATTAATGTGCAAGGTTTTGCTCTAGTTAAGAATGTACTTATCAATTTATATCAGGTTTTTTTAATAGATGGTTTGCATGTATCTAATGATAAATTGGTTCTCTTGAAATCTTTCTCTAAGATAGAATATGGGAATTGCCACCTATGGGGAAGAAGCTTTGTGCTTTCCTCATGTTTTGATTCAGAACTCCCACAGTCCCCTTCCATAGATCATGCTGGCTAGAAGAGCTGAAGTCCAAATATATAGAAAGCACCAGACTGTTTATACTTGATTTGGGGGGGGAAAGATTTTAACTTTTTTGTCCATTCATCTAGGTAACTTCTCATTGAGCAAATGGATTTTGCCTCTGAGCAGATAACCACAGGATTGTGTAACATGACTGCAATTCTATAACCACTTACAAGTGATAAGACCATTAAATTGTTGTTTATTCATTCAGTCGCTTCCAACTCTTTGTGACTTCATGGACCAGACCACGCCAGAGCTTCCTGTCGGCTGTTGCTACCCCCAGCTCCCCCAAGGTCAAGTCCATCACCTCCAGAATATTATCCATCCATCTTTCCCTTGGTCAGCCCCTCTTCCTTTTGCCTTCCACTTTCCCTAGCATCAGCATCTTCTCCAGGGTATCCTGTATTCTCATTATGTGGCCAAAGTACTTCAGTTGTGCCTTTAATATCATTCCCTCAAGTGAGCAGTCTGGCTTTATTTCCTGGAGTATGGACTGGTTTGATCTTCTTGCAGTCCAAGGCACTCTCAGAATTTTCCTCCAACACCACAGTTCAAAAGCATCTATCTTCCTTCGCTCAGCCTTCCTTATGGTCCAGCTCTCGCAGCCATAGGTTACTACGGGGAATACCATTGCTTTAACTATGCGGACCTTTGTTGTCAGTGTGATGTCTCTGCTCTTAACTATTTTATCATGATTTGTCATTGCTCTCCTCCCAAGAAGTAAATGTCTTCTGATTTCCTGGCTGCAGTCAGCGTCTGCAGTAATCTTTGCGCCTAGAAATACAAAGTCTGTCACTGCCTCCACGTTTTCTCCCTCTATTTATCAGTTATCAATCAAGCTGGTTGCCATAATCTTGGTTTTTTTGAGGTTTAACTGCAACCCAGCTTTTGCACTTTCTTCTTTCACCTTTGTCATAAGGCTCCTCAGCTCCTCCTCACTTTCAGCCATTAAAGTGGTATCATCTGCATATCTGAGATTGTTAATGTTTCTTCCAGCGATTTTAACTCCAGCCTTGGATTTATCAAGCCCAGCACGTCACATGATGTATTCTGCGTACAAGTTGAATAGGTAGGGTGAGATTATACAACCCTGCCGTACCCCTTTCCCAATCTTAAACCAGTCCGTTGTTCCATGGTCTGTTCTTACTGTTGCTACTTCATCATTATACAAATTCCTCAGGAGGCAGACAAGATGACTTGGTATCCCCATACCACCCAGAACTTGCCACAATTTGTTATGATCCACACAGTCAAAGGCTTTAGAATAGTCAATAAAACAGAAATAGATGTTTTTCTGAAACTCCCTGGCTTTCTCCATTATCCAGCAGATATTGGCAATTTGGTCTCTAGTTCCTCTGCCTTTTCTAAACCCAGCTTGTACATCTGGCAATTCTTGCTCCATGAATTGCTGGAGTCTACCGTGCAGGATCTTGAGCATTACCTTACTGGCACGTGAAATTCCTAATATTGATTAGGAATATTAGTGAGCTCATATCTAACTGATCTGTGGGTCTTCCCTATTCTCTTTAGTTTGATTCTAAATTGTGTAATAAGTTCGTGATCTGAACTACAGTCAGCTCCAGGTCTTGTTTTTACCGACTGTATAGATGTCCGCCATTAAATAAGGAAGTTTTATTTCTAAATAAACAAGAGTTTGTTTAGTATGAGCCAGGTCCTTATTCTTTGACTGATTCCTAGCTCATTGCCATTCTGTGTGCTACAAATACCTAAGTTAATCAGAGGTTAGATCAGATTACAGCAAAAGCTGGAATTTAAATCTTCAATATATCAGACTAAAGGTTCATTCCATTAGTCTGGTGATGTTACAGCTTTCTAGCACATCCTGATTAACCTAGAAGGAAATCAAAGGCTTCACTTAACAAGGGGCAAAGAAAGAGCATTCTCATCAAACTGGTTATGCTAACAGCCATTATTTCCAAATGTAATTATTTGAATATTTGATGTTTCTTTTTTCCACAATGGTTCAAAACATATTTATTTTATCTGAACTCCTCACAACTCAGTTATTTAAGATAGTATTGTTGGAGTTTCGTTTATAGGCAATATCATATCCATTACCATTCTATGGATTTATTTTGCCCAGCCTTGTCTTCTACTGTTTCTGGATTCTAACTTAATTAGAGCCCTGACCAATAGTAGGAATTTTTACATATATGCTCCTCTATCTTAGGAGGTGAGTCACTTAAGGCTCTAAAGTAAATGTTTCCCAGGCAATGATGTCCTTAAGGGCTACTTCTGACAGCCCATTTGTCTCTCCAGAAATGTTAGGGAAAACGCAGATTAACAGTATAAGACATGAATGCAAATGCCAGGAAGACAAACAATGATTTCAAATGTGAACAAGTGGCAGATTTCCTGGAACATCAAATCATAAGTATTGAACAATAGCTATACATGGGGAAATTACTTTTTGTAGTCAGATAACTACTGATAATCCTGATTTAAATAAGATACAATGTCATGTTTGTTAACAGACTAATTCTGCAATATCTCATTCTCGCTGGTCCACAAATAATTCTGCAAATTGCAAGTGTAAGATTTATGTTTTGTAGATCTTAAATATTGTAGATCTCAAACACATAGAATTCTAGGAAGATTAAAGTTGTTGCCTACTGATTTCTGCTTTGCAGTTAATTCATGCATGGATATTAGCACACCAGTGCAACAAAGCAATTCATGCATTATCATGCATGCATCTGCTTCTTATAATTAGTACCTTTCAATGGGGATCTTTATTTTCATCAAATGCAAGGCATGCATATGTGAATTAACTCCCATGTAGAATCAGTATGCTAATTTCTAAAAAAAAATGGATGGATCCAAACAAAAATGAAATTGATTTTTTACAGATTCTTTCTCTGCATTTAATGGAATTATGCTTGCAAAATATTTAGAGAGCAGCAAGGAGGAAATGCTGCAGAATTAGAATTTATTATCAAACACTATAGTACTAAACGTAATATTTTGATTTGTAATATTAAAGGCAAAATCAAGAACCTTGTCACATAATACATACTGAATTCATGGAATCAACTGCTACATGATATGGACTACTACAATGACTCAATGTAGCCCTTGATGACTACTCAGAAGCTATAGCTGGTACTTGAATCATTATGGATAAGTTGTGCTTCTCTTATATACAACTTCTACTCCAAGAGCTATATTGGTTACCAGGTTGCTTCCAGGTGTTCAAGACGCTGGTGACAACCTTTAAAGTCCTTCAAAGCTCAGGACCTGGGTATCTTTGGGACTGCTTTCTTTCTGTTGTTTCTGCCTGGCTGATAAAATCAGGGAGAAGAAGCTTCCTTTGGGACCCTTCACTTAGTAAATGTCACCTTCAGGGATCTTTTCAATTGCTGCCCCCCTTATTTGGAACAGCATTTCCTCTGAGATCTGTATGGCCCCAAAGTTTACTGGGCTTTAGAAAGGCAAATAAAACCTGGGTCTTCCAGCAGGCCTTGGGAAGAAATGTGCCATGAAGTAATCCTTTTTGGAATGTGGTGTTCTCTGTGAATTGAGTATGTTTATTCTCCCTGATACATAATTGTGAGTTGCTTACTCGTTTGATTTTTATTTATATTTTTAACCTTTGTTTACAGAATAGAGTATACAGTATAAGCCACTCAGAACTGGTTCAACTGCAGCAGTATAAAAGCCCAGCAAAAAAATACATATGGTGATGGTTAATAGCTTACACAGTTTTAAAGCTTTGATCAATTGTTATAGGATAGATCTACAACTCTCAAGCATGATAGCCCAATACATTTATATCTAGTGGAGGCCAGTGTTGCACCAGAACAGTGATTGGCCACATTTAGAAGACATTCCTATCCTAACAATGAGATCTAAAAGTGGCAGGGCCGCAACTGGGGGGGGGGGGGGCAAGTGGGGCATGTGCCCCGGGCACCACGCTGGGTGGTGCGCCAAAATGATGCCCGGGGGGGCGCCAAAATGACAAAATAACCCATGGGGGGGCTCGGAATCCATGTTTGCCCCGGGTGACACAGACCCTAGTTCCATCCCTGAAAAGTGGAAGAATTTATCTAGAGCCTTGCTGGGCTTATATCACTTATTCCTTCCCAATGAATCTGGTGGGAGAGAAAAGAGTACACCAGTTTCAAAGCAGTTATGGTTCTGTTTTCATCTAGGATTAGGGCAGGAGCAGGTGAAACTTCTGGGCCTTGCTGATCCACAGCTTCTTACAGAGTGGACTCTGAAATACCTTTGTTTTGTACTTTCTGTAACTGCAGAAGTACTAGCTCTAATACTGGTAGGACAGGAACTGAAGATTCAGATCTAGGACCCATACAGGAATATGAACAGGAGGACCCTACAGATGTAATAGTCCTGATTTAGCTCCTTTAAAGGTGAATGAAATAGTTGCAGTCTAAACACTGCCACCATTTAAAAAAAAAGAGGAGGAATTTGAGACCATTAGGCTCAGAATGTAAAATGATTTATCTGTGTCACTGTGCGGACTTCAAAGAGAAAGTGAGAGCTTTTTCACCAAAAATGGAAGAAGGGTGCCCTGCTAAGGACCATAAAATAATACACCACAGAAGTGGGTTTTTTCCTCAATAACAATAACCATGATAGTGCTAAATGGTCTTAATTTATGATATAAGAGTTTCTATTTGAAGAAGAAAATTGTGTTTTTGAATAGGAAACATTTTTTTACATATTTTTTAAAAAGAAGCAAAACAATGATAGCTAATGTCTTCTCATTCCACAAGCAATCCACAGGAATGATATTTTCAGCCCAGCTATATTAACTATTATTTGGCTCACTCCGGGGGCAACCTCTTATTATGTTGTTTGGGATTATTTGAGCCCCTTGCTAAAAAAATAATAATTTGCTAACTAGTTCTTCTCATACTATTGTTGCCCCTCTCCCTTTCTAACTGACATGGTGTCCATTGTTTGGCTTTAGATGCATGAACTAATGGAATTCATAGCCTAGGTTCTATAGGCCCAGGATGGGCCTGTCACAGCAGCAACAGGAGTCCCCTCTGCCAATCATACTGGCAGCTCATGCTTTCAGTGCAGCAGCTGTGCTAAGTAGGGCCTACAACTGCACTGAGAGATAGCCTCCCTGTTTGGTACCTTCCAGACTTGTTCACTACCCTCTTGTTCCTCAACCTTCTCCTGCTAGGACAACCAGCTCAGTGTCGGCAAGCTGATCCCTTCCAGCAATGTCAGTTCATCCTGGAAGCCCAACTACTACTCTCAGTCCCATCAGTACCACTACTCCTGTTCCTAACCATGTTGTTGTGAGCATCTTCTTAACAAACTGGTAGTAAACCCCAGCTCCTTTCTTCAAGAACTACTTAAGCAACCACTGTGGCTAGATATATCTTTGGAAGAAATAAGCCTGTGAAGTTCTTAAGATTGGCTGGGATGAGTTCCCATTTCAGTTCTTCTTGCACAAGTTTCTCCTGTAATGGTCAATCTACTATCTCATGACAGAACAATACGACAGGACTTGTGTCTAACTCAACTTTGCTCACCATTTATTTTCATTTTATTGTAGAATTCTTAGATTTCTGTTAATTGTTTTAAACTTGTTGGCCTCGAGATATTGTTGAATTATGACTACTATCTTCCCTGACTGTTGGCCATATAGACAGCAATGATGATGGTAGGTGGAGTCTAATAACAAGCTCACAGATTGCCTGCCCCTTTTTTATATAGTAAGAACCACTTTTTCTTTTGTCTCTGAATCAGCAAAACCTGTTTTATCTAATATAAACCAGTGTTCTATTTATCTAATATAAACAGGTATTATTTGTAAGATAGTATTTTTGCCAACCTAGTTGCCAACCTAGCAATTCGAAAGCATGCAAATGCAAGTAGATTAATAGGTACCACTTCGGTGGGTCGGTAACAGCGTTCCGCGCGCGTCATGTGGCCACATGACCGTGGAAGCGTCTTCGGACAGTGCTGGCTCTTCGGCTAACAAATGGAGATGAGCACCGGCCCCTAGAGTCGGACACGACTGCACAAATGTGCGGGGGGAACCTTTACCTTTACCTTTATCTTGCCAATATTATGGGAGAATCATTATTCAGAAATTATGTTGAAAGAGTAGATGGAGAGAACAGCCCCCATCATGGCATTTCATTAGTTATTTCATGCATCTAAATTCTCTAAGCAAATTTTCTGAGGTCCCCATGCGTATCCTTCCACTTGCCTGAAAGAGGTCAACTCTTGGCCTTTTATAATATCTGTACTTATGTACTTATCTGTACTTATGTACAGATATCAGGTTCATCATAAAAAGGTCAAATACAGCTCTTTTGCCAGATTTCTAAAGAGAATGTTCAAAGTTAGTTGATGCTGCCAAAGGAAATTTAAATCAAGGGAAGGGGGAGAAAGAAAACAGAAAAGCAGGACAACATATCAGAAAGAACTCGGTTCATTTTGACATCCCCCCCTTTTAAAATAATATCCTATATTTCAAAAACACTTGCTATCCACCCAGGTTCCAAACGTTGTTCCAATAACTCATCTCTTCTCTGATTTCAGCAGGTCTGCTTTCAAATCTCCTAGCTTTGAAAATCCTCTCTCCCTGAATCCCATTGACAAGAAAAGAACAGAGGAATGCATTTTATACTAAACAATGTGAAAGAAGGAGAGAGTTTTAAGGCTCTAATCAGCATTTGCAAATGAAGATTAACACAAATGCAAACAAGCTGGAGTGTGATAACTCCAAAAGCCTGGCCCATATCTTAATGAAATCTACAAGATATATTTATATAAATAATAATGAATCTCCCAGCCCTTGATACCTACTGTAATTTGTGCATGCAGATTACTCCTGACATATGCAATTGTTTTGTCTCTAAAGTTCCTCTGACTTTAAAGAGCTTACTGACAGCTTCCCTACACAGTGGAGACATGTGGCCAACAGAGCTGTCTCAGCTTCATTCAGCTCCAGTGGGAGACTTTGCTAGCTTTTCTTTTAAAAAGAAATAAATAATAATTTTGTTTAATTTGCGATCTCCCACAGGACATTAGGTTTGATGGACTCTACAGAAAGATTCCCTCTTTCTATATGCAATTCTTGAAAGAGTATTTGGGGGGTGGGTGGAGGAAGATGCACAAAGGGATAAGAGCCTTAATATAGTTGCCTCAGAGAGCTACAATGAGTTGAGAAGACAATTGACACTGAAGAAGGCTCATGAATGTTACCCTTAAGTCTGAATGTTGTTGTTGTTGTTAGCTACCAAGTATATTTACAAAATAATCTATGTCAAGGAATGCATATGCTCCATTAGCTATATGCCAATCCATTACATTTTCCTGCTCGGCCATGGCTTTTCAGGAATCTGTATAGCTTTGCATCGAAGTGGCACCAGAGGCTCTTTCAACCTCTTCTTAGTATGGTTTCAATAGAATTAGTTTGATTTTTTAAACAATGATTCCAGTAGCACTTTTTAGATGTATGCAATCTCTCTTCATTTACATAAATATTAAAACAAAAAAATATATAAATTCATGCAATCAAAATCAAGAATGGGGAAGAGACAAGCTTCCTCTGCACAGCACCCTGAAATAACAGACTTGTCCATCAGTTGAGGAAGCAGCCCAAACTCCTATTTTCTCTACTGAATGTGTATGTCTCTGTGACTGCCTTACTTTCCACATCCTCTCCGGTTCCTCCTTCAGGCCCTCTCCTCTCCTCTCCTCTCCGCTTCATGACCTTCTGTAGAATCTCTCATCTGGACTTGGGAGGGTCTAGCCCATACAATGTACACATGTTCCTGTACACAGTGCCAGCTACTTGGTTGTGCCATTCAGTGTATACTGTTCCAGTATGCATCTTACACCTGCCACTACTGTATGTGTCAGACTGTCTCTGAGGCCTCTCTGCACAGTCTGCACCTTGGGTCCTGTCTAGTGTGGTAGACTGCTGCTTCTATGTATCTGGTGCTTAGTGCCTGTGTGTGTGTGTGTGTGTGTGTGTGTGTGTGTGTGTGTGTGTGTGTATTCCTGCAATTTGTTGTGCTGTTACCTGCAAACATATGTTTTTCTTGGAAAACATGGCCTCTTTGTTCTATTTTGGTGGGGCTTAAGATATAAAAAAAGGAAGAACCACTGCTGTAGACAAGAATAAAATAAAGTATTCACACTTGCCCTCTGAAGTAGTTGAAAGAAAATCTGCCCCATAAAACAATTCCCAGCTCCATTCAAACTGACAAATGAAACTTATAATGGGCTATCAGTTTCTATAACTGCTGCAGAGAGATCTTAAAGGCTCAAATCCTGGGTTTAAGGTGACACCCAATAAAGTATTGAGGAGGGCTCCATAATGAGATGACAGTTTGTTGTTCTGTTACAGTGTAAGTAAAAGGTTAACCGGCTACTTCCTTTGAGGGAAGGCAGCCAGAATGCTAAGAGAACTCTGAGGACAGTAAAATAAAAGAGAAACTGTTGACAGTTGGACATGTTTTTTTAAAAAAAGGTGGGGGGGGGGAGGAGAAGAGATAACTAGTATTGCAGTCAACATGTCCTCATAGATCATTTGTTATTACAGATTCTGAGGAACTGCATTCTTGCACAAAGGCTACAGAGCTAGTACAATGCATGATCAACCCCATCCCTTTTTTCATGTGTTGTGACACACATAACAAAGGTGTGAGGCTTTGATTGCACAATTGTGGTGACACACATAACAAAGGTGTGAGGCTTTAATTGCACAATTGTGGCCACCATCTTCACTCTTTTGACCTTCCTTGCAGACACCCCTGCACTGGTTTAATTGAAATGTTGATTAATGGAATGAATGCTTTCTGATATAGATGTGTGCGTGGGGGAGGGGACCCGTGTTTCAACCTAGGGTCTTTGAAGGTCCGGGAGTGGAGGCATCTGGACCTGGAAGCTCTGGGGGTTACGGAGTGGGCTGCCCTATCGAAGTGGTGACGGGCCGGGGATGTTATGACGGGAACTGGAGGGCGGGCCATCGTTGGGGAAGACGCCCCCGGTGTTTGTTACCGGTGGCGTGTTCCGGCCCTCCACGTTCATACCCAGGTCCTGGTCAACAGATCCTTGAGGGGCCAGGTTTCTGGCTGCTGCTGCTTAATGCCAGGTCTGTTAACAACAAGGGCCCCCTCATATGTGATTTGATCACGGAAGAGGGGGAAGACCTGGCATGTATCACCGAGACCTGGCTGAGCTCGGAGGGGGGGGGGTAGCCCTCTCTGAAATATGCCCAGCCGGGTTTCAAGTGTGGCACCAGCCGAGACTCTGGGGCAGGGGAGGAGGGGTGGCGGTTGTAATTCGAGAGTCTCTAGTGGCCTTCAGGGGCACTGCTCCGCAAGTGGCCGGTTGTGAGACCCTGTTTTTCAAGTTGGGTTCTCGAGAACAGTTGGGAGTGTTGCTGCTGTACCAGCCTCCCTGCTGCGTAGCGACATCCCTGCCTGAGCTGCTGGAGGCCGTCTCGGGGCTGGCGGTGGAATTCCCTAGGCTTATGGTTCTGGGGGATTTCAATCTGCCGTCCCTGGGACGTGCCTCTGAGGTGGCTCGGGAGTTCATGACTACCATGGCAGCCATGGGCCTGTTCCAGATTATTCGAGACCCAACTCGAGACAGTGGACTCACCCCGGACTTAGTTTTCTTGTCGGAGCAGTGGCAGTATGCTCTGAGGGGAGAGTTACATCTTTCCCCTTTGTCATGGTCAGATCATGCCCTGGTGACCTTGAGATTCTCTTATGCCACCCCACTCCGCAGGGAGGCAGGACCCAGTCGATTGGTCCGCCCCCGGCGACTAATGGACCCAATAGGGTTTCAGAGGGAGCTGGGGGCTGTACCTCAGGATCTACTGCACGCTCCAGCAGAGGTCCTGGCCGCAGCCTGGAATAGGGAGGCGGCCGGGGCCTTGGACAGGATCGCGCCTATGCGGCCTCTCTTGCCACACTTGACCCGATACTCCCCTTGGTATACAGAGGAGTTGAGGGTCTTGAAGAGGGTTAAGAGACGCCTAGAGCACCGCTGGAGAAAGACAAAGACTGAATCTGACCGAACACAAGCTAGAGTCGCTGTTAAGACCTACCTTGTGGCGGTAAGAGCGGTGAAACATCAATATTTCTCCGCTCTTATTGCGTCCGCAGAATGCCGTCCGACGGCCCTGATTAAGATAACAAGATCTCTGTTGGGTAAGGTGGAGTCTGTGACCCACCTACAGGGCCGTGCGGAAGAATTTTCTGAGCATCTGCAGGATAAAGTCGCTCAGATTCGGTCTAAGTTGGACTCTAAGCGTGTAGCACAGTCTGGGGAGATGCCGAGGGAACGTCTTTGCCCGGTTATCTGGGAACAGTTCGATCCTGTTGGACCTAAGGAAGTGGACAGGATCCTTCGTGTTGTAAGGGCCACCACATGTCATCTGGACCCATGCCCTTCCTGGCTGGTACAGGCAGCCCGGGAGGTGACATGTGGTTGGGTCCAGGTGATGGTTAATGCATCTCTGGGGGAGGGGGTGTTCCCAGCTGCTTTTAAAGGGGCTTTGGTGCACCCCCTCCTCAAGAAACCATCACTGGACCCTACTATATTGGACAATTTTCGTCCTGTCTCCCACCTCCCCTTTTTAGGGAAGGTGGTTGAGAAAGCGATGGCGTTGCAACTCCAGAGGATCCTGGATGATACGGATTATCTGGACCCCTTCCAGTCAGGTTTCAGGCCGGGATATAGGGTGGAAACTGCATTGGTAGCGCTTACAGATGATCTCTGGCGGGAGCGGGATAGAGGGAGTGCATCCATCCTAGCTCTTCTTGACCTCTCAGCGGCATTCGATACCATCGACCATGGTATCCTTTTGGGACGGCTCAGGGAGTTGGGGGTGGGAGGCGTAGTTCTGCGCTGGTTCACCTCCTTCCTCCAGGGCCGTTCCCAATCGGTGGTAATAGGAGAGGAAAGATCCGACCCTCGCCCCCTCGTCTGTGGGGTACCGCAGGGTTCGGTTCTCTCCCCTCTCCTATTTAACATCTACATGAAACCGCTGGGTGAGATCATCCGTCACCATGGGATGAGATACCATCAATATGCAGACGATACTCAATTATATATTTCCATCCCTGGTGAGATAAGTGATGCAGTGGCTACCCTTTCTCAGTGCCTGGAGGCTGTGGGGGTCTGGATGGGGAACAACATGCTTCGACTGAACCCTGGTAAGATGGAGTGGCTGTGGATTGATGGCTCCCGTGGATCCAGGAAGTTGTCATCTCTAGTTCTGGATGGGGTTGCACTACCCCATTCAGACCAAGTGCGTAATTTGGGGGTTCTTCTGGACTCACGGCTCCTGCTCGAAGAGCAGGTGGTAGCCGTGGCCAGGAGGGCTTTTGCACAACTTCGTGTTGTGCGTCAGTTACGCCCTTTCCTGGATCGGGAAGCCCTCCGTACAGTCACTCATGCCCTGGTCATCTCTCATATAGACTATTGCAATGCGCTCTACATGGGGCTACCCTTGAGGAGTATCCGGAAGCTTCAATTGGTCCAGAATGCGGCTGCTCGCGCAGTTATTGGTGCGCCTAGATCAGCGCATGTGACACCTCTGCTGCGACAGCTGCCCTGGGTGCCTGTGTGCTTCCGGGTCCAATTCAAGGTGTTGGTTATCACCTTTAAAGCCCTACATGGCATGGGGCCAGGTTACCTGAGGGACCGTCTCATCCCCATAACGTCGAACCGTCCCACTCGGTCATTCAGAGAGGGCATGCTGCGGATCCCGTCCGTAAAGGAATGTCACCTGACGGGGTCTAGGAGGCGTGCCTTCTCGGTAACAGCGCCCACCCTTTGGAATATGCTACCCCCGGTGGTGAGGCAGGCCTCATTGCTCCCGGCCTTCAGAAAGAACTTAAAGACCTGGTTCTGCCGCCTTGCGTGGGGGGAGGGGGGGAACAGTTCCTCTTGGGGATGGCTGGTGCCATAGGGCCCTTTTAAACATCTAAACATCAAACCATCGCATCTTGGATTTTTATACTTAATTTTATTATATTAGAGTATTTTATTAGGTTGTTTTAATTGTCGGATTTTAATTGTTGTGTTTTGTAAACCGCCCAGAGTTCCCTTGTGGGGAGATGGAGCGGTATATAAATTGAAATATAAATAAATAAATAAATAAAATAAATTATAGTAACAATCAGTTCATGCTTCCACTCTTTTATTCCCTGCAAATTTATTTATTTATTATTTATTTACCCACCAGAAAAATACAACAAATGCTAAAATCAGCAAAAGACAAAAGGGACCCCCGCACCGCTGCAGGAGTATACTGCATACCATGCAGCTGTGGACAAGTATACATCGGAACCACAAAACGAAGCATTCACACCAGGATAAAAGAACATGAAAGACACTGCAGACTACAGCAACCAGAAAAATCTTCAGTAGCTGAACATGCTCTCAAGCAAACGGGACACAAAATCCTATTTGAAAACACAGAAATACTGGACAACACCAAAAGCCACTACACCAGATTATACAGAGAAGCCATTGAAATTCACAAACACCAGCACAGTTACAATAAAAAAGAAGAAAGTTTAAAAATTAGCAAAACCTGGCTACCAGTCCTGAAAAACACAGCCTGCAAAAGGTCAACGAACTCAGTCCAACCACCAGGACATGGGAATACTTCTCACAATGAACATGCTAATCACGCTCATCAGCCACTCGTTAACATTTCAACACAACAAAAAACCCCACCTAATCTCCTATAATTTAGCTCTATAAATAGAACATTGCCACTCTACCTGGGCACAGAGATTTTGCTTCTATCTGTGCTCCTGCCGTCTGAAGGTGCTGGCCACAGATGCTGGCGAAACGTTAGGAACCACAACTTCCAGAACACGGCCACACAGCCCGGAAGACCCACAACAGCCAACTATTAACTCAGTCAATCACCCAAACAGCACACAACAGCCCAATCAAGGAACTACCAAGGAGAGTACAAGACCCCCACCAACACAGGCAGGACAAGCCAAGGTATATAAACAGACAGCAAGTTCCACTCCCTTTTCGCACTGAAGATGTTGCCTAGCCTGGCAATGAAACGTCTGCATGAAAACAACAAGGCTCAGAGAGCACCAAAGACTCCCCAAACGAAACTACTTCCCAGGCCAAAGGCCGTACTTCCCAGCAGAGGGCGTGCTTCCCCAATCTCAGTCCTTCCTCTGTTACCAACTTTGTACTCCTGACTCTACCACTTAGTTCCACCTATTGATATAACTATGGTGACTCTACTGCCCTTGGAGGATTTTTTTTTAATGAAAAAAAAAGTACATCCCTAAATGCAGAATTACCTATCCATTCTCTAGGGGAATGCAATGGTGAATATGTATGTGTTTGTAGCATATACACAACTTCTAAAAGTTTAGTCTGATTAATATCTGCTTGACAGGCATCAGTAGTCCTGCCTGGGGGGGAAAATTGTGGCCTTTTTCTAAAGAAAAGCACAAACAGAGAATCTCTGCAGCAGCTCTCTATTTACAGCCTATGCAAACGTGGCCACATTAATAAAGCATGCTGAATCTCAACAGGTGATGAATTATATTTCTTTTTCTTTAGCACAGCAGCTAATAACTACCAAAAAAGCAAGAAATCCTATTTACTAAGTAGGGTAAGAGAGAGGGAGAAAGAAATAAAGAAAAAAAAGAGAGAGAGACCTTGAATAAGTTGCTCTTGAGATTTCTAGGGCAAACTATTTTGAGGTATGGTATGACAAAAACATGCAGTACAGAAATTTTTCAAATATGCCTGTAATTTCAAACTCTGTATTCCAGAGTCTTTTGTTCTGTTTCAGACCTGGCTGAAATAAATAAATAGCTTATTTCTCCCTTCTTCATAGGCTAGAGTTTGAAATGGGCTATTTTAGGTTCTTTCTACTCTTGCTGATGAGAATCACTGAAATAGTTCTTTATTAATTAATGTGATAATTGGAACTTTTAAGATGAGGGTTTAAAATAAAGGGGACCTGCTTAAAACCTTAATTATACAACTGCCTCCTAATCAACATCCCTACCAAAGCCCAATCGTTCTTACAAAGTCATTTGTAATCCAAAGGTCTCATTTATCACTGATAATGTGCTAAATGATCTCCCTTAATTGCATTTGAAATGTATCAGTATTCAATGGAAACCATTCTGAATTAGGAACATTGGAGAAATCTGTGCATTTCTCTTCCAGCAAAATGCTCTGATGTTCCATTGTTCCACAAATAGGCACAGAATCACTGAATCCACTAGCAATCTTGAAATATTTTGGGATTGAAAATTGCCTGTTTTAGTGAAAGTTGCATTCAGAATGCATCCACAGGTATATATGAGAAAAGATGTATGCTAGTCAGACCTATGCAAAGCAGTGTGGTACATTCTAAAGTATTACCTTGATCCAGATGGTCACAGGAATCTGATTCAAGGCAGCAGACCAATTCAGTTTTCCAGGTTGGGGTAGGCCAGCTTAGTTTGGCAACCACTTTGCTTTGGTGGAAAAGACCCCTGTGCATTCAAGGAGAGAGTAACACGTATACACAGTTGCCCTTTTTTAGCATCTGGATTGAAATTTGGCACTTCAAAGAGGAGCATTGCTTCAGTTTGGTGCTTCTGCCTAAAAAGGCATTTTGATTGAAGTTTCACTGAATCAAAATCCCTCTTCAAAGCATTGTGTGCAACCATAATACAAATGAGAGTAAATTAGGAAAGGTTGCATTCAAGGTACATACAGCTGTGTCAGGAAATGTTGTACATGAAAACACATACAAATTTTCTTGTTTTTCTTTATTTTGAAAAAAATGCAGAATGATGTGGAACTTTGAATATACTAGCTAATGGGTTGCAGTGGGCTTCTTATTAGACAAGTTGTTGGGAGTGGCTCCTGGTTAATGATGATTATATTAACCAGTATCAAAGACATGAGTATCTCTTGATGGAGGAACATTCACCTCCTGCTATGAGCTTCCATTAAGCATCCTGGGAACGGACTATTGGACCAAGTTGATCTTCAGTTTGATCTAGAATAGTAATTTTTCTTCATGCATTCTTCTGTGGGAAGCTGTCCTATTGAGAAAGAGAGAGGAAACAGGACCATTCCATTGGCTCTGTAGAGGCACCAACTTTTTTGATTCCACATCTCCCAGAGGAACAACCTCAATTAGTCTTTTTATACATTCTCTAGTTTTAAGAAAATACATCAGCTTTTTTTCTTCTTCCCCCACCAACCCCAGTTCCTTCTGTGTTGTAACATTTAGATTGTAAGGCTGGGGGCATAGGCCCCATATAGTTAGTCCTCTAAGGAAAAGAGAGGTTGGGTTCACATGACACACTAAACCGCATACTAGCCAGTCACAATTTAGATTAGGATGTTGTGCAAACCCAGCCTGTATGCTCAGTTTATGATTCAGAATGTGGTATGATTTCACAAAATGGGATTGAGTAGGAACAGAGTAATCATAAGGACATATGCTGTTTAAACATAGCCAGATCTGAGCTTCAAAAATCTACAAGACCACTAGATGGCAGCAAAGAGTTATAAACCATTGTACCCATCTGCTGCCATCTAGTGGTTGTCTGGAATTCTGCAGCCCAGAACTGATTGTGTTGCACTTTTACAATATTTATTTTCACTAGCATTTCTTGTGCTGTTGGTGTGGAATACTGCCCACCACCGCCACAGGGAGAGAAAATAAGATCAAGTGACTTCTGTAAGGATCCAAAGCCAACTGCACTGCAATCCTCAGTTAAAAATAGGTGAGTTCTCCAGGTACTCAATATCCTAGTTTTTCTAATTATCCCTAGCATGGAATTTGCATTCTTTCTGCCACTGCACATGCTGATGGCAAAGCAAACCAATTCAAGGAAATAATTGAATAAAGGACACATTCCATCACCTTTTGCAGCTGTTTCTAATATGTTGCTGAAAAAGAGATTACTTTTCAATGCTTTGTGAACTGCACTTGGCCTGATATAAAATACATAGGGATAACCTAATGTAGCCTTCATAGGGGATTGCTCTGGGTCCAAACAAAGTAATATTTATATGTGGTCAGTGACAGAGAAATATTATAACTACATATTATTGAAATAACAGGAATTAAGTAGTCAAGCACTTTTAAGCATTCTTTTGAAAAGTCTGAAGATATACAGAAAACACAAGATTGGATTTAAGCATTAGTTATTCTCTGCTGAAGCATGCATCTATCTTAATGCTTTCATGGGGAAAAAAGAATAGTAAAATTACCCTCATTATAATGAATCACAATGGTGATTAATAATTTTGCTTAATTACAACCTATTTTCTTTAAATATAGCATCTGTGTGAGCATTTCAAGGAGGCTTAACTGCCTAGAAGGAGAATATTTGCTAGAATGGGGATGAGTCATTCTTGATCAAAAAGACATAAAAAGAGTTTCAAATGAGAGAAGTTTGGCTTCCTTTCTTACTTTTTTTTAAAGTTTCCAATCTACAGTGTTGTGATCTGCTTGCATTTTGCTAGGACTAAAATAGCCAGCAAATCCTTTTAGCTAAAATTAAAATATTTTCCATCATTTGAACGTACTGATAATACTTCATAAAGAAATCTAGTTCTAAGGGCAAACAGAAAAGAAGGCAAATAAGGTTTATACATAGTAATAGGGATGCCACCCAATTTTGTAACTGGTTGGTTAAGTTGGTAATTCTCAGGTGCATAAGAAGGCCAGAACCTGGTCCAGTGAACTTTAATTAATATTTTTGTAATTCAAACTAAAGATGATTAAAAATTAATTTACATCTTCTAAGCCTACACTATCTGCATGACCAAATACCTTAATCTTTAATGCTGGTTTTTGTACTCTCTATTTCATCAAGGAAATGTAAATCTCGTTTGCAGTGCTTATCCAGATGTGTTGGTGCATCATATGAAGTTCTATGGATTGATAGGTCTAGAAAAGATGGTCATAACATATGATACATTCCCATGATAGATAGATAGATAGATAGATAGATAGATGATAGATAGATAGATAGATAGATAGATAGATAGATAGATAGATAGATAGATGATAGAGCTTTCATCATTTTGACAAAAGCTTCAGATCCTGTGGACTCCTCTGATTCTGTTCCCAAAATGATCAACTTCATAGTTAGGAGAAGTCAACAAAGGACAAGGATGGAATACTACCCTTCGACATTTGTTCCATGACAAATATTGCCTTTGAATATAGTGAGCTAAGTAATTATAACTCTTCATAGGGAAAGTTCATCAATCACTATTTAGTAATGAGACTTTTGGGTGAGTCATGGCTGACTGAAGATGTTTCTGAACAGTGGAGACAATGACCGCTGTGAAGAACGAAGGACCGGTGAGTAGACTAGCCCTTCAGAATCACTCTGGAGAAGGGAGAGAACAGGAGATTGTCCACAAGCACTCTGAATGGCAGCTCCTCATTACTGCAGTTTTAATTAATTTAAGATCAGAGTTATAGAAACATATTGAGAGATCAAAAAATAAATGACCAAAATAGGAATACAAAAGACAAATCTAGAAAAGGATCTGGACATAGAATAGCTGCAACAAGAAATCCTGGATGATGCCTCTTTATGGGATTTACAAAGTAGGCTGGTGAAAGCTTTGAAGACTCCTCTTGAATGCCAAATATTGATAAAAGTTCAAACCCTGTGATGCCATTAGAATGATTTAAAGGTCAAGATTGTGAAGAGCAAAAAGAAGGAATATGAAGTTGGACAATTTGATCAGGGATAAACTATTTGTTTGATATTTCTGGTAACTCCTAATGGACCTTTTGCTGAACCAGGACTGAAAGGATAACAATATGTGGATTGTGCATAGATAAAAGTTAGGCTATGGGAAAAAGAGTTGTTTTTTAATTCGTAATTTTAAGAGAGGATGAAAAGTTAGCTTATGTTTAGTGTAATGAAGGTTGGAAGCTGCTTCCTTATTGTCTTTGTTTCTTTCTCTTCTCTTCTCTTCTCTTCTCTTCTCTTCTCTTCTCTTCTCTTCTCTTCTCTTCTCTTCTCTTCTCCTTTTTCTTTTTTTTCTTTTTCCTGCACCTTCTGAACTTTTTTTCCCTTTCTTTTTCCCTCTAGTTTTTTTTTGTATTAGTTTTTACTGTGTTTACTAAAAACTTCAAAAAATATTTTAAAAAAATCACTGTTGAGTAATGACAGTAAGCCTAAAGAAAGATGTTGATGGTTTAAACAGCAGCTCTCTTCATTTATTAATTGGAGGCCAAGCATTTTATTTTTTTAGCCCACTTGGCCAACAGCTTTTCACAGCTGCACCATTCACATGTTCTTATGTTGTCTGAGGTGAAACCATCCTCCATAGAATTCTGTTTTGGAAGTCTTTTTGATTCTAGAATCCTGATTACAAGAGGTGAGAATCAAAACATGTATTAATAAGATTCACCACTTGGAGGGACTAAATTTGTTAATGAGGCTATCCAGATCATTGATTTATAGTGACATTCAAGCATCACTACGTGGGATATATTATTAATGTGGACAGGCTGGCTAGAAGATGCTATAAATCTTTTGTGTGAATAGTCTGTTAAGACTGCAAGCCTGTATGCTTTGTAGGGCAAATGTCTCATACAACCCAATGAAAAGTTGCATTTGAATAAACATGCAAATGCGTCAAGGTTCTTATGGTTTCTGAAGTCCAAGAGGTGGTCACTTACACATGCCAGAAGGTTTTCTTCTTTATAAAAACTCATCTAGACCAGATTTCAGAAGGTCCCTAAAGAAAACCATATAAATGGCCTACAAAATGCTGCCTTAATTGCCAAAGCTAACAATGATTCAAGGAAGTAAAGGAGCATTAGAGTTTGTCTTTTCATATCTGTTCACCTTTAATGTGACTTGACACCATATCATCTTCCAGCAGAAGATCACTGAGACACTTGGAGAGAGGGAGAGGGCAGGAAAGAGCAGGAAAACAGAGCTGTTACATCTCTATGGAACTGTGACCCTCTAGAGCAGTGTTTCCCAACCTCAGCAACTTTAAGATGTGTAGACTTCAACTCCCAGAATTCTGCTGGGTGGCTGGGGAATTCTAGGAGTTGTTGTCCACACATCTTAAAGTTGCTGAGATTGAGAAAAACTGCTCTAGAGTGAAAAGCACCAGTCTAGGCAAGAGAAATTAAAATTGATATGATTATATCATTTAACCTTTAGAATTCAAACCACTATTATTTTATATAAAATATTCAATCTGTTTTCATTCTTTTTTAAAAAAAATATTGAATCTGGGTGGTGTTTGGTTTTGACAGTGCATAAAAGAAAACAGCTGAAATGAATTAAGGAATCTTTGAAAATCCTTCAAGGGCCTGCCAAGATTTGTGAGGTATCAGAACTTGCCAGTTGTTATTACTCCTTCAGAGAGCCTCAAATTATACCTGTTATCTAGTCTGTGAAAAGGGGCGCGATGGCTCAGCGGGTAAGACGCCAGGCTTGTCGATCGGAAGATCGCAAGTTCGGAGGTTCGAATCCCTAGCCCTGCGTGCGGAGTGAGCTCCCGCACTAGCTCCAGCTCTTGCCAACCTAGCAATTCGAAAGCATGCAAATGCAAGTAGATGAATAGGTACCACTTCGGTGGGTAGGTAACAGCGTTCCGCGTGTGTCATGCCGGCCACATGACCGTGGAAGCGTCTTCGGACAGCGCTGGCTCTTCAGCTAACAAACGGAGATGAGCACCGGCCCCTAGAGTCGGACACGACTGCACAAATGTGCGGAGGGAACCTTTACCTTTACCTAGTCTGTGAAACCAAAATTGAGCTGAAGGCTTGTCAAGAGACATATTCCTTTGGAATTTATTTATATATTTTTCTATTCCACCTTTCTTATTTTTATATTTTTATAAATAACTCAAAGTGGCGAACATACCTAATACTCCTTCTGCCTCCTATTTTCCCCACAACAACAACCCTGTGAGGTGAGTTGGTCTGAGAGAGCGTGACTGGCCCAAGGTCACCCAGCCGGCTTTCATGCCTAAGGTGGGACTAGAACTCTCAGTCTCCTGGTTTGCCATTGGCTCCTTCCTAGGGGTGAGAGAGAATGATTGGCCCAAGGTCACCCAGCCGGCTTTCATGCCTAAGGCGGGACTAGAACTCTCAGTCTCCTGGTTTCTAGCCCGCTGCCTTAACCACTAGACCAAATTTCTGAGAGTTTTCTATCTCTTTTATCATACTAAGGGAGAAAAGATACTTTCTAAAATTTTCTTGAAATAAATACCACCATTTTGGGGGTGGTGTATGCCACTTCCTTCCCATAGATGTTCAGTGGCATATTTTACCCTTTAGTATTACAAATAAGTGGTAAAATAGGTGTATTCCAGCCTCCTCTCCAGAAAAACCAACCATTTTGGCCCTTCCAAGCTCTTGAGACTTGTGGGAAAATGAAAGTGCAATTATTAGCCTCAAAACATTTTCATTCCCTAATATAAACCACAATGGCTAAGTTCACACAACACCCTTACTTAGAATGCAAGCCTATGGTGATACAGGAGGCTAGGGTTACTTTAATGTTATTATAACTCTTCAAAAACACTAACTTGGATTAGTCAAGTTAAAATGCATATTTCTAGTGACATAATTTTATTATTTTATGCCAACCAGAAATTTATCCCCTTGAGGTTTAAATTTTAAATTCTTGTTGTTTATTTAAATTGAAATCCGGATTTATACATGTACATTTTTTAATATATATATAGACTTAGATATTGCCAGTATAGAAACAGGGGACCAAGGGTGGGGTGGGGTGGGGATAGGGATCCTTCTTTAGCAAATCATCAGGCAACTGTGTCACCATACAAGCAGTCCCAATAAAGCCCACCTCCTGCTACGTCACTCAAATGAAGTCAGTTCTTTTAGAACATCTACAGATTTCATTTGCACAAATGTAATGTATTGGCTTCTATGTAAAGTGCAGGTTTGTTATCGCATAGAAGCCAATACGTGTCCAATCAAACATGCAAAGGCTTTATCCTGCAGACATTTATGTATTCCTAAGAATCCTGACATTATCTGAGTGACATTGACATCGGATAGGACTTATTGAGAATGCTCATTAAGGTGAGTCCTTAAATTTTTTTGAACACTTGGATAGGGCTAGTCTAGGAAAAGCTTTTGGAAGGGACTTTTTTTTTGGGGGGGGGTCCGAGCAAGAGGAGGAGATACCAACATTTTACTATAAAGCTGCCAGTTTAGTTTACTACATTTTTGTTTCTTGGAAATTAAAGAACCAGGCCTACAGGGTCATGTTTAGCCCTTGGAGCCAAAGAAACCGAGACTATTTTGTAAATCTGGAGAAGCTCTGCAACTGGATTTTCAGTACCCCAAAGGTTATTTTTGGACAGATCTAGTACCCACCCCCCTTAGTATTCCAGGAAACCTATCCTTCTCTTCTGAGCAGCAGATGTGTTTCTGAAATGCCAGCCGATGTCTCTTAAAAGCATTGTCCATTCTACTTCTATTCCATGTTTATTTCTGAGAATTGTATGGCAGATACAATTCGCACAACCAGAGCAAATCAGTAAAGGGAATTAGTTTTTCTGAAAAATGCCCTCAAACCTTTTTCACTTCACTTTGCAGAGCTTTATGAAGAAAGTTTGGTAAATTTTGTGATCAGTGGATAAGCAGTGCTGCTGTTTCATGCCAATTTCAAGAAATGCCCTGAAAACATATCAAGGTTCTCATGGCACCTTAAATGCTAGTGCATTTATAATTAAATAAGCTTTAGTGGATTATACTCACTTCATCAGATATATGTGATGTTACTCCTAGAGTTGGCAGGCAGGAACACATTAGACTATTGATAATGATAAACAGTGGAATCAAGAAGCAGTGAAATGCAAGTATAGTCTGTAGCAATTCAGTTAAAACTGAAATGCATGCAAAGAAAGAAAAAAGTGCAAAAAAGAATAACCATTAACCAACAGCAATTACTGAAAACACAAGTTATACTAATAGTAATATAATTGTTAATGTGGAGTCCTTGGTGCTCTCTGAGCCTTGTTGTTTTCTTGAAGACGTTTCATTGCCAGACTAGGCAACATCTTCAGTGCGAAAAGGGAGTGGGACTTGCTCTCTGTTTATTTACCATATAACAGATACATAGAGGTAAACAACATTTCCATACCATTCATAAGAGACAATAGAAAAGCCAAAAGACCAGAACACCTCCTTGCCAGCAATCAACACCCAGATATGCAAAGATTAACAACAGGATTAGCGCCAGAGGAACAATCAAACAGCACAATATACCCTAAAGAGTCCCCTTTGGGGGAGATGGGGCGGTAATAGAAATTGAAAAATAAAATTAAAAATTAAAATAATCAAGGAACTATTAACTCAGTCAATCAACCAAGCAGCAAACAACAGCCCAATCAAGGAACTCCTAAGGAGAGAACACCTCCACCAACACAAGCAGGACAAGCCATGGTATATAAACAGAGAGCAAGTCCCACTCCCTTTTCGCACTGAAGATGTTGCCTAGTCTGGCAATGAAACATCTGCAAGAAAACAACAAGGCTCAGAGAGCACCAAGGCCTCCACAGTTCAACCGTGAGCTACAAATATTCTCTTCGATAATTGTCAATATATATTAAAAAATTCTCTTCTCACCCCTATGGGTGGTATGTGTCTTCCTCAACCTCAGGTCCTCTACCAGATGCCTGGGAGTTTGAGTTAGCTGTTCCTAGCACTGCACTCTTTGGGACAGAGAGCTCTGATGTTGCTTCTGGGATCTGCTGGAGCCACTCTCTCAGCTTAGGAGTCATAGCCCCGAGTGCCCCTACCACCACTGGGACCACTTTGGCCTTCACTTTCCATATCCTCTCTAGTTCCTCCTTCAGGTCCTGGTACTTCTCCAGCTTCTCATACTCCTTCTTCCTGATGTTGCTGTCACTTGGCACCACTACATCTATCACCACCTCTGTCTTCTGGTCCTTGTCTACTACAATAATGTCTGGTTGATTGGCCAGTACCTGCCTGTCCGTCTGGATTTGGAAGTCCCACAGGATCTTAGCCCTGTCATTCTCCACGACCTTCTGTGGAATCCCTCATCTGGACTTGGGAGGGTCTAGCCCATATACTGTGCAGATGTTCCTGTACACAATGCCAGCTACTTGGTTGTGCAGTTCAGTGTATGCTGTTCCTGCCTGCATCTTATACCCTGCCACTATATGTTGGACTGTCTCTGAGGTCTCTCTGCACAGTATGCACCTCAGGTCCTGTCTAGTGTGGTAGACCCCTGCTTCTATGGATCTGGTGCTTAGTGCCTCTTCTTGTGCTGCTAAGAACAGTGCCTCACTGCTGTCTTTTAGTCCAGCCCTTTCCAGCCACTGATAGGATTTCCCAAGGTCAGCCACCTCAACTATCTGTCGATAGTACATCCCATGCAGAGCCTTGTCTTGCCATGGCACTTCCTCTGCTTGATCTTCCTTCCATGTCTGCTGCTGCCTCAGGCATTCTCAGCAGCTCATCTTTAGGTGCCATCTTACTGATGTACTCCTGGATGGTTTGGGTCCCATCGAGGACAGTGGCTTTGACACTCACCAGACCCTGCCCACCCTCTTTCCGTCTGGTGTACAGTCTCTGGGTGTTGGACTTGGGGTGGAAGCCTCTGTATATTGTGAGGAGCTTCCAGGTCTTCACATTGGCAGCCTCCATGTCCTCCTTTGGCCAGCACTATACCAGAGGCTATCTGATGACTGGCAGGGCATACGTGTTGATGGTGTGGATCTTCTTCTTCACATTGAGCTGGCTCTTCAGGACCTGTCTTATTATTTGGTGGTACTTGGATGTTGCTGTCTTCTTTGCCTCCTCCTCATGGTTTCCATGTGACTGTGGGATACCAAGGTACTTGTACCTGTATTTCTGCTATGTGGCCCACTGGTAGTTCCACCCCATCAGTCTTAACTACCTTCCCTCTATTTACTATCATCCGGCCACACTTCTCCAGTCTGAATGACACCCCAATGTCCTCACTGTAAATCCGTGTCAGGTAGATCAGTGAGTTGATGTCTCACTCACTCTTAGCATACAGCTTGATGTCATCCATGTAGAGGAGGTGGCTGATGGTAGTTCCATTCTTGATCTTGTATCCATATCCAGTCCTTGTGATTATCTGGCTGAAGGGATTCAAACCTATGCAGAACAGCAGCGGGGACAGTGCATCACCTTGCTATATGCCGCATTTGATGGCCACTTGTGTGAACTGTCTTGAGTTGACTTCCAGTGTTGTCTTCCATAGCCCCATTGAGTTCTTGAGGAAGGTCCTTAGTGTCCTGTTGACTTTGTATAGCACCAGGCATTCACAGCTCCATGTGTGTGGCATTGAGTCGTAGGCTTTCCTGTAGTCAATCCAGGCTGTGTTCAGATTAGTCTGTCTAGACCTTGAGTCTTGGGCGACTGCTCTATCTATGAGCAACTGGTATTTGGAGCCTCTGGTGTTGTTCCCAATGCCCTTTTGAGCTGTGCTCATGTACTGGCCCATATGGTCCTGCAGCTTGGCGGCTATGATGCCTGATACGACTTTCCATGTTGTGGGGAGGCACGTTGTTGGCTGGTAGTTGGACAGTGCTGATCCCTTGTGGGGGTCTTTCATGATCAGCACTGTCCTACCTTGTGTTAGCCAGTCTGGGTGGGAGCCTGCTGCTAGCAGCTGGTTCATCTGTGCTGCTAGGCATTCATGAACTGCTGTTAGTTTCTTTAGCCAGTAGGTGTGGATCATGTCCGGGCCAGGTGCTGTCCAGCTCTTCAAGTTCTTGACCCACTGATGGATGTCTGCTATTGTGATGGTAACTGGTTCCTGTTCTGGGAGATTGCTGTAGTCTGCTCTCAGGTCCTGCAGCCACTTTGCACTGGTGTTATGTGTTTTCTCTTTCTCCCATATGTTCTTCCAGTACTGTTCAGTTTCTGCTGTTGGTGGCCCTGTGCAGAAACTGAACAGTACTGGAAGAACATATGGGAGAAAGAGAAGACACATAACACCAGTGCAAAGTGGCTGCAGGACCTGAGAGCAGACCACAGCAATCTCCCAGAACAGGAACCAGTTACCATCACAATAGCAGGACATGCCTTCTCTATTCAAGCCCGTAACAGATACAATCAAACCTCATGATTTGAACACTGATAAACAAGAAGATGTGAATAAGTAGGATGCTGAATTTATCCCATTTTCTAATATTGAAAAAAGAGGATAATAGGTCTGATCCAATGACCTATTTCAGGGTGTTATTTCAGAGTTTGGACTCTGTTTCCCATTGACTGCAACCAGCATGATCAGCAAATTGGGAATTTTAGTTCAAAACATCTGGAGATCCCAGGTTGTCCCAATGTAAAGATAATCTAAAGTTGCCTCTTCATGTATGACTGTCACCCTAAACTCTAAGCAAAACGTTAGCATGTTTTTATATTACTGCAGCAACAGCAAAACTAATACAGTTCTAATTGTGATTCCCCTGAAAAAGCATTCTGTGAACCTGAGAAAAGAAGAAGAAATTCAGCCTTACATTTATAGGAGTGGCTGACCTGAAATTCATGGGCTTCATAGAGCCCCTGGACCCTAGTTTGCAGACTACCAAACATCCCAATATTATACTGGTGAAATTTGATGGCAAAATAGTCCATTCCTGGTAGTACCATTTTTGTTTGATATGGGGAGTTGGGAGCAATTTTAAGGGTGGGAATGGACTGCATGGACTGCAAGAACTCCATGAACCTTAAATACCCTTCAAGGAAAGTAGAAAATGGGATGAACATTCTCAGCTCTGACCTTCAGTGATTCCCCATGTTACCAGAATACCTTCCACAGCTCACAAACCAGAAAAACTGTCCACTTGTCTTAGTATAAAGGTATCAACATCATCTTCTTTTGCTTTAACTCCAATTTCACTATGGATCAGAACTGGACAATGTTAAATATCTCCTAGAACCATCTGGTGTCAAATTCTAGGGCTGTTTATACAGTAATTGATCATTCTGAACTGCATTGCCATGAGTGGGCTGTGTTCTGATTAGGATGGCTGTGCAGATTTTCATGGGCCGCTTTGCTTGAAGAAAAATGAATCTTTGAAGCAAACCTGCAAAAAGGTGCCCTGCTTCTAAACAGTGTAGCACAGCTACAGTATACTGTTCTTTCTTTTTTCTATTTCTTTTCATTCTTTCTTTCTGCACTTTTGCTCCTTCCTTCCTTCCTTCCTTCCTTCCTTCCTTCCTTCCTTCCTTCCTTCCTTCCTTCCTTCCTTCCTTCCTTCCTTCCTTTCTTTCTTTCTTTCTTTCTTTCTTTCTTTCTTTCTTTCTTTCTTTCTTTCTTTCTTTCCCTGCTTTTCTCTTTATTAGTTTGTGTTAATTTTTAATGTTCTTTGTAAAACTTTTAATAAAATTTATAAAAATAAATAAACAAACAGTGTAGCACAGCAGCTGCATTGCTTCACTTTGCTGGATAACACCATGTTCTGAACTTGTGTAGTGCATGCACAGAAGCCCATAATATCAAAGCAAAGTGCCTCATCAAAGCAGCTCAGACCTGACGACCTTTCTCAAGATAAATGATTCTATTGAGGCAAACCACCAAAGCTTCTGCACAAATGAGGGCCAATCTGTACAGACCTACTGCTTAGCAGAATTCATCACATTCATAACATCAGTTTGGGGGAGGGGAAGATAAAATAATAATATTACTTTGAACCAACTTTGTTCTGAAGAAGCAGGGTTTTTTTTAAATAGACCTTAAAATCAAAATTGATTTACCAAAGAGTGCTTCTTGGCAGTTTATTTAACTTAAGTATTTGTTACTTGGACTGTTCAGTCTTGATGCTCTGGCTGCTTCTAAAGTACATATCTATTAGAGATTGTGGATGAATCAATTGATGCACCAAAGCCAATAAGCCATTTTTATAAGACATTGAAAGAATTGAATGAAACAGATAATAAATATTTACCTGACCTTTGGAATAAAAAGCTTGAATGTTCTGTTTTTGTCATTCAATGGAAAGTTGACTTTGATCTTAAAATAAGGTTAATACAACAGGAAATTTTGTTTTGTGTACATTGGGTACCTCAAAGAAAGTTTAATAAGGGTTAGTTGCCTTTGTGTTGCTGTTGGAAATGCAGCTCAGGAGTTGAAACAGTAACACATACATTCTGGGCATATCCCACAATTTTGGGTTGAAATCCACATGATTGTTAAACATGATGTTATACCACTTGCTTTGTGTCAAGATATTTATATTTGTCTAAGCTATATTTACATTATTTGGAATATATTGAAGCATCAAGAATTGTGGTCTTTCATCATAAGGAATGAGCAAAATAATGTTATGCAAGACTGGAAAGATATTCCTACACCTGATTTGCAGCAATGGATTGTTGACTGCTGAAGTCTTTAAAGAAGGCAGGCCTGAACTTACACAACAACTTCATAAGCTCATCGAAAAAATCTGGATGAGGGAGGAGATTCCAGCAGACTTTAGGGATGCCATAATTATCACTCTCTTTAAAAAGGGTGATAGAACAGACTGTGGAAACTATCGAGGCATCTCCCTTCTAGCCACAGCAGGCAAAATCCTGGCAAAGATCATCGCAAACCGTCTCCTATCTGTATCAGAAGACATCCTCCCTGAAACACAAAATGGCTTCCGCCCTTCCAGGGGAACAGTGGATATGATCTTCACTGCACGACAGCTTCAAGAAAAATGCAAGGAGCAAAACCACCCTCTGTACATGGCGTTTATTGATCTGACTAAAGCTTTTGATACTGTAATGTCAGAGTTCTGTGCTCGCTTTGAGGTGTATGTAGCAAAAGTAGGAAGAAAATATGGTTATCTAGTAGGTCAGTTCCAGTCTGATTGTAGTGGAGAGTTCCTGAGCCATGTGTTCTAGAATTGGCTTTGTAGGAACGTATTCTCCCAAAGGCTTGCCAATATTGGAATTCTAGCTGAGTGTTGGTGTTGTGAATACCATTAACAATAGCCTGATGTTAGTTGCTCAGGTGCCATCCCATGTCTGGGGAGAGGCTACCTTGACTGCAGTGTGTTTCTAACTAACAGGTTGTAGAATTCAACTGTAAAAAGAAGTTCAGTATTTTTCTTTGGTATGGCAAGTGCCCTTCACTGATGTACCTGCATGTCTGTGGAACATTTGCATGTGTTCACATCCCCAGGTCACAGCGAAGGAAGAACCAACCATAAGCACAGTGCTTCAGGTTGTTGGTTGTTGGTTGTTGATTAAAATCCAAGGCTTATCGTTGTTTCATTAGGCCATGGTCGAATCCAAATCTCCATAAGTGCTTTATCTTTAAGCAGCCTACTGGTTTGGAAAGGTTGTATACTAAGGTTGCAGAAGTATTGCTGCATTGCTAGTGTTAAAACCTACTGTCCATGCTTCAGTAGATGGGCAAAAACCAGTTCAGGTTTCTTCTGTTCCCCAGTCTCCTAGTGTATTAAAGGGCCCCTCAGATGAAGGAGTGGAAATCTCACCTGAGCAGGTACAGGGCCTGGAGAGGGAGTCAGGTATTAGGAAAGAAGACGGTGATGAGGAAGTACAGTGGTCATTCCTTGTGGGTCCTCTTATTCCAGGGTGTGAAGCCTGACAGATTTGTGATTTAGCAGGTGACAGTGTGTCAAGTTACCTGAAAAAACCCAGTCTTTTCAAGACGTGTTGCTCCTGCCTTTTGAGAGGCAAGAAGAACATTGGAACACAGCTGTGGATAGTCAGTTTGAGTTTTGGTGAAGTGTTAAAAGTAACCAACCTGTCCTTTGTTTTAGTAAGCTGTAGGTTCCAGATTAGTGTTCAGAAAGACATTTCTTCCTGATAATACTCTGCAACGTAAAGCCAGCTTTGTTGCCCAGGGATTTGTTTCACAAGAGGAGTTTGTGAACTGTGATCTAGTGTATGCACCCACAGCTAGGCCAGAATGTTTACGTGTGGTACGTTTTCTGGTTGCGTAGCGTGAAACAGGTGTCCATTTACATATTGTGATGTTGACACAGCATATTTGAATAGAGATCTCCCTGAAACAGTGTGTGTAAGGCAAGCTTGTGGCTATACATGTGTGACAATTCCCAGACAGTCCATTGACTTCACAGGGTGCTTTATGGATCTTAAAGCAGGCCAGTCATTGAAAGCATGGTTGCAGATGCTAACTGGGATGTGTAGAACAGTCACGTGCTGTTTTCTGTGTGTACATAAGAGGTTGTAGAAGTTTGTATAGTACTTCTTACTTATGTGGTTGTTTTTTGCTTAGAAACTGAATGTTTCCACCGTGTATAAGAATTTGTCAGTCAGCTAAGGTAGTGTTTCCAGCTGAGGGAGTTAGGCACAAATTCAAGTATTTATCTTGGTGTTGAAGGTTCTAAAGCCCAGAACAGAGAATCCTATGGTTCTTAATTCCCTACAGAGTGTCATTTGTGTAAAGGAAGGCTTATCCTTAATTTGTTGTATATCACTCTGCAGTAACACAGTGAATACACCCTGATTTAGTTTACCTAGTTTGCCCAGGTAAAAACACCATGTCTGCAAAATGGTGTAGCCATCTATGCGAGGTTGAAAAGGGTTGAAAAAATCTGTAGTTTTCCTTTGCTTCAAACAGAAAGCAGCTAGCAAGGTCGGCTTATCTATGTCAGCTGCTGGATTGTTGCAAAGGAGGGGACAGAGTGGGCGTTTGTTGCTGTTTTCTATGTAATGTCTCTGCTACTGCATAATTTGTATTATTATGTATTTGTATGTATCTGAATAAAACATTGCATGAAGTGTATATTGTACAATACATATGTGTAACAAGTGTTTTTAAACCATTTCTAGTTTCTAGATGACTATTGGTTGTAAAAACTGAAAAACTGAAACTTGTGAATAATACATGTACTAACCATTTTTTTTTGTTTCAATAAAAATGTATTTCACAGCTTTGTGCCAAATACCCATTTGGGAGGGGTGTCAGAGTTCCCGTATGAGATTAGCAAATTGGTATCCCTACAAAGCAAAAGTTTCTCATGGTGACGTGAAGTGCAGGTGCCAGATAACAACCCTCACATGTGTATTGTTATGGCTAGATTGCATGGGAACAATGTCTCCTGATTCCTTCTGTGGGAAGCCTGCTCCAGGGGGAGCAGAGGGAGGGAAGAGATCACGTGCTCGCTTAGATACAGCACTGCCACCTTGTGCTATGGCCTACACCAGAGCTTTCCAAACTTTTCATGTTGCTGACACACTTTTTAGACATGCATCATTTCGCGACACACTCTTACAGCAGGGCACAAGGCAGGTACTAGGACCTGCATGGAATCACAGCAGGTTTGGAGGCAGCAAGGCACAAGGCAGACACTAGGACCTGCGCGGAATCCTGGCAGGGCTCGGAGGCAGCAGCAGCCGCAACACACCCAGACACTGCAGCCGACATAGTAACGTGTCCCAACACACAGTTTGGAAAGCTCTGGCCTACATAAAGGCCTGGTGTGTGTCACACCCAACTTCCAGCCAATCAGAAAGCTGGAAGAACTGAATATCTAACCATGCAAAATGGTGTTCTATGCTTCTTGACTTTTTGTGTCTTTTAGCCATGTAGTTCTTCACGTGTATTCTACTTCTGCAGACCGGGCAGTGTGAGCTATGCCTGGCTTTGGGCATAGGCCGTGGCGAGAGCTCTGGCCCTGGGGTCAATACACGAAACTCTGCTTATAAGTTTGTTTTTCCTTTTACAATGCTGTACCATATATATTTTGTTTTCCTTTTTGTGATAATGTGATTGTATATGCATTATTGCCTTATGCTACAAGTAAACACTTTTAGCCGTAAAAGCTGCACTCTGTCTGTTTATTCTCAGGCCTCGATTTTTTCCCTATAAGCCAGCGTACACCCCATCATGTAAATCGTACTGCTCTCTGGACCATCCTTCTGAAAATCGGATGCCCTGATAAATTTGTGAACATCTTGCGGCTACTCCATGACAACATGATGGCAACAATCCTGAATAACAATGGCTCTCAAAGCAATCCATTTAAAGTGGAATCCGGCGTTAAACAGGGATGTGTTATTGCTCCAACCTTATTCGCTATCTTCATCGCTATGATTATACACCTTGTTGAAGAGAAACTTCCTACTGGTGTAGAAATTATATATCGAACAGATGGAAAGCTTTATAATCTTAGTAGGCTGAAAGCAAAAAATAAGGTAATTACAACTTCTGTTATAGAACTTCAATATGCTGATGATAATGTAGTCTGTGCACACTCCGAGGAAGATCTTCAAACTATCCTAAACATCTATGCAGAAGCATATGAAAAGCTTGGCCTCTCGATTAACATTAAAAAAACCAAAGTGCTTTACCAGCAAGTTCAAACCAATCCCTCTGCAGCGCCATCAATCCAGCTTAAAGGTGTGTCACTAGAAAATGTTGACCACTTTTCTTATCTCGGCAGCCATCTATCTAAAAAAGCCAACATCGACGCTGAAATTCAGCATCGCCTGAGCTCTGCGAGTATAGCTTTCTCCCGAATGAAGCGTAGAGTGTTTGAGGATCGGGACATTTGCAGGGAGACCAAAATGCTTGTTTACAAAGCCATTGTACTGCCAACCCTTCTGTACGCCTGTGAAACATGGACCCTCTACAAATGCCACCTCCAACTTCTTGAAAGATTCCATCAACGCTGCCTCCGAAAAATTCTGCAAATTACTTGGGAAGATAGGTGGACTAATGTTAGCGTATTAGAAGAAGCGAAAACCACCAGCATTGAAACAATGATCATCCAACATCAACTTCGCTGGACCGGTCATGTTGTTCGAATGCCTGACCATCGTCTTCCAAAGCAGCTACTTTACTCCCAACTTAAGAATGGAAAAGGGAATATTGGTGGACAGCAAAAGAGATTCAAAGATACTCTCAAAGCTAATTTAAAAAAATGTAATATCAGCATTGAGAACTGGGAAGCCCTAACTCATGAGCGTTTCAATTGGAGGTCATCCTTTATTAATGGCGCTATGGACTTTGAAGAAGCACGAGTACAGGGCGAAAGGGAGAAAAGAGCTAAAAGGAAGGCACGTCAGGCAAACCCTCATCATGACCGTCTCCCACCCGGAAACCTATGCCCTCATTGTGGGAGGTTGTGCGGATCCAGAATTGGCCTTTATAGCCACTTACGGATCCACTGTTAAAATTTTACCTTTGGAAGACAATCTTACTCGGCTACGAGTGATCGCCAATGACATGACATGATATGTGGTCAACATTTAAATATTTTTCTGACAAAGGGATAAAAAAGAGAACTTTCAAGCAATTTGGTCAAACTTTTTGAAGTTACTTTGTTTAAGATAAAAATCCCCCCCCCCATTTTTCTTTCAATGTCAATGCTATATAACATTATTAGCAAACTCACATGTTTGGGGAGGGAACCAGATTGATGAAGGGTGGATTAGAATTACAGCAGCATTGTGCTAGATTGTGTTGTGCTTTGAAAAAACTCACATGTATGCACATCCTTTTCTTATTTCTGGTATTTAGTTTGATATCTTAAAAGAATCAAATTCTAATGAAGGTTCAAAAGCTGTGAGAGGGTCAAGACCTCTGTGCAAAGTGGCTCCCTGCAACAGTGGAATGTATGGTTGTCAAGGAAACAAAGGCCCATCAAGAACAAGATCCTTGGAAGAATAAGACTAATTCTGTGTGTGCCCAATCCTTATTCTTCCTCACCTACTGTATAACAAAGTGCCAGGAGAAGACTGGCTGAAAAAGTAAGGAAAGAAGCTAATGCCCATTATTGAAAGACAGTGTTTCAACAAGATTGAAAATAAGTGATTATTAGGTATCCTCCTTGGAAAAAAAATGCAACAGGAAAATGGGAAGAAAATGCTGCTTTTCCCTCCCATCTGCCTTGTTAACACAAGCTAGTCATGGCTTTCAGTGTGGCAGCTTTCTATTCATAGATCTCTCCATAGAAGTATGCAGTGGACTTGTTGATTGTGAAGGGATCTGAGCAAACCTGGGCCACAGACCTTGGCCTAGAGAACATCATGCTGTAGTATTTCCCATAGTGCAACACTGCTAGAGCTCCACTGAACCAAAGCTTGTGCCTGAACCAAAGAGTGTTACCCAAGGATGACCCTTGAGATGGGCCTCAACAAGGCCCCAAAGAATTCTGCATAGAAATGCTAGGTGCTAGATAGTAATTCTACCTTCTTCAGGAATGCATGCCAGCCTGGGGCCCCCTATCTGGTCAGCATCTCCTTCCTGAGACAAGCTAACATGTTTACCTGACTTTCCAGTAATAAATCCTTTGTTCCCCCTCCTAAGATGTAAATGTGTGAAGATGTGATTTAATGGTTCTGACCTCTGTGATGTAGCTATGTGTGTATAACCCAAATGTCTTTAAAGTGTTACTTTTATCTGTATAAGATGTAATTGTAAATCTCTAGCCAAAGACAGTTGCGCAGGATGTGCCCATAGAACAATTGGTGTGAATGTCACAGGCCCCTCTTTGTAACTCTTTTGATAAGCAACATTATCCTCATGACCTACTGTATCCCAGAAACCCACAGTAAACCCAGGGACCCTGGGCGGACCCTGATCCCCGAGAACTAACCAACCTCAAGAGATGGTCAGAGGACACCACACCCTCATATGGGCATACCATCATCATCCTCATTTCCTGCTTGTATTTCTTGTATAAAAGTTTGTGTTCTTTGTTCTTCAGGATGGCTGTTCCACTCAGAGGTCACCTGCACGTGACAGCTGTATGGTCTGCCATCCAGCAACCTTTGTTGGCCAATTAAACTTGCTGTTGTTCCTTTTACAAAGTCTCTGTTGTGTACTTGGCTTTCTCTAAGAGGCGCGTGGTAAGTTTTGGTGCCTTACAATTGGTGATACAACCTTTGAATACCTTTCCCAATAATTCAAAAGCCATTCTGAAGACCTACACGTGCCATATGAGGCCTGCATTCACTGCAAAGATACCATAAATAACTCTCTGCACTTTGGAGACAGTTTGTATTCCTCATCAGATTCCATCTAGGTTTGCTTTGCTATGGGAGACTACTATTTTTTATTTTAAAAACACTTTGGAAAATGTGTCCTCACTCCACAACTGGTTTGCATTATGCTGACACAAACAAAATTTTATTAAGGTCAACACTGCTTTGAGGAGCTGCATGATCTATTCCCCCAAAGGACATCTATTTCTCTTTTCACTTCTGATTCTTTACTGTTGATAATGACATATGAGGCAGATCCAAAAGCTGATTAAGAGTTGTCACTCTCATTGCAGACAGGTAGTCTGGCATCTAAACAAGATTGGTTTACATGGAAGGAAGCTGATGAGAAATATTGGGATGATGGTATTTTGATATGAATTGGATTATTTGATGTCAATAGCTGTTCTGAAACTGGTGGCCTCCAGATACATAATTCTCTCTCATCATTCCCATCCAAATGGGCTGCAGAGCACCAGAATGGGACAGCTGCTTTACAGAGTTGCTTTAAAGACCTTAAATATAATCTTGTGGATGTTACGTTTTCATGAAAAATGCATGTGTGGTTACCCTCTAAACTTAAGGTCAGGCTTAGGCCAAAGATGGAACCACAGTGGAATCAAACTTGCTTTTCTTTACATGCATTCGTAATGCTGACCTGGAAGGAGACAGCTTCCTATGTTTCTTGAAACAAAGAATAACACTTTTTCCAAAAGTGTTGTAGAAATGGCCTTAACCAGAGCTCCCACTTCAGTTTTTCTATAATCTATTTTTTCCTAAAAAAAAAACTTTATGATGATTTTTTAAAAAAATGGTTGTTCTCAGAGATCTGCGTCTCCATGAGATATAGAATTATATTGAAAAAGAATACAATTTTTCTTATATGTACTACACTCAGCATTATGTCTTCTAAATCTCTGTTCCTTTGGGTTCCAAAGTATCTATGGTTTCCAGTGAAAGGAACTCATTAAAATAAATAATAATCACAACAGTAATGTTTACAACTGAAGAATGTTCCCCTGTGTATGCAGAACAGAAGAAAAGGGAGGCAGCACTTCTGGATTAGACCTGATCTGCTGGGATAAACAGGGAGGGAAAGTGAGAGAAAAAGGAAGCTAATTTCCATGTTTTCTTTCATTTTTTGCCTGGCTGACTTCCAGCAAATAACAACTGAAGTTTCAACACTTTGTGACGGAGATGCAAATCTCCTATTCACTAAGGCTTAACACCAAATATGAGTTACTACAAAAGTGCTCTTTTGCAGGACTCCTCCAAGTTTGTATATTCTTGCCCTTTATTTGCTTACAAGCAGTGCTCCTAGCAGGCAGGAACAATGCTGTAACAATTGGCAGTGAGTAAGTGGGAGTTGCTTGCTATAATCTATAATTATGTCTATAATGCCCACGTACCCCAGCTCACAGCATCTCTTTTAGAACAGGGGCTTCCAGAGGCCCACTGATGTGACTTAGTAAAATAACACTTTGTCAGAGGGTGTGAAGTAGATGCAAATCAGAGATCAGCACTGTTGGGCCTTGGGGAATATTGGGACCACAGTAGTTGTATAAGGATGCGAGTTACTAATGCTGGGGCCACGTCCAGTTCATCACATTTATACTGCTAAAGCCTCTGAGATGATCCAGGTGCTATGGAGCAGAGAAATTTGAGCAGAGAAACATTCCTAGGTTTACATAATCATGTCCCCTCAGACATCTTTCTTCCTGCATTCTGTTAAGGGAAATATTCCATGACCATCATGGTATAGTCAGTTGATCAATGAGTTTGCTTTTACTATACATCTTACAGATTTCTAAAATCCAACTACAATTCATGGTTGAAGCAGTAGAGATCTATAAAGCTTCAGGGGTCATTTTCATACAAGAAGACATACTTTCTGATGGAAGAATAAAAAATAAAAGTAAGAACCTTAGGTTTTTATGCAATTTGACCCACTGTACACAGCATTACTACATTTTTCAGGGCAAGATAAAAGGGTCAAGCCAGACTGGGGGAGTTGGTCTCCCTCCCTCCCTCCCTCCCCCTCTCTCTCTCTCTCTCTCTCTCTCTCTCTCTCTCTCTCTCTCATTTCAGTCAGTACAAGCAACCCTTCACATCTCCAGGTTGGAATGAAAGGGAAATTTCTGTTTGCATGAGTGGAAACTTTCCTTCCACTAGAATTAGCAATTCCTGTTGAGATTGTGATGGCAAATTAAACTAATACTGTGCCAAAATCTGCTTTGCAATTTCTCCAAAAATCACAGAGGGTTTGTTGTTGGGAGTGTGTGTGTGTTTTTTTACTGGCTGATTTTTAGGACATTTGCAAATTTTTGTTAGTGGTATTTTTGAACTTACTATACAGTTGAGGTTATTTTCTATTAATCAAGCAGTCTTTAGGCAGTCTTCCTCAGTCAAACCAACTAAGGAATTTATTTTAGCAATATTTTCATGGATTTTTCAGGCATACCCTTCACACTAATATTAGAGTCTCCATCCCAATTTTTGAGCATTTCAACAGGAAATGAAGGGAGTTTTAGTCAAAGAGATCTAGAGGGCTCCAGACTGGAAGAAGATGCTTTGGGGTGGAAAAAAAGAATGGTGATTACATCTCTCTTTGCTTGTTTTATCTTCCAAGGTCCAGTAGTGTTCCATACATTCTTAAAACTTTTGGGTGATGGCTACTTGCTGTTGTTAACTTACTATTCTTGCAGATTCAAACTGAGCCATGGAACAGAGTCCTCACTCTGCTGTGAATCTGCTGAAGCTTCAGTTTATGGGAAGTCTGGGAAGGGACAGACATGAAAATTAAAACTCAATTGACACCTTCCTGCTGGGGCCATTTGCTATCCCCCCCTTAGGACAGCTGAACTTCTGAACTGGTGCTTTCTGATCCCATAATAGTCATCTGTTAATAGCTTCAACTACTACATGGAAACAACTGGATTTTCCAGGGATATCAGAACAGGTCACACCAGCATAAATATGTGGTTCATGGTCTTGGGGGTCCAATAATATCAGAAAGCTCTGCAGAATTGTTCCTGCAGTGGGAACACAGCATAATAAAAACACTTAAACTGAGCCATCTGGACTGTGCTGGCAAAATTCCTCTCTGCTGAACACTCTTTCTGCAGCAGAAAGCAGAGACATAATATTACACTAAAACTGATGCAGCTCTTCCTCTGCTTGCCAGAAAGGAAAAAAAAGTAGGGACATGATCAAAGAACAGGATGGACAATCTGCAGCCCCAATGCCATCTGCATCCACCATTGTTGCAGTCTGACCCCTTTTGCCAAAAGTTGGCAGTATAGATTATTACCATGTTTAGGTAGGAATCACATGGACATTGTAAATTGCAACTGTGCTATACATTTCAATCTATCCATGTGCTAGCATTTTGTATTCAGGATTCTATTAATAACACTGTGATGTATCATTGTTGTATATCAAATGCATATTATTTACCTGAATTGGTTTCACTGACCATCATCACACCTATTCCAAAACACAGTTATCTCTGCAGACTTGATCCATTTGTGCATCTCACTTTCAACCAATTGAATAGTTTGTGAAAATTGCAGCAACTTTCACCACGGTAAATCAAATAATAATGATAATATCTGAACCTTTTTTCTTTCTTTCTTTCTTTTTTTTGAGAGAGAGAGAGATGAAGAGTTTTTTTCCATGCTACATACATACACATGCACACAAAAGTAGCTTTGCTTCCAATGATGCACTAAACAACACATCAAAGACAAGCTAGGCTCTCCAATGGGTGTACAGTATTTGCAGGATGATAATGTTGAAAAAGGTGGATGGAAAAAAAATGATGAGTAGCAGCAAGATGGATGGACTCAATTGTAATGGTGAGGGATACCTCATTGGAAGACCTGAAGTACTAGGCTGGGGATAGATTATTCTGGAGAAAATCTATTTATGTGGACACTAATGGTCAACAACAGCTTGATGGTACATAATCAATCACTTGCTGCAAAACATTTGAATTTGCAACCGAGGACTGGCAACCTTTTCAGATACCATATACCAATGCTTCTCAACCTTAGCAAGTTTAAGATGCATGCTAGTTGGGGAATTCTGGGAGTAGAAGTCCATGCATCTTAAAGTTGTCAAGGTTGAGAAACACTGTCATATGCCATTGCATAATGTTACACAATGGCACGATCACAAAAAATATAGGCATACATTTCAAAACTGGCAATCACACCAAGGTGATGTCCACCCCTTTATGGTGGACTTGAACCTGGAATCCTCTAATCCTAGTCCAACACCTTAACCACTACATTGTGCACGCTGTCTAATGTTCTTTGTGTCAAAGAATGTGCTCAACCAAAGAGTTATTGCTCTCCTTGTCCATCCAATGTAGACTGGGTCAGCAAATGAAAGAGTTCTTTAAGGATGTTGGTGGCCAGGCAAGCAGATGTGTTTCCTTGCTCTTGATATGTATCACCAGGGGTGCCCACAGGGAATGGTCCAAAAAGTCAACATGGTGGCCGAACATACAAAACTGGTTAATGGCTGTTGTGGGTCTTCCGGGCTGTGTGGCCGTGTTCTGGAAGTTGTACACGGCCACACAGCCCGGAAGACCCACAACAGCCATCGAACTCCGGCCGTGAAAGCCTTTGACAATACATAAAACTTGTTAAGCTTCCATTGCACTGTCATGGCTACCATCTTGACTTTTTAAACCATACCCTGCAGCCATCCCAGTGCATCACAATAACTATTCAAGTATATGAGTCCAGTAATTGGATGGGCTAACCCTTGATACGTATTCTGAGCTAATATTTTTCTTTAAAAACATTTTTGTTAGCTCTAGAATGGACTCTACTTGCCTTAAAAAAAATAGCAGAAAATTTCAGTAGATGCAGCAAACAATGCAAACTTTCTGAGTAACCTAGATTCACTGGTATAGGTAATATTTGTTATACAATGATTTTTAGATCTATTTGGATATGTGTTGTATTGCATCAGAGGCATCTGCAGGATGCAATACTTTCATCAACATAACAAAAGCAGCAGTACCCCATCGCATTGCAAGGTCCACCTCTTTTGTATGTGTGTTTGAAATTACAATACACATCATTTATCTCTCCTCCCCCCCCCACCCTCACCCCAAAGTCTTGGTACTGAATTCCATTCAGTGGAATTTACTCTCAGTAAGTATTTCAAACTACACTCTTAAAACAGCTGAGCATTATATTGTTCTGCCAAGTGTCCAAGCAGTGATCAGGTGCTCAGGCAATTGGTTCTTTTAGATTCAGAGACAATAAATAGTAGATAAAAAGAGTTTAAGCTTTATTATAAACTTAAGCAAACAGATTTAAAAAGAAACACAGTTTAACCAGAAACACAGTTTAGGCAGATTAAACAAAAGCATAAAAGCATAGCATAAAGAAAGAAATCATACATACCAAGCAAGGTGACACCTTTATTCCCCTTTGCTACCAGGAGCCTCCTGACCAAGGTAGCAGGAATAACCCCAAAAGGATGGCTCAATGTTCCACAGCACTCCAGCGCTTAGAGTCTGTGCAGAAGCTCCCAAACTCAAAAGGCAATTCTAAGGTTTTTATCAAAGTCTGGCCCTCAAACCTCGTGACTATGTTCCCATGGTTGCAGGCTGCGAGACCTGACCTTGACTGGGATATTTCCCAGGGTCTAGAGCACCTGTTTATGACATCACCCAAGAGCCTGGGAAGCTTTACAGATAAGCCAGTGCTTAACAAAAACAATCTGGGATTTTTCCCTTATCTCTCCCCCCACTCCAAACAGAGATATTTTCTGGAGGGCTATTGGAGGAGTGGACATATTCTTAAACTTTCAATCTTAGGGTAATCTATCTCCCCCTCCATTCCAAACAGAAATAAAAACAAGCCAGTTAAACATCAGTATAACTCAAAATAAACTCTAATCTTCTTCATGTGAGGGAGAAAATCAAAATACGTCACTTAACTCCTCGAAATAACAATGGTCTTCCGCGTTGCCACTACAGATGTCTGTTTCCTAGAATTGCCCTTTGCATAAGATAACTATTAACCTTTTGTTCACAGTAATAGAACACAAAGAAAAAAGAAAAGAAAAGTAAAACAGATTGGAAAGCAAGATTATTATTCTTTCCAACATTTGCTTTGATTACATGGTTACCCTTTTTTAAAGTGTTGATTCCACAAAGCCCAAAGTACATATTGTATAGATTAAATTATATTTTCTACAGGATGAATTCATTCCCTCACTGCAGTTTAAAATCCAATATATTGTTTACAGTGTAGATCAGTGTTTCTCAACCTTCGCAACTTTAAGATGCATGGACTTCAACTCCTAGAATTCTGGGAGTTTTTTATTTATTTATTTATTTACATATTTATACCCCGCCTATCCCCTCCCTAGATGGAGAGCTTACAATCATTGCAATTTCATATATTATACAACCATATATTAACAATGTTAACCGCGCATTAGGGAGGGGGTAAGGGAACCGACTCTTCTTCCGCAGGTATCGGACTACATGCCCCAGAATCCCTCGCTTCCGAGCCGGCTGCTGACGTCCTGGAAGTTGTCATTCAGGATCCGCCATCCTCCGCCGCAGTCCACGGGATTCACCAGGTCTTCTTTGGTCCGAGGGCGACCCTCCGAAAGGACGCCAGCAAATTTTCCCACGTAAGTGGTACCCATTTATCTACTTGCCTTAGCTTTCGAACTGTTGGGTTGACAGGAGCTGGGGCAAGTGGCGAGAGCTCACCTCGCCACACGGATTCGAACCGCCGACCTTATGGTCGGCAGTCTAACAGCTCAGCGGTTTAACCCGCTGAGCTACTGCGCCCCTCTCTTAAGTTGAAGTCCACGCATCTTAAAATTCCGAAGGTGTGCTGGCTTACCTCTGGTGTCAAGTTACACAGAGTCTCTGCAGTAAGCCAAAGGCAGGAATTCTCTTACCAGCACTAAGCTGAACACAATTTCAGCCAGAAGTCACGTTGCAGGAAAAGCCGAGAGAGAAAAGCCAGAAGTCCGTGTGTCAAAGTCAGGGTTGAAGCCAGAAGATAACCGATATTCCAAAGCCAGGTCAGGGGTGGTAACAAGTAGGTCAGTGAGAAGTCAAAGCCAGGTCAAGGAGTCCAGAAGTCAGAGTAGCAATAATCCAAGCAGGGTCAGGAAATCAGGAATCAAGTCAGGAAACCGGAGTGGTCGCGAAGCCAATATGCTACGTTGCTCCCACAACCCACTCACCGCTCTGCTGGTTATTTATTAGGAGTTTAGGAGCTGTCATCTGGGTCCTGCAAAGACTCCACTTCTCCTCTGCATAAATCTCTTGCAGCTAACCGGGCACTTCTCCTTCTGTCCTTTAAGGCGAGGCGTACACGCCTCCGTTTCTGCCCTTTGGGTGATTCAGGTGAGCTGGGAGTCTGATGGGATCCAGCTGGCTGCTGGCTAGAGGGTGGGGACAAACCACCATCCCCCGGCTTGCTCCCCTGTAGCCTCGGTTATTGGCTGCTGGCTAGAGGGTAGGGACAAACCACCATCCCCAGCTTGCTCCCCTGTAGCCTCGGGTATTGCCAACTCCCCACTGCCCTGTGGTGCTGGGTCTTCGTCTGGGGCCGTGCCTGTGTCTGGGACCTTGTCTGGTTCAGTCCCCTGGGGGTTCACCAGGGGCAGCTCGTCTTCTGACTCCTCACTGAAGTCCTGGGGCAGAGGCTGAACTAGGACAGAAGGTTGAGAAACACTGGTGTAGGCTCTAATTGAAGTTGATGACCAACAGGAATGAGTTTTGGGACTGAAACTTCCAGCATTCCAAACCATTATGGTCACTGTATAGGCAGGTGGGGAATCCTACAAGTTGAAATCCCATGATACTTGTAGGGTGCTGGGTCAGGAAAGACTGTCTTATGGGTTTCAGCATATGGACAGAAATCTGAGAATACTATGATGATGAAGATGTGACAGACCTGTAAGAAGTGATAAGGGAAAATTTGTTTGCTCTGAATTTTTATCTAACTATTTGCAATTTGCACCTCCTATACAGTATTTATTTGGGAACTAGGAAGCATGCATGTGCCAACATTTGCACTTTTCACAATGTTGGGATGTGACACACAACTCAAATATGTGTACAAAATGCCTATAATATGGACATGGGAATATATATTATGTATATTAGAGCAAAATGCATACAAAATGCATTAGAATAGCAAATATTTAGTGTGAAAAGTCAGCACACTAGGAAAAGTGAAATGCATGCTTGGAGAAATATGCATGAAAATGAATTATGGACTAGAACAGTTTTTTTCAGAAAAGAGAGAAATATTTTTTCTAAGAGTTCTTTGAAAAAA
Source organism: Charina bottae (assembly GCA_023362775.1). Lineage (NCBI taxonomy): Eukaryota > Metazoa > Chordata > Lepidosauria > Squamata > Charinaidae > Charina > Charina bottae. Next base: position 28,763,038 of record JALMGJ010000006.1, on the reverse strand, counting down.
ATTCATTAAGCTAAATTCAGTTCAGCATTAAGCTAGAGACGTTTGTGTGCTGCTAGATTGAGATGACAAAGAGAATTGGCACCATTTAACCCAGGAGATCCATGGGAAAAGCAAGAATGTGGACTAATGGGAGGTTTTAAGAAATATAGCAGTTGTGTTCCTCTACACAACAGTTGTTGTGTTCCTGGATTTCAATAGAAATCCAGTTGACATGATTCAAGCCACAGACTGTTCCACCTGGATGACTGAGAACCTTCATCGACATGTGTTCCTCTACATTTCACAATAAGTTTGTAGTGCATCAGTTTGAAAAAGGAATTGCCAAGGTTAATAACAGCATCCAGAATATGACCTAAATAGTGCTTTGTCATGGCATTCTTGCTCATATTCCAAAAATCTTAGAGTTTTAGGAGAATGGGTCAAAACATCAAAGGGATGCTTTGTTTCAATAAAGGTTTGAATAAATCTCCCCTTTGACGTTGTTTTTGAAGCCACATAGCCTGCACCATACCTTAACCACCAGCAATGGTGAAGCAGACCCATTGAAATGGAGGCCTTCATTTCAAGGCTTAGGGCTCCAATAGTTGGGAGAGACATTTGCACATGCACAGAAGCTTTTAGCTGCTTTTTCAAAAAATAAACTCTTGAAGGAGGCTTTGAGGGAACATAAAGCACCTTACAGAAGAGAACCACACTGTCTCCCTTATGCAGCCCCCCTCAATCATTATGAACTGAAGAAGACAATGTTTCTTAGAAGGGCGGATGTTTCAGAGATGTAGGGTTTAGAATCACCTGAAATTTCATTCAAGTCTTCCTGCACAACAAAATAAAACCTTCCTTTGCTGCAATGAAGATCTCTTCCATATGTTTCTGGACTTGATTGTCTTTCTTTCTCTGTTGCTAAGATAACATATTCTTTGACATTCAGAGAAGTGCTTCTAATATGGGAAGGGATGGTTAACCCTCTCACCTTCTTGATGGCTTGAAAGATGAGTGATAATACAAGATTAAAAAAATACCATGATAAAATAAGCTGCTCAAAAAAATAAAGGGAACACTGAAATAAGACATCCTAGATCTGAATGAATGAAATATTCGTATTAATTACTTTGTTCATTACATAGTTGAATGTGCTGACAACAAAATCACACAAAAAGCAATGGAAATCAAATGTAAGCAACCCCTGGAGGTCTGGATGTGGAGTTACACTCAAAAATTAAAGTGGAAAAGAACACTACAGGCTGATGCAACGTTGATGTAATGTCCTTAAAACAAGTCAAAATGAGGCTCAGTAGTGTGTCTGGCCTCCACGTGCCTGTATGACCTCCCTACAATGCCTGGGCATGCTCCTGATGAGGTGGCGGATGGTCTCCTGAGGGATCTCCTCCCACACCTGGACTAAAGCATCCCCCAACTCCTGGACAGTCTGTGGTGCAACGTGGCGTTGGTGGATGGAGCGAGACATGATGTCCCAGATGTGCTCAATTGGATTCAGGTCTGGGGAACGGGCGGGCCAGTCCATAGCATCAATGCCTTCGTCTTGCAGGAACTGCTGGCACACTCCAGCCACATTAGGTCTAGCATTGTCTTGCATTAGGAGGAACCCAGGGCCAACCGCACCAGCATATGGTCTCACAAGGGGTCTGAGGATCTCATCTCGGTACCTAATGGCAGTCAGGCTACCTCTGGCGAGCACATGGAGGGCTGTGCGGCCCCCTAAAGAAATGCCACCCCACACCATTACTGACCCACTGCCAAACCGGTCATGCTGGAGGATGTTGCAGGCAGCAGAACGTTCTCCACGGCGTCTCCAGACCCTGTCACGTCTGTCACATGTGCTCAGTGTGAACCTGCTTTCATCTGTGAAGAGCACAGGGCGCCAGTGGCGAAGTTGCCAATCTTGGTGTTCTCTGGCAAATGCCAAACGTCCTGCACGGTGTTGGGCTGTAAGCACAACCCCCACCTGTGGACGTCGGGCCCTCATACCACCCTCATGGAGTCTGTTTCTGACTGTTTGAGCAGCCACATGCACATTTGTGGCCCACTGGAGGTCATTTTGCAGGGCTCTGGCAGTGCTCCTCCTGTCCCTCCTTGCACAAAGGCGGAGGTAGCGGTCCTGCTGCTGGGTTGTTGCCCTCCTACGGCCTCCTCCACGTCTCCTGATGTACTGACCTGTCACCTGGTAGCGCCTCCATGCTCTGGACACTACGCTGACAGACACAGCAAACCTTGCCACAGCTCGCATTGATGTGCCATCCTGGATGAGCTGCACTACCTGAGCCACTTGTGTGGGTTGTAGACTCCGTCTCATGCTACCACTAGAGTAGAAGCACCGCCAGCATTCAAAAGTGACCAAACCATCAGCCAGAAAGCATAGGAACTGAGAAGTGGTCTGTGGTCACCACCTGCAGATCCACTCCTTTATTGGGGATGTCTTGCTAACTGCTTATGCTTTCCACCTGTTGTCTATTCCATGTGCACAACAGCATGTGAAATTGATTGTCAATCAGTGTTGCTACCTAAGTGGACAGTTTGATTTCACAGAAGTGTGATTGACTTGGACTTACATTGTGTTGTTTCAGTGTTCCCTTTATTTTTTTGAGCAGTGTATATTTGCAAGGGTTTTATTTATTTATTTATAGTGCTATTTATACCCCGCCTATCCCCTCCCTAACGGAGGACTCTAGGCGGCTTACATACATATATATACATTTTATCATTATACAATATCATTATACAATGTCACCAAGTGTAATTAACCCGCGCACCAGGAGAGGGGGTAAGGTAACCGGCTCTTCTGAGGCTCTGGACTACAATTCCCAGGATGCCTTGAGCTGGCTGCTGACGTCCTGTAGATGTCACTTCTGGGTCTGTCCTCACCATTCAATCTTTCCTCTGGTGGAACCGGCTCCCGACAGGATGCCAGCAAATTCTCCCACTTAAGGTGGTACCCATTGTATCTACTTGCTAAGCTTTCGAACTGCTGGGTTGACAGGAGCTAGGACTAAGTGATGAGAGCTCACCTCATCACGCGGGGTTCGAACTGCCGACCATTCTGATCGGCAGGCTCCAGCTCAGCTGTTTAACCTGCTGAGCCATCCGCGTCCCGGGTTAAAGCTGGAATAACCAAAGGCCACTCCCTTTGGGACTGTCCATGCTAATTACCCACAATATTGTTTCCAATGACTCAGGAAAGTTCTGTCTTTTGATATATAGATACTGTATATAGGCAATGTACGTTCTTGCATGTTGTTCATGTTTCACTACCTCCCTACTTTTGCTGCCTTTAATCCCATTTTGTCAGTTAACTGTTCTTGATGTCTGCTGAAATTTAATAAATAAACATCAAGCTTTGTTTTTGCTAGCTGAACTGAAAGGCATGTGTGGCTGCTCAGGCTGGGATATAGGAATTGACAGAGAATGTGCCTGGTGCAAACCAAATTGGAAATTACCCACAGTAATTTTCCAACACAATGAAAGGTGGGGAGGGGCAAAGTATATCAACTGAGTAGAACAAGATTATGGATAAATTGCTGGAGTGGGAAGAAAATCTTTCCTTCTTTGGACAGATTGCTTGCTGAGGATCATTAACCATTTAGGACGTACTTTCTCCTCCTCGCACCTTTGTAATTACTTTCAAACCCAGTTCTACAAAAATGAAGCTGCATCATGATGAAGCAACATCCCATTGGTTTTTAAATACTAAACCTTAAAATCTGACTACAAGAAAAATCTTACTGAAGGACAATGCATTCAGTTTTGAGAGAATGGCGGGGGGGGGGAGAGAACATGGCAAAAGGATGAAGAATTGAGGACACAAAAGTCCTCCCTTTCTTTTACATTGCCTTTAAATATAGCAGCCCTATAATCAAATGTGGCACAAATTCTAGGGTGTTACACAGCTGGTTGGCAGAGACAACCTGTCTCCAGTGGTTTCTGCCTGTCCTACCAGATCTGGCAGAGTGGGCAAGCTCTGGGTGAGGCAATGTCCCCTGGTGGGTGCTAGGAAGTGGACCTTCTCTGTCACTGTGCCTGCCCTATGGAGCTTCCTTCCCCCAGAGATATGGACAACCCAACCTTACTGGCCTTTCAGAAGGCTGTGAAGGCCAATCTCTTCCTCCAGGCATTGGGGCCAGGCTGTTAGTTTGGGAGCTCCAACATGGATATATGGTGTGGGTGTTTTGTTTTTTAATGAGACGGCCTCAGTCCAGGGTCTTTTGTGTTTGTGTTTTATTATTGGTGATGTTTCATATGGCGTATTCACCACCCAGAGTTTCATCAGATAGATGGGTGGCCTTACAAATTTGGTTAATAAATAAATAAATAAATTCAAAATATCCCCCATCTCATTCCTTTTTGTACCTCTGATTCACATTGATTTGGGTTTCCTAAATGTTGGTTTAAATAGGACAGAGCTAGACAAACTTGGGAGGCCAATGGACACGTTTGGAATCTAGAAAGCCTATTGTGGGTACTTTCACAAAATGGCTGTCATGAGACTAGAAATGAGCTTATTCACAAAAAGAGTTGCTATGAGGTGTATGGTCAATCCCCAAACACTCATCAGAAGGCAACTGGGAGGCTGCTCTGCAAGAAAACACAGACTCTGGGGTAGAGGAGGAAATTTTTGTACCATTGAAGTATGTGCACTTTTGACCCATTGATGCATGCATATACTCATTTTCTTTTAGATGTACTGTATGTAAATGAAATGTTATCAAATTCAATGTGTGTTCATTGGCATGCAATGGCTATGTATCTGAGACCACATCTACCAATTCACCTGGCTGGAAACATAATGATGGATATCTTGACATGCCTTGCAGTGAGATTTCTCATCTTGTAGTTCTTCTGCCACAAACCATGTCTCCAAGCAACAGTTTTCTTCCCTTGCAGTTTTGCTGAGTTTGTGACAGCCTGTAAAGTGAAACTGACAAGGTGCCTGATTGTCTGAAGTGTTGAGCCATAAGGGTCTCATAAAGCAGCCTTTGGGTTGTTGTACATAGCACTGAGCACAGTGTTTTCTGAAAAGAAACACAGCTGTGGGAGGAAGCAACAGGAGCCAGAAGAGGGGGGCATGACAGGGAACATTAAGATGGCAGAGGGGTCAGATCAGCCTTCCCTCAACGGATATCTTGCCTGATAGTTTTGGAGCGGGTTTCCCAAGAAGTCTAGAAAGCACAGGTTGAGAAAGGCAGAATCACAATTCTTTTTTTAATGGTTTCACAAGGAGGAGAAACCTAAAGAGCTCACAGCACAAAAATAGGCACAAGGCAATATATCTGCATATACAGTACATAAAATGACCCTTGGTTTCAATTCTGTGCTGGAGGTCTTCAAGCAACTGCATAAGAAGTTGGGAGATCTTTTTTTCTACCTATAGATTTTCTACATTGGATTAGATGCCTAGAAGTTATTCCCCCTCCCCACCATGAATTGCAAGCAACATGCTGCTCCTGAAAAATATACACACCCATACGCACACCTCTTCCTTAAAGCTTGAACCATCTTGCAAGATTTATATACTGTATGTTCCCAAGGTTGTTGGGAGAACCATCTTTTTCCTAAGAATGCTAAACAGGAGTGGCCACCCTTTTCACAGTCAGAATTTCTATTTTTATTTTTTTACCACCCAATGGACTGTTGGAAAGGAATTGTGTAAAGGATCTCTCTGGCTGTCCATCTATCTGTCTGTTCATCAGCAGGATAACTCTTCCAGAGCAAAAAAGAACCGGACTAAGTTTGATGTGGGGAAAGATGCTGGCAAAAGAAAGATTGAGTTTGGAAATAGCCCAGATTTGACCAAGGGTGCAGAGAAAACAAATAAATAAGGAAATAAGGAAATAATCCATCCACAAAGCATCTGTAGAGGAAGGGCAGTCAAGCAGCAAATCAGAGGCCTGCTGACACCTCCGTTCTACGCTTCCTTTTCTTTTCCTTCATAATCATAGGACCTAGACTTAAAAGCCACACTGTATACACTTTTCCTAACTTTGTCAGCCAAGAGCTGTAAATGTCACAGTAGTTATGAAATGAAAAGATAATTTCCTTTTCCCCCCAATTTAAATTTAATACACACACACACACATCCATACATCCATGGCACTATTTAAATGGGTGGTATGACTATTCCATAAACAAACAAGCAAGCAGACAAATAAAATTGCACAGATACTGTTTGGTGGTTTCATGAGAAATTTTGGCAGCTTAGTATTGATAGGCCCCAGGGGACACAATAAAAGGACTGGGTACTGCGTGACATCGATAGCTGTAGACTATCCTTGGATACCAGAAAGGAAATTTTGTATTGCCTACAGCCAGAGACGCTAGTGAAGAAACCTCACTCTGCTTTGCTGCACAAGTGCTCAGAAAAGAGACTTTTAGAGGAACAAATCTATTGGGCCAATCAATGTTACTATGTATTTTTTTTTAGTTCTTTTCAAGCAGTCATTAATTCTCCCCATTAGCATTCACAGGCTAAAACTCCAACCACAGAATTAAATTGAATCTTGGCAATGGGGTTGTTATATTGCATAGGATTTATGTGGCTAGAACAGCAAGGTGGATGGACTCAGTTACAATGGTGGTGGGTACACCATTGGAAGACTTAAAGCATCAGGTTGAAGACAGATCATCCTTATAAAAAAGGGTACTTATCATTTCTGAAACTGAAGATAAAACATCTTACTTTTGTTATACATGAAACATTTGTTGCTTGAGTATTTTCTCTTGTAGATATCAGGAAAAAAACCACAGTCCTATGGTCATACATTTTCATCATGCAATCATGAGAATTAATTAGATAATTTTTCAAGTATCATTTATCCTTAGCTATTTTTTTTTACAATTTGTACTTTTTAGAAAAAGAATAAAGTACAATTTGATTTTTTTAACAAAATGAGATCTAGTCAAGCCCATACCCATTCTAAAAGTTGGGGAAGGGCACTAAAACATGGGGGGGGCAGGTTTTACTATTTTAAGTTGCACTCTCTTACATGACAATTGGGGTGACTGCAGAAGGAGCAAATGTCAAAAGTGCATGATGATGTCATCCCACAAAGGCTGTGACTTACCTGCTTTCATCAGATGTCAGAATACAAGTACTGTAGGTAATGGCATTTGCAAGATGACCTTGCTCTGTGTGTATCGTCATTTTTGCTGTCATTGCCATTTACAGCTGATGTCACTGATCATATTACAATTATTTCATCTAGTTTTCCCAAAGTTTTTCCTGACACTTGGACTTTTCATTTGATCAACAGAGAGTAGTGTGCCTTCCTATGAAGTAGGTCTCTTGACTTGAGGACATATATCCAAGAGTCCCTTAGTTCATGCTGGCCTTTTCTGTGCATTGAATAATTCAACAAGGTGGCCATTTAGCAGCAGGAGTAGAAAGAAGCTCAAGTAAGCATTTATGCTGATGACTTGTTATTTTCAGGGTTTGTTTACCATGTTGTCAGTGACAATGTCCAATGGATAAAATTTTAGAATTAAGAAGCAACCATGAATGTATCCTTTGAGTCTCCAAGCACAGAAAAAAGCCCCCAAGTGAATGTACATTGTGAATGTACAAAGAACAAAAACACCCCCCATGCCTAATTGTGAGCTGCTTTAATGGATTAATACTACTAAAAACTACTATATGAAATTTAAGAACCATCCCCATTGATTTACATATTTATTTATTTACTTATTAGTAATATTTATTGGTGAACAAGGGATCATCAATTCACCATATAGCCTACCAAGTATTGCACAATGTATTTTAAAATAATATTTCTGTTAGTTTCTGTTTAAGGGCATGACATGTGGAGATAATAGCGTGTTTATTTTTGTTTGTAACACATACTCATGTATAGATTGTGTAATTTTAATATAACATACTATTTCCCATCACAGTTGCATTAAAAATTAACCACATTGACAATATTACAATATACAGTATTTATCCATATTTTCATTGCATCTTCATGTATAGAATTAAATGATTTTTTAATTTTAAAAAAAGTCCAGATGGCCTTTCATATCTAGAATGGGCCCCAGAAGACTCAGGGTGCTCAAAACTCTGTGGCCCACCCTGCCCTCCATAGTTGTCATAAGGCATCCTCCAGGATCTGATTCAGCCACTGGCTGTGCCATACTGTAGGGTAACTCTTGGGTGAAAGAGTTGGAAGATCTGAGATTTACCATTAGCTCACTGTATAAGTAGGGATTGCCACCCTCTCACAGCTCTGGTTTTCAGAAATGGGCACTTTCATTATTTGGCTAACAGATTTGAAGGATGTCCCAATTATCAAGAACTTTACATACTGCGCTCCAAACCTCTGTATGCGGTTTCCACTACCTTGGAAGTACGTGCTATGGTTTTTGGTTTCCAGATAAATAGTTTTTGGATTGATCTGCAGACATTATTTGTAACAGAATTGTGGAAGGACGGGCTGTGTCCTTTGCAGGCAGCTGGGATAGCATTCCTCCCCTTTGCTCCAAAAACCGCTCAGCGTAAGGACGGCAGGGAGATTGTTAAAAAGCCCTGTGTCTTTTTAAGGCAGGTCAAAAACCCTGATCAGCTGTGTGGGGTGTGTAGGAGAGGACAGGAGAAAGCGAGGGAAAGTGCAGCAGTAAAGGTTTGTAGAAAATCAGGAACCAGTGAGACTTTGTCCTTTTAAAGAAGCATTGTATCCTGGAGTTAGTAGTAGTGTTTAATAGTTATAGTAATAGAATAGTAACATAGATGTATTAGTTAGAATAGACATAGTTTACAGTAGTAATAGTGATAGGAATATAGGCTAGTTGGAAATTGTATTAATTGATCACCTGGGGGGGGGAAAGAGCACTTTTATACTGTAACTGGTGGGTTTCTAAGTAAACTAACTCCCAATAGAAAAAGGGGAGAACAACAATTTTCATGTGCAGTGTCTCACTGGGAAACATCTGAGTGAGTGTGAATAGACAACCCTGGGGTATCAAACGAACCTGTGACAAAAATATACAACAAAATGTTGCACTGTAGACTGCTCTTGTTCTGGATTCCCTTGAGCTTTCCTTTTTTTTCCCCCCGCAGATCTTGGGGTTTTCCAAAGCCTGCTCTTTTGGGTAGGAATTGTAATGTTTGCCTATAAACAACAACATTCCCCTCTAAACAACAAAATAGTGCGAGTGATACGTTCTTTTCTGTGACTCCCAAATGCCCCTCCAAAAATGTTCACCAAATTTTCACTGTAAATATAACCAAAAAGGAAAATTATTGCATACATAGAGAGTATTAAATATAGCAGTATTTAATGTAATGTAAGGTAATTACATTCAAAACAATTCAAATCAAGCTTATGTCTTGGCCCCACCAACCTCTTGTTCCTGGGCCACAAGGAGTGGGACTTTGATTGCTCTGCTGCAGCCACCACCTTCACTTTTTTGACACATGCATGTGCGCATATTTTGGATGCCCTTGCAAGGCAGCACCCAGCACACCATTCCAAGACCAGGTACAGCTCCCTTTTCTTATATCAGGGAGAGAGAGAGAGAAGGATATTATGACACTGTCACCATATTGAAGGCTGGAGGCAGGGTAGCACAACTGTCACCGAGAGGTTTATCTTTTGTGTTGGCTATAGGACAATAGAAGCTTCCCAGCCTCCTTTTCTTCACCTGTACTAAATTGTAATGTAGTGCAATTAAGGAATAGTGCTGGAAAGCAGCATTATGTCTATCTTGCTATAAGGCTGTAAAAGACAGGAAGGGATTTCTCTGAAGCGATGACAGTTTTATACCTTCATTTATACCTGGAAGCGTGGGAATTATTATCCTTCAAACTGTAGTCACCAGCTTCATTATATGACTTAGAATTGTTGATCCTCTTGCTTGTGTCTTTATTTATCTCCCATCATATCTAAACAGCCTGTTTTTTTCCCCAATGATTTCCCTTGGCAACCCATGTAGCAGATGCATCGTTTTGGTGAAGAGGTCTGTGCTGCCAGCTGTACGGCCTTTGCCTCTGTTTGCTTTTAAACGATAGAGAACAAAGTAAACTGGAGGAAGAAACTGGAAGTAAAAGGATGGGATAAATTCTTCTTAGCATACAGATAGCAAAAGACCATCTCGGTGCTGCTTTTTATATATACAGTATAAGAATTTTATTAAGTTTCAAGAAAAAGATAAAAGCTATGAAAAAACAAAAAACTACAAAAAAGGGAAGGAAAACTAAAAAGGTGTGAAAGCACAAGAGAAATTTTTTTTTCAAAATTATAGAAAGATGTGACTTCTGACTTTTAACAGCAAGGATATACAAAAATTTTCCATAAACAATCTCTATATTAAACCAAAACCACATTATTTCTATAAATCATTCCACTTTGGCACATTATAAAAATCTCTAAGTACAGTTACTCCCTCCCCTTATATTAAAATAAAGGAAAAAAATCATATAAACCTCCTAAACAACTTCCCCTCCAAAAAAGGTAACACTTATTTAATTATTCCCTTCCTACTACTATTCTATACATTTCTCTCTATTATAATAAAAATCAAACTAAAAAGCACATAAATTGTCTGTCATTATACTTAATAGTACAACATTTTTAATAATCTTAATCTTAATAAAACCAAAACCATCCAAATAAACATTTTTTATACTCTAATAATCTTAATCCAAATCCTTAAAAACAAATAACATCAGCCAAATCCTAAAAGTAATCCAGGTAAATATTCTTAAACCCTTATCCCACTTCAAAATAAACCAGAGTATTTACATATCCCCACAATGCACACAGAGCTTTTTTCTTTAAAAAATTGAACAGCCCAACTGCCCCCCTCAAAATCTCCGACTTCTCTTCAGGAGACCTCCCATACATAATGACCCCTTCTTTTCCATGGCATTCCACCAGAAAGTCAATTTCACTTATTGCTTGCAGATGTCTCTCCCTTAAATTTATCCAACTCCACTATCCAATCTTCATCCAGTATCTCAATAGAAATCCCGATCTGGGCGGAGCGTCGGGGACATGGAGTAGCAGCGTGCATCGGAGAACTCCCAGTCAGAAAGAAATTAAAAGCTGGACTCCTACGTTTAAACAACATATAGATAAATGTCGACGGGTGAGTCGGAAGCTGAAAAAGCCTAGACTGGAACTTTATAATTTATTTTGACTTTGTTATCAAAAGTAAGTTGGATAGACTTACTTTCGGTTTTAACTCTGGGCAGAGAGCTAATGCCTAGAGGGAAGAATTTAACTCAGCAGACTCTTCCAGCTTGGAACAGGGTTAAAAATAAAAATAAACCTTCGGACAGGAGTTTAGAACGTTTGGAAAGAGTTGAAACTGATGAAGTAATTATGTCTGATAAAAAAGATTTAGAAAGGTCTAAAATGAGGCGGAATTCGGAGGTGGAAGTAATGAGTAATGGAGCAGCTAATTATCGTATACAGGAGGCAGCTGCTGTCGTCAGGCAGAAAGAGAAGGGAGAGAAAGAAAAGAAAATGGATGTGGATCTGGAGGAGATGATGACAAGATTTGCAGAAATGATGCAGAAAAATAATGAGACTCTCAGAGCTCAGATAGTGGACGAGATATTAAGAGGAGTAAATAAAACACTCTTAGGAATTAAGCAGGAAATTAAAGTTGTAAGTAAGAGAGTGGAGGAATTGGAGAAAACAGTAACATATAATCAGAAGAAGATGGTGGAATATAACATTAAGTTTGAGCAATGGGAGTTGAAGATGATTGATATTCAAGATCGAGAACGCAGATCTAATGTACGCATTCGTGGGCTCCCAGAGCAGTCTGGGGAAAATCCAAAGAATTTGAGAGAAAAAGTGATGGAGTGGTTGAAAAATGTGGCAAAAGATGTTAACTGGGATAATGCAGATTTGGAACGTATCCACAGAGCTACCTTTAGGAGAGGAGGACTGACCCCCAGAGACATTATTATGAGATTTCAAAGTTATTATAAGAAAGAACTTTTTATGAGGGCTACTCAACAAGCCATTGGAGGACTACAATATCAGAAAGTCCCGGTTCAGATCTTTAATGATCTCTGCCCAGAAACAATAAATTGGAGGAGGAGTGTGAAGCCTTGTATTGCTGTTCTGAAGAACAAGGGAATTGTGTATAACTGGGGATACCCTGTATTTTTAAAGTTTCGATGGGCAGGGAAATTTCATAAAATAATATCATTGGAACAAGGGATGGAGCTGTTACACCAGCTGGATTTAAGGAAGCAGAGAGAAGATGAAGTGGAAGAACTAGAGGAAGAACTGGAAGTAGCAGGAGGAAACAAGATATTATTATAAAGGAGTGAAGAAAATATTGTACCTGAGACAGGACATAAGGAAGATGGACTGGGAGATAATGATTCGGTGTTGATGCTGTTATGTGAAACCGGGGAACTGCCTCCCCCCCCCCTTGAGGAGTTCATGAGAACTATGGGAGAGGTTGATAACCTCCGGAAGAGGGGGGAAGCTCTTTTGTGTTTGTATGAGGGGGGGTGGGGGGAGGGTAAGGGATTGGGAACTAGGGGGTTTGTTAAGGGTTTCACTTCAAAGGACCAACTAAGAAAAAATGTTCAAATTTCATGGAGAATACATTAAGGTTTACAACTTTAAATGTTAAAGGGCTAGGATCAAATATTAAAAGGAAGAGGGTGGAAGCACTATTGCATAAAGACAAAGCAGACATAATATTTTTACAAGAGACACATCAGGTGAAGGAGGGGGTAAATGAACTTAAATTAAGATGGTCAGCTGCTTATGAAAAGGCATATGGGATTTCTAAAGCAAGAGGAGTGGCGATTATAATATCAAAGAAATGTGGTTTTAATGTAATAAAGACAAAAAAGGATTCTATGGGTAGATATATAATGATACAGGGGGAGTTGGGGGGAGAGGAATATACTTTGGTTAACATCTATGCCCCGAATGTGAAACAGAAACAGTTTTATGAGAAGGTGTTTAAAGATATGGAGGATTTTCAGAAGGGTTATATTGTAATGGCAGGGGATTTTAATATGGTAATGGATAAACAGAAGGATAAATCCAATCCCTCAGTAGAGGAGTGGCGTAATAATTTTACAGATTTAACTATGATAATGAATAAAAATGAGTTGAAGGATGTTTGGAGAATAACACGAGGAGAAGAAAACAAATTTACTTTTTATTCGTCGGTGTTTAAGAGTTATTCAAGAATAGATTATATTTTTGTGTCTAAAAGTTTAGTTTCTAAAATAATGAATACTGAAATAGAGGTTATTAAGGTCACGGACCATGCATTGATTAATATGGATATTAAAATTAAAAAAGATTATAAAGAAGCTAAGAGATGGAGGTTAGATACAAGGATTTTTAATTACAAGCATATTGTGGATAAAATTGGAAAGGAATGGCAGGATATATGGGATATTAATGATACAGGACAATGTACACAAGCGGTATTATGGGATACAATGAAAGCAGTAATGAGAGGAATCTGTATCAGGGAATCAGCCACATTGAAAAGGCAGCAGGAAAAGGAGGGGAAACAATTGGAGGAAGAAATTAAAGAGTTGGAGTGGAAATATATAAAAGATAGGGATAAACAGATATATGCAAGATTACAAGCAAAGAGGAAGGAATTGGAGAATAAAGATATGGAGAAGGTGCAGAGAAATTTGATATATTTGAAAAGGGAATTTTTTGAACACAGTAATAAAAATTCTAAAATGCTGGCTAGGTCTGCACAATCGAAAAAGGCGAGGAATTTAATTGGAGTGATTAAAGACAAAATGGGAAAAAGCTATAATTGGATGAAGGATAAAATAAGAGTCTTTCGAGACTTTTATCAAGAACTATATTCTTCAAGGGGTAACCCCATAAGGAAGATAAGAGAATATATAAGGAAGTATTGTAAAATAAAATTGCAGGAGGCTGACAGGGAGGTAATGGAGCAACAAGTATTAGATAAGGAAATAGAAGATGTTATTGATAAATTAAAAGGGGGGAAGTCTCCAGGAGTAGATGGATTGGGACCGGAATATTACAAAATATTTAAAAAATTATTGGTATCTAAATTAAAGGTATTATATAACAGAATTATAGAGGGTGGTAGGATGCCACCATCATGGGAACAATCGTTAATTATATTAATACCAAAGGCTGATAAAGATCTGACAGATCCTGGATCATACAGACCTATCTCACTAATAAATCAGGATGCTAAAATATTGACAGCAATAATGGCAAAAAGAATGAATACTTTTATATTTAAATATATTAATAAGGATCAATGTGGTTTTGTTGCGGGAAGGCAGATGTCAAATTTAACTGGACGAGTGTTGAATATAATAAATATAATAAATAAGAAAGGATTGAAAGCAGGTTTAATAGCCTTGGATATATTTAAAGCCTTTGATTGTGTGGAATGGCCAGCTTTAAAAATAATAATAGAAACCTGTGGATTTGGTGAAAGATTTAAACGATTGATAGATCAATTATATCAACGAAATAATGCAATGGTTGTGGTTAATGATGGAATGACTGATCAAATTCCACTAGCCCGAGGTACGAGGCAAGGTTGTCCTCTTTCCCCGATTTTGTTCACCTTAGTTATAGAAATCTTAGCCAATGTCATTAGAGAAGATGAAAGTATTAAAGGGATTGGGAATAAAAGGAAAATTAAAGTAAATATGTTTGCAGATGATACATTATTAACTATTGAAAATCCACTGGAGTCGTTGGAGGGAATAGGAGGATATTTGAAAGAATTTGGGGAAATGACAGGGTTACAAATAAATTGGTCTAAATCAGAAATGATGTTATTTAATTACAGTAAGGAGAGAGAACGATGGTTTATGAATAATAATAAAACAAATATTAAATTAAGGAATTCAATAAAATATTTAGGAATAAATATAACAAGAGAACTGGAGAGTTTAGAAAAGGAAAATTTCCATAAATTAAAGCAAGAGATTAAAAAGAAGTTAGAGGAGTATAGGAAAATTAAATTATCGTGGTTTGGCAGAATAGCAATTATTAAAATGAAGATTTTACCTAGAATAAACTTTTTATTTAGGATGTTACCAATTATGGTATCAGAGACAGAAATGAAGAGTTGGCAAACCATGATTAACAATTATTGTAATGGAGATAAGAAAGCAAGGGTGAATAAAAAAAGATGGTATAAACCTCAAAAAGTTGGAGGATTGGGGCTCCCGAATTTAAGATTATATTATATAGCAAATCAAATAAGATATATTATAGATGGGATAGTAGGACAAGGAGAGTTGAATTGGTTGGAGATGGAGACTCAAGTATTGGAATGGAAATTGGAAAATGTATTTTTTAATAAACCTAGTAAGAAATGGCTGGAAGGAGTTGAGAACCCCCTTTTAAAAACTATTTTGAAGATTTGGGTAAAATATAAGGAAAAACTAATGCCAGTGGTCTCCCCTTTGACTCCAGTGGTGATGATGGAAAAATTCCCTATAAATTTAAAGAAGGAATTGGAAAAGGAATTGAGGGAGAAGAAAATATTTCAAATAAAGGATTGGGTGAAAGAAATGAATAGTAAAGATAGAATAAGAGAGGTACTAAGGGAAAGAAAGTTATCTTGGTTTAACTATACACAATTAGAGAAATGGATTCGGAAATGGATAAAGGAAAATAAAGAATGTAGAGATTATACAAGATTTGAGAAAATGATTATAGAAAGAGAAGATAAAGAAGAAAATTTTGTTATAAAAGGAGAAACAAGTGAAATTTATAAGATATTATTAGAAATAGAAGATCAACAAGATTATCTTAAATCATTATGGGATCATGATTTAGTAAAACAAATAAGTAATCAGAGTTGGGAAAAAATTTGGGACATGCGTATTTTAAAAACTATGTCCATAAGGATAAAAGAAAATTATTTTAAATTGGTATGGAGATGGTACCTGACTCCTGTAAGATTAAATCAAATAAATAAGAAATATTCAGTATTATGTTGGAGGGGGTGTCAGGAGTTGGGTACCTATCTCCATATGTGGTGGGGTTGTAAACAGATACAGATATTTTGGCAGAAGATATTTAAAGAGATAAACGAGATAATTGGAATGAATATGGAAGCATGTCTGGAAATAGCATTGTTATCAATATATAATAAGGTTACCTGTACTCAGAATACAAAAAAATTAATTACAAACTTAATGACAGCAGCAAGATTAATAATAGCAAGGAAATGGAAAGTACAAGGGGAATATCAAATTGAGGAATGGTACAAAGAAGTATGGGATATGGCAATCAATGATAAATTAACATCTAATATTAGAGTTAGAAGGGGATTACAGATTAGAAATAATTTTGAAGAAATTTGGAATATATTTGTAGAATATGTATTATTAAAAGGGAAAGGATGTATACCTTCGAAAGAATTATTATCTTTTTGGAAAGAGGAATGATTAAGACAATAGTGGTCCTAGGGGTGGGGTGCACATTGTAAGGTTTTTTTGTTTTTTGTTATAATTATGATTAATAAATGTATATGTATATAAATGCAAAAAAAATCAATTAAAAAAAAAAAAAGAAATCCCGATCTCACTCTTAAAAGAAACATTTCTATCACTGTTGAATTCTTCAGTTTCATCCACTACATCCCCAACCAGATGACACATTTCAGACCTCATATTTTCTACAATGTCCTGAATGTTTTGCATAAAAGCTTGAAAGGAGTCAGAAAGAATCTGTTTAAAATCTGTCTCATGCAGTAGATTATGGCACCCCCTAGGAGCTTAACCAGCGAAAGTCAAAGATATAGAAAAGTTTCAGAATGTGTTTACACGAAGTGAAAGTGAGATTAGCAGACAGTTCCCAAGAGAAAGTAGAAACAGAAAGCTGAAAGTTCAAATCAGCCGATTTAATGTGTAGGAAAATGCTAATATCTTCAAATTGAATACAAAAGTAATAACAGGAAGACAATTGTTTACTCTCAGTCTGCCTTAATATTTGAAAGGAAAACAAAGTCCAAAACTTAAAAAAGAATTTTTTAAAAAGTAATCCCAAAAATAACAATAAGCACCAAGATAGCCAGCTTCTCCTTGCTGTAGAAAGCCTCTCTTAAGGTATGCATACTTAAATGTGTGTGTGTGTGTGTGCGTATTTATATATAAATATAAATAAATTTGGTGATTTAGAAATGGGGTGGCCGGTCTTAATGTCCCTTTAAGGCTATGGTACAGTTTGGAAAATGATGACATCCCTGCTTCCCTTCTAGCTCTTACCTGTCGAAAGCGAAATGCTCTTTGCGATCTTCTGGCTACAAGCAGCCATCTGGAGGACAAATGGGGTGATTCCAGGTGTTTTCCTTTATCCGGAGAACACTCCTGGGCTTCAGGAAAACCTGCTTGAGCCCGAAAAGAATTGCCGCATTGTCAGCTCTGCCCACTAAGCCTGCGGGCACAGCTGTTCAGTCCGCCATGTCTCCACCAGAACTCCATCTTGGTGCTGCTCTTAATGCCAGTGTTAAGTTGTATTTCAAGTTTGGGGCTTGGATCAGAAGGAACCAGGTTCAAGTCTAGTCTTAACTACTGAAGCTCACTGGATGAATTTGTGCCAGTTGTTCTTGCTCAACCCAGTCAATCCCACAAGGTTATTGTTGCGATGAAACTGGCTAAAGGTACATTACAACCTAAGTTTCCCCACTCCTGTATAAACTTGAGTATGCCAAAAAATCAATGTTGTAAAATATAATGAAGGCAACAGAGGTGGATACCTTGGGGCCCACAGGCACATGGAGCCCTACAGATGAATTTAGGATGCTACTTTATACTGTCTTATGCGGCTGTCCCCACAATGCTCTTCGGTACTCTCCACTGTTTGCCATCAAGTTTCAGCACCATGGTTTTTGCAAATGAAGCAGAGAACTAATTTTCTTATAGGAACTGGATTGTTTTAGGAACTTTATTTATTTTCAAAATATAATTAAAATACAAAATAGAGAATATAGAAAAGCTAGCGCATAGAACTAAAGAAAAAAGAAAAAAACTATAAAAGTGCAAGCAGATAGAAAACAGAAACTGAAAGTGACTTCCAACTTTCTCCAATACAGATACGTATGAGTAAGTACAAATATAATCTCTTACCATTGTTTACACTTTAGTAACATTATGTCTATTAAAACAAACCATTTAATCACTAAAACCCAAAATCAAAGTTTCATTTTTTTCTAACACAAGCAAGTAATCTAAAAGTGGTTGCCAATAGCAATAAATCCGTTGTTGTTTTTTTAATTTCCCAACTCCTATCAATTGAATCTCTTGTCCTGGAAATCTTAGTATTCAGTGCAGCTCCCAATGAAATGTTGCCCAGCCCTGATCTAGGTCAGTATTACCTAGTCTAAATTGCAGAAGTTTTTGAAGGACTTGGACAAGGTTTTCCCAAAATGTCTTAAGAGAACTGTATAATTCAGTCACAGGATGCCAGTTATATTCTGCATGTACGTTTGCTGCACCATTAAACTATAGTTCCTCATATATGGCAAAATATCCAACATGATGTGATCAGATTTCTCTTTCTGCAATATGATATTTCCTTGTTTTCTTCCCCTGCATTTCCTGCATGATCCCCCATTCTGCTCTGGAAGATTTAGCGATAAGTGAGAATGTAGGTGAGGGACAATTCCATTGGTAGGGGCCACTCCATCAGTAAATGGACACAACTAGATACAATACCATGGCTCCAGATACTCAAAAATACATCTGTTTATGAAGATGTAAGAATAGTCAACTTTCAGAACCGTCCTCTTCTTTAGAAACTAGAAGTTATGGCCAGATTTCTTTATTCGTGTTAGACATTCTTATCATATTTTGATACTGAAAGGTAAATAAGTTACAAAATAATAATGCTTTGTATCTGGGTACACATGTAATACAGAACCAGTCAGTCCTTGATCTTTGCTTCTGTTTCTGACATAAGAATTCCTTGAATGTAATTGGTTCTTCAGTTTCTTTAGTTTTTTATATACACAGAAGCGAAACAGATGACAAGAATGTCTTTTCCCCTTTACATTTCCTTCCACTTTCTTTCATGTTAAGTTGTACATCTCTTGTGGTGGATTAAGTTTCCACTGACAGGTTGTGTGAGGCTGAATTTCCATTAGAATCAAATAGAATTATCTATTAGATACAGCTCCTTATCTCATACTTGTCTCCTTCTCACACTCTATCCCTTCCTTTCCTTGCTCTTCAACTTGCCAGATTCCTCTTACTCATTTTAAACTATGTGACATAGTTGTTTTTTTTAAAAAGCTAATTCTTATCCTGGAATGCTCTTTGATTCCCTTTTCTTTTCCAGCCACCAATATCTTTGCTTCTTTGCTTAGCTGTTCTGTGAATCAATAGTTAGTGTGTTTTAGGTGTTTTTTTTTTTTTTGCTGTGCCGTCATGATTAACACTGATGCTGATCAACACCAAGGCCACTGCTTGTGATACTATAGCTGAATATTTTCAAATATAGAAGTCCCTGTGTCTCATCTTAGGAAATGGTTCATGCATACCTTTATAAAAGCATCATGTTTAAGGTCTTGGGTATAAATGCATGGCAGCACATTATTATTTTTTTAATCTGTTCAATCATGTCCGATTCTCGAAGACTGCCTGGACAAGTCCCTGCAGTTTTCTTGGCAAGGTTTTTCAGAAGTGGTTTGCCATTGCCTGCTTCCTAGGGCTGAGAGAAAGTGACTTGCCCAAGGACACCCAGCTGGCTTTGTGTCTAAGGTGGGACTAGAACTCACGGTCTCCTGTTTCTAGCCTGATGCCTTAACCACTACACCAAACTCGCTATAAATCCCTTTCTCTCATTCTGCGCCACTAATGTTTCATGGCTTTATTCTGTTCTAGGTTCCTTCCAAATGTCTTCTGATTTAGCTTGTAGAAATGTTAACACTGATTACAGGACTGATGTGTATGTAGTTTTTCATTTGCATCATTTTTTTAATAGGATAGGGATGCACACAAGTGCATATCTGGATTGATTAAAACACAGCATGAAAGGAATCTTGATATGATTGATATTTTTTTAAGTTACAGAGCACCAAAAACTGTTCTAAACATAGACAGCTTAAATATTTTAAATTACTCTGTTTATTTAGAAAATGCTTCACATTATTTTTATTAATAACAATTTAATGTTGTGCATTTCTAGGTTGGCATTTTTTACTTTATGAGTGTTTTACAAAGAAGAATGGCTTTAAAAGGATTTAGAAGTTGTTATTTCAGTCAAAGGAAGGGTACACTTTTTCAAAATTTTTAACACTTCTTCCTATGCATATTTTCCTGGAAGCAAAGATCTTTCAGCAAAGTGTGGCTTACTTCTGAGTAAAAAAGGCTTGCAATTTAAGGAAGAGAGGAGGAACACTTGTATGTGTAGTAAATATGACCATCTAATGAAGGGATACATATATGCAGAGGGCAAGAAGGGCAAGTGGCAAAAGTTGCATTAGGACATTGCAACATAAACGCTACACCTTACAAACGTTCACATGATGTTGCATTGGAGGTTGGAAAGGGCAGAGCTTGCCCACTGGGGGGCTTGGGGGAGGGCAAAAGACTGTGATGATGTGCTACATATGGCCTGTGACTCATACTGTGCTACCTTTCTTCCAAGCAGTCTATGAATTACTATTTCAATTTTATTGTATTGAATGCTAAGCCATGTACTGGATGCTACAGTATTTGAGATGTGATCACAGACAATGAGTTTACTTTGTGTTATGCTGACACTGAATGAAAGTGTGTGGGGTGTGTGTGTGTGTGTGTGTGTGTGTGTGTGTGTAACAGGAAATACCAATGGACAATATCTATCCTGAACAAGGCTCCTCTTTTTTAGCTTTTCTTCTGTTTTAGAGCCATCATTAAAAAGAAGTACATCAATAGTTGGATCTTTTTTAAAAGGGCAAATAGCAGCACAAATGAGTACTATGACCTCACTCAAAGTCTTTTAATGTATATACATTAGGATTTATAGCTCACAGAAGCCTGGTATACTTGGGATTAGCTCTGACTAATTCTGCAGAAAAATCTGGCATCACAAAAAATACTCTTTTGAAGTATGATGTATTACGTTAAGCCTCACAATCTGGAAATGCAATGTATGCATTCCTTTTTAAAATACTGCAACTGCATACTTTATTTCCCCCAGTGTACATAAGATTATTTAATTGGTATGAAGATTTTCTGTTGGACATTGTGTGGGGAGTGCAAACAAGCCAATGCAACTGGGTAAAAAATGGATCTACAGGACTTCAACCCAGGGTTTTTATTCTCCCAACAAGCTTATATTTCAGTTTCCCTTACCTGGCGTATTCCCCCTCTCTATGGCCACTAGCTTATGGGCAAACACTATTCTCCCTCCACCCAGGTTATCACTTTGCAAGCACATAACTCAACATCTCAGCAGCAGCAGATAACAATACATTGTATATAAAAGCTTTCTCTGTTTCTTGCCCCTTCTAAAATTCTTTCCTTTTAGACCATTGTTTCTCAACCTTAGCAACTTTAAGATGTGTGGACTTCAATTCCGAGAATTCCCCAACCAGCATGGGAAAATGGCTGGGGAGAAACACTGTTTTAGACATTTCCCCAGGTCACAAAGGAAGCTGATTAAAACCCAAGCATTAAACAATACATTGTGCACCTATCTTCATAAGACTCTGAAGTGGGGCTCCCTGAAGAGCTGAAACTTTTTGAGACCAACCTTGCCACTGATATCCTGCCATACCAGCTGAGAAAACATTCTATTTATTTTAATGGGGAATCTAATGCCAAGGGTTTCAAATGTCATAGGAAGATAGACAACATAGACATTTTATTGTGTTGGTTTTACTGGATGTTTGCTTTTGCTGCTCACTTCATAAGGTGCTTCAGGATTGAGGCAGCTTAGAAATGCTGTCAATAAAGTAAAAACACATACATGCACACATATCTGGCTTCTATTGACATGCAGTAATTTCTTCAATAAACAAATCATGGATAGCTTATTTGTTAATTATCAGCAGATAATTAATATTTGCCAAGTTGCAAGTGTATTATTTGAACTTGTGGTGGAATTTGATGTTGTATTCTTTACGCAGATAAAGGCTACACCTACCCTCATGAGTACAGGTAATCCAATATCTGGGGTGGGGAATGGTTGATGAGGAAGCTGGTCAAGACTATATGATTGAAGCCTTGTCTACTTTTACAACCAAGTTGACTACAGAAGCAGTTATACTATCAGACTCCCCAACAAGCTCAACTGAAATCATGACTCTGCAGATCTTTATTCAGGAATTGGCTCACTTGGCAGAAAGCTATTACAACTTGGCTGGATTAGTCTCTTTATTTCAGAAAAGACACAAAAAGACTTGACCCAAATCAAACCCTTCAAACCTTATGTTTCAGGGTTTAAATTATTGGCTTTTTTCTAAGTGAACAGATACCTGGCCATTTTCCTGGTTGTCTTAGGAGGCATCTGACCCCCTCCCCCTTTGAGTCTGGAAGTACCAGTGCTTCTCTCCCTCCCTCCTTCAGGTTTTTTGAGGCTGGGAAACACTGTGGCCCTCCAGGGTTTTTCACCTGCCTCTCCAAATCAATGGATATTTGGCCATTCTCTCCATGGCCTCAGGAGAAAAGAAATGTCATTCCATTCCATCTATATTCTCTAGGTTCCCTCTAGCCTGGAAACCACTGGTCCTGCCTCATCAGCTTCATTCTTACATCTACATCAAAGAGTTATTACGGAATTTTAAGGCAGGTACCTTCTGTCACCTTCTAGTATCACTTTAAATTAAAAATGTTGGAACCAAGAAAAACTTTGTTTTCAATCTACTGCATTTTTCTGTGGTGTAGCTGTTAAAAAATAAGAACTTCCTTGTGCATTTTTTCTGACTAATACCCTTTTTAAAAGTCAATTTTGTAGAATTGTCATCATATCATTCTTGTTCTATCTCTTACTTGGTCAACCAAACAATACTGATGTTAAACATTTAAAAGAGTATTAAAGAAAAAGACATTCAGATGGATGAGACTGCTATCTGCATACTGTGAGATATCATGAGTAATATATGGGAAGTGATCACTGAACCACTGATGGAGAAAGTGATCTATTTTTTGTATGCTTTCAAATAAGGAGTCAATTCTTCTTTTTCCCCTCTATGGGGATGAACAACAATTATTTATTCTCTCTTCTTCTACCCCACCTCCAGCTCAGCTGGAAATTTTTGCAAGCAAGTCTCATTAAGTTCCATGAGATTTAGCTGTAAGAAAGTACTGGATTTTCAGAACACTTTTTGAGAAATTTGATCAGACAGCTAGAAAAGACATGTCATTCTATTCTAACTACAAAATGCTTTTTCCTTTTCACACATAACAGCCTTTTGCACTTTGGGAGTATGAATTGAAAACATAAAACCCAAATTGGGTAGAATAAACAATCAGTTTTAAATGTCCCTCTTCTATTTTGTTTCTTGCATTAATTTAATTCACTTGTGTCACACATAGCCGCCAAGAGAGGCCCAAAGGCATTTTTAAAAGAGTTCTGTGAAAGTAGTCTAAAGACTTTCCCCTTGGATGTCATACCATCAGCTGTCAAACAACGCTGAAAAGAGGTGGATTCCCAAAATTCTATTCCATGACTTTATAAAAAGCTAAGTATTTATTTGTGGACATATTGAAATATTCAAGTATTTTGCAAAAAGATCCTGAAGGATGATACTTGAATTCAGAGTCAGAAAATAGCTAATAGGTGACATTCAATGATGTCTAATATTTGACAATGATTTTGACTCTTGCCATGTAATATCATTTCTGCCTCTACTGACATGCAATTTCATATTACTAATGATCTAGATTCTGGATCATATAAAAGCCCGCTCTGTCAATTTTCATACCAGCATGAATAATATTAGGAGCAGAATTTAATATGAAAAAATATGAAAATAAGTAATCTTGAAAGTATTGTTCACTAAATACAGATTTCTAAATATATTTCTCTCTGAATTTATAATATATTATCCTACAGTGCACATTTTTAAAAATCAGAATATTGCTTTGTTCTGTTTTTGAGCTGCAAACTGAATTGTAACATTGAAGAAGCGTGTAATTCAAATGAATTCCTCAAAACATTAATTCTTCCAGCATCCCTTGGAATCTGAGATGAGGGAGAAATCTGACCTCAGAGCTGAAGAACAAATAGAAACAATGCAGTGATGGGAAATTAATTGTTGCTCGGGGACAGTCCTTCCCCTTAGGTAAAGTGAGACAGCTGCATCTGGCAGCAGAACTGTGGTCACCAGTGAAGTGACAGAAGACAGAACTTTGGGTGTGTTGGAGCAAACTGTCTTCATTAAACCAGGGATTGGCAAAGGGTTTAAACAACTTTTGGGGAGTTGGCTTTAGAAACAAAAGTCACTATTGTGTTAAAGCAGAGGCTGTCACAGTTCTAGAAGCCAGCTTTTCTGAAACTCCAAATGAGATTCCTCCAGTACTTTTCCAGTTTACTTCAAACAAAAACCTGGAATCTGTTTTTTTTTTTTAAAAAAAACCCTCAAACCTCTAGGTATGAACAAGCAAAAATAGCTTCACCATTTGCAATAAAGGAACAGCCACCATACAGATACTGCATCACACAGGTATAGGAATGATGGTAAACAACACTAAGTGATTGAAACAATGGGATGAATTTCTTCTTGGGGTGTAGAGAGGCTTGCTGTGAGCTAGCAACTCCTTCTCTCACTCATGCAGAACTGGCTGAGCAGTCTTAAAGGCGCAGGGCATATTTAAACAAACCAGCTGTCCCCAGTCATTTTGCAAAAAATGCCCCAAATGTCACTTTCCTCCACCGCTTCTGGGCTGGATCTCTTCTATCTGTCTGATTCAGGCTGTGCTTCACTTCCCTGCTGCCCTTCTCTTCTTCATGCACCCCTCAGTCTTTACCAGGTTGATTTACTCTGCAATTTCCCCACGGATGCAGACGCCAGCTCCTCTTTCCTCTGCTGGCTGAGCACTGCCAGCTGAGACTCTCGATTTCTTTGCACCCCCAAGTTTCCACTCATCTCTTGTTAGCTGCAGCTGGTGAAACCCTCAGGGTTTCTCAACCTTGGCAGCTTTTAGATGTGTGGTCTCCAACTCCCAGAATTCCCAGCCAAGGAGAACAGCTTCCTGCTTCTTCCCCTTTTACCTCTTGTTTACTCACGAGTAACGTTTCTTTCTTGTCTCAGAAAGAAGAAGGGACAGGTAGGTTTGTCTCTTATTCCTTTTTCTCTTTGGCCTGCCAATGTTAAGCAAAACTTTTTTTTCCCTTTTCCGCCTTTCCTTAGCCATTGACCTGAGAAGAACTGAATCTTTTTTGCTCCTCTCTTTTCTCCTGCAGTGTTTGTGCCATGCATCCAGAGATCCACACTTTTATATCTCTCCTAACATATGTTTATTCATCTTTATTTCTTGGAACACCATAATTCTGGTTCCCTCACCAGCTATACTGGGCTAACAGCAGCTCCTTTAGCAGGTCCTTTAATCTCCATCCTCTATTTACTTGGCATCTCTGAAAAACATGTTTCTTCAGATTTTTTAGCTAGTTATAGACCTCTCCAATCTTCTTTTAACTCATTACTTCTCGTAGCAAACTCCTGCCAGTTTCCATCAAATGGTTACATTTTTTAATTAATTTTCAATTCCAGCACAACCTTCTAAGTTACATAAAATAAGCCTATTAGAACCTCCAGGGATCTACAGTACATTCGGCCCACAGGCCCCATGCCTTAATTTATATTTATTTTCTATATTTATCTTTCTTTACAGGAGCTCAGCCTTCCTTATGGTCCAGCTCTCGCAGCCATAGGTTACTACGGGGAATACCATTGCTTTAACTATGCGGACCTTTGTTGTCAGTGTGATGTCTCTGCTCTTAACTATTTTATCAAGATTTGCCATTGCTCTCCTCCCAAGAAGTAGACGTCTTCTGATTTCCTGGCTGCAGTCAGTGTCTGCAGTAATCTTTGCACCTAGAAACACAAAGTCTGTCACTGCCTCCACGTTTTCTCCCTCTATTTGCCAGTTATCAATCAAGCTGGTTGCCATAATCTTGGTTTTTTTTTTGAGCTGCATGAGTTTTTTTCAGATTTAACTGCAACCCAGCAGTTAGAATAGGGAAAAGCCCCAGATCAGTTAGATATGGGCTCACTAATATTCCTAATGAATATGCAGTGGAGGTGAAGAATAGATTTAAGGGACTAGATTTAGTAGATAGGGCCCCAGAAGAACTATGGACAGAAGTTCGCAACATTGTTCAGGAGGCGGCAACAAAAAACGTCCCAAAGAAAAAGAAAACCAAGAAGGCAAGATGGCTGTCTGCTGAGACACTGGAAGTAGCCCAAGAAAGAAGGAAAGCAAAAGGCAACAGTGATAGGGGGAGATATGCCCAATTAAATGCAAAATTCCAGAGGGTAGCCAGAAGAGATAAGGAATTATTTTTAACAAGCAATGTGCGGAAGTGGAAGAAGACAATAGAATAGGAAGGACAAGAGACCTCTTCCAGAAAATTAGAAACATCGGAGGTAAATTCCAGGCAAAAATGGGTATGATCAAAAACAAAGATGGTAAGGACCTAATAGAAGCAGAAGAGACCAAGAAAAGGTGGCAAGAATATACAGAAGATCTGTATAGGAAGGATAATAATATCGGGGATAGCTTTGACGGTGTGGTCAGTGAGTTAGAGCCAGACATCCTGAAGAGTGAGGTTGAATGGGCCTTAAGAAGCATTGCTAATAACAAGGCAGCAGGAGACAACGGTATCCCAGCTGAACTGTTTAAAAGATGATGCTGTCAAGGTGATGCATGCCATATGCCAGCAAATTTGGAAAACACAAGAATGACCATCAGATTGGAAAGAATCAACTTATATCCCCATACCAAAAAAGGGAAGCACTAAAGAATGTTCAAACTATCGAACAGTGGCACTTATTTCACATGCCAGTAAGGTAATGCTCAAGATCCTGCAAGGTAGACTCCAGCAATTCATGGAGTGAGAATTGCCAGATGTACAAGCTGGGTTTAGAAAAGGCAGAGGAACTAGAGACCAAATTGCCAGTATCTGATCGAGAAAGCCAGGGAGTTTCAGAAAAACATCTATTTCTGTTTTATTGACTATTCTAAAGCCTTTGATTGTGTGGATCATAACAAATTGTGGTAAGTTCTTGGTGGTATGAGGATACCAAGTCATCTTGTCTGCCTCCTGAGGAATCTGTATAATGACCAAGTAGCAACAGTAAGAACAGATCACGGAACAACGGACTGGTTTAAGATTGAGAAAGGAGTATGGGAGGGCTGTATACTCTCACCCTACCTATTCAACCTGTATGCAGAACACATCATGCAACATGCTGGACTTGATGATTCCAAGGCTGGAGTTAAAATCGCTGGAAGAAACATTAATAATCTCAGATATTTATTTATTTATTTATATGTTAACTTGTATTACCGCTCCATCTCCCCCGAGGGGGACTCTGGGCGGTTTAGAGTACAACAATTTAAAATCTTTAAAAGTAACTACAATTTAAAATACATTACAAAACTAATACATTAAATATAAAAATCCAATAGGTGATAGATGGTTCTCTTTAAAAGGGCTCTATGGCACTAGCCATCCCCAAGAGGAACTATTCCCATTCCCATACCACGCGAGGCGGCACAGCCAGGTCTTTAAATTCTTCTGGAAGGATAGGAGCGACAGGGCCTGTCTCACCTCCGGGGGCAGAATGTTCCAAAGAGTGGGTGCCACCACGGAAAAGGCTCGCCTTCTGGACCCTGCCAAGCGACACTCCCTTGACGACGGGGTCCGAAGCATGCCCTCTCTACATGATCGAGTGGGATGGTTTGAAGTCATGGGGATGAGACGGTCCCTCAGGTAGCCTGGTCCCATGCCATGTAGGGCTTTAAGGGTCATAACCAACACCTTGAATTGCACCCGGAAGCACACTGGCACCCAGTGCAGCTGGCATAACAGAGGTGTCACATGGGCCGATCTAGGGGCACCCATAACTGCACGCGCAGCCGCGTTTTGGACCAGTTGAAGCTTCCGGATACTCTTCAAGGGTAGCCCCATGTAGAGCGCATTGCAGTAATCTATGTGAGAGATGACCAGGGTATGAGTGACTGTACGGAGGGACTCCTGATCTAGGAAAGGGCGTAACTGGCACACAACACGAAGTTGTGCAAAGGCCCTTCTGGCCACGACTGCCACCTGCTCTTCAAGCAGGAGTCGTGAGTCCAGGAGGACCCCCAGATTCCGCACTGATTCCAAACGGGGTAGTGCAACCCCATCCAGAACCAAAGATGGTAATTTCCCAGATCTAGAAGAACCATCAATCCACAGCCACTCCGTCTTACCAGGGTTCAGCTGAAGCCTGTTGTTCCCCATCCAGACCCCCACAGCCTCCAGGCACTGAGAGAGGGCGGCCACTGCATCACTTACTTCACCAGGGATGGAGATGTACAATTGAGTATCATCAGCATACTGATGATATCTCATCCCATGGTGACGGATGATCTCACCCAGCAGTTTCATGTAGATATTAAATAGGAGAGGTGAAAGAACCGAACACTGTGGCACCCCACAAACGAGGGGGCGAGAGTTGGATCTTTCATCTCCTATTACCACTGATTGGGACCGGCCCCAGAGGAAGGAGGCGAACCAGCACAAAACTACGCCGGCCACCCCCATCTCCTCGAGCCGTTCCAAAAGGATACCATGGTCGATATGCAGATAATACCACTTTGATGGCTGAAAGGAGCCTTGAAAGCTGAGGAGCCTTATGATGAAGGTGAAAGAAGAAAGTGCAAAAGCTGGGTTGCAGTTAAAAAACCAAGATTATGGCAACCAGCTTGATTGATAACTGATAAATAGAGGGAGAAAACGTGGAGGCAGTGACAGACTTTGTATTTCTAGGCGCAAAGATTACTGCAGACGCTGACTGCAGCCAGGAAATCAGAAGACATTTACTTCTTGGGAGGAGAGCAATGACAAATCATGATAAAATAGTTAAGAGCAGAGACATCACACTGACAACAAAGGTCCGCATAGTTAAAGCAATGGTATTCCCCGTAGTAACCTATGGCTGCGAGAGCTGGACCATAAGGAAGGCTGAGCGAAGGAAGATAGATGCTTTTGAACTGTGGTGTTGGAGGAAAATTCTGAGAGTGCCTTGGACTGCAAGAAGATCAAACCAGTCCATACTCCAGGAAATAAAGCCAGACTGCTCACTTGAGGGAATGATATTAAAGGCAAAACTGAAGTACTTTGGCCACATAATGAGAAGACAGGATACCCTGGAGAAGATGCTGATGCTAGGGAAAGTGGAAGGCAAAAGGAAGAGGGGCCGACCAAGGGCAAGATGGATGGATGATATTCTGGAGGTGACAGACTCGATTGTGGGGGAGCTGGGGATGGTGTTGGCTGAAGGGAAGCTCTGGCGTGGGCTGGTTCATGAAGTCACGAAGAGTTGGAAATAACTGAATGCATAAACAAAAACAGGAGGTCAGGGCGGTGTACGCTGCTCCCTCATTCTATTTTTCCCCACATTAACCACCCTGTGAGGTAAGTTAGACTGAGAGAGGGTGACTGGCCCAAAGTCACCCAGTAAGATTCCATGGCTGAGGGTGGACTAGAACGTGGGTCTCTCCACTTCTAGTCCAACACCTTAATCAATACACCACAGTGGCTCTTTTATATTTCGGACTACTGATACCCTTTCATTGCCAATGACTGAGATGTCAGTTGAGTTTCTGTCTGTATTTGGAATGAGGGAGCAGCATTTTACTCTTCATTATCAGTCAGCAAAATGCCTTGAGCAGCTGTCGTTCAGGCAAGGATCGAACATATATCAACATTTTGGATTTACTCTTTTCACCTTAAAGGCCTTGGAAACCCACTGAGAGATGAAGTTGCCAAACATCCTTGTCTCCTGGGTGGGAGGCTTCCTAGTCTGGGTTTGGCAGTCAAGCAGGGGTCCTCCTGATACGTCATGGATTAGCTCAATTTTTTGGCTTGACTTGGCTGAAAAATCTCAAATATACCTTGACTAGATTATAAACTAGAACCTAATCTAAATTAGACTAGAATCTTTGTGGCAGACAAAAATGAAGTTGCCTACAGTTAATGTAAAGATGTCAGGGAGTTTCATATACTGTCAGGGAATTAAAAGCATGGCATCTTACTACTGTAGTGGAAACACGGAAGACCTTTGTTATTTCGAGGAGTTAAGTGACATATTTTGATTTTCTCCCTCACACAAAGAAGATTAGAGTTTTTTTTTTAGTTATACTGATGTTTAATTGGCTTGTCTTTATTTCTGTTTGGTTTGGAATGGAGGGGGAGAAAAGGGAAAAAACCCAGCTTGTTAGTTTAAGCATAAGTCCACTCCTCCAACAGCACCTCCAGCAGCTTGGAATGTGTGGGGGGGGGAGAGATAAGAGATTGTTGTTGTTAGGCCCTATCTTATCTGTATAGCTTCCCAGGTTCTTGGATTATGTCATAAACAGGTGCACAGGCTCTGAGAACCATCCTAGTCAAGGTCGGGTCATGCAGCCTTGGTACCATGGAAACATGGTCATGAGGTTTGAGGGCCAGACTTTGATAAAAACCTTAGAATTGCCTCTCCAAATTGAGTTTGGAGAGCTTCTGCACAGACTCTAAGTGCTGGGGTGCTGTGGAATTTAGAGCCATCCTTTTGGGGTTATTCCTGCTACCTTGGTCAGGAGGCTCCTGGAAGCAAAAGGGAATAAAGGTGTCACCTTGCTTAGGTATGTTATGATTTCTTTTCTTTATGCTATGCTTTTTATGCTTTTGTTTAATCTGTCTAAACTGTGTTTCTGTTTAAATCTGTTTGCTTAAGTTTATGATGAAGCTTAAAGTTTCTTTATCCACTGGTGTGCTTATTGTCTCTGGTTCTAAAAGAACCAATTGCCTGAGCACCTGATCACTGCTTGGACACTTGGCAGAACAACTTCCTTCAATATTAATATATACTTGGTGTGGTGCTTGGTGGCCTTGAGGCTGAGTACTTGTATGTTTATATAACAGCCATCTGTGGCCGGGAATCTCAGGTTCCTGCCTCACTCATCTCATCCTTACACTGGGGTGTCTAAGGACATTTTTATTTTGGGAAGCCAATTAGCAGTCATCCAAACAACAATTTAAAGCCACGGATGCAGCTTTATTACTGTTTGTTTTAGAAGCCCATTGTTAATATACATTTTACTATACATTAAATGGCCATTATTGACAGATAGTAAACCTGTCATAGGTATTAAGTTTCTATGGAAAGAAAAACAGAGATGATTTTTGATTTACAGGATGTTGACTATATTTAAAATTTAATCAAGAAAATGTTTGTACTGAGGCAGAAAATGGCTTGTCAAGTGCTGCTTGATGATTTCTTAATTAAAAATCAATTATAAATCTTGGCATGAGAGGTGGGGCTAGCTCATTAAGAAATCTGGGGAGAATTAAAAGACATAAAAAGCATCCTGAAAGTGCTTGCAGACACACATGCACACATTGTCTCTACTGAAAAGGTTATCTGATGAATCTTACTTTTTCAAAACCAGGTTCATTGCCAACTAAATTCTGACGTTTATTTGCTGCAGAGTAACCTTAACTATGACTTGCCTTTACTTTCCTTATATTTGCTCAGCTCACCAATGATTTTTTAGGTTTATTTTCTTAAATACTTTAAAAAGCTCGGGCTTTTATATATTTTAATGTATATTGTCCATAAAAAAACTGTCTAAATCACTTATGAGGTTCCTTAAACTGAGAAAATTGATGGCAATTAACTTGTTAACTTAAGCAGGACCCACTGTGGGCTGGGGCCAATGTGTAAACTGGGTAACTACTGACCGAATCAGCAAATAGCCCTTGCTCTGAGTACAGCCTTCCCCCACCCCCCAGTTATGACTACTCCAAATGTAACTTCTACCTGTAGTCTTGGGCACTGCATACATGCACCATAATAAAGTATGTGTTTAATTATCTTATTAAATAAATGTGATCCAGAACAATATCACATCATAGCAAATTCCTTTTCCTACATACATACAAAGGATAAATATAAAGAACCTTCAATCGAGAGTTCAAATATAAGAGATTAAAATTACTGGCAAAAGTTTTTCAATTCTTAGGATGGTGGATTTGATGTTCTACCTGTAAAACCTCCATGCTGACTGGCGGTGCTGAGAATTGCAGTCCCAGCTAGAGCTACATTCAAATGGCCTTCCAAAATTCTTCATCAAGTTTGTGGGCAAAGAAATCAGATGGACAATTTCTGAAAATTTCTCTGTGAGAATGAGGAATACTCTAACAATTTCTCAAGGACAGGATACCCACTTAATGGTGGTAATAGCATCACTGCTAAAAAAAAATCCATAGGATATATTTCCCTCTCTTCTCTTAGGATTTAATTGAAGCATGGCACATATACAACTGGAAAGATAATTAGACGATAAAAGACAGGACCTTCGCATATATCCCTTGCTACATGTTGAGTATATAAGAATACAAACACCAAACTCCAGCCACAATAATTTCTTTCAAATTATCTTCTTTGAAATTCTTTGAAAGAATTTCTAAAGAAAAATCTTTCATCAGATTAGAAAAAAAAAGCAGAGCTTCTCAGCATTAGTTTGAAAGCATCTGTAGGAAGTCAGGTTGGGTAAAGCTGCCATTTTTAGGAATCATAAGATTGGATCAGATCAAGCACCCATAAAGTTCAGCATTTTGTCCTACACAAAATGGTCAATCAGGTGCATTTCAGAAGCTCACACATATGGAGGATAATAGCCCTTTTCCACACTGCAGTCTGTGATTCATGAGGTAGTATACAGTTAATAAGATAACAGTCATCAGTAGGTTGATTCTCCATTAATTTATCAAGTCCACTTTTGAAACCATCTAAATTAATGACCACCACCACGTCTGATGACTGCAAACTCCACCTTTATGGTTGATGTAAAGAAGTACTTCCTCTTAACAGTCCAAAATTTCCCTACATTTAGATCACAGACAATGAAAGGAATTTAAAAGAAAAAGGTGGTAATTACAGTATATTCCTGATTGGTAAACATATTAAATGAATGTAATATTTAAAAATGTAACAAAAATAATGTAACTTAAAAAAATACCTTATAAGTCATTATCGTGGGGAAGTCTGTCAAAATACATTAAGTAAGCATTAAGAGAAGACATAAAAAAATATGCAGGGAAATTGAAGCTTCTGTGATCAATGCAGCCATGTGGAACAACATGCAAAAATGATTAAAATTAGCAAGAAGTCTGGAAGGCTTATGCTTAGCATCTGAATCCAAAAGCATTTTGAACATTTAAGCATTGATCCAGGTTCAATCTGCTCTCACAGTTTCTTTTTTTAATATTTTCAGATGGTGAAGAAAATATAACAAATTAACAAGAAACAAATTGAGATGAAGCCTGGATTTGTTCTGTCTGTGTCTAAGTCATGGAGAAGGATTATACAAGTTGATTTCTTTTTGCCATTTCCTTTGCATGCTGCACTGCTGTACTCAGGTCTTACCTACAATTTATTTCTACAATTACCTATACAGGTAATGCTTTGTTATATAGGAGAACACCTGTGCAGCATGAGTGAGTGAGTGAGTGAGTGAGTGAGTGAGTGAGTGAGTGAGTTAGTTAGTTAGTTAGTTAGTTAGTTGTGATTGGACTTATATGGCCACCTATCTCATATAATGATTCTAGGTGGCTCACAATAATCCATAAAAACAAGGAATAAAAACGGAAGTACCCTTCCCCGCAGGTGCCAGACCAAACAACCTCCCAGCAAAACCCCCATCCTAGCCCAATGCTTGGGGGAAGAGCTAAAAGGTTAGGGATCCCTCGAATTTCAGGTGGGAGGTTATTCCAAAGGGCTGGGGCAACCACTGAGAAGGCACGCCTCCAAGATCCCATCAGGTGACAACATTTAAGGGAGGGGACCTGGAGTGCACCCACGCTATCTAACCTAGTAGGACAGGCAGATACCCTCAGGGAGAGGCAGTCCCACAAATTATATCACTGTTATTTCTGACTCTCCTGTTTTACTAAGCAGCTTCTCTTTCTGTTCAATTCCAAGGAAGTACAAAGTTGGGAAAAACAGCTGAAATCAAAACCATCAAGGGAGGAATCAGAGGATTATCCTAATCTCAAGATCAGTTCTCCAAATCTCCAAGCTATCTACTCCACTGTCCCAATAATTCTTTATTCATTCATTTTACTTTGACAGTCATCACAGTGTGATGTATTCATTTGGGCATTTGGATATGGTAGAGGGCAATCTATGTAAGTTTTAGTGCATTTTGTAAAGCTAGGTTTGTAGAATGTTTCTTAAGATATTATTAGGACT
This sequence comes from Charina bottae, assembly GCA_023362775.1. Lineage (NCBI taxonomy): Eukaryota > Metazoa > Chordata > Lepidosauria > Squamata > Charinaidae > Charina > Charina bottae. The sequence goes on along the minus strand of JALMGJ010000006.1, from coordinate 28,728,652 downwards.
GAAACCGTGTGCTACAATTTCTGAGGCAATATCCTTAAGATAGACAGTTATAACATGTATGTTAGGAAGGGAATTGTTGGATCTTTTTTACGGATCAAGCAGAATACACTTAAGTCAGAAATACATTGTTGCTTGCTTTACTGAAGCATTAAGAACTTACTCCAGTGAGTCTGTAAGAATTATAACATATATGGGCCACCAGAAGTAATCAAGCAATGACACTAGGCCACAGGAATATTTAATTAACCAATAGCAAAAATAATTTTTTGAAAGCCTTCGACAATACAGCAAAAATAATTCTGGGTTGTATAAGAGAGAAGGGAACATAGTGTTAACGGCACTGAAAAAAGAGACTTACGACAGGTCCTCAAAGTTGTAGCTGTCACATCGTCCCCACAGTCATGTGATTGCGACTTGGGCACTTGGCAACCAGTGTGTATTTACAATGGTCAGAGTGTCCCGCAGTCACGTGATCACCATTTGCGACCTTCACAGCGGGTTTCCGACAAGCAAAGTCAATGGGGAAGCTGGCAAGAAGTTGCAAGTCATGGTCGCATTGCATCATGCTTAATGACCCGCAGTGATTCAATTAATGACCGCAGCTGGAACTGACACTGTAAGTTGGGCATGGACATGACATTTCACTTTACAACCGCATCACTTAGTAACAGAGTTGCCAGTCCCAATTGCAGTCAGTAAGTGTGAACTACCTGTAGTTTTTTATCTTAAAACTGGATATAGCCCTTGCTTTTCAGAAAAGTTTAAAAGTGTAGCCTATAAAGATACATAAGAGCATACTATGATGGGAAAGTTTATGAGCCGTCCTTGAAAATAAAGAATATTTAACCTGTGTCCCAGATTACATGAAAGGAATACATTGTAAGATTATGTTCATGTCTGCATAATATACTAAGCCCAAATGGTGGGCTGGTTGATTATTCTGTGTTATGAAACTCATCTATTATGGTTAGTTTAATGGTTTGGATTTTTTTCTTTCTTTTATTAGTTGTGTGCTACCTTATGCAAGATCTTCCTAAGGGCACAATTTATTATTTGATAAACCAATCAAATATTTTTAGAACTTTTAGAACTCGTGTTGTAAACCAAATGAAAGAGTCACGTTGATCAAGATATATTGACTGCTCATTTGAAAATGATTGTCTTCTGTTTTTTCTAGAGCATTAGCAACATCTACAATAGCTGCATTATATACTAACAGGATTTACTGTATCATGGTGAAAATATACTTATGAATGAAAATTTTATTTTTTCCTGTCTCAAAGGAGGAGTTTGAATCTTACCCAGTTTAAAGATTCAGTAATGTCTATTGTGTTAGAAGCTGGTAAGGCTGCAGGAAAGGGAAAAAAACACAGATAGGGGGGAACAAATGACAAGACATAACTAAAACAAAACTCTCCTCAAGCAACTGTTGTTTTTCACACTAAAATGCAGTGTTAGCATAATAGTACCTACCAGTATTCTAATTTATCACTTAAAAGTAGAACAGAGCAAATTTCCTCAACTCAAACTACTTCCAAGACCACCAAATTTTGTTACTGTTGGTAAACCATTCTAGTCATTTAAATTAACTCAACAAGATATTTGTAGAACAAAAACAGCTTGTGAGGTCCAGGCTCAAACCTAATGGCTGAATAGATCTGGTGTACCTCTTATCATAAGTCCTTCCCCCATTTTGCACCTAAGTATGGTATAGACATGCCCTGGCAATTCCTATTTTCTGCCACATAACAATGGAGTTGCTTCCCCCTAAGCTGACTGAATCCACTGACAGCCATTTTGTGTTTAAAACCTGTTTGGCTTTGAGCCCTTTTCTTCAGAGATGAAATCAGATGGCCAGCAGCAGGTGGGATCAGAGAGGAGGTTATCGGCCATTTTAGGTTAAGGTGAGCTAACCCCCTCCTTTCTAGTCTTACTATTCAGGTAGTCCTTGAGAAATACCAAGAGCAATGGAGCTGTGTTAATGTTGTTTTAGCGCAGGATTCTTCTAGAAACCCTGATCAAGCTAAATGCAAATAATTCCCTGCCACAAAGACAAGTCCGCTTGTACAACACAATAAGACACAAGGAGGTTGCCGTTTACCTCTTTTACCGAATGGCGGAAACAACCAGCAGCTGCTGCATTAATTGCTCAACAGCACTAGGCTGCTCCGCTGGAAGGGCAGTATAGCTGGTAGTACGGTATATATGCTTTAATTCTGTGGCCTTACCGGTTTAGTGCAAGGTTGAAACAACATAATGGTGCAATTTCTCCTTTATTTATTTGTTTAAATAGCTGCCCATATTGTATTGGACTCTGGGTGGCTTCCAGACAAAGCACAGAAGAATCTGGAACTCAGTATTTGTTGTTGATACAAAGAATAGCAAGAAAGGGGAGAAAAATCCTAAACAAAAATGCTGCTGGTGTCTAAGTGATGTTTATGACTCAGATCAACAATATCATTCATTGTTGTCACCAAGAGAGATAGACAGGTGAGTTCCATTCAGTAATCCAAAGTGCCAATATCACCACCATATTATGGGTGGTGGAGGGGTAGTGGTTCCCTCAAGCAATATACTAGACTTCAGTCCAGACACAGAAGCTGAGCATTTGTGAGAAGGGGGAAGGGAATGTCATTAATCTTTTACCAGAAGAAGAAAAAAAGGCAATCTATTGGTCAGGCATCAAAACAAACATCTGTTTATTTCCAGTTTCAGTGACATGGATAAAAAGTACAGCTACTGTATATTGTTCATTTCAATATGAGATACAACTTATCTGAATTAATCAGAGTCCTCTTTCTCAGTAGTATCGTTTACTAATTAATCCAATTATATATTATACCATCTACACACATCTTGTGAGGATAGTATAGATGACAGATTTCATATTCATGTTCCTGTTAGTATGCTCATAATTGTCAAAACCATATGCACAACCATATGGAAATAGAAAAAGAAGATGCTGTCCTTGGAAAATAAACTTACTGTAATGTAGTTGAAGTGTTGGTAATCTAATATCTATACTTTCCAGATGAGTGGCTATGTTAGCCTGTTGCAGAAAAACAACAGAGGCTTGTGACACCTTAAAGACTAAGGAGTTATACTGTATCGACAAGTATTGTTCATTAACTTTATATTGAGTGTTAAATAATTGCATTGAACAGATATACACAAGTAGAATGACAAAACAGCCAAACCAATGGGGATAAGGCATGACTTTCAGGGCACTCTATAAGTCTTCTTCAGATACTGTCCCTCAACACTTTAACACAATACTGGGAACTGAATATAGGGGGTGAGGATGGGTAGAACAATGTTCTGTGCACTAATTTCATCTATCATACAAGTAGAATGAATGTTTGTATATGTCTCAGTGCAGCTAACAGTGTTAATGTCGGCAACCCAGATTGTATGAGAAGCTCTACTGATGGTAGGCGTTGCATGTACACACAATAGTTATCAATTTACCACTGCTTTGCTAAGATAACTCCAGATGATTTCATTCCAAGGTAAGGTGCAGTGGATAAACTACCAGTATGCTTTTTAGGACCCTCCACAAACTGGAGATGAAAATGTTTCTGAGGTGGTGAATTATCTCTTCACCAGGGTGCTCAAATTAGACTGCTTCCCACTGAGCTCACATCACACCTGAAGGGAAGATTCATGGTGCCTGCAAGAAGAAGAAAGAGGATAAAAAGAAAGAAAAGGCTTCTCAGTTTGTACAACTCTTTAGAGAAAATAATAGCTTTGTTCAAGCCAGATGGAGTGGATTTCATGTGCCATTAAATGCCAATCCTCCCTTCTGTCAGAGAGCAAAGCTTCCCAATAATTTTTTCCCCATCTAAACTCTTGATGTACATCAGATCATAAGTCATTGGCAATTCCATTAGAAAGCAAGAGAAATGGAAGATTGGGCCCCATCTGCTCCCTCCTTTATGAACCTGTTGACAAATTGCCTTTCTGCAACTCCCTCACTCTAATTTCTGTGACAGAAATATGGATATGCTGGCACTGTATATTAACTCCACAACCACCTTCATGGCTGTATGAAGAGCTGCTCTTAATCACACTCACAACACATCTAGGGTTAAAAGTTGCAACTTCCAGCCGTAGATATAATTTGTTTCTGAAATTTTCAGCTATTCCCTCTGTGTTGACTTTTTTTCATCCAAAGGCTGGGTGGGAGGGACGGTGGGTGGGAATCCATATGTCCTAAATCAGGAGTTCACAAACTTTGCACTGCTATGACTCCTAACATGTTAAATAAATTTCATTAGCACTTTTAATAATTAAAATGTAATCCCAAAGGAGTGGCCCTCCAGATGGTGCTGAATTGCAACTCCAAGCAGCTGCGGCTAGTCTGGCCACTGTGAGGGATGCTTGGCACTTTGCATAGCACCATCTGAAGGGCAATGGGCTGTCTACTGCAGACGTACCATATTTGAAAGGGATGTTTCCATTTCCAAGGAAGACATATTTATTCCCTTGCAGCCTCTGGTTAAACTTCCAAGCCATTTGCTATTGAAGGAAAAGGTTGAATGATTGTAGGATTTCTCCACCAGTCTTTTGACAGGAATCCCAGCCAGAGTTGTTGCAGTTCACTCCTTCTGCCTCCTTAGCCCCAGTGAGGCTCTTCCCAGCTCTCACCTTGCAGAAGGAGCCAGTCTCCCTGACCACCTCCTCCCACAGAAAGCCCCTAAGCTACATTGAGATCCCTTTCACCAAGAAAGGTGTCCTGTCCCGACTAAGACCCAAAGCAGGAAGGTGTGGAATAAGTCTTTTATTTACAATAAAAACATACAAAATATATCTAGAGCAAAACAGAAGCAACACGAGGTGCTCATGGAGTTTGGATTGCCTGCGGTGGCCCGTTCCCGGTTGGCATGCACGCAGACAGCCACCACCTGGCTGCGGGATAAGGTCCCGGCATGATGCTTGGCGCAGCTGAGGGATGAGGTTCTGGCATGAGGCTTGGCACTGCTATGAGGAAAGATTCCGGTGCGAGACTGGGATCTGCTGCGAGGAATGGCTCCAGCACGAGACTTGGCGCGGTCGCAAGGAAAGGTTCCGGTGCGAGGCTTGGCGCGGCTGTGACTCGAGGCTCTGGTGCGAGGCTTGGTGTGGCGACTGCGAGGCAAGGTTCCGGCACAAGGCTTGGCATGGAGACAGGGCAGGATTCCAGCGCGAGGCTTGACGTGGCTACAAGGTACGATTCCAGCATGAGATTTGGCATGGCGACTGCAAGGCGAGGTTCTGGTTCGAGGCTTGGCGAGGAGCCAGGGCAAGGTTCCGGCGCGGGACTGAGCACGGTGGCAAGGCTAGGTTCTGGCAGGAAGCGCGGCTGTACGGTGAGGCAGGGTTCTGGCATGGGGCGCAGCGGGGCGGCAAGGCTAGTCTCTGGTATGAAGCATAGCTGGACAGTGGGGCAAGGTTCAGGCGCGAATATTGGCTGGGCTGCAAGGCAAGGCTCTGGCATAGAAGCAGGACAAAGTCCGAGCAGGGATTCTGGCATGGCGACGGGATCGTGATTCACTCCAGAATGCAGTACGGAACGTGAATGGTTGTCTCTGGCAATGGGTACACACTGTTCTCGTATTTTATCCGTCTGATTTTTGCACCATTTGTGAGTGGCAGCCAATCGTGCCTCGTGTCGCTCTGCCCGCCTTTCCCACCTCCTTTCTTGCACGCTGATAGGTGGAGGTGAGTGTCCTACTGGGCTGCCACCAATCAGCTGCTCTGGATTTGATTCAAATTTTGTGCTCCCCATTCTTTCCTGCTTCTACTGTTATCAGCCCTTCTACCTCCAAATCGGACTCATCGGACTCAGCCTCCATCCTGACAAAAGGGTTCCTTGCTTACCTCTTCCATTGACCCAGCTTAGGGGAAGACTACTTGGGACAGCATTATGGGTGGCCTCCTGTGTTCATTCTTCTTTTCAGGAGGAGAGGACTTTTTCTCATCATGGCTTTGATGCCCCAAAGCCTAAGGATAAAATGTGTGAAGGGGGAAAACCAAAGTGTTGTGCTGTTTAGTTCTCCTTCTTGCTCTCCTTTACCAAGGAAGAGGTAACAGAAGAAGAGAAGCATAAATCCCCGTTGACTCATCCCTCCCATATGTAGGTCTGGTGAGCAGGGAAGTTGCCATCATTGCTTCTGTCTCTCCCAGTCACAGTGACTCTCACAAGTAGAAGCAGGACATGGTGGCAGTGGTGGTGACAACAACTGCCACCAACCAGACCTTCCCCATTCTGCTGCCTGGGAACCCAAGCTGAGTCTCTGGCTGCCAAAATACTCCAGATGCCCTTCTTGCCTGCATAGCCCAGTGACTTTTCCTACCGTGGCTGATGGAAGACAGATTCAGGGAGGACCCAGAGCTCACCTGCCTTCACATTTGTGATCCCTGCTCTCCTAACTTTCTCTCTCACAGAAAGACTCCAAGCTTTCTTGGAGGAAAAATTTGTGAATGAGGTACTGAGGATGAAAAGGCAAGCATATGCCAGCTGTTAGAAGCATGGTGGCACAACAGGTCCAGCGTAGCAGGGAGGTTAAGCATAACTGTCCGACCATGCTCCCACTTTGCTTGGACAATAATTTGTGCATGCAACTCCTCTCAAATTTGCTTACAATTCCTTTGGGGATTATGAAAACCACTGACCTATGTGCATAACATCACTCTACTCAGCCCCTTTTATAAGAAGAATTAAACTGCTTACTATTCCTGCCACTTAAGATATTTGATTTATCTGTGCAGGCATTATTTGTTTGTTTGTTTGTTTGTTTATTTATTTATCTATCATAGTTTTATGAAATGTAAGAGATAAAAATTCTGTAAGTCCCCAAGGACTGGCACAGAATGCTAGACAGGACCATGTAGAAGCTTTTCTGAACCAGGTTCTTGTACAAGCGTCTTTCCTCTCCATTTTACAGCTAATTGCCCTGGAGGTTAGGAAAAGGGAGGGAAAGAAATGCTCACAGCTAGGGATATTATTCTGAAGCATCAAAATCAATGCATTGCAAAAACTTCAAATGGGAAATGACAGCCCCATAGTCTCTGTATGAGGGAGCAACCGCTCTCCCCATCCATTTCTCTAATTGAGTTTGCTACATTGCTGAGATCATGTTTTGCTAGGTAATCAGAGGCTCCATTAGGGCTAGGCCATAAGGCCCAGGTGTGGGGGCTGCAGTCTGGGAGAGTGTTCAAACTACTCCTTGAGTCAGAGCAAGTAGTACATGCTATAAAAGTTACTGTATATGCAGCCAGTTAAGGCTGAACCATCTCCATCCCATGATATGGTTCCAAGTTTAATCAGATGCTGTCTTTTGAGGATGCAGCCAGTGAGAATAGTGAGGAGATGGGCTTAATCACATAATGGCTCCTCTCTCTAGTAATGACTGCTCCCTGGAATATTGTGCCCCCAGTGGTCTCTCTCATGACATAAGACCCATGAGATGCCTACTCTCATGTCTTTTCAGCCTTTGCTGAAGAGGCTTAGCTCTTCTGTTAAGTCTTCCTTGGGTAAATGTCATGAATGTGTTTTCCCTCCTTTCGACCAACCTTTTTAATGAATATTTTATATTTACCTCCTTAAATTTAGTATAACTGCATTGCTATACCTTTGTTTGCTTTTTCTGCACTGCTTTAAGACCAATACATTCAAAGTAGCACAACAATGTGTTAAACAAATTGATGAATAGCTTAAATAACATTGGCTATGCATCCAAAAAGGCAGTATACAGCAACAAACTGATTTTTAAAATAATTTTATTTTAAATGATCTACTCTGCAGCTTTGGCAACCTTGATTGGTGACCCTGATTGGCTGTATGAAAGTACAGCTTTCGGCTTTATGTGTGCCTGCTGAAAGGGCATTGCCCAAAAGTTGTCAGTGACAGAAGGTGGGGTTTGCAGGCAAAGTCAATGATGTGCGATGATTTTACTTGTGAACATCTTTTCTCAGTATTAGATATTGGCTTTTAAGATGGAGAAACTTATTATTTAATATACTTATTAATAAACATATTAATCACTTATCTTCTTAAAACAAATAAATAGGAATTGTGATAAGATATTGTAGCAAGCAATAATTGCAAAGATAGACCTTCCCATTATAACAACTGGTCAGCTATTGTGGGTGAAGCAATAGAAACCACAGAATATTAGAAACCAGCCACAGTTATCTTCATTAGCATAGAAAGTAGAGGCATGCAGTAGATGTTAGAAAACAGTAACCCCCCTCCACCAAATAACTGTGAAGTAGGCTTGTCTGAGAGATACTGACTAGCAAAAAATCAACCAATGAGCTGTCATGGCTTATGGTGGAGTTGAACCTGGGTCTCTCTCTGGACGAAGCCCACACAGCTCTGTGTGAAACTTCAAAAGCTTAATTTAATTCAGTGAAGCTTTGATCTAAGCAATGCATTGAAACACCACATGAAAGTGTAGTGCCAAGTTGAATGAATGTTCTCCTAAGCACTGACTCAAATGATGCTAAAAGAGGCAACAGCAGGAAATGCACAGAAGCTACTTCCCGCTGGATTAAACAGCTGACCCAACTGAATCAACCTGTTTCATCATTTAGTCAAGGCAGAGTGCCTTGATTTTCCAAGTTGAGGTGCTACCTTAACACCTTAATCAATATACCGGTTCTCATAAAATAACTAAGTATATGGGTTGGTCCAGAGATGGGGAATCTGTGATCCTCTAAATGTTTAAACTGCAATTACCAGCCATCTCAGCCATCTTGATCACTTAGCCCCTCTGAAGAAAATGTTTACAAAGATCCAAAGGCTGTAAGTCTTGGATATGGCCTTCAAAGTCTCTTTAAAATGTACTGTCAAATTATAATTTGTAATGTCATAGAAGGAAGAAAGCACTGAATACACAAAAATATTACACTGAATTGAATTAAAATTTAATTACATTTAAAGTTTTGTGAAACCAAATTTAGTTTTTGTCTTCATCCCAGCCTTTTCTTGTCTGTCTGTCTGTCTGTCTGTCTGTCTGTCTGTCTGTCTGTCTGTCTGTCTGTCTCTCTCATCATATCTATGTAGCCACCCATCTTACAGACAGTGACTCTGGGAGGCTTACAATAAAAACTATAAAATAGGAATATAAAAAACAATTAACAATTAAAAGCAATAATATATGATTAAAAAGGCAAAGAAGGAGCATCAGATCTTATAGAGAATGGAGCCATCTTATTAACTCACCATTCCCTTGAGACCCGCAAGCCTGATGACACAACCAAGTCTCAAGGAACTTATGGAAAATTAACAGGGATGGGGCCAACCTCACCTCATGGGGTATAATGTTTCACAGGGCTGGTGCCACAGCAGAAAAGGCCCGTCTCCTGGGTCCCATCAGATGTAACTCCTTAGCAGATGGGACCTGTAACATACCTCTTCTGCTGGACCTGATGGGATGGGCAGATGTAATCGGGAAGAGGCAGTCCCTCAAATAGCCCAACCCTATGCCATGAAGGGCTTTAAAAGTCAAAAACAGACCTTGAATTGGACCTGGAAGCAAACTGGCAACCAATGCAGCTTGCAGAGCAGAGATGTAACATATGCCATTCTAGGGGCACACATAACTGCCGCGCCACCACATTCTGTACCAGTTGAAGCTTCCAGATACTCTTCAAGGGCATCCCCATGTAGAGCAAATTACAGTAATCCATACTGGAGGTGACCAGGGTATGAGTGACCATGAGCAGAGCCTCCCAATCCAGGAACGGGCACAACACGAAGCTGTGCAAAGGTCCTCCTAGCCACAACTGTCACCTGCTCTTCAAGCAGGAGTCATGAGTCTAGGAGAACCCTCAAGTTACGCACCAGGTCTGTTTGGGGCAGTGCAACCCCATTCAGTACCAAAGATGGCATAGTCCCAGAACCGGCGGGCCTCAAAACCCAGAGCCACTCCGTCTTGCCAGGGTTCAGCTGAAGCCTGTTGTTCCCCATCCAGAACCCCACAGCCTCCAAGCAATGGGATAAGACATCAACATGCCCCTGCTTAATTTGCCAGGGGCAGAGATGTATAATTGGGTATCATCAGTATACTGATGATATCTCACCCCATGGCAACGGATGAGCTCAACCATGTAGATGTTAAATAGGAGGGGAAAGAAGACCGAACCTTGCAGCACCCCTCATAGTAGGGGTCAAGGGCAGGATCTCTCCTCCCCAATCACCACCTACTGGAACTGACCCAGGAGAAAGGAGGCAAACCAACACAACACAGTGCCACCCACTCCTTATCCCCGGAGATGGTCCAGAAGGATACCATGGTTGAAGGTATCGAAGACTGCTAAGAGGTCAAGCAGAGCAAGGATGAACACACAACCCCCATCCCACTCCCACCAGAGATCATCCAAAAGTATGACCAATGCCGTTTCACCCAACCTACTTTTGGGTGAGCAGCTCCTAACATGCCATTAAAAGTTTAGTGTGTCCCTTAGCTCCAAAAATGTGAAGACCTGTAGTAGGACCTGAGGGTTCTTGAAATGCACCAGCCTGAGAACAATTGGTCTACAATTTGGATAGTTTTAGGAGGTGTTGGACTATCTATGGCTATTAATTATTAAGACTATCTAATACCTCCAGAACCAGAGATAGTCAGTCTCTAAGAACCAGAACCAGAAGACAGAGAAAACTATTGCTCTTAAAACCTGTTTCAGAGTTCCTATGAATCTTTGGTTGACCACTGAATGTTTACTGAATGCAGAACCAGAGAGACCTTTACTCTGTTTCAGAAGAGTGTTTCTTGTGTTTCACAGTGTTTATTGTTATTATTACTACTACAATTTTATGCAGACACACAACCTAAGAACATTTTATAATAGCATGTGATACCATGCAATGAATTGTTGGTTTAGACTGGAATTCAGGATACTGTGAAGACAATTATTATGATAGGGCCTCTCAATAACCCCATCATGTCAGATTCGAACCTTCCTTTCCTTTCCTTTCCTTTCCTTTCCTTTCCTTTCCTTTCCTTTCCTTTCCTTTCCTTTCCTTTCCTTTCCTTTCCTTTCCTTTCCTTTCCTTTCCTTTCCTTTCCTTTCCTTTCCTTCTTTCTTCTTTAAAAGAAAGGGACAGAGACCAATTATTCTCATTAGCCAAAAAAGCCAGAAGGAGATGTAATAGGCCTGGAGGGATGCTGTCAACTTGTATTCTAAAGCTAATTAAAGAAATTCCATTTTCTATTCTGATAGTTCATTTTTTAAATAGCATGGTCTGATATTTACTTATTTATTTAATTAGAATTACAAAGTCTTTCTTACATTTGCTGTATGTTCTGCTTTATGCTGCTATGCAAATATTTATCTAGTGCTTAAAATTTCTTGTGTTTTTCAACCATTCTAATTCAATGCAAAGAAAACATTATATTTTCAGTTCCCCCCCCCCAAAGAATAGCCTTCCAGTGCAATTATCATGGGTAGGGGACATGATTCCTGCCGTTCTTTCCATTTTGAAGTCAAAGGGAGCAACCTCTTTTTCATTCCATATATCTGGCCGCCAATTTGGCTTCCCACATTTGAAATGAACCTCCAAGGAAGTTACCAAAAGGGAAATCCTCTCATTGAGCTTTCTCAGAATAGGAAGTAGGGGTAACCAAGAATGATGAAACAGAGCAGTAATACACTTATTGTGGGGAAAAACCTAAGCCAGTACCTTTTGCCACCTCACAACAATATTGTATAAAAAAGCAGAAATGTTTTTGCTTCCCCTTTTTGATTCCCTGGGGAAGGAAACTTTGGGAAAATTTCAGTACAGCATTGACTGATTGATTATGTCTCATCAAGTCATTTTCGACCCCTAGTGACCACATAGATGAGTGCACTCATCACCACTGTAACTGAGTCCATCCACTTTGCCTCTTCCTCTTCTCTTTCCTTCCACCTTTCCCAATATTAGAGCCTTCTCTAGAGAGTTAGGTCTTTGCATAATATGTCCAAAGTAGGAAGTAGTATAACTTTACTGATTAGTCAGTTGACCATATTAAAACAATGGGCATCAGCGACAATAAGATACAATAAAATGAGGTCCAAAGTAGGATAATTTGAGCCTGGTCATTTGTGCCACGAGTGAGAACTCTGCGTTGATTTGTTCAATGATCTACTGGTTTGTTTTCTTGGCTGTCCACGGTATTCTCAGGAGTCTTCTCCAACACCAAATTTCAATGGCATCAATAACTATCCTGCTTCTTTAAAGTCCCACTTTTGCTTCCATAGCGTGTTATAGGGAATACCATGGCTTGCACAATTCTATCTTTGTAGATACTGTATATAGCTATCATGCAGTTGAATACCTTTTCCAAGGCCTTCATGGCTGCTCTACCAAGTATTTCTTGATTGATTATTCCTTTACTTTTAATGGTTGTGCCTAAAAGGCAGAATCTATCCACTAGGGAGCAAGGCCTGGCAATCTACTCCTGAAAACGTGCCAATGAAAACCCTATGGACTACAACAGAATGTTTTGCAATATAGTGCTGGAAGATGAGCCCCTCACGTCAGAAGGCACTCAATATGCTACTGAGGAAGAGCTGCATTCTCAAAGTAGAGCCGACCTTTGTGACACGGATGGAGTAAAGCCTTCAGGACCTTCATTTGCTGATGTGGCATGACTCAAAATGAGAAGTAACAGCTACAAACATCCATTAAAAATTGGGACATTGAATGTATGAAGTATGAACCAATGAAAACTGGAGGTTGTTAAGAGTGAAATGGAACGCCTAAAGATTGACATCTTAGGCATTAGTGAGCTGAGGTGGACTGGCATTGGACACTTTGAATCTGACAGTCACATGGTATACTATGCTGGGAATGAAAAATTGAAGAGGAACTGCATGGCATTCATTATTAAGAAGAATATTTCAAGATCAATTCTAAAGTATAGCACCGCCAGTGATAGACTAATATCTGTACGCCTACAAGGAAGACCAGTTAATACTACTGTTATTCAAATTTATGCACCAACCACGAATGCTGAAGATGAAGAAATTGGAAACTTCTATGAAATGCTGCAATTTGAAATTGATCGAACATGCATGCTTTGTTAATTATTGGCAACTAGAATGCAAAAGTTGGAAATAAAGAAGAAAGATCAGTAGTTGGAAAATATGGCCTTGGTGACAGAAATGAGGCTGGAGACCATATGATAGAATTCTGTAAGACCAATGATTTATTTATTTATCTGCAACACTTTTTTCCAACAACACAGTCGATGACTATACACATGGACCTCGCCAGATGGATTACACAGAAACCAAATTGATTACGTTTGTGGAAGGAGACGATGGAGAAGCTCAATACTATCAGTTAAGACAAAACCAGGAGTGGACTGCAGGACAGACCATCAACTGCTTATGTGCAAGTTCAAGCTGAAGCTGAAGAAAAATAAAGTAAGATCAAGACTGCCAAAGTATGACCTTGAAAACATCCCACCTGAATTTAGAGATCACCTCAAAAATAGATTTGAGGCACTAAATACTGATGATCGAAGACCAGAAGAGTTGTGGGAAGATATTAAGAACATAATATGCGAAGAAAGCGAAAGATCATTAAAAAGGCAGGAAAGGAAGAAAAGATCCAAATGGATGTCAGATGAGACTCTGGAACTTGCTTTTAAATGCCAAGTAGCTAAAGCTAAAGGAAGAAAGAATGAAGTAAGAGAACTAAATAGAAAATTTCAAAGGGCAGCTAGAATAGATAAGGAATAATATTATGATGAAATATGCAAAGACCTAGAGTTAGAAAATCAAAGAGGAAGAACACAATCAGCATTTCTCAAACTGAAAGAGCTGAAGAGAAAATTCAAGCCCCGAGTTGCTATCCTTAAAGATTCTATGGGCAATACATTAAATGACGCGGGTAGTATTAAGAGAAGATGGAAGGAATATACAGAATCACTGTATAAAAAAGAGTTAGCCGATGTTCAACTATTCCAGGAGGTAGAATATGATCAAGAACCATTGGTAATGAAGGGAGAAGTTCAAGCTGCACTGAAGGCACTGGCGAAAAACAAGGCTCCAGGAATTGATGGATTACCTATTGAGATACTTCAACAATCAGATGCAGCAGTGAAAGCACTTATTCTTCAATGTCAAGAGGTTTGGAAGACAGAGACCTGGCCAACTGACTGGAAGAGATCCGTATTCATACCCATTCCAAAGAAAGGAGAGCAAACTGAATGTGGAAATTATCAAACAATTTCATTAATTTCACATGCTAGCAAAATTTTGCTGAAAATAATTCAACAACGTTTGCAGCCTTACATCGACAGAGAACTACCAGAAGTCCAAGCTGGATTTAGAAGAGGACACGGCATGAGAGATAACATAGCTAATGTAAGATGGATCTTGGCTGAATGCAAAGAATACCAGAAAGATGTTTACCTCTGTTTTATTGATTATGCAAAGGAATTTGGCTGTGTGGACCATAACAAGTTATGGTTAATATTACAAAGAATGGGAATCCCAGAGCACTTAATTCTACTCATGCGGAACCTGTACACTGATCAAGAGGCAGTTGTTAGAACAGAAAACGGTGATACCGAGTGGTTCAAAATTGGGAAAGGTGTGCGGCAAGGTTGTTTACTTTCACCCTATTTATTCAATGTGCACACTGAACAAATAATTTGAGAAGCAGGGATGTACGAAGAAGAGCAGGGTATCAGAATTGGTGGAAGACACATTAACAACCTACGATATGCAGATGACACAACTTTGTTTGCTGGAAATGAAGAAGACTTGAAGTACTTGCTGATGAAGATCAAAGACTGTAGTCAGAAATATGGACTACATTTGAATGTGAAGAAGACGAAGATTCTCACAAATGGACCAATCAGTAATGCCATAATTAATGGAGAAGAAATTGAAGTTTTCAATGATTTCATTCTACTCGGATCAACGATCAATGCCAAAGGAAGTAGTAATCAAGAAATCAGACGACGTATCGCGCTGGGAAAATCTGCCATCCAAGACCTATCTAAGGTTTTCAGAAGTAAAGACGTCAGTCTAAAAACAAAGGTGCGTCTGACTCACGCTATGGTTTTCTCAATTGCCACACATGCCTGTGAAACTTGGACATTAAAAAAGGAAGATAGAAGAAGAATTGATGCGTTTGAATTGTGGTGTTGTCAAAGATTACTGAAAGTACCACGGACTGCCAGAAGAACAAACAAATCAGTTTTAGAAGAAATACATCCAAAATGTTCACTAGAGGCGAGGATAACTAGGCTTAGACTCTCATACTTTGGGCACATTTTCAAGAAAGACCAATCGCTTGAAAAGAATATCATGTTTGGTAAAGTTGAGGGCCAGCAGAAAAGAGGAAGACCTTCAACACGATGGATTGACACAATTACTGCAACAATGGATGCAAACATTGGAACAGTCATTTCCAAAAATGCTTTATTTATGCGCCAGCTATGTTCAGTTTGGGGCTTAGACTGATGTTATGGAGAGTTTATTGGACTAAGTTTGAGAAGATTGATTCCAATTTCCCACCCACTATAATGCTTATGCAGTGATTTTGAGCCAATTATACTAGGGCAGGGCAGTGCCATGAGGACAAAGTAGAACTGGGAGGAGAGGGAGAAAATCATATCCTCACCTTGAGCTTTTTGGAAAAAATACAAGAGAAAAATATAGGAAATATTTAGATAATACATAGATAACATATAAATCAGACAAAAAGTGTTTTTTAGAATTATAGTGTTAGATCATGCCTAATTCCTCCCTTCAATTTTACGAAATTAAAGTAAACAGTGGGCTTACATAGCTTAATTGGGCCAAATTTGTTTGCTATGTATTAAGTACACAAAGCAACAATAATTTTATCACAATTGCTGATTCAACATATATTTATTTGGAAGCAAGTTCCATCCCATTGTATTTGGTCAGCTTTACTTGCTAATACGTGTGGTTTTATATATCATTTATTCATTTCAGAAAACTCCAGTAAAGTAGCCACAATTCCCCAAGGAAGCAACTATTATAAGTACTCTGGGCTTTGTAAAAGTTCAAGGAAGATGGAATAAATTTGCATTTTTTAAAAGTCAGTAGAAAAAATGTTAGTCTTGAAATCTGACAAATTGGATAGTTAATTGGATAGTTTACAGATAGTTAATCTGTATCCTGATCCACTCCTCCCTAAGCATCATCCCTAGTCATTCTCTTCATACATAAATGAATTTACAAAAAGGAATACATTGTTAAGAGGAAATCTGCTTCCTCCCACTCTCTTTAAGCATTTCCCCCCTGTCTAATTTACTTTTTGTTAATGTGATGGCCTGGTTCATTTAATAGATGATGTCAGGGTACTCACAATATGCTAAACTTTAAGCTATATAGCCATATTTTACTCTAGTCTAGTTTTTTGTACAAAGCTCATCTATTTGTAAATACAGTATGTATCGGCCTTAAAATGTATCTGCAAAAACACCACTTTCTGGACCATCTTCATGTTTTGACCTGCATCCTCACTTTTCACACAAGTACATCTTTGCAATCTCTTGCAGAAATATATTTTCAAAATCACATCACTCTTTTTCTGAATTCAAACCAAATTCAACAGAGTATCTAAAAGGTGCATCTTGGCTATGTATACAGGTACTCTAAATAAAAGAAAAAATATTAAGATTGTTCTCATGTTAAAGCAAGAAAGGATAAAAGCCCACAGCTGTGTATAAAATTCATAAAGCATACTAGAGTCATGTCCTTGACATTTCAGTGTTCAAAATCAAAGAAGCTCCTAACACACTGATTCTCACACTAACAATGCAACTCTCTACATGTCTATTCAAGGAAATAGGTTCTGTTTATTTAATAAGGCTTATTCACAAGCAAGGTTTCAACTATTTGTAGGAAGAAGTTAGCTGTACATTTTTGTGGAAATCACTGAACAATTATTGAATTATTGAATTTGAAGTACTATTCAGTCCAAGTTCAGCTTAATGGAGGAAGGGGGGTGGAACTAAAATTCAACTCAAATTCTCTACCAAATTTGTAGGTAGTTAACTTCTCTGAATTTGTCCAGGCAAAAGAGGAATTCTCCAACATCTTAGTGGTGACTGTAGCTTTATTGTCCACTGTAAGCATTCTTTCATGATATCTTCCCTTGGGATTTAACAGCCATCTGGGTAGCCAAGTTGGGTCAGCAATCTGGGTCTGAATCTGGGAAAGATGACTGTCCAGTGAAAAACATTGAGATGCAAAGTGATTTGCCTTTGCCTTCTTGTGTATATATTTTTTCAACTTCCCAGTCTACTCTACAGCCCAAGGATTTCCTGGTGGGCTCTCATTGAAGTACTAACCAAATCTGACTGACTTAGTTTTTACAAGATTAGCAAAGGATGGTTAAATAAGTACAGGAACATAGCACTCCACCCATGATATTTTTTTCCCTTAAATGTTCTTGTTTGAAAGAAATGTTGACAGTATTGATAGAGTATGGACTGGGAAGTAGCTACTCAACAGTGGGCATCTGGACAGCAGATTAAGTTGGTAACCATCTCAACTAGTCACATTCTTCTCCACAGTGGGGAGATGCATTGGGTTTCTGTTTAAATTACACAACTTGTTTCTAAAAGTGTACTTATACATATACATTAGCATATGCTAATTCTGTACAAATCTGTGGCCTCTTTTCCCCCCCTTCAGATGCTTAAATGGCTACCTGCCTGCTAAATGTGGGTAAACATTCTTCTCTGTCAGCTGTTCATGTGTTCGGTTTTGAGCTGTTTTCTGCAAAAGTAGCTTTTAAAGTAACTTTACTGGGGGGGGGGGGGGAGAATTAGGCTACAAAAGTATACCAAACTTAAACCTTCAAAAGCTGATCATTGGCAAGTGCATAACAATGATCTCACAAGATGCTAGACCAAGCTAAAACAGTGTTAGAGTTTTGTGTCATGCAATTGTCTCTTCACATCATTATGCGAACCAAGCCATCAGCTTAATCTATAATATGGTTTGTTTGTTTCTTTGTTTATTTATTGAGTATAGCATGTTATGTGAACATAGCAACTGTACTTTATTAACCCAGGATTACTATGTTGTGTAGATCCAGCCTTTGAGACTTGTTCTACTCACTTGTTCCAGTTTCCACTTGTTCTACTCATCTGCAGGGAGGGAGGGAGGGAGGGAGGGAGGGAGGGAGGGAGGGAGGAAGGAAGGAAGGAAGGAAGGAAGGAAGGAAGGAAGGAAGGAAGTTCTGCGAGAGAGTGGTGTGTGTGAGAGAGAAAGAAAATGTTGAAGTCAGGGAGAGGGAATGTAAATAAAGTTAAAGCACCCAAAGAATCCTCAAGGGCAGCTTGCTGTGGGTTCCCTCAGTACTAGGAAGACCCCTGTGTGATGATAGGTGCTCCCAAAATCCTGGCAGAGCATCTTCTGCTAGGGATTTTTGGTCTGCCATCTCCTGCCTCATTTCAATAAACAAGTGCTTGAGGCAGGGAAAAGCAACAGCACTGCTGGCACTCTCAAGATGGGCAGGATCCTGTTCATTTTTCTTGCACTGATCCTTCCTGTAAGCATTCTAGTTCACAACCCCTGTTCAAATTCTGGTAACTACCTGAAAAGGAAGGGGGGGAAAGGCCATAAGTGAATGATTAACGACGAAGCAGATCTAGTGGACATTAAAAGCAGCTATCCTTTGATCATATTTTACACACCTTCAGAAAGTATCCTCTGCTCTATTCCCACAACAGCATTTAGTATTCAGAAATACACTGCAACAAAACCCACAAAGACACTCACAGCACCTTCAAGACTGATGATGTTGGCTGTAGTCCACAAAAACTTATAGCAAAATAAATCTGTTAGTCCTTAAGGCATCACAAGACCCCCAGTTACTGTATGTATACATGTACAGTATTTGTCTTCATAGGCAATTCTAAGGAGAGGGAAGAAGAGGAGTCTGTTGGTACATTTTGCCCATGTGTATGCATTTCTAGGCATCCATTTCCACACTCTAAATCAATGTTTCTCAACCTCACCATCTTTAAGATGTGTGGACTTCCACTCCCAGAATTCCCCAGCCAGCATGGCTGGCTGGGAAATTCTGGGAGTGGAAGTCCACACATCTTAAAATTGCTGAGATTGAGAAACACTACTCTAAATATAAACAGAGATCTAAGGGGGAAGGGGCTATAATAACGATGAGTGCAGTAGATGTGCTGCCATAAATTTTCTGTCAGCCTCTAAGAATAAGAGAGCAAAGATAATAAAATTCAAAACAACAGCACAACAATTTACACAAAGTATAATTTACTTATTGACTGCCAGAAGATGGGGTTGAGGTCTTAAAAGGTCTTTAGACAAATTTAGGAAGGCTAGGTCCATCAATGGTTATTTGCCAGGATAGTTATTGTACATAGAATTTGCAATATACTTCTGAATATTAAATGCCGGCATGGGGATGGAGCAATAAAACACCTTCTACCCACCATGTAACCAGAGGATTTTAGGATAATGTACAATTATCCTAAATTCAGCATAAATTTATATCAAATTATCTTAAATTATCCTAAATGCAGGAAAAGTACTGAATAACGGTAATCACAAAAGCATATACATTTTTGTGCTTTATCATACAAACACACAAAATGTGTGTGGGTATATTTTGTGGTGCCAAAGTAATATAAAACTAAAATAAATAAAGAGAAAAGAGAGCCCGGAAATATGCATCTCAAACAAAACCAACTCCAATTTTTTTTACCCACCAAGCAAATTCCCCATTCAGATATGGAATAGCTGACAGCCCAAGCAGCAGCTGACAAACAAGTGCCTTCTCCCTCCCTCCCTTTTTCTCTCTCTCTCTGAAGCAGTTGTTTGCACTGCTTCTAAGCACAGATGCGATGGAGGCAATTGCATGGTGAAGCCCAGATTGAAAGACTCTCCCACTCTCCGAAGCAAAATAGCCATAGAGGACAGAGCTCATGGACTAGAGGCAAGGAGCCATGCCCAAAGCCATCCTATAGTGGCAACAGGGGCTAGGCTTATCCCAATTCCTAGGGGTCACTCGACAGCACTACTGACAACATGGCCAGTGAAACACATCAGGTGACACCAATGGTAAAACAGCCATGGCTTTTTTGGTACTTAAGGGGGAAAACACAACTTTAACATCAGAACAGCCAAAAATGACTTCAAATACACTTTAAAATTGTAGATTAGGGACATGGTATGGGTGGGGAATGGAAGGAAAAAGAAGATGACCAGCAGCAAGGTGGATGGATTCAGGTACAGTGGCTATGAGGACAACATTGGAAGACCTGAAAGAAAAGGTTAGGGTCAGATTGTCATGGTCTGTCTATGTGGTCTCTAAGAGTCAACAATGAGTCGAACGCACATCATCATCAACATGGATGGGAGACAAGAGGAAGACAACATTTTTAGGATATGGCAGAAAAGAAGAGGTTGCCAAGGAAATGCTAATTCTTGGCAATTAGGAAGAAGCCCTAAAACAGATTGGTCATTGCCACTATACTCTATTTGTGAGTTTCCAGACATCTGCCTAAATGCATACTGAGAAACATAGTAATCTGCCTTAAAACAGTTTGAATAGTTCTTCATGTGGTTTGCTATTTTGTATATTAGGGATAGGCAACTCCGGGTGCTTCACATTGTTGGATTCCAAGCAGTCCTGAGCAGCATTACCAAAAACCTTGAGTATTGTAGCCCTAGCATCGGGGGACATAAGGTTACCTTCTGATCTGCACTGACTATAGTGGTTCCAGATAGAAAATCAGTCTTATCTCTACTTGGAAACCTTCAAGATCAACCCTGAAGATTTCTGCATGGTGTGCATTTGCTCTCACACCGAGCAACCAAGATGTTGGACTGAGTTTGCCTCAGGCAGGAATCTGCTGGCACATTCTTTCTATATCCTTAAACCTCACTGTCAAACTAGATTTAGTCCAAGATCCTACAAGATCCTGATCTCTTCTTGCATTCTGCTTACAGTACAGCAACTAGTATTAAGAGAGGTTTGAAAGACAACAAAAACATATACTTTCCTTATATTTTTTAGACACTGACACATGACAACTGTGCTTATTGCAGAGAATTATTTGGCATTGATTAAATTAAATGCTATAGATCTATTCCATTTATAATTTCTCTGGGAGCACTAACGAATCACCACACCTGGAAACATTAATCAGACTTGGGGAGCAGACTTAAATTAGCAAGGGAGGTAATGAATTGGGCATGCTCAGCAGGCTGTTTTTTTTAAAAATGTTTTTCACACTGTAGTTTCCTAACTAAATTTCTTCAAACAAGGCTGTTTATCATGCAGAAGTGAGAGTCACTAAAAAGGTAAAATTTTGAAATAAAGTTGTTTTGACTAGGCTGAACTTAAAGCAGCAAAATTTGAGATCAGCTGCAGAACTGCTTGGGAGGTGATTTTCCTGTACTGGAGTAATGCTATTCAGAAAACATGTTCTACTTTTTTTTGAAAAAGATCAGGTCTTATGTTGATAAAAGAGATTTTGCTTTTGAAATTCTTTCAATTGAATTTAAGATAAATGGTCTTAAGTGAAGTGTGATGTTCTCACACTTATGTAGTCATGGAGTGGCAAAGGTTGTACATGAATATGCAGCGTTTCATTACATAGTTGTTTCTAAATTGGCACCTTGATACGTCAATCACCATATTAACTTTCAGGTAGCATCCTCCTATCTGTGGGAGCATTTCCTCTTTGGGGGCGGGGGGAATGGCTATATTTTTCCAAAGGGAATTTGGAAAAAGAGGACTAGGTGGAACAAAGGGGAAAAGGGAAAACAGGGGGAGGAAGAAACAGCTACCTTCGGCTCTCTGTCCAACAATTTAAATGCAAGTTTAAGCAGTAATTTCTCACAGAAGCCAGGATTTTCCACAAATGTGTTGCCCTTTGAATCAGCCTGGAGATTCACAGCCAAAACTGCTGCCCAAGCTCCATGAACTGCTTTTGGCTTCTGGCCATGAGGAGGTGAAAGCATCAGGCGGGTCAGAAGCCAAACCATTCCTCAACTGCTCCCCATCTCTCCTCTTGGCTCCTAATTCCATGACCGAAAAACACTGGCTGGAATAGAGGAAAGAGCTCTGGGGAGGACTAGAAGGCCAGTGAAAGAAGCAGCATCAGTAACACATTGGCTGGATTCATGCAACACACTAACCCTTAAACCCAGGTTAGCAAAATATAAATGTTGTGTTCATATAACATGCTATGCTCAATCATACATTTACCAGCTTTAACCAAGTCTAGTTGTGCAAACTCAGCTCTCATTTTGTGATGGGTCCACCTGAATTGCTATTATTATTTGTGATGTAGTTGCAATAATCAGAAGTACAAGTCTCAGGTGCTTGTAAGTTTCACCTTAAGTAAAAACGATGATCTTCAAATTCACTGTTCACTTAGATCTTCCATTCCTCCTGTCTCTACCAAATTCCCTTCCCTGCCTACTCCTGATCTTGCAGAAACATTTCCAGGGAGCTACTCTGAATAGGTTAGGCATGATGCCTGTGGGTGGCAATGTCTATGGGTGGGCAAAGGGGTGAGGGGATGTTGAAACATGTGTTGCAATGTTGAGATGCAAACTCTACTCCTTTTGTATGTGCATTGTGACATAGCTCATACGTATGTAAGGGGCAGCAGATCTTGCTTTACAACATCATGACACATGTTTTGTTACTTTGACAAAATGCCTCTGGCTAGCACTATAACATGGTGTCTCTTGGGGAGGATGGGGGGGGGGAAACAACAACAACAACCCTTCTCCCAAAATATGTTGGAAGTCATTTCCCATACTTTCTAGAAAGTACAGTAAACGGGAGCTGAAGTCCGAAACCTGTGAAAAAGATCAGGATGAGGGAGATAGTTTTATAGTGTTAAGGGCCACCAGCCATCAAAGGCCGTTAAAGCAATTAGCACAGAGCTTTCCAAACTTTTCATGTTGGTGACACGCTTTTTAGACATGCATCATTTCACGACACACTCTTACAGCAGGGCACAAGGCAGGCACTAGGACCTGTGCAGAATCCTGGCAGGGCAGGTTTGGAGGCAGCCAGGCACAAGGCAGGCACTGGGACCTGCACGGAATCCTGGCAGGGCAGGTTTGGAGGCAGCCAGGCACAAGGCAGGCACTAGGGCCTGCGCAGAATCACAGCAGGTTTGGAGGCAGCAAGGCACAAAGCAGGCACTAGGACCTGCGTGGAATCCTGGCAGGGCTCGGAGGCAGCAGCAGCCACGACACAACCAAACACTGCAGCCGACACACTAACGTGTCCCGACACACAGTTTGGAAAGCTCTGAATTAGCAGAAGCAATTCACCTAACTGTATTTCCCCTACATTCCTGTTTTTGTTCTTTTTCTTTCATTTTGCCAATTGCCCATTTTCTACTTTGCCTCACTTTCCCCCTTGTATCTTCCTTGCCAGGTACCACATTTCAGGACTTGCAAGAAAGGAAACAGGTGATTGCCTGCAGCAATACACGGGTCACAACGTAGGCCATGGAGCATCTCTCCAACCAACCCATCAATGCTTGGAAAAGGAAAAAAATCCTCTGCCTGGCTTTTATCTTTCTGGGGGACCTACTTCTTTCTTATCTGCAAATATATTGATCTGACAAGCTGGAGAAACCTGTGATTCACCCCTACCCCCACCCCTTGCAATGGATTAGACAGAGAAGGAAGGTGTCACTTGGATGTATTAGTTCAATGATCTAATAAAGTGAGATTTTTTAAAAGACATCTAATGCAGTGAAAATAGACTCAGAGGGTACTTTCATATATCATTTATATCCTGGGATGCTGTCAATCAAATGATAATAAAACATAATACACTTTATACCTTGGAGGGATTGTTATGATAGTGATGGTCATCCCCACTGTGAAGATTCTCAGTTAATATGCATGCAGATTCGGGATATTACAAAGTCAAGAAGAGTTTACATTGGAACAAGTGTCTCAGACAAGGTGCTTGTGGAATCTGTTATTTGAATTCTGAAGGTCTCAGCACAGCCACAGAATGAACCAGCTTCTCTTCAAGGGCAGAGCCCTTGCCATGCCATGATAGATTTCATCATCTGCTTCTTTTGCCTCTGATAGCCACAAGAGCACATAAGGTACCTGCAGAGTTTAATTGTGTGACCTGCCTTGGGAAATTCTGCTCTCAAAAGGATCTGCTTCACGGTCCGGCCGAGGCCTTGGTGGCTGCATGGAACGAGAGAGCGGCCACGGCTTTGGATCGGATCGAGCCTGAGCAGCCTCTCCATGCCCATGGCTCCTGTGGCTCCCCATGGTTTACGGAGGAGCTGAGGAGGCTTAAGAGGGCTAAGAGACACCTGGAGCGCTGCTGGCGGAAGACGGGGAGTGAAGACGACCGAACACGAGCTAGAGCCGCTATTAGAGCCTACCTTGTAAGGGTGGCAAAATATGGTTATTTCTCTGCTCTTATTGCATCTGCAGATAGCCACCCAGCGGCCCTGTTTCAGGTGACCCGGACTCTCCTTGGAGGGATTAATTCGGAGGTCTACCTTCAGGGCCAATATGCTGAGCATCTGGCAGATAAAGTCACTCGCATTCGCTCTGTGTTGAATTCCAGCCTTGATGCAAGGCCAGTGGGGGCTACGGGGTCTGAGTCTTGCATGGTTATCTGGGAGGAGTTCGAGCCTGTTGAACCTGAATAAGTGGAAAGGGTTCTTGTAGCTGTTAGTTCGGCCACTTCTGTGTTAGATCCATGCCCCTCCTGGCTAGTCAAGGCTGCCCGGGAGAGGACACGTGGTTGGTTCTGGGTGGTGGTTAATTCCTCTTTGAGGGAGGGGGTGGTCCTGCTGGCTCTTAAGGAGGCAGTGGTGCACCCCCCCCCCGAAGGGGCCATTGCTCGACCCAACCAATCTGGATAGTTTCCGTCCAGTCTCCAACCTCCCCTTCCTAGGGAAAGGTTGTTGAGAAAGTGGTTGCATGGCAGCTTCAAAGGGCTCTGGATGAAGTGGATTATCTAGACCCCTTTCAGTCAGGATTCAGGCTGGGATATGGGACTGAGACGGCATTGACTGCGCTCTTGGATGACCCCTGGTGGGAGCGGGATGGGGGCAGTGCAACCATCCTTGCTCTTCTTGACCTCTTGGTGGCCTTTGATACCATCAATCATGGTATCCTTCTTGACCGGCTTCGGGAGTTGGGGGTGGGTGGCACTGTGCTGCGCTGGTTCTCCTCCTTCCTCTGGGGTCGGTTCCAGTCAGTGTTGGTAGGAGGGGAGAGGTCCAGTCCACGGCTCCTACTGTGTGGGGTGCCACAGGGCTCGGTTCTCTCGCCCCTCTTATTTCACATCTACATGAGGCCGCTGGGTGAGGTGATCTGACAGTTTGGGGTGAGGTATCATCAGTATGCTGATGATACCCAGCTTTATATCTCCTCCCCAGGCTGTCTGAGTGATGCTGTGGATGTCCTATCTCAGTGCCTGGAGGCTGTAGGGGCCTGGATGGGACGCAATGGGCTCCAGCTCAACCCAAGCAAGACTGAGTGGCTTTGGGTGTTTGGGCCTCCCAGTACCAAGGTTTTTCCATCTTTGGTCCTGGATGGGGTGGCACTGCCCCAGACGGACCCAGTGCACAATTTGGGGGTCCTTTTGGATTCACGACTCCTGCTGGAACAGCAGGTAGCAGCCGTGGCTAAGAGGGACTTTGCACACCTTCAGGTTGTATGCCAGTTGCGCCCATTCCTGGACCGGGAGGCACTACTCACTGTCACTCATGCACTCGTGACCTCCCGTCTGGACTATTGCAATGCACTTTACATGGAGCTGCCCTTCAGGAGCATTTGGAAGCTTCAGCTGGTACAGAACGCAGCTGTCCAGGTTGTAAATAGTGTCAGCTACTCAGCACATGTAACACCACTGCTTCGGGAGCTGCATTGGTTGCCGGTGTGCAACCAATGCTCCGGGTCCCATCAGCCAAGGAATGTCGGCTGACGGGGACCAGGAGACGTGCCTTTTCTGCTGTGGTGCCTGCCCTCTGGAACACCCTCCCTCCTGAGATTAGGATGGCCCCGACCTTTTGACTTTTCGGAAGGCCTTGAAGACCTGGCTTTGTGCCCGGGCCTGGGGCCCTGAGTGTGTGAAGGGCCCCGTTTCATGGCTGTGCTAACACTTATGGCTTTTAAGATCTCTTGGCTATATTTATATTTATATTATTTATATTTATATTTATATTTATATTTATATTTATATTTATATTTATATTTATATTTATATTTATATTTATATTTATATTTATATTTATATTTATATTTATATTTAATCGTTTCGTATTGTTTTTAATGTTGATAGTTTTTATTATTGTTAGCTGCCCAGAGTCACTGGTTTGAAATGGGCAGCTATATAAATTGAATGAATGAATGAATGAATGAATAAAATGCACAAAGGATTAAACACAAAAATATAAACAAACTAACAAACAGATCAAGCTTTTTTTCATGGGTGGCATCTCACTATTGGAATAAATTCCCTAAGGAAGATTGATGATCACTGACTCTGCAGCCTTGTCAGTACCAGGCCAAATCATATTTTTTTCCCAGATAATTGATTGGTTCTATGACTTTATTTTGTGGCTGTTTTTGTTTCCACCCTTTTTACTGTTATGTTTGTTAACTGTGGTGTAGAGTTTGTATTTGTAATTTTATAATAAACAGTGTAAAATCTTTATGTCTCTACAACATCATGGTACCCACTGGGGCTGATAGCTGGTCAAGAATTTAGAAAAATAAAATAATATAATTTCACCTGTAGAACCAGATATCATGATTAAAAATGGAAACATGGAAGCCATATGTAACATAAAAAATGGTCCCAACCCATCAAAATTAGCATTAGTGGCACTGCAAAGTAATATTTTAGAAAGTCCCTTCATATATTGGAGAGTGGACATCTCATTTTTGGAAAAAGGAAGTTTCCTCCCCTTGCCTCTGATTCCCTGGGTAGCTCATTGTTGGCTCTTTGCCATCACTAGCGCTATCCCCTCCACCACCATGTGTGCAAATGGAGGTGTGGTGAGTATGCATCATTATTGTTGTTAACCTGGCCTGAAACTGGGACCAAAAGCTGTGAACGACTGGCCACAAATTAGAGCAGTGTTTTCAGGCTATTCTGAATTACACCAAAGGCTTGATTATTTTAATGTATAAGTCTTTTAAAAATATGTATTCAACCCAGGATATGGTTATATTATATCCCAAAGTTCTGTCCCAAAACTTGTGAAATGTGGGTGCCTCTAAACGTGTGCAAAGAGCCTTCCTCACACCAATGAACAATTGTTTCCAGTCATGTAACTGTTGAACAAAGGAGCAGGAGCTTGAAGATGGAAGCTAATGGCTTTAGCATCTGTTAGTAAAAATTATGTTTACATTTCAGAAACTTGCATTTAAAAAGTATGCTATGTTTGAATTGTGTTTAAACAAATATACAATAGGGCATGCTGCAAAGAAAGGAGTGCAAAAGCACAACAGGGATAAATGGTATAGGAAAAAGTATATATGAGTATATTAGTGTGGAAAACAAGCGTATGCAGAAAAATTAATCATTTCAATGGATATACTCCCCACAAACAAACAAACACACACCTATCTATCATCTATCTATCTATCTATCTATCTATCTATCTATCTATCTATCTATCTATCTATCTGAATAACACATCTCTACAGGTAGTCCTCGCTTAATAACCACAATTGGGACTGGAATTTTGGTTGCTAAGAAGCGGTCATTAATAGAATCCAACCCAATTTTATGACCTGTTTTGTGGCAAGCGAATCACTGCAGCCATTAAGTGAACCATGTGGTCGTTAAGTGAATTACGTGGTCCTCTATTGATTTTGCATGCTGGAAGCTGGCTGGGAAGGTCGAAAATGGTGATCATGTGACCGTGGGGCGCTGCAACAGTCGTAAATGTGAACCAGTTGCCAAGCACCCGAATTGTGATCATGTGACCGGGGAGACAATGAGACGGTCGTAACTGTGAGGGCTGATCATAACTCAGTTTTTCCGGAACAGAAACCAATGCATACTGAACAATGACTATAAGATATTTACAACAATATTGGCAGAAAGAATGAAAAACATTCTTAAGAACTTTATTCATCAAGATCAAGCAGGATTTTTACCTAAGAGACAAATCTGGGATAATGTCAGAAATGTATTAGATGTATTGGAGTACTTGAAACAACATAATGAAAAACAAGCTGCCTTGATATTTATAGATGCTGAAAAAGTCTTTGACAATTTAAATTGGTCATTTATGTTCAAAGTATTGGAGAATATGGATTTTGGAGGGAATTTCATTAAGTGGATTGAATCAATATATACTCCTCAATTTGCAAAAATAATTGTTAATGGAGAATTTAGTAAGCCATGTGAAATACAAAAAGGTACAAGGCAAGGTTGTCCTTTATCTCCACTTTTGTTTATATTGGTATTAGAGGTTTTACTCAGAGATATTAGACAAGATGATGATATTCATGGTATTAGAGTTAAAAAAGAAGTTTACAAACTAAGAGCTTTTGCTGACGACCTAGTCATTACTTTGGAGAATCCATCAGATGGAATTGAGTCATTGTTACAGAAATTGAAAGACTTTGGGTCGTTAGCAGGGTTTAAAGTGAATTTACAGAAAACAAAAGTTTTGACTAAAAATATGGATCATTATCAACAAGAGAAATTGAGAGAAATAGTGGGATATTCGATGGAAGAAAAAGTAAAATATTTGGGAGTATATTTAACATCTAAAAATGTTAAATTATTTAAGAATAACTATATTCCACTTTGGACAGATATTAAAAAAGATTTAGATCGATGGGAAAAATTGCAATTATCAATGTTAGGTAGAATATCAGCGATTAAAATGAACATTTTGCCATGAATTTTATATCTTTTTCAAACACTACCTATATTGACATCAGAAGTACCTTTTAAACAATGGCAGCAAGATATTTCTAAATTTATTTGGCAAGGGAAAAAACCAAGAATAAAATATAAAGTTTTGCAAGATTCAAAAGAAAGAGGTGGACTAGGTCTCCCAGATTTGAAATTATATTATGCAGCTTGTTGTCTGGTATGGCTTAAAGAATGGATAGTTCTTAAAAATGAAAAATTATTGAATTTGGAGGGTCATGAATTAAGATATGGATGGCATGGATATTTGTGGTATGACAAAGTCAAAGTCAATGTGGATTTTAAAAATCACTATATTAGAAGATCTTTATTAAGGATCTGGAATAAATATAAATCAACTTTATGTTATAAGAGACCTTTATGGATTTCAACACAAGAAGCATTTCACAGAACAGAAGTAAGAAGTAAAAATAAATGGCTGACTTATAAGGACTTTTTTAAAAAGGAACAAGGACATTATATAACTAAAACAAAAGAAGAACTTGCTTTAGAAGGATACTCTTTTCAATGGTTTTCCTATATGCAACTTGTAGAAAAATTTAAATTAGATAAAAAAAATATTCAAATTTGAGCAAACTAAATCAGAATTTGAGATACAACTATGTGAGACAGATGACCACCTGACTGCTAAAATGTATAAATTATTGTTAAAAGGAGAAATGGTAGAGGAACAATTTAAAGTCTGTATGATTAAATGGGCAAAAAATATTGGCCATAATATACAAATGCAACAATGGGAAGATTGTTGTGGATGTGGAACAAAGGGCTAAAATTTACTTTGTGTTACAACTTAAAGGAAAACTTTTACAAGATGATGTACAGATGGTACACGACCCCACAAAAACTTGCTAAAATGTATGGGAATGTATCCAACTTATTTTGGAAATGTAAAAAAAAAGAGGGGTCTTTTTACCATATGTGGTGGACATGTGAGGTGGCAAAGAAATATTGGACTCAAATACATTCATTGATGCAAAACATATTACAAACTCGAATCCCATTTAAACCGGAATTATTTTTATTAGGAATATCAGAAGAACAAGTAGGAAAACAATTTAATAAAATTCTACAATATATGATCACAGCAGCAAGACTTCTCTATGCACAAAATTGGAAAAACCATATGTTAACGATACAAGAATGGATGTTAAAATTGATGGATATGGCAGAGAGTGACAAATTGACATGTTTATTAAAAGAAAATTCAAATTGTTATTATCTTAAAGAGTGGAAACCATTGATGGACTATTTGCAAAAAGCGGGAGGGGCAAAGCTTATATGGGGTTTTGAAGATTAAAATATATATAAGTAAAATATATTAGACAGGAAATGTTTCTGAATGTTATAAAAAAAAGCTAGCATGTAAGATAAAATTTTTTCTATTCTTGTGACCAGAGATAAATCGGAAGTTAATCAATTTCTATGTCTTTTTTCTCTTTCTTTTCTTTACTTTCTTACACTTTTTTCTTCTTCTTTCTTTAATTTGTATTTCTATTTCTGTTTCATTTCTGACTTTTAACTATGTATAGTTAAAATCTTAATAAAATTTGGGGGAAAAAAATAACTCAGTTTTTCCAGCACCGTCATAAGTCCTAACCATCACTAAACGAATGGTTGTTAAGCGAGGACTACCTGTACCATAGCAAATATGAATTTATTTATTAAAAAGATTTAACTGAGAAACTGAACAGAATGAGATGATACTGTATGTGTATATCTGCAGCAGTGGTACAGATTACACTAATCTTCACATCCCTAATTCCAGGACAGAAGATCTCAAGCAAAGATGCCTATGATTAGATAATGGGGGGGGGGGAAGTATCTCAAGATGTGTGGTGTCTTCCACAAAACTGCAACAACAATTATCTTCCTCTCCAAACATGGTAAATCATAAACCAATTGCTGGAAAAGCACTGTATTTTTCTTTTTGGACACTGCCTTGTCTTTTCTACTAATTTTACAGACGGTTTCTCTGATCTCTCAATTAAATGCTTAGATATATTTATTTCACTGGACAAAGGAAGCCAACCAGCTGAGGTACACCATTAGTCAAGCAGGTAGGCCTTGAAGGAACCACCTTTGCCTGTTTGGGCCGCATGTCGCAGAAACCAATGGCCAGAAAGAGTAAGCATGTGCTGGAAAGAAACAGACAGCTCCGACAGTAATGGGCTGTAATTGAGTTCTCAGCCCTGCTTTAACTGCCTCAGTGTGATTGCCTGTGAAAATTGCTCAGTTTTATGCTCTTTGTTAGGTTCTGTCAAGCCCCATTTAAAATAATGAGGCCCCTTCACTCACTTTCTCTTGGTAGAGTTCGGCAGGTGTCAAGAGAACTTTCAAGGAGAACAGCAAAAACTGTCATGTGTGGAGAACTGGGGTTGCGGTAAATTATCAAGGTCCAGGATCTTTACAGATGCTGTGAGCCAACCATGACCTTGAGGAAGGGCAAATGAGAAAACACATTACACCATTCTCCCAGCCAATCAGCCTCTGTTCCCTGGAGGTACTGGATGCCCAGTAAAGCTGCCATTTCCTAACAGCTGATCCAGCTCTTTCATCAGGTGCGTTAATCCAAAACACCTGCTGTGTCAGCAGAGCAGAGAGACAGCCAGTGGAGAAAGGTCTCCTGGAAAAGCCATGCTTGAAATAGTGCTGAGATTTGGGCAATGTCCTGAGGATTCTTCCAGGATGTTCCTTTACTGAGAAAAGGAGACTTTGAAGTGTTTATATCCTGACGTTCAAACCCAGATGCTAACAGCTGGATCCAAATTTGGTTAGAGAAATCTGCTTTTTTGCTTTTGTTTTAAGAGTTATTGGGGGCTCTGAGCCATATAAGAAAATGTTAGAAAAGGAGAAAAAAAAACCCTTCTATTCTTATAATTGATGTAGAGATAGCAATCCATTGTTGCAGTTCATTAATGTGTTCTGTTGTACAGAGATGGTCTCTCACCTATTACTTTCTGAAAACTAAGTTCACTTTTATTCCTGGTAGAGTTCTGAAATACATCCAGGACTGAGCAGTAATTTCGCTATGATATTGCTTCAGCAGCCATTCTGCCTCCGCTCCTCTTCAATCCATTTGCCCTTTTCTATATAGGCTAATATCATGTGATATCCATGGGACGTTCTCACTGCCATTAGCTTCTTCATATCTTCACCACACAGATATTGCCTAGGAGAAGTATGATTAGCAAAAGATTGGGCATGAAGAACAATAAAACAGATACATTTGGGCCATCCTTGTGCAATAAATATGGGGTCCTCTAGAATATGCAAGGGGCGTGGTGGCTCAGCGGGTAAGACGCCAGGCTTGTCGATCGGAAGATCGCAAGTTCGGAGGTTCGAATCCCTAGCCCTGGGTGCGGAGTGAGCTCCCGCACTAGCTCCAACTCTTGCCAACCTAGCAATTCAAAAGCATGCGAATGCAAGTAGATGAATAGGTACCACTTCGGTGGGTAGGTAACAGCGTTCCACGCGTGTCATGCGGCCACATGACCGTGGAAGCATCTTCGGACAACGCTGGCTCTTTGATTAACAAACGGAGATGAGCACCGGCCCCTAGAGTCGGACACGACTGCACAAATGTGCGGGGGGAACCTTTACCTTTACCTTTACCTTTACCTTTACCTTTACCTTTACCTTTACCTTTACCTTTACCTTTACCTTTACCTTTACCTTTACCTTTACCTTTACTAGAATATGCAGAATCTCTCTACTTACAATTCCTGACCCAATCAGATCATCCTCACTGTATTTTGTTTGGCCATTCCTGAAATTTTTAAGAGAGAAATCAGGAAGGAAGGGAGGGAGGGAGGGATTATTTAATAACTATTAAAATTACTGCAAGGACTTTTACCTTTGGACTCAATCCTTTTGCACACACCCACTAATCTTTCCCTCTCTCTCTTGCTTATGGGAAAACCCTTTTCCTAAACCATGGTTGTATTTTTTCCGCACCCACCTCCATTTTTATTAGTTTATATTTACACTGGAGCCAGCTGTCCACAAAGATAGCCAATAACATCAAAATGGCAGGCACAACCAGGGGAATCAACGTTCAGCCCTTTTTGTGTTTACCCGATGCATGCAAGGCACATTTTAAAGGGGTAGAGCTTCATTCACTGGTTGAACTCCCCATGTTAACTTTGTTGACTGCCTTGACTGGAGCTTAAGCAAATGTAGCCAGGTGTTGCCAGCCTCATCATCACCTTCCTGTCCACTTACAGTTGGGTGCTTCAGATCAGAATACTTAGTGGCATTATAGGGAGCAGTCCCTGTAATTCAGATGCTGTGGTCCACAGAGCAGATTTCTGTAGGAAGAAAGGAAAGAATCTTAGCCTGCTGTCTTTGCTTGTGAAGAGTATGCACTGGAATTCCACACTGTGCTAAACCCTGGGTCTCAGTGCCAAAGTGTACATAAACAATTTCTTTGGCACCTGCCAGTTTTCCTAACGCATCATATTTAATTCTTTTAGTATTGTTTAGGTTTTCTTTTTAAATAGACCTAAGTATTGCTAGGACTTCTAAAACAGGCTTGTGTGTTAGTATGTCTATCCATTTTTGTGGCCATCCTCAAAATGGCAGCCAACTGTGCCTCTGAGTTTAGCAGTGATAGTCTGAAGGTGACAAAAATAGATTCAGAGGCTATATGAAGCTGTGGAGGCTAATTCTGATCATCCCTCACATAGTGGATCTATTTTCATTTGTAGCTATGTGTGAATCTATGGGGTCATCTGCACATTCTGCTTGCACCAACACAAGGCAGCCCAATAATCATTTCCTGAAGACAGAAACATATATCCTTCATCCAGCCCCATCCCTACCCTGGTCTACTGGCGGACAGTCAAACAGAAAATATCAAGTACAGATGGTATCAAGAGGAGAGGAGAGGAGAGGAGAGGAGAGGAGAGGAGAGGAGAGGAGAGGAGAGGAGAGGAGAGGAGAGGAGAGGAGAGGAATTGGTGCTTGCCTTCCTGGTACAGGTGGGCAGATAAAGTAACAGGGGAATCCATCAGTTGGGCTGTGGTATCCACCCTCTGAACAGAATACCTGGCCATCATAATTGCCAAAGCTGAAGAACAAATTGACGTTCAGACAACAATATCTTAAGCCAGCTTCATTTCCATCCAGGACAGCAGTTTAAGACTGCTGCATGGAAGAGTCCTAACTTGAGGAAATAGGGCCAAAAGACAGAGAAGTAATTCTGAGATCAAAGCCTCATTGTAACTTCACAAAGCAAAAGAAATCCTGTGTTATGCAAAATATGTCCTTCTGAAAATAGGTGGGACTAGAACTCAAAGTGGACATTCCTGCAGCTTGTCTTTTGCATCCACACAGATACTGTACCTGATGCAGAGGAGAAAGGCTGCAAAAACAGAATGAGCTTACACCATCCAGAGAACCAAACAGAAGTTCTCCATTCCAGCTTTCCAGCTGTGACACATTTTTTTAGGGTAATTGTTAAATGCCCCATGCACCTTATTAGAAATCTATTCTTTTCTGCTAAATTTGCCTTCTTACGGAAAGCTGTGAATGAATGATATTTCAATACTTTTTTATAGTAAATTTCATAGTAAATTTTATTAGGTTTCAAGAGAATATTTCAATACTAACTAGTTTAAGTTCACCCACACTCATTCACGGAGAGAGAAGGTCTTTTTTGGGGGGGGGGGTAACTAGAGCATATTGCTTTCTAATATATTTGATTGGTCAGTTTATGACTTCAAACTATCCTGTAGAAAGTGAGCCCTGTCTTATGATTGTTTTAGTATTCCCATATGCTAGAAATATAACACTATAAAAATAATATCCATATTTTTTGTGTTTTTTTCTTTTTTCAAAGAAACACAAATGTGGTTTGGGACTGTTTGGAAGCAAGACATGAGATGCAGGCCTCACGGCCTTCAAGGCTTATACTCTTTATCAAATATAGTCCTTATATTCAAAAGCACGCTTTTCAAACATTTGCAACTGCAGCAAACCTCTCGTCAATAATATATCTATCTCCAACTTAAAGAATCCCTCCCTTTTGTTACTTTCTCTGCCCTTTAACTTAAATATTAAAAAAACCAGATAAAATCAGAACAGATACTTAAGCATTTTGTTCATTTAGATTACATCCCTCAGTATATGTGTAAGATTTATTCATACATTATACATTTTAGACAAATAATTCCTTAAGGATTATATTAACCATTGCTTGGAAATCATGCAAATCTTCATCCCCTTTTGGAGGAGAACATATTACTATTTTGTTCATCCTTATTGAGAGCAATGGTAGGAGATTAGCTTGTATCCAGGTTTAGTGGTATATGTAAGTGAACTGATGGAAATAGAATCTCTTGCCTTTCCATTTCCATACCAACCCATTCAGATCCCACTCATCCCCAGTAATACCTTCCCTGCTGAATGGAGTAGGCTATGAGGCAGGATTCTTCATAACCAGGTAGTAGCATCTTAGTCAGAAGTTGCCTCCATCCACATTTCAGGAAACGTGCTCCATTTAGCAGGATCCTCTTGCACAGCATTATCAAAAGGGGTGGAAGATTTACCATGAGGAGCATTGGCAGGAAAGTTCCTTTTCACCACCCTATATCCTATATCTGTTCCTATATCTGGATATATAACCATATATATGGTTCCTATATCTGGAACCAACCTGATCACTTTGGAATTCCAGAAGCTTTCCTCTTAAACCATCTTCCATTACATAGGGCAATTCCTCATGGCAGCCTAAGCAGCTTCTCTAATGTGGTGCACTTAACTGTTCCTGAAGCCAACAATACACTCCATTCTGGATGCCAGTGGTTTCAGAACAGGGCCAGGATGGTAATCAGGGTCACCTCAGGCCCTGATTGGTTGTTCCTCTGCTTCTTGTACTTCCCATCTGTGCATGGAAGGTTAGCCTTGCTGGATGGCCTTTGTGTGGGCAGGTCTACCAGTGTCTGCCTTTTTTTCCCCCTCACTCATCCCTGTTCTTTTCCTTGTTTTTGCAAAAATTTGCAAAACTATATGCTTTCACACCCACTCATCACATGTTCTCATTTAACATTAACACACAGCCTTTCTAGTCCCCTCCTCCTGCCATTACTGTAACACCTTGCTTAGATACTATAGAGATTAAACCAAGGGAACATGTTGTTTCTTCATCCCACTGTAGGTTCATAGACAATTTGTGGCAATGAAGAACTGATGGATCAGGTTTATAGAAGCAAAGAAGCAGCAGTCCATAAAACTATGAAACTGTGTTGCAATCTGCCCATTTTGAACATAAGTTTTTTAAAAGAGAGAAGAAGAAGAAGAAGAAGAAGAAGAAGAAGAAGAAGAAGAAGAAGAAGAAGAAGAAGAAGAAGAAGAAGAAGAAGAAGAAGAAGAAGAGGAGGAGGAGGAGGAGGAGGAGGAGGAGGAGGAGGAGGAGGAGGAGGAGGAGGAGGAGGAGGAGGAGGAGGAGGAGTGAGGTAGGGGAGGAAAACTATTGCAGTTCACAGAATGGAAAGAAAGGAGAGGTATACGTCCTCCAGCCTGGGTAGAAATCAAAAATAATGCCCACTGGTCAGGGTTAGAATTGAGATGGCTCACCAACTGGTAGGGAAAACATGGCTGGTCACAAGACAGTAGATCAATTGCTCTGAAGCTAAGGTGGGTCAGGATGGAAAACTGTACTTTTGAAGCAGACAACAGGGCAAGCAGAAAGTGTAGATCTGGCCATAATCAGCCATTTTTCCATTGAGCAATTCCTTCAGGCCACATGGAGGGAAATGCAGTTGATTATTTAATCCAATGTTATTATTCCTTAGTTGACAAGGAGTCAAAATCGTTTGATATCCAAGGTTTTGATTCCATGCAGAATCACAGAAGGAGAGAGAGAAAGAATGAGAGCAAGACTCAGACTCTAGGACTGTAAGAAAAACTTACCATAACTCAACTCTAACCAATTCCCACTGCTCCTGTTTCCCTCAAAACATCACTCTTTTTCATATTAAAAAAGCCTGTTTGTTTGAGTATCACTCCTTTCTTTCCTGGCTGCTCCCTTTTTGTCTCCTTTTGCTATTCAAAATCTTTAAAACCGCATAGTTCATTTGCTATTTATTGTTTCTATCCTCCCCCCCATGATTCCATTTCCTTAATGTGGTGATGTGGTGGGCATGGGGATTTATTTAGAATTTTTGTTCGTTAGTTTCTTAAAATCCTTGATATAATTTATTACTAGTAATTTCTTTCCAAGACTCTCAGACAACAATACAGGCTCTGAGATTTCTTTTTATTATACACATTAGTCTCTGAAATGTATACTTGCAACCATCCTCTAATAATAAAATGGGGAGATCTTATTTTGCCACTTGCCTAATTGCATTCTTAGCAGAGTTGATGATAACAGCCCTGTAGTTATTTCCAAATGCAAGATATAGGATAGCTTTTACTACAGTGGTGGATCTATTTTTTATACCTCACATGTTGCTCAATAGCAACCAATTGCTTGGTTGCATTTTAGTAAGACAATGTTTTCTGTTTTTATTTTATTAGTCTTTCTCATGCTTGGCCATACGTGAAAGGCAATATGGGCTCTGCGTTTTAGGATGAAATATTTTTCACTACTTGAATAAGGTTCCCATAAGCAATGAATTATGAGGTAGCTCATAGAAAACTCCAGCTGTATTATTATTTAGGCTGCACATTTAACTAATTAAAAGGAAGCCCAACCACACTGAATAGATGGCCATATGAATATTTTAATCTTTAGATTTTCTGATCGCTTGGTCACTATCAAACTCTTCCCTGTGTTTTTGGGAATGTTTTGGGGTGAATGAAACAAAATTTGGAGGAAAAATAAGTCTCTATGAGAGTGTTGTGTCTCCTCACACACACATACCCCAGGAAACCCGATTGAGAACATTGATCCCAATTTACTAGAGCAGTCTTCCTCACTTTGCTAGCTAGGATAATGGGTTTCAAAATCGAAATCAAAACTGTTTATTGCAGTCATGGACCAATACATGGATAATGCTTTAAAGTGGTGTACATAATCTGTCTTAGAGTATACATAGTTTATTTTAAAGAGATAACAACATAATATTTCTCCGCTCTTATTGCATCCGCAGAATGCCACCCGACGGCCCTGTTTAAGATAACACGATCCCTCTTAGGTAAGGTGGAGTCTGTGACCCACCTGCAGGGCCATGCGGAGGAGTTTTCTGAGCATCTGCAGGATAAAATCGCTCAGATTCGATCTAAGTTGGACTCTAAGCGTGTAGCACAGTCTGGGGAGATGCCGAGGGAACAGTCTTACCCTGTTATCTGGGAACAGTTCGACCCTGTTGGACCTAAGGAAGTGGACAGGATCCTCCGGATTGTAAGGGCCACCACATGTCATCTAGACCCATGCCCTTCCTGGCTAGTACAGGCAGCCCAGGAGGTGACATGTGGTTGGGTCCAGGTGATGGTTAATACATCGTTGGGGGAGGGGGTGTTCCCAACTGCTTTTAAAGAGGCTCTGGTGCACCCCCTCCTCAAGAAACCATCACTGGACCCTACTGTACTGGACAATTTTCATCCTGTCTCCCACCTCCCCTTTTTAGGGAAGGTGGTTGAGAAAGTGGTGGCATTGCAACTCCAGAGGATCCTGGATGATACGGATTATCTGGACCCCTTCCAGT
Source organism: Charina bottae (assembly GCA_023362775.1). Taxonomy (NCBI): domain Eukaryota; kingdom Metazoa; phylum Chordata; class Lepidosauria; order Squamata; family Charinaidae; genus Charina; species Charina bottae. The sequence goes on along the minus strand of JALMGJ010000006.1, from coordinate 28,690,081 downwards.
CAGGTTTCAGGCCAGGATATGGGGTGGAAACTGCATTGGTCGCGCTTACAGATGATCTCTGGCGGGAGCAGGATAGAGGGAGTGCATCCATCCTGGCTCTTCTTGACCTCTCAGCGGCATTCGATACCATCGACCATGGTATCCTTTTGGGACGGCTCAGGGAGTTGGGGGTGGAAGGCGTAGTTTTGCGCTGGTTCACCTCCTTCCTCCGGGGCCGGTCAAAATCGGTGGTAATAGGAGATGAAAGGTCCGACCCTCGCCCCCTCTCCTGTGGGGTGCCACAGGGTTCGGTTCTCTCCCCTCTCCTATTTAATATCTACATGAAACCGCTGGGTGAGATCATCCATCACCATGGGATGAGGTACCATCAATATGCAGATGATACTCAATTATATATCTCCATCCCTGGTGAGGCAAGTGATGCAGTGGCTACCCTTTCTCAGTGTCTGGAGGCTGTGGGGGTCTGGATGGGGAACAACATGCTTCGACTGAACCCTGGTAAGACGGAGTGGCTGTGGATTGATGGCTCCTGTGGATCCAGGAAGTTATCATCTTTAGTTCTGGATGGGGTTGCACTACCCCATTCAGACCAAGCGCGGAATCTGGGGGTTCTTCAGGACTCACGGCTCCTGCTCGAAGAGCAGGTGGCAGCCGTGGCCAGAAGGGCTTTTGCACAGCTTCGTGTTGTGCGCCAGTTACGCCCTTTCCTGGATCAGGATGCCCTCCGTACAGTCACTCATGCCCTGGTCATCTCCCATATAGACTATTGCAATGCGCTCTACATGGGGCTACCCTTGAAGAGTATCTGGAAGCTTCAACTGGTCCAGAATGCGGCTGCCAGCGCAGTTATCAGTGCCCCAAGATCGGCACATGTGACACCTCTGCTGTGAAAGCTGCACTGGGTACATGTGTGCTTCCGGGTCCAATTCAAGGTGTTGGTTATCACCTTTAAAGCCCTACATGGCATGGGGCCAGGTTACCGGAGGGACCGTCTCATCCCCATGACATCGAACCGTCCCACTCGGTCATTTAGAGAGGGCATGCTGCGGATCCTGTCGGTAAGGGAATTTCACCTGACAGAGTCTAGAAAGTGGGCCTTCTCTATAGTGGCACCCACCCTTTGGAATATGCTACCCCCAGAGGTGAGGCAGGCCCCATCGCTCCCGGCCTTCAGAAAGAACTTAAAGACCTGGTTCTGCCGCCTTGCGTGGGAGGGGGGGGGAACAGTTCCTCTTGGGTATGGCTGGTGCCATAGAGCCCTTTTAAATACCAACCCATCACATCTTGGATTTTATATTTATTTTGATTATTATTGTATTTATAGGATAATATATGCTGTTTTAATTGTTGAATTTTAATTGCCGATTTCTGTAAACTGCCCAGAGTCCCCCTGTGGGGAGATGGAGTGGTAAATACAAATCGAATTATAAATAAATAAATAAATAAATAAATAAATAAATAAATAAATAAATAAATAAATAAATAAATAATAAAATAGAAAATTAAAACTTAAAATAAATATAAGATGCATTTGTAGGCTATCTTGCTAAACTCTATGGGTGTGATCTGAGTTGCTGCCTATAATGGATGAAAATATAGACATTCAGATTATATAGCATATAATATATATAAAATATATGAGTATCTAAAATTACCACTAAGTTAATGTATAAAAATTTAAATGAGTTACTATTATATAAATTCATTGCCAAATTCACCCATCAAGGATATGGGTTTTGTAATCAGCACATGTAGAAGATACCAGATTATGAAAAGCTGATTCTGAAGGAATTTGTGTGTACGTACGTTTTAATAGAAAAAAAACCCATGATGATGTTTGTTTGTAGTGTTATGGCTTTATGGTTTTTCAAATTAGTTGTTTCTTCTATCAAGTCCTATGCCTGGATAAACCAGTTTGTATATTTTCTCTCTTCTTGGCTGTGCATAACCTCTAGAGGAAAGTCAAATCTGAAAGAAAAAGGAAAGATACCTTTGATAAAGCTTCCAGTGTATAAAAGCACATAATTTTTTTTTAGCACAGATTAGAATAAATGCTGTAAGAGTACTGAATGTGGAAATGCTGGGTGAAAAAGAAGAAGTGGAGGAAAAGAAAGGGGTATATATACACAGTGATGGCAGGTATGGTAAGAGTGAGTTATGGTAAGAGGCAGTGAACTAGTAATCTCAAGGGAAGGGGAACCCGCAACTTATTGTAGTCTCAGGGTCAGGTGATGGGATCAGTGGGTGCCATGGCCTTGGATATTGTTGATTAATACCAATACAAAGTAAGACTTCATCCTTCCAGGATTTGATAGCGGATGAACATGCAAATCTGGCTTGTATCAGAGATCTTGCTGTATGAAGGTGAGGATGTAGCAATTTCTGAAATTCTGAAACCCACCAGGTTTCTAAATGTTCCAACAGCCATGATGCCGTAGTGGAGGAAGAGGCTTGATGGTGATGATTTGTGAGATCTTGTTTGAAACCAAAAGTGCTTCCCACAGGTAGCCAGATGTAAATGTGACATTGGGCCTGGATGCTGCTTCTGGTGGTATACCAATGACTGTGCTGCCCAGCAGAAGTCCTCCCTGAATTCCTGTATCTCATCACAGAGCTGATGGTGAAGACTCCTCATACCCTCAGCGCTAAGAGATTTCATCCTTTATATACTGGGAAAAGAGAGTAGCCTAGGTGGGATCAGGAGTTCATAGCCTCCTTAGCCAGCTTGGAGATTTTGAGCTTGATGCGTGCTGGACCTGGCCTTTACCTCGGAGGAGATACGACACGATCTGGAAATGGAGGACATTGTCAGCAGCTCTTTGCCATGATCAGATCACTTTTTGATTTGCATGTATGTCATTGACATGCTGAACCTCTGCAAGATTGATGAACCAATTAATAACAATGTCTGAGACTGTCTGTTCCCCAGTAATCTTATGGGCAGTTCAACCATGGACCTCACTGATCTCTTTCAGAGGTGGCAAGGATGTTGAATGAAATTGCTCCAAGTGACTTCTCCCCAGGTGATTGTGGTAAACTCCCTGACTCTCTGAGTAGCTTTCAGAAATCAAGCAAAAAGTATAGGTTGTTGTCAGCCACACTAGGTAGACGAGACCTGGAAATCAACTCCACAGGAATTTAGTTCAGTAAACTACTTTTACTGAGATTGGCTATAATAACAGAATCATGCAAGTCTAATTGTCCTATACCTCCTCCTCCTCCTTATAGTTCAGTGAATTAGGGAGGTGTCTGCCTGAGTCACTTCCAAACGTTATCTCACTGTTCTGGACTTAAAAAATGCTTCAGTCCCTTTTGCCTAGGCAATGGTTCCTGCGTATCTCTGTGAAGGTTATCATCCTTATTCTCTATAATAGTGGTGGAGGAAAATCAAAAGTGAAAGTGGCTATGCATAATTATGCACCCTTATTTAGAAGTATACCATAGCAATAAGAGTGATGAAGCAGAGAGTCCTGGAGGAATTGGATTATCTGGACCCTGTTCAATTGGGTTTCTGTCCCAAAGCATAGGATAGAAAGACCCATGGTCAATCTGGTGGATTACCTTTGTCACAACCTAGAGGGAGGTTATTCCTCATGGTCCTATACCAAGAAGGATACCATTGATCATAGTATCCTTCTGGAGTGCCTAAGACTATTGTTTTGCAGTGCTCCCATCCTTCCCTTAGTGCACAGCATTGGTTGGTGTGTTTAGGGGAAGAATGTAAAACCAAAGATTGTTCTAACACTAAGTGCCACAGGGTTTAACGTTTCCCCCCCCCCCCCCGGCAGCAGCAAGTTGAAGCTGAGGCTAGGGGGACCTCAGCTTTACCTGGTATGCCAAATGTAGCCTATTTGAATCAGGTCACCCTGACTACAGTGATGTTATCTCACAGTTACACTACTGTGGTGTGCTATACTTGAAGATAACTTAGAGCAGTGCTCAACAGTGCTCTGTTGGCGACACACCAATGGTGGCAGAGGTGGGGGCGCGCGCAGCGGCAGGGGCATGCACAGCGCTGGCACAAGGGCGTGCGCGGCGGCGGTGTGCATGGCGGCAGCAGCGGTGGCAGCGGCCTCATGTTTTCCGCTAAAACGCGGAAGCGCTGATGGCACGCCGCTGCTGTTGTCGCTGCTGCTGCCGCCATGCACACCACCGCCGCCGCGCACACCACCGCGCTGCCACCGTGCACGCCCCCACCGCCGCTTCCAGATTGTGTCGTGACACACTAAACTGTGTGTTGAGACACACTAAAGTGTCACGACACACAGTTTGGAAAGCTATGACTTAGAGGCTTCAATAGCAGATTTGGCCATATAATATCTATGCTACAATCATGGCTCCTGATTTACTTCTAGGTCCACTTCAAAGTGAGAAGAGATCCAATAGGTACCCAGGAGTCAAGCCATGTAGTGCTGGGCTTCTGCATATTTATTGGATAATCTCATCTGAAAAGATCTGGCCTGCTGCCTGTGCTCCAATAGGATGGCGTTGGAGGTCACCATGATAAAGGAAATCAAGGTTTTGGGGGTCTGTCAACATGTCTTCTCTGTAGCTGTGGAACACCTTGCCTCCTGAGGTGCAGAATGTCCTGAGCCTCTTCACTTTTCATAAATTGCTTTAAATCTGGCTGTTCTGGCAAGCATTTTTGGCTTAATGGTATGAGGGCTACCTATTTGATAGTTGGGGACTATATACTTTTGATTTCATTGTTTGTATTCTTTTCCTCTTTGAAAAACGCCTCAGGTCTTATGGAAATGGGTGATATATACAACCCCATAATAAATAAATCCTACAGCATAAAATCCAGGTGTTGTAAATGCTTACCCATTTATCAGAACTCAAGAGTAGGCAAGATGATTTAGGCATATTTGGAATGTTAAGATATGTTGTGAGGTGCTATTACAAAATGGCTGCCATGACTTACCTATTTATGAAAATCTATAAGCATGGTCACTGACAAAACTGCCATGTACTAGAAGGCAATCTGGTAAGCTTGTTCCCCACCACCTGCTCTAGCCTCCGAGAATGCCATCCACCATCCCAAGTTATCTTAGAGCACACGTCTAAACAAGCCACCAGCTGCAGACAAACATTATTTTAATTTTCTAAGAATGCCTTGTGGATCTGTGTGAAGCTTGGAGGCATTTTGTAAATGAAGATTATGCTAAAGCCAACTCTTCACTTTGCAGTATGTCAATTTCCCAGACAATTTTTATAATTAAAACGAGCTTTTTTAAATTACACTCAGGTGGGCCATACAACCTTCATGGTGTTAAGGGTGATGTGCACAGATATATATGTGCCACTGGACCACATTTCTAACCCCCGAAGAGGTTTCCTGAACAGGACTTCATATTATACAGGGTAAATATAGAGATAATATTTTGAATATTTTGCACTTTTTGTAGCTATTTTTTCATAATTCTGTGATATTTAGTCAGGAGGAAGAATGACCTTTGCAAAACACTATAACCTTCTTCTTAAGTGGTGAAGTTTTATTTTCTCAGCCCTTTGTTTTCTGAGATGACTTGATCATTATCACCTTACTTCCAGGAATGTATCTGCAGCTTTAAGGGCTAGATAGATGTTTGTTTTTTTAAAACAGTAAGAGCTGAGAGTCTAAAGAAGCTGAACTTTGTGCCATTGGCTCATTTGGTGTGTCCCCCCCCCCCCCCCGTGTTCCTATAAAATTACATCCCTGTACAAGGCAGGGTCTTAACTGAAGGCCCCTGGTGACTAAAGAATGTGATATATCCAATGTGAGGATTGCATCTTCCTCAAGCAAAATAGTAAAGTAAAAGCTCTTCCACTTGGACATACTCATCCCTGCAACTTATATAAACATGGGGAGACATTTTCTGCCCAACATGAATCCATTCCTTCCCTGTAACCCCTTAAGGTATAACCCCTGTTATAACTTCTTGGAACTGGGCAAGGTCTGCATGGTTTTATATCCTGCCAGGATGTCAAGAACTTCCTTCTCAGAAGAATTTATGCTCCAAAACTCAGGGTTGCCCAGATTGCTTTTATGACCATTCTGACTACAATTGGTTTCAAACTCGTATGGGATTCACTTGGGAAAGGTGCATGTTACTTACATTAGGAGAGAAAAAAGCAAATCAGGTGGTTTTGGAGGTATGGATTGAAACTCTCTATAAGGCAATGAAACTGACCCACCCCCCACCAAAAAAAAATCAAGTTTGCTGGTAAAAATCAGTTGGTGAAATTGACAAGAGAGAGAGAGCACACTAGTGCACAACTTGCCAAGGGGAAGGAGAAAAAGAACACCTGATTCTAGTCAAAAAAGAATGCATTTCTTTGTGCAGGACTGAAGGATTGATTGTCCCAACCTGTATACTTTCACAGACAGAAAATTGGACTAACAAAGGCAATTGGGTAGCAGGTGGCCTTTCTAGTATCTCCATCTTTCTCCATCATTCTAAAGTATGTGCCTCGTGTCCTAAACAAACCAGGTATGCCAGTATTCCGATTATCATGTGCTTCCTAAGAAACAATTGCATTTCGGAAATGCTCCGCACTGTTCTTACAAACTGCAGTGTAGAGCTTTCTCTATTTAAAAAGAGTAACAGCCCCTGACTTTTTGAAAATAAATGAATAAATATATAAAATAGTTAAACTCACACAAATGCTAGCAGTAACAAGGAGGACAGAGTACATTAGCTAATGCATAGATTTCTAAAGGAGCATTCCTACCTTCTTATAGCATATTAAACAAATGTGCAAACAAGCTGTCAGAACTCCACCATTCTAGTTATCCAGTAGCTGGTTCAAGGGAGTCTTTGCAATACATTAGTTTTGGCAGAGAAGCACTAACTTGACTTGGACATCTCTAGCATCAAGTCCAAGGAGCTGCCTTGGTCCCAGAATTATCTTATACCTGAACATATATTAATAATCTCTTGAATATTTCATTGAGTGAGAATTCATGGACTGGAATGCTTCTGTAGAGTTTTCTTCTTCCCTTTCATTCCCATAATTATGCACTGGAATCAGTATAGCTTTAGTGTTTGTACATTTCACTTTTTCTGGTAGGGATCAGCACCAATCAAAAGTGATGCAGGAGATAAAGACAGCAAACAGCAGAAAGGTACCTTTTTGTTAACATTTCCATCCATGCAAGAGCCAAAGAAAAATTCAGCTTTGGAACCTCTATATATTTATTTTTCTTTTGAATTCTTTTGTAGAACAACCAATAGCATCAATCCATCCATCCATCCATCCGTCTTTAATTTTCTGTCACTTATTTCTTTTCCCCCAGCAAAATATAGATGCAGATGCCATCTCCTTAAGTGTGGTTTCCTTGAATCATTAACTCAGCTGGAAATCTTCCATGCTCCTTCTGAAGATAGACAAATGCATTAGTTTAGTAAGAAGAGTGTTTGTGGCTTCAGAGCACTTTAAGCTACAAGCAACTCCAAAATTGTAAGAGTGGTATCCTGCTATTATAGTAGGAGTGGGGGGGAAATGAAAAATATACCTTCATTCACAATCACACCACTACATTTTTCAAACTCACAAAAAGATTTAAATGTACCCAGTTTCCACATTTGTTGTTCTTGTTGTTGTTCAGTTGTTTAGTCGTGTCCGACTCTTCGTGACCTCATGGACCATAGCACGCCAGGCCTTCCTGTCCTCCACTGTCTCCCAGAGTTTACTCAAATTCATGTTCATTACATCAGTGATGCTATCTAACCATCTCATCCTCTGCCGTCCCCTTCTCCTTTTGCCTTCAGTCTTTCCCAGCATCAGGGTCTTTTCCAGTGAGTCCTCTCTTCGCATTAGGTAGCCAAAGTATTTGAGCTTCAGCTTCAGCATCTGTCCTTCCAATGAGCAGTCAGGGTTGATTTCCTTTAGGATTGACTGGTTTGACCTCCTTGCAGTCCAAGGGACTCTCAAGAGTCTTCTCCAGCACCACAGTTCAAAAGCATCAATTCTTCGGCGCTCAGCCTTCCTTATGGTCCAACTCTCACAGCCATACATTACTACTGGAAAAACCATAGCTTTAACTATACGGACCTTTGTCGGCAAGGTGATGTCTCTGCTTTTTAATATGCTGTCTAGGTTTCCATAGCTTTCCTCCCAAGGAGCAAGAGTCTTTTAATTTCATGGCTGCAGTCACCATCTGCGGTGTTTCCACATAGAAGTCACCAAATCTAAGTACTGGTAATGGAAATAAAGGAATATTGTTTTCTTCTTCATACCTGCTTCTAATACTGTATCCAGTATTAGGAGCCCCCAAATGATACCCAGAGACTGTATAGCAGAACACCATTTTAAAAATTATATTTTAAAAGACCCTTAAAAATGTAAAGGTTCCCCCCGCACATTTGTGCAGTCGTGTCCGACTCTAGGGGCCGGTGCTAATCTCCGTTTGTTAGGCGAAGAGCCAGCGTCATCCAAAGACGCTTCCACGGTCATGTGGCCGCATGACGCACACGGAACGCTGTTACCTACCCACCGAAGTGGTACCTATTAATCTACTTGCATTTGCATGCTTTCGAATTGCTAGGTTGGCAAGAGCTGGAGCTAGTGCGGGAGCTCACTCCGCACGCAGGGCTAGGGATTCGAACCTCTGAATTTGTGATCTTCTGATCGACAAGCCTGGTGTCTTACCCGCTGAGCCACCACGCCCCCCAAAAGACCCTTAGAATTAAGTAAATAAATAAATGCTCCTGCAGGCAGGTAAGCCAATTAGATGTTATCTTTCATTAGATGTTGTCTATTCAGATGAATTTCCAATAATGGCATTAGAAGAGAGATAGACCTATCTCCTATCAGTATCCCCATTGGCTGTCATTCAGGTACTTACGGTAAATTAAAATAGTACTGGCAATATAACTGGCCCAGAATGTAACCATATGAGTAGTTGTGGGTGCTTCTTGCTTTGGCTGTGTAACACCACTGCTCTGCAAGCTGCATTGGCTACTGGTGGGCTTCCAGGTGCAATTCAAGAGTTGGTTGTCACCTATAGAGCCCTTCATATCTGAGGTCCTGGTTATCTATTTCTCTTGTTTCTACCTGACTGGAAAGATCTGGGATCCAAGATGTGTTTTTTTTTTTTTTGTAGCTACACATCACTTGTGAAGTAGGATGCCTCCTGAGATCCATATGGCTCCAACCTGTTGGGCTTGTATAAAGTTGTAAAAACCTGGCCAGAACTTCAGGTGGGATGGAGTTGTCTGCTCCCTGTTGGTAGTTTGTGTGGTTATCCTCCCTGATGTGTGCCATGGACTTTCTTGGTGTTTCTATTTTGGTTTGATTTTGCCTGTTATTTTTTTATGTTTTAACTCTATGAAAAGGGGCCCCAGTTACCTGAGGGTAACTCCAGTGGGGTCTACCCAGCCAGTAAGAGCCTGGTCCACTCAATTAACTGTCATTTTTTAGGACCCAGGAAACGTGCCTTTTCTGTCGCAGCACCTGCCCTCTGGAATGAGGTCTCCCTTGAGATCCAGATGGCTGCCACCCTGATGGCGCTCTGGAAGGTCTTAAAGGTAGGATGGATGGAACTTCTTCTTAGATGTGTTTGTCATGTTTTGATGTTAGTGGTCCGGATTTTCCATTTTGTTTCCCTGATTATATTTTATATTTATCTTGTTGTATTTATATTTATTTATTCACATTGTAAGCTGACCAGAGTTGGTCTGGAGCCAAGCAGTGCTGAAGTTGAATTAATTAATTAATTAATTAATTAATTAATTACAATTGTGTCAGCCACCTAGAGTCACTCTGAGATTGGGGCAGCCTAAAGGTTGACAAGCAGATACATAAACAAATACATTTTCCTTAATGTTGCTCCTTTTGTATCCTCCTTTTCCAATCTAGCAAAATTCCATCGCTATTGGATTCAACTTAAAAGATATATTGTGCTCTCGGTCATCAATTATTTCCCAGATATCCTTTGAATCTGATGATAATAGAAATCAATCCACAGATACAGTAGCTCATGAGCTTTTTGGGCAGAACAAATCTTTGCATCTATTTGATTGGAAGAGGAAGGAAAATTCAGCACATTACTAACTGATTTAGAACACCAACCACCCATTTTAAGAGATTTCATTGAGTATGTATGTGAAACAAAACAATGTATTTCTCCTTTTTATTCAATACATTTTCCATTGTAACAGACCCTGTGCAAAAGGATCTAGTTCCAATAGTTAGAAGAACCTTTTGTCCCTGGCCATATACCTGCCAGTCTGCAGCTCACAGACAGAACCTTCATCCAATCATTGCTCAACCCAAATTAGTCAATAGCCAACCAGCAGTCACTCTCCCTGCCACAAATGTAACAGCTGTCAGATTTATTGTTTCCTCCCAGCTTCCAGCACTCTGTGAATTCACAAACAGCAAAAAGAGAAGCAAAGGTTTTAAAAGCAGATAAGTATTTTAAGGGTCCCCTTCACACAGTGATACATTTCTTGAATTTGCCTGCAGGTATTTCTGTGCATTTGTCTAATGGGTGTTACAGGAGGACTGCTTTTAGAACTGTAACTTCTTCCCTTCATGGGGGCACAGCAATATTGCTGGCAAATACATTTTCCCTATGAAGCATGTTAATGTTGGATGTTGGTAAATTTTCATGCCTCTGTTCTACTGTTGAAGGGCTTACTTCTGGTCTTGCCTCAGAAAAACATGAGTTATGAGGCTTTGGGCAGTCCATCCAATCAGAAAACAGATGCCTGTAGACACTGGAAGAATGCACACTCACCCACCATGGAAACATTAGGAGAGATGAAAATAGATTGTTCCCAAGGGTGCTGAGGAACTAGGATATTTGAGAAATACAGCGCATGATGCATCTTTATAACTGACGTTATACAATCAGAGGGATGGTCCTCCCAAAGGTGGACATTTCTCACATGTGGTAGCTCTTTTTTTTATTATTTGGAGGGGAGATTGCTCATCTTATCCGTTCTTAATAAAAGTAAGCACATCAAAAACTACAATATTATGCATATTAATCTGGAAGTAAATGTTTAGAACTCATCTATAATTACAGGATTAGAAGAAACTTTCCCAAGCAGGCATCTTCTGGGTGAGTCTTCCCATCTTATCCAACCAGAACTTCAATTGGAGGGCACCCAGAGGGCCTCAAATTAGAGAAGGCCAAATAAGAATCTAAAGGACCTACTTTGGTGGCAAGGATTAGAGAACAGCTTAGTTAGTACTTATTCCCAAAACTCAGTATGTCAACAATTCTAAAATCACCAAAGTATACTCAGAGATACCAATTGATGCCAGCTATTCATTTTGTGCTACTCCAGGAATGGGCAACTTCTGCCCAATAGGACACATAACCCATGGACCAGGTTTTTGTAGTCCCTTGCCCCAGCCAAAATATCATTACTGAAACTTGGCAGCAAGCCACTGAATGTTTTTGGATGAAATAAGAATGCTTGGTGTGTTTGGTTTAACATGGGAAATTTAGTTTAAAAAACAATGTTACAGTGAGATGCTTCCTGTTACTTTAGACCAGTTTTGACCCGTAGTGCTTGCAGATGTGTGGATTTCAGCTCCAGAATCCCCAGCTAGTTCTGATGACTGAGGGTTATGGAAGCTGAAGTTGAATATGTCTGGGGAAATAACAGGATTTGGGGGACCAGTTTCGCCAGCTCAAATGGACTGACTAAAATTCTGACTCAGAAAGGAACCTACCTTCATGTATGTTGAGAAGTGTAATCTTGTTCAGGCTTTGGGGAGGGGGAGGCAGAATGGGATAGCCAAAAACTAAATTTGATTTTGTTTAAATTTAATTTGCCCAGTATGCAGGATTGTGCATCTCTGCTCCCAGCTATCTCTTCCTAGCAACAAGCTATGATAGGCAAAGAAAGCTGGTGACATTCTTTTACTACTTCACTCATGGGTGTCTTCTTAACAAAAAAGAGCAATTTTGACCAAGATCTAGAATTCATTTATGATGTTTGCAAGCCTGAACCCATTTGTGTCATTTCCCAAGCCAAACTTTCTAAAAATGGAAGGGCCTACCATTAAAACTGCTTTTCCCTGAAGCATCCACGGTTATTTTAACCATCCAGCATTCAGTTTTTAACCATTGGCTCTGATTTGTAAGGCATTTTTTCCAGTTGCATTCCAGTGAATGAGAAATGATTGCATCTCTTGATTCTTTTCAAAAATACCATGGTATAGTGCATTTTGCAAAGTGATTTAAAAAAAACCCTCTGGGAGTACAGTTGGATCATGCATCTTTTTGAGTCAAAATAGTTTACACTTCAACAAAGATCAAAATGACACAGATTTTCAAGAAGGTTGGAGCAACAGTGCGAAAGGGAGATGAAGGTTGAATAGATTTGTGAACAAGAATTACACCACAGATGGGTAAAGGATGAATGTTAAAGAAAGATTTCAATCAGAGGTCAATTTGCAGATTTGACCTTGTTGTTGAAATGTATTAATTCAATCACACCCTCCCCAAAAATCGTTTCAATGTCTCCTGACATTTGAAGTGAGAAATATGCAGAAACTTTTGAAATAGCCCTAAAATAGGCTTAACATGGTTGTAAAAATTAAGAAAAAACTCACAAACAGTCCTGTGGGGAAAAAAATAAAGGAAATGCCTGACCTTGCCCACAAAAGTGGCATGGCTCTAACCATTTGGCATCCTTCTCTCACCTACTGCAATCCTCTGTCCCACAAAAAAAATGTTAAGTGCAGGTCCAGTCCACCAAAATGTTGTCCATCCTGGTTTAGCCTGTGTGTCTTAGAAGCAAGGTAAAAGGAATTATTTCCCTGGTGGTGATGCAGGGATGTTTATGGGGAGAAGATACCAGGATATTTCCCGTTTTAAAAACTCTGATATGCCTGTTTTAGGGAATGTCAGGATTAGTGTCAGTTTTCTGCAGTCGTGGTAAAAGGAGTGCAGAGAACTACAAAAAGGGATCCTGGAGCCATAAATGGCCCTTGGGCCACAGATTGCTTATCCCTGTTCGTACTCTACCTTTTAAAATCTGAATTTAGTGACGCTAGCAAATTCATGATGGCACTCTATTCTTTAGCAACAGTCTGATGACAAGCTTTATGTGAACCCTGCTTTCTTTTAGGCACTGATCATATTCATGAATACTGTACATTGCCATTTGCTCATTCAGGCACTCACTGTTGTGGCCATTCTAAAGCTTCAAGGAAGGCCAGAGAATGAATGCTTGGGTGGAATAAATGCTTTGAATGCAATTTTATGTTCAGCACACTCTTCTGAAAGTCTGGTTTCTGGCATCGTTACTCAGTTATGCCTTATTACTTACTGCAGTGAGATCATTTGTAAACTGTTCAGCCTGAACAAAGCTGTTAAAATCAGGTCCTAACTGAACCAAAGAGAAGGAGGATCATGCATGTTGTGAGCAGTGCAGCAGCATCGCTGGTTGTTGAAGGGGAGTGAAACAACAGGCCTGGCACTTTGTTCACCCACTTGAACAAGATTAATATATTCCCTGCACTTCACAACAGAGCAGCAAATTCAGATTAATATACAGCATTCCCTGCACTTTCATACACATACACACATTTGTCTGTTTGTGTGCATAGATAAGTCCATATGAAGGACAGGAATGGTGCTAACATGGCAGTGATTTTAAGAAAAAGGACATTTCCAACTCAGCAATAACCTAATAAATGACAGGATCATATTACCAGAACTAGTAAATATTCATGAACACCAGTGTTTATGCACCTACTACAAACACAATGGAGGAAGACACAAAGGAAATGCAATATCAAGAAAAGAGACAGAATATTAATGAATGGATGATCGCAATGCAAAAGTTGGAAAAAGAGGAGAATCTGGAATCGAAGGAAGGTTTCAGTGAGGTAAATTTAGTAATTATTATTACAACATAGATATTGGTTAATAACATTTTGCAAAGACATTTTTTTGTTTATTTCCAGAGCCTGCTCCAAGCATCATAAATGCAGACACCAGATGTACATCATCAGAATCAAACAGACTATATAATAAGAAACAGAAGTTGGAGAAGTGCAATCCAGGGAACCAGGACATTTCCAGATGCAGATTGTGTAACAGCCTATAAATTATTGATGTCAATTACACAGGTTAAAGTAGGTAAATTAAATAAGAAAGGTGTACCAGATATGACCTTCAGAACATACAGTCAGAAAATTACAATAGATTAATCTAAAGAACAGATTTAGTATTCTTGAGTTATGAAAAAGTGAAACTGAGGAGTTATAGGAAAAGATAGGAAGCATAATAAAAACTGAAAATTAAAAAAAATCCCAAAATTTCAAAGAGCATCTAAGTGGCTTAAGAACATGCTATCATGATGTCAGGGTGAAATGGAAGGTGAAAGTTCTGGGCCACAAGAAAGTCATATGACACCTGGACACAGACTTTGAACATCAAACAGGAAAGGACAAGAAAAGATACATCAATCAAGAATTTCAAAAGATACATGAATTTAACAAACAAAGAAGAAGAGATATTTCTAAGAAGTGCATAGAAACCACAGGAAAATCTACAGCTAAAGTAGGAGTACTCAAAAGTAATCATGGAAAAGCTCTGATAGAGGTCACTATGGCTAAAGGAAAATGGAAGAGTTATACTGAAATATTTTACAAAAGGGATTATAGAATGACAGAAACATTTGTAGAGAGAGAATATATTCAGGTACTGACTCCATTAGTTAGTAAGATGTGACAGGCAATAAATCAGCTGTCAACTAGTAAAGCACAAGGTGAGATGAAATACCTATTAAACTGTTTAAACTACAGGAGAAGATACAGTTAAAGTGCCAATCGCTCTATGTCAACAAATATGAAACAATATATGCAGCCTGGAGATTGGAAAAGATTGATGTATATACCTATACCAAAAAAAGGAGATGCAAGATAAAGTACAAATTATTGAACCATTGTACTAATTCCTCACACAAGCAAAGTTTTGCTTAACCCTTGCAAGAAAAATATGGCCATTCATGGAGAGAAATATGTTGAATTACAATTAGGAAGATTACAGAGAAGACAAAGGGAAACCAGTTCAGATAACTAACATAATACGGATAATGGAAAGAGCAAAAGAATGTAAGCAGGTTTACCTTTGCTCATTGACCACAGCAAGGCCTTTGATTGTGTGGATTATGCCAGAATGTAGAATATTTTAAAACTAATGGATGGACCAGAATGCCTGATTATTTTTCTGTGGAACCTTTACAATGAACAAGAAAGCTACTGCAAGAACTGATATTAGAGAAACAGAGGGATTCAGAAAATGAAAGGAACAGAGTCATGGGTGTCTGTTTTACTGATAGGTTTAATTTATGTACAGAATATATTGTAAGGATGGTAGGATTGGAGGTAATGACAATTGGAATCAAGATAAGAGGTGAAAATACTAACAATGTGTTATATATAGATTACAACACTTCATTAGCCAAACATTAAAAAAAAAATTCAGAGAGCTCATTTTGAAAATAAAAATGGGGGAGACTTCCAGTAAAAAGATGGCCGACTGAACACTCTGATCGCAAGATCAGCGGGCAGACCTAACAGCGTGGATTCTTTTTGGAGGCACAGGCAGGCTTCTCCTGTTGCCCTAGAGTGTTTTCATGGACAGAAAACACTTGGAATCATCCCATTTGCACTTCATAACGTCACCTTGTAGCCTGAAGATCGTCAACAGCGTTGGCACTATTCCGGTAAGAGGAGAGGGGAGTCGGGGATGCCATCATTTCCAGACCACACTGCAGCCTTTTGGGGACACTAGGTCGAGCCTTTTTCATTTCTAAATCTACCAGTTTGTATATTTTTAAGTTCTTGGACCCCAAGAGAGGTTTTCAACAAGAAGAAGATACAAATCTCTTGGTGCTGAATAACGTTGTTTCTGGAGGAGGTTTAAAAAAATATTTTCTAGCTGCTAGCTTGCTTTCCATTCAAATTTAAGGAGGACTGAGAATAAATAATCATCTCTCCGTTATTATTTTTCTATCTAGTTTGAAGGACTTTATATTTTCCTACACATTTAATTTGATGTTTTTAGCTTTCAGTTTTCCGTCCACTTGCCTTGGATGCTGTATTTTAGCCTCTGGAAGCCTTTTATTAACCCACTAGCTTATACACATCAGCAGAAGGTGCCAGACTTTACTGTTTGAATTATGGACGACCTTAGGAAAACAACTCTAGAGCTCCGAGCTGACTTTAACAAGATTTTCCATGAAATTCTCCAAGCTAATTTACAAGAAGTACAGGATATTGCTTTTAAAATGTATCAATCAATTGAGGATTTTCTGAAGGGAGAGGAAGAGATTCATCAAAGAAGAAGTATCCCTCCTGATTGCGAGAATCCAGATGGTGAAGAAACGACAGACATGAAGGAGTTACAATTCGGCTTTCCAGAAGAAAAATGGCTTGGTTATTACAGGGTTTGTTTGGAAACTGAGATAGCTCAGTCATGTGGGAAATTTTTTGTTGACTTTGTAGGGGAGATAGCTGGGGTGTTTTTTTTTGATCTGTCTATAAAAAAACTCTTGTGTATAATATGGAGACAAATAAATGCTTTGGTTTATTTTGAGGTGGGATAAAAATTAAGAATAAGTAAAGTTTCTGTTTCTTTCCGGGAGACAGTGGAGGACAGGAAGGCCTGGCATGCTATGGTCCATGAGGTCACGAAGAGTCAGACACGACTAAACAACTGAACAACAAAAAGTTTCTTGTAATGATTTAAAGTTTGTTTTTTAAGGTTTAATAGGGGTAAGATTGAAATAATAGTACTAAGTATAGTTAATTTAAATGTTAATTTAATTTAAATGTTTTTTAAAAATTCATTTACAATTTGATTGTTAAAATTAAGAATAAATACTGTATGTAGATTGATTTTAAGGCTCTATTATTTTATTTTTCTGTAATGACTTAAAGTTTCTTGTAATGATTTAAAGTTTGTTTTTTAAGGTTTAATAGGGATAAGATTGAAATAACAGTAATAAGTATATGGATTGATTATAAGGTTGTATGATTCTATTTTTTTTAATGATTTAAAGTTTGATTTTTAAGGTTTAATGGGATAAGATTCCCAGTATAAGTATAAGTATAAAAGTATAATAATGTGATTGTTAACATAGTGGCCAGAAATATATAGAATAGTGATAGGAGGGAAACATTTTATAGATGAGTTTATATGGGGGGGAGAAGTTGATTTGAAGGTTTATATATTTGTTTATTTTTTATATATATAAGAGGAAGAAGCATTTGCTTTTATTGATTTACATAATGTCCATGGAATGTTTTATAGAAACAATGTGATTTTGGTTAAATTTGGAGAAAGGGATTAATTATGGGAATTGCTATATATTCCTGTTGTGGAAAGTCGGAAGTCACTTTTTATGTAATCTAAAAAAAAACTTTTTCTTGTGTTTTTCACTTTTTTTCTTTTTTTGTAGTTTTTTATTTTTATTGTAGGTTTTATTTATGCTCTATACTTAATAAAATTCTTTTTAAAAAAAGAAAATAAAAATGGGAAGTGTACAATCCTGATTAATGTTAAATATTAAGTATTAAATATTAAGAAGAGAAAGCAAGTTCAGCCTGCATGCTCAGTGAACTTAGCTGATGACAAACAGATAAAGGTGGTACATTTTGTTTTATTTTTTTCCTTGAATTCAAGAACAGATAAAGATTAGCAGTGTGCTGAAGAAGTAAAGAGGGAGTTAATCCTAGGAGGAAGACAGTGACAAATTTAGACAATATATAAAAGCTTATTTCAATTACAACAAAGTTTAGAATAGTTAAACAGTGCACTATGCAGTAGTAATATAGAACTGTGAAAGCTAGATAGTGAAAAAAAAATGAGCTGAAGAAGGTAGATGCCTTGAAAGCATAGATATGGAGATTATTACTAAAACTATCATGGACTGCAAGAAGAACCAATTAGTCAGCCCTGGACCAAAGAAAACCTAGCTGTTGTTTTGAAATGATCAGCAAGCAGAAGCTTACACACTTAGGGTATGTGATGCCAATACATGATGGACTAGAAAAAAATTCATTATGCATGGTTAAAGTTGTGGAAGTAGAAGAAGAGAAAGAGAATGGATAAATTGGATGGATATCATCCAATTTACTGGAAATTCCTGAAATTCCTGAAATGTTCTTGGAAGAACTATGAGTGATTATTAAAGCTGGGTCAAGATGAAAACATAAGTTCATAGTTACCACAAGTTGAGCCTGACTTGATGGCACCAAACTAATTAATTGGATTAATTTTACACAGCTGTTGACAACTGAACTGGTATCTTCATTGAATAGAGATCCCTGAGGCTTTGAATTAGAGATGGCACATGAACTGTCCAGTTACTGAATAATTCAGATAATCCACTGCTTTCTTCTCCCAATAATGTGAAAATAAAATTAAGGGCACTGTTAAAAGTCCCCTCATCATCCCTCCACTGGGACATAAAGAACAGCAGAGGAAAGGAACAAATAAGAAATAATTCCAGTTTGGGTTTGGACCACATGTGGAGGTTTAGCCAATCTTGGGAGATGTTGCATGCATATCATTGATCACAGAGGATAAAAAATTAACCTTGAGTAGGTTCTTGCAGCTGCCAATCCATTAAGATCCCTTCTGGCTTTTGGGACTTCTTTTGCACTTCTGCTTTTTTATCCTATGTTTAGCTTTCTGCTTTTTAGGATTGATACAACATAACATTTTGCATTCATAGTTTCTTCTTACTTGCTATACTTGCACAGCATATTCAGAAATTTCTCAAGCTACAATCCAGGAATCAGAGAAAGTTCAACATTTGTATTTTATTCTCTAATGTGAGATGTTCATCATTGCCAGTTGTGAAATCCAAAAATTACCTGTCCATGGTGTCCTGTTCAAACTTTATCTCTGAACTTCAGATTGTCATTTAGAATTTGATTGTAATTGCTTTAGAGGCATTTCCTATAATATTTATACTTCTAGGCCAATGGCAGTTATGTTAATCCATTTTAGTACATATAGTTTATATATATGCATAGATAGATATAGATATAGATATAGATAAAGATATAGATGATATAGATATAGATATAGATATAGATATAGATATAGATTAGATATAGATATAGATATAGATATAGATATAGATATAGATATAGATATAGATATAGATATAGATGATATAGATATAGATGATATAGATAGAGATATAGATAGCTATAGATATATTTTTAAGAGAACACAAATTTTGGAAAAAAGTAAAGAAAAGTAATAAGTAAGTGAAAAAAGGTGGAAAGAAAGAGAAAGAGAAAGAGGAAGAGGAAGAGGAAGAAGAAGAGAGGAGAGGAGAGGAGAGGAGAGGAGAGGAGAGGAGAGGAGAGGAGAGGAGAGGAGAGGAGAGGAGAGGAGAGGAGAGAAGAGAAGAGAAGAGAAGAGAAGAGAAGAGAAGAGAAGAGAAGAGAAGAGAAGAGAAGAGAAGAGAAGAGAAGAAGTTATAAAGAAGCAGCTTCCGATCTTAACAGCACTTATAAATACATTTATATTTTACCCTCTCTCTCTAAGGCTACAACATAGTTTCCTTCTTTCCATAATCCACCCTTTCTAATAATCAAATCCATAAATCACAAGTTCACTTTTTTTTCTTTTTTCAGCAAAAAAGTCCATAAGGGATCATTTTTAGTACATAGATTTTCATATTTTTGTCTTATGAAGAAACACCAGCAAAAATATATTGCAACAAAATGATGCAGATTTTAAGAAAACTTTGTGTAGAGAAGAGATCAAAATGGCTGGCTGCTTGCCATTGTATGGAGAGGAATCTTTCCCTTTTCGTGAAATTCAGCTTAAAAAATAAATCTGTTAAGAAATAAAAACCACTATATATCTTTTTGGTCATTATAGAAAAGGCTCTAGAACTGCATTGTATTAAATACATCTATGATTGCAGTTGTAGAGATGTTGGTAGATGAGTGCAATTAAGGCAAAATGTTTATTTGCCAAGCAGTTTCTTGAAAAAGTTCATTTCAGCACCCATTAATTTTTCAACCAAGTAGATACCATCTGTTATTTCCCCCTGAGATCCATACAGTCCTGACCCCTTGGGCTTTCACGAAGCTCTAAAAACCTGGCTCTTTCATCAGGCCCTGGATAAGGATGGAGAGCATTGCTCCCCAGTGGTAGTAGTTCAGCGGATAATTTGTTGCTGTTGTTTTCTTCCCCAATGTGCATCATGGACTCATTTGTTTTTGACTGTTTTAACTGTGATGTACCTCATGTTTTAACCCTATGGTGTAAACTGCCTAGAGTCATGAGAGAAAGAGGGAGAGGGAGAGGGAGAGGGAGAGGGAGAGGGAGAGGGAGAGAGTTCTTTGAACTTGGTTGTTCATCAGTGCATGGGAGAGTGATGTTTTCTGTTAAAGTATACAATAGTGTGCCTTGCCAGTCTTGGTTGGTTTCTTCCTTGATAGCTCCTTGATATGATACTGTTTCTTAGCTTATTGTTTCATCAGATAAACTAAGGAACTAACCCCAAGAACCCAAGAACTCAATCCTGAGCTACATATATTTTCTACTATTGAAATCCATAATACCCAGAAGTACATTCACTTCTAGTAAAGCGGGCAATTCTGAAACTACACCCTCTGTTGCATTGGTCTAGCAACAATCACCCATACCTTTTGGTAAACCAGTGCTTGTAAGGAACTTTTGACATAAATCAGGATAAGATTTAATAAGTAAATTAGCCATAATGCAGAGAAGACGTGGAAATCTATAAACATTCAAGAATTAAGATAAACTAAGACTGAAATGGCAATGATATTGTCTAACATTCCTTTACTCCTTTTGGCTTCCCCCTTCTCATTTCATGCTGCTGTCAGAGAGATTTATTCCTAAGCAAAAAAAAAATAAATGAATTACAGCCTCACTCCTGCGGTATCTCAATTCACATATATCATGGAACCTGAGCTGCTTCATTCTCCAGAAAGCTCTTTACCTGGAATGTATCGCTAAGAATATTTTTGCAAGCTCTTCAGCTGTTCCTTACATAGGGATTTATCTGTGCCATCACAATATATTGAGCAATTTATTGTAATTTATGTGCATGAATATCTCCCCTCTTTGTCTTCTGTACAAGCATCTTTGTTAGTAGAGAGGACATGTGGCTTGTGAACTTAAGCCTGGGATATGAAAAGCTCTCCCATGGCCATTTGTCATCACCATGAGGTTTTTTTTTTGCACAGATGGAAGAAAAGGAAACATATTTAAACATATTTCCCAAAATTTTCCAATGAAAGCAAAGAGATAAACCATTGGTTCACTCTTTGGCTTGTTTTAGTTAATTTGCTCACAGCCTGAAGGCCCCACAAAGCTTTGTTTGAAGTCATGGTCATACTGGAACTCATCCCTAGAATCTATTTGACTACCAAGTACTCAGCCTTAGAATGTCTGCATATTGTTCAGTATGTTTTTCCCTTTTGCTAAATAAACCCTTCCCAGTACCATCTCCTCCAAGAGCAGTGCATCAGATTAGAAAAAAAAATGACTTTACTTGCATGCAGTGTTAAGCCTTGCATCCTGGACACAAAAAGCTTTAGAATATGCAGATAAAAAGGTATATGAAAAGACTTGGGCCTTCTAAGAAACTTAAATTCATCCTTGCTGCTTTTGTCAGAATGGCTGTGGGTGCAATATGGTGACACATGTAGAAAAGAGTGTTGTGGAAAAAATGCCCACTTAAGTAAGGAACCAAGCATCTGGAGACAGATGCAACAAAATGTTTTTTTTATTGGCATGCACAACTACAGTGATCACTGGGCTGCTGGCCACAAGAATGCAAAGGGGCCCAGAACTAAGCAGGTTTATGATTTATATACTTCTGGAAATGTTACATAGGAATGATAAAGAAAACAATGTAAATCATACTGTGACGTTTACAGCTGGAATGTGGCATCTGATAATACTATGGGTTGACCTTACCATGGCTATTCCAGTACCTCTACATTCTTCTCTATTAATGGTACTCTAGCCCACCCTAATTATAAATACTAACACCATGTATCATAAACAATAACATTTATTGTGCCCATATACTGCCTCCCTTCACACTACTGTAAAGGAAAGACCATAGACTTAGTTTCTCTTATCTGTCTCCTTTCCCTACAGGGTTATCCAGTGGTTTCAGTTTGCCTGCCCCTTTCATTTCTATGCTTTTTCTCATGCTTACGCCATGTGCAAGTCATCATACATGACATTAACCCTCCACAAGAGTGGATGCAATGTTGCTTCTGTCAATGGGACACCCATTGCTCCACTGTGGATACCACTGCTTAAATTTCCTAGAACCCTGCTGACATTGTGGTGAGAGTGTTCAGAGCACCAGGAAAGGATGACCTGCTGGAATCTTCTTAGAGAAGCTTCCAGTGAAGCGACCAGTGAAGTCAACTGCTACTATCCCTGGCATCCCCATAGCAAGGCTACCTGAAGAAGGACAGTAGCAGTTGAAAAGGGTATTGAGGGTGAAGGGTAGCTGTGTGGATCCTGTCCAACTGTCAGGGATGTCAAAATCATGGCTTAAAAGTGAGCTATTTTTCAATTTCGAGGAGGAAAAATAGCTTATTTTGCTGATCCCCATTTTGGAATGAACCCAGAAATTAATCCATTGCCTTCTTGGCAATGAAATGAGAGTAAAACCCTTCTCGCTCTGCTGAAAAACCATACTTACATGTTGGAATACAATAAGAGTTGTTGAAGCTTTTATGTTATGTGCCCAATAGGAAGTTTAGATCATTTTGAACATGGAATGCCTAATTATAGGTCTTACCCAGTCTTTGAAATAAAAGAACACTATTAAAGATATTATTTTTTTAGCCAAACTCTGGAAAGCTGTTTAAAAAAAATCAAATAAGTTATATATAAAAATGAACGAAGCAAAGCACAAGGCTGGTTAGCTAGCTTGTTTTGCTTCCCTGTCTCTCATAGCTGTCAATATGACACACATATTAGCCCCAAATGAATTGGTAATGATCAAAAGTCATTATATAGTACACCAAATGAAATATTAATGACAGAAGACAGAGTGGGGAAGGATCCCCAGGGCCTGGATGGCAGATAGGATGGGGTTGGCACATCTCCCTGCCGTAAAGCTGCATCAGTGTCAGTCATTGCTTATGGACCAGTCTTCCCCAGATGCTCAGCAGAAGACAGAGTTTTGTTTGCTTAATCATTCCTTACAAAAGAGGGAGATTAGATTTGATAGGAACTGAGATGGAACATTATTACCATCGGGATGCTTCATATGAATGCTCTCACACACTCCTAGGAAAGTGATGAAGTTCCATCATCTCATTGAATTATTTTCTCAAGGTGGGCATTGGATAGTCCAGAGGTGAGCCACCTGTGAATTCCAGATCTTGATGAATTTCAACTCTCAGCAGCCCTAGGCAGCATGGTCAAACGTAATGAAGTCGTAGATTGACAAGATCTGGAATTCACAGGTTGCTGCCCCTGGGATAGGCCAAACTAAATCTGGCTAGGCTTAGCTTAGTGTGATTTGGAGATGAGGCAAGCTATAGTTCAACATTTGGAATCTATCCTGGCTTACTTCTGAATTGATCTGCCCAAGGTAAGAAAACTAAGCTAATGGCACAATCTTAGACAAACCCTACTCAGAAGAAAATCTACTCAGAAGAAAATGACTTATAGAGAACTACGGTTTTCCAGGGTTCTGTATTTTGAGAGGTGTCTACATATGTAGATTAGGTTTGGGCTTCAAAATTATTCATCCAATCTGTTCAGGTTCATGGGGACAATGATAAAGTGGTGGAGATAAGGTGCTCATCCTTGATTTCTCAGTTTACATGTTGATCCAATATAGAAGTTGAATATTAATATATGACTACTCAAAAGTAATTCCCACTAAGTTAAGTTCTAAGGGTAGTGGTATAGGATTACAGTCTAGAACTACATGATAGTGATTTATCTGAAGGAGGTTTTAATTTTATTTGATTTCAGAGTTTTTAGAAGCTTGCATTGAGAGAGATCAATAAACTAGTCTTTTGCAGTAATAGAATAATAAAGTTGCATTTATTCAAAAAACAATAACATATCTACAATCTGTTTACCTACAAGAGGTGCAAGCAGGCTTAACATCTTCATTTGAATAACAAAAGAAACAGCAGAAGTGCCATCAGGCTTAACAAAGGATGTTACCTTTATATATATATTAACTTCTTGCTCACTGGCAATAGTTCACCATAGTAACCAATTAGCATGTGACTTCTCAAACTCAGCCCAGCCAAACAAGAATACCATATATGGTAACCAAACACTTTGAGAGTACAAAGATAAACCTTATTTGGTAAGAGGAATCTGAATGCCAGCAGACTTTGTGGCTCCAGTGAGTGAGAGAAAAAAAAACTACCTTAGCTTGTCTTTTTAAACTGAATCTTGTGACCCAGATTCTTTTAGATCACAAAGTAAAAAAATACAACAGGAGGTTGGGTAGCATGGTGGTAAGCAACTGTCAGTGAATCCCCAGTGCTCTGCTACAACCCAGATACATTCAGTTTACTACCACAATAAGAATTAAGCCTTGGTGTCATTACATCTCCTTTTCTCTTCCATGCATCTTACTCTCCCAGCTGCAGTAATGATGAAGCAAACCCCTTACTTTGTAAATCAGTGTAGCATGGGGAAGAATTTGATGAATACTGTCTTTCAAACTTCAGCAGTAGTACTATACACTGAAAGCAACAGGAATAGATAGATACAGTATATAAGATAAAAGAAGTGAGAGAATGCTGATTGATCCAAATGATGTTCTATTCAGGATCCAAGATTAAGAGAATTATCTCTTTTAAACTGAAGGATATGGCAGTTGTATTGTCTCTGTTAGTGAATCCAAAACAGATTGTTAAAAGAATATTTATGATGGATTTGAAAGCCATATTGCAAATTGAAGATTTATCATGAATTCGTTCCAGTCTTTTTATTGCTCAACAAAATGGCTCAGTTTGTGCTTTCCTGTCTGTTAAATGGCTGGCATGCTGTATATATACCAATTGCCTTATTGGCTTCAGAATAGAAATTGTAGCTAAGTATATGATGTACATTAAAAATTAAGCAAGCCTTGGGCAAAGTAGCAGGGAAAGAAGAGCGATGCAATCAGCTAATTTCATATTCTTAGTGATAGTGAACCTAATTTTTACAAAATAAAAGCTCTGGGATAAGTATTTTAAAACTGCAATCCTAACATTGGCCAAGCCCAGTTGATGGGCTTTCGGATATAGCATATGAAAATGTTATGTTATGTTCATGATATGGCTATATTATGAAGTAAAATGCAGAAATGTGAAAATTCAAGAATAAAATGACAAACAAATGGGGAAAAATGTTTTTTCCATTCTTTTCTGAAGGTGGTAGGGGGAAGGGGGAAATAAGGCAGGGGGCTTTCCCTTTTTTCTTTTTTCCTTTTCCTCAAGCTTTAGTCACCTAATAGCTGTAGAGACAATGCTATATAACCAAGATATTTGAACTCCTGGGAAGAAAAACTGCATAAATACAAGGTATAATTATTAGCAGTATCACAAGCATGCAAGTAGGCACTTCCAAAAACAAATACCCTGTTAGGAGCCTTGTAAGCCCAAGTGGGTTGGACAAGTCCTACTCAGTGATCATATAAGCTCTTCTCCATCTCTCTTACCCAGACCCAGATATCTAAGGGTCTTATTTCTGGATCAGTCAAAAGAGAAAGCAACAAGAGATGTCCTCAAGATCCTAAAAAAATCATGTCTTTTTTCAGGTATGGAACTGAAAGACTTAAAACTACCAGTGCAATAATTTCCAGTGGAAAAGGGATGCAATTCCAGCAGTTGCAATAGCCCTACTCTTTCTGCCAGAACCTGTGGGTTGTCATCTGGTGAGAACATGCAAGAGAGGCCTCTTTGTGTTTGGACTCATTTGCTCTAACATTTTCCCCACCCCCAAGACTCAGGAGGCATCCCTACTGATGTGTTTTAGGTGCCTTCTAGACATCTTTCTCTACAGCAAGGCTATCACAAGTCGCTTTCTGTGAGATGTGCAGCTATATAAATTTGAGAAATAAATACATAAATAAATAAATTTCTGAGTTTTTAGTATGGATTTTTGGGTTCATTATTTCATTTTAATTGTAATTGTGCTTTCACATACTCCTTTAGATGTCTTCTGGCAAGGGAAGAAGTATAGAATTTGATTAAGTAAGTATTGTCTCCATATTTACTCATTAAAAAAAATCTTACACTTGTGTGACTGTCGTTGCCCTTTCCCCACTCTAGCATAGAAGCCATCTGTCCAGTCCACAGGATGAACAGCATTGACTGTAATATATAGTAATTTTTTTCCTACTCTCTTTGATAAATATTGGCATGCATACACTGCCCTTCATAATACTCATCCTAGGGTAATGCATGATATAATTTAAAACAAAGTAAAAATAAGCAGTAATACATGTTAAGCAAGTTAAATATGCAAAAATACAATCAGCCAAACACATTAATGAATAGCAGTTAAATCCATAAAGTAAAAGAAATGCAAGTTCTTGCCAAGTTAAAACCTAACTTTTTTCCAATATTGCTGAAGCAGTTCGAATATGTGAGAGAATAAAGTTATAGATCTTAATAACTTAAAGATAATGAAATGTGGGCACTAGGCAAGTTTGGGGAGGGGGTTCCATAACTAAGACTATGAATTTGGTCGCACTTTTGGCTGATCTCTGGTGGGAGCGGGATGGAGGCAGTGCATCCATCCTTGCTCTTCTTGACCTCTCAGCAGCTTACAATACCATCGACCATGGTATTCTTTTGGGTCAGCTCAGGGAGTTGGGGATGGGTGGCGTTGTTTTGTGCTGGTTCACCTCCTTCCTCCAGGGCCGGTCCCAATTGGTGTTTATAGGGAGCGAGAGATCCGGCCCACGACCCCTCCTTTGTGGGGTGCCGCAGGGTTCGGTACTCTTTCTGCTCCTCTTTAACATCTACATGAAACCGCTGGGTGAGATCATCCGTCACCATGGGATGAGGTATCATCAATATGCTTATGTTACCTAATTATACATCTCCATCCCGGGTGAGTGAAGTGAAGCTGTGGCCACCCTCTCTTGGTGCCTGGAGGCTGTAGGGGTCTAGATGGGGAACAACAGGCTTCAACTGAACCCTGGTAAGATGGAGTGGCTGTGGGTTGAGAACTCCTCTGCATCTGGGAAGTTACCATCTTTAGTTCTGGATGGGGTTGCACTGCCCCAGGCAGACCCAGTGCGGAACCTGGGGGTTCTCCTGGACTCACGGCTCCTGCTCAAAGAGCAGGTGGCATCCGTGTCCAGGGGAGCCTTTGCCCAACTTCGTGTTGTGCACCAGCTATGCCCTTTCCTGGATCAGGAGTCCCTCCGGTCAGTCACTCATGCCCTAGTCATCTCCCGTATAGACTATTGCAATGTACTCTACATGGGGCTACCCTTGAAGAGTATCCAGAATCTACAGCTGGTCCAGAATGTGGCCGCGCGAGCAGTTTGGGGAGCCCCAAAGACCACCCATATAACACCTTTGCTGCGCGAGCTGCATTGGGTGCCAGTCTGCTTCCAGGTCCAATTCAAGGTGTTGGTTATCACCTATAAAGCCCTACATGGCATGGGTCCAGGTTACCTGAGGGACCACCTCACCCCTATCCCATTGATCCATCCCACCTGGTCAGGCATAGAGGGCATGTTACGGACCCTGTCCATGAGAGATTATTAATTGGCAGGGTCCAGGAGGAGGGCGTTCTCTGCCATAGCTCCCGCCCTCTGGAATAAGCTACCCCCAGAGATAAGAGAAGCCCCCACTCTCCCGGCCTTCCGAAAGGGGCTCAAGACGTGGCTGTGCCACCTTGCTTGGGGTGGGAGGGGGGATAGTTTGTAAACCACCCAGAGTCATTGTTGAGATGGGTGGTGCAAAAATGCGATAAATAAATAAATAGGAAGCCAATGTGGGAGACCCAGGTTGAAGTCCATCCCCTTCCACAAAAGTTTCCTTGGTGACTTTGGGCCAGATACTCTCTGTCAACCCATCCTAGATCAAAGCATTGTTGTTGCTACTGGGAACAATAGGAGGGAGTAGTATGTAGACCACTTTGAGATCATAAAGGAAAGATGGGATTGAACTCTAATAAATACATGAGATGCAGCCAATGGGAAAACTTTCTCTTTTGTTTTCACTTTCATTTCTGGTTTTGCTTGCCCCACCCTTTTGCTCCTCTGCTGATCCTTGCTGAAATATATCCTACTTCTAAAATTTGGCCTCAACAGCTACAGAGAAGATGAGGAAGCATGCAGAGTATCTCCTAGATCAAGGGTCGGAAATGGCGGCTCGCGAGCCACATGCGGCTCTTTGGCCCCTTGAGTGTGGCTCTTCCGCAGCTGAACTCACCCCGCCCCTTCCACGTGATTGGATCCTGCCCCCAAACTCTTACGCTCTTACGCACGCTCGCTCTCGCTGTCCAAGGCCGGGGCCACCTGCAGCCGCCCACACCTCGCGCACAGCCCGCGGGGCTCTCTGCCGCTCCCTTCAACGGAGGAGGGACCGGCGTGCCTTGGGAGCTGCTGCTGGCGGCATGTCTGGGCGAGGCGCGCGGGCGGAGCTGCCCGTCTGGCACTTGGGCGCTCCCGAGCCTCTTCCCTTCTCCCTCGCCACGTTCGGGCGTTGAGGCCAGGCAAAGCCGGGCGGTCGCGCAGGGGTGAGGTGAGGAGTCCCGCTCCTGTGCCTACCGCCACATCCGTCCGTTCCCGGCCTCTCTCCCCATATCCTGCGGGTGCCCATGCCAGAATCCCCGTGACCCGGAGGCAGCGACTGCTCGGAGGGCCCCAGCGAGAAGAGCCGCGTGATCCCCGGTGGATCCCTTCGAGGGGCCGCGGGGCTTCCCCGCTTTCCTCCCAAGGAGGCCTCGACGGCGCACCCTCCCGCCCCATTAATCCCCCCACCCCGCCGTTGGGCGTCAGAGGCTGAAAGGATGTGGCAGGAACGGCCCTGGAAAGCGGGGCCTGCGGAGCGCCACCTTTGGGGAGGAGGGTCCAGCCGGCGAGCAATGGCGGCACTGGAGTTTTCACCGGAGCGCTGTCTGTCGGGAGAGAAAAGCAGCCACCGCACAGGCCCGCTTAAAAAACCACCACCCCGAAACCGCTTTCGAGCCGCCTCTCCGGAGGGTCCCTGCGGTCCCGCCGGGTGCACCCCCCCACCCCGCCTTTCGGCATCCTCTCCCCCCGCTAACCCGAGCCCTGCGGCGGCCGGGGGAAGCTGAGCCAGGCGGGGGTGCAGCGGGCCCAGCGGCGCGCTGAGGGCGAAGAGCCGCCTGCTCTCCCCTTGGCCGCCTCCGGTCGCTACAGTCGCCCCGCCGGAACGGAGCCTGGCTTGGCTCCCCCGGCCACCGCAGGGCTCGGGTTAGCGGGGGGAGAGGACACCGAACGGCGGGGTGGGGGGGTGCACCCGGCGGGACCGCAGGGACCCTCCGGAGAGGCGGCTCGAAAGCGGTTTCGGGGTGGTGGTTTTTTAAGCGGGCCTGTGCGGTGGCTGCTTTTCTCTCCCCACAGACAGCACGGGCGGGCGGGTCCTCTGGAAGGAGGCCGGCCGGAGTTCTGCTTGCAGCGGACGAGTTGCTGCTGGGCCGAGCAGATGCTTTTGAGACCTAACGGCGGGGTTACATCGGGACCGAGTCCGGCCTATCCCCGGTCTGTGTCGCGTTAATGCCGCCCCCTTTCCCACCTGGGAGGCCAGCTTGCAGCGCAAACGGCAGTCGCTTACTGAGCGAGTGCATTTTAAAATCTGCTTAACCACCCCCCCCACCCGCACTTCTCCCTCTTTGAAAAAGGAAGGCCGGAAAAGCGCAGTTTCAGTCTTGCGTTAAAGGGAGAAGCTGCCCTTAATGACAAGGCCATTCAAGTTGGAGAAACCTCGCGGGATGGGCGGAATCGCTACACAAGCCACACGCCCCATTTCGTTCCTCCTTCCCTATCGCTTAATTGCCAGGTGCTCCTCCGCTGGAAACCCCACGCTGTCTGTCGGGAGAGAAAAGCAGCCACCGCACAGGCCCGCTTAAAAAACAACCACCCCGAAACCGCTTTCGGCGTCCTCTCCCCCCGCTAACCCGAGTCGCTACAATCGCCCCACCGGAACGGAGCCTGGCTTGGCTCCCCCGGCCACCGCAGGGCTCGGGTTAGCGGGGGGAGAGGACGCCGAACGGCAGGGTGGGGGGGTGCACCCGGCGGGACCGCAGGGACCCTCCGGAGAGGTGGCTCGAAAGCGGTTTCGGGGTGGTGGTTTTTTAAGCGGGCCTGTGCGGTGGCTGCTTTTCTCTCCCGACAGACAGCGCTCCGGCGAAAACTCCGGTGCCGCCATTGCTCGCCGGCTGGACCCTCCTCCCCAAAGGTGGCGCTCCGCAGGCCCCGCTTTCCAGGGCCGTTCCTGCCACATCCTTTCAGCCTCTGACAGCGCGGGCGGGTCCTCTGGAAGGAGGCCGGCCGGAGTTCTGCTTGCAGCGGACGAGTTGCTGCTGGGCCGAGCAGATGCTTTTGAGACCTAACGGCGGGGTTACATCGGGACCGAGTCCGGCCTATCCCCGGTCTGTGTCGCGTTAATGCCGCCCCCTTTCCCACCTGGGAGGCCAGCTTGCAGCGCAAACGGCAGTCGCTTACTGAGCGAGTGCATTTTAAAATCTGCTTAAGACTGAAACTGCGCTTTTCCGGCCTTCCTTTTTCAAAGAGGGAGAAGTGCGGGGGGGGGGGTGGTTAAGCAGATTTTAAAATGCACTCGCTCAGTAAGCGACTGCCGTTTGCGCTGCAAGCTGGCCTCCCAGGTGGGAAAGGGGGCGGCATTAACGCGACACAGACCGGGGATAGGCCGGACTCGGTCCCGATGTAACCCCGCCGTTAGGTCTCAAAAGCATCTGCTCGGTCCAGCAGCAACTCGTCCGCTGCAAGCAGAACTCCGGCCGGCCTCCTTCCAGAGGACCCGCCCGCCCGCGCTGTCTGTGGGGAGAGAAAAGCAGCCACCGCACAGGCCCGCTTAAAAAACCACCACCCCGAAACCGCTTTCGAGCCGCCTCTCCGGAGGGTCCCTGCGGTCCCGCCGGGTGCACCCCCCCACCCCGCCGTTCGGTGTCCTCTCCCCCCGCTAACCCGAGCCCTGCGGTGGCCGGGGGAGCCAGGCCAGGCTCCGTTCCGGCGGGGCAACTGTAGCGACCGGAGGCAGCCAAGGGGAGAGCAGGCGGCTCTTCGCCCTCAGCGCGCTGCTGGGCCCGCTGCACCCCCGCCTGGCTCGGCTTCCCCCGGCCGCCGCAGGGCTCGGGTTAGCGGGGGGAGAGGACGCCGAACGGCGGGGTGGGGGGGTGCACCCGGCGGGACCGCAGGGACCCTCCGGAGAGGCGGCTCGAAAGCGGTTTCGGGGTGGTGGTTTTTTAAGCGGGCCTGTGCGGTGGCTGCTTTTCTCTCCCGACAGACAGCGCTCCGGCGAAAACTCCGGTGCCGCCATTGCTCGCCGGCTGGACCCTCTTCCCCAAAGGTGGCACTCCGCAGGCCCCGCTTTCCAGGGCCGTTCCTGCCACATCCTTTCAGCCTCTGACGCCCAACGGCGGGGTGGGGGGATTGATGGGGCAGGAGGGTGCGCCGTCGAGGCCTCCTTGGGAGGAAAGCGGGGAAGCCCCGCGGCCCCTCGAAGGGATCCACCGGGGATCACGCGCCTCTTCTCGCTGGGGCCCTCCGAGCAGTCGCTGCCTCCGGGTCGCGGGGATTCTGGCATGGGCACCCGCCGGATATGGGGAGAGAGGCCGGGAACGGACGGATGTGGCGGTAGGCACAGGAGCGGGACTCCTCGCCTCACCCCTGCGCGACCGCCCGGCTTTGCCTGGCCTCAATGCCCAAACGTGGCGAGGGAGAAGGGAAGAGGCTCGGGAGCGCCCAAGTGCCAGACGGGCAGCTTCGCCCGCGCGCCTCGCCCAGACATGCCGCCAGCAGCAGCTCCCAAGGCACGCCGGTCCCTCCTCCGTCGAAGGGAGCGGCAGAGAGGGTGGCCCCGGCCTTGGAGAGCTGGGGTGCAGGGGGACGGGAGCGTCGCCGGCAGCCCGCGAGGACCGGCCATGGAAGGTGAGCGAGGACCGGGGTGGCCGGCCAAGCGCAGCGCAGCCCTTCCACGCGATTGGATCCCGCCCCCAAACCCCGCCCCTTCCACGCGATTGGATCCCGCCCCCAAACCCCGCCCCCTTCCACGCGATTGGCTCCTGCCCGCAAACCTCGCCCCCTTCCACGCGATTGGCCCCCGCCCGCAAACCCCGCCCCCTGGCTCTCGAGCACTTAAAAATGTGCACGAGCATACCAAAATGGCTCTCGGCTCAAAAAGTTTGCCGACCCTTGTCCTAGATGATCGATGTCTGGTCCTTTGTAGTAGGTCATTCCTCATTTATAAACCATTGATAGCAATAATAGTTAAATAATGCATTTAATTATTTATTTAGTGAGTCAGGATACCGGAATGAACTTGGCTTCCAGTGGGAATGGTGGACTGAACAGCTGTGCCCGCTGGTTGAGTGGGCGGAGCTGACAACGTAGTAACTTTTTTCGGGCTCAGGCAGGTTTTCCTGAAGCCCAGAAAGGTTCTCCGGGTCAAGGAGAATACCTGAAATCATCCCATCTGTCCTCCAGACAGCTGCTTGCAGCCAGAAGATCGCAAACAGTGTTTCATGCTCAACTGGTAAGAGCAGCCGGGAGGCTGGGACGTCACCATTTCCAAGCCGCTCTGTAGCCTTAAAGGGACACTAAGACCAGCCACCCCATTTCTAAATCACCAATTTTTTTTTAAGTATATGTACCCCAAGAGAGGCTTTCTACAGTGAGGAGAAGCTGGTTCTCTTGGTGCTTAACATTATTTTGGGGATTACTTTCTTTTTTAAAAAATTCTTTTAAGTTTTGGATTTCATTTTCCTTCCAAAGGAAATTCCAAAGATTGAGAGCAAAGAATTGTCTTCCTCTTATTATTTTTGTATTAAATTTGAAAATATAAGCATTTTCCTACACGTTGAATCGGCTGACTTGAACCTTCAGCTTTCTGTTTTCACTTTTCCTTGAGGAAATTCTGCTATTTCACTTTCACTTTATCTCCGGAACTCTTCCATATCTTCAACTTTCACTGGTTAAGCTCCTAGGGGGCGCCATAATCTACTGTGTGAGACATGGAGGATTTCAAACAGATTTTTTCTGACCTTCACCAGGTTTTTAAATAGATTTCTTCTGACTTTTATCAAACGTTTATGCAAGGTAACCAGGACATTGTGGAAAATATGAGATCTAAAATGTGCCATCAGGCTGCGGATGTGGTGGATGAAATTTAGGAATTTAAGAGTGATAAGAGTTGGACACGACTGCATAAATGTGCAGGGGGAACCTTTACCTTTACTTAAGAGTGATAAAGAGAAAGGTTCCCCCACACAGTCATGTCTGATTCTAGGGGCCAGTGCTCATCTCCGTTTCTTAGCCAAAGAGCCAGCGTTGTCCGAAGATGCTTCCGCGGTCATGTGGCCGGAATGACACATGTGGAATGCTGCTGCCATCCCACCGAAGTGGTACCTATTTATCTACTTGCATTTGCATGCTTTCGAATTGCTAGTTGGCAAGAGCTGGGGCGAGTGCGGGAGCTCACTCCATCATGCAGGACTAGGGTCTCGAACCTCCGAACTTGTGACCTTCCGATCAACAAGCCTGGCGTCTTAACCACTGAGCCATCATGCCCCCTTTAAGAGTGTTAGAAAGGTTTTTTTTAAAAGACAGATTGGGATTTTTATTGAGATGCTGGATGAAGATTGGATAATGGAGTTGGAGAAATCTAAGGGAGAGAGTGATCTGCAAGCTATAAATAAAATTGATCTCCTGGTGAAATGCCATGAAAAGAACCTGGAATCTTTGAGGGGGGGCAGTTGGGCTGCTTGATTTTTTAAAGGGGAAAGCTCTGTGCACATTGTGGAGATATGTAACTGCTTTGGTTTATTTTGAAGTGAGATAAGGGTTGAAGAATGTTCATCTGGTTTGCTGTAAGGATTTGATCGATGCTATTTGCCTTTAAAGATTTGGATTTACTGTTTTGAATTGGCTTTGTTTTTTCTGGCTTTATTAAGATTAAAATTATTAAAACTTGTATTAGGGTTAAAGAATGTTTATCTGGTTTGCTTTAAGGATTTGATTGATGTTATTCCCATTTAAAGATATGGAATTACTGTTTTGAATTGTCTTTGTTTTTTGGGTTTATTAAGATTGGGAGTATTAAAATTGTTGTACTATTAAGTATAATAGCAGACAACTTACGTGCTTTTTAATTTGATTCTTATTATAGTAGACAGAAATGTATAGAATAGTGGTAGGAAGGGAATAATTAAATAAATGTTATCTTTTGGAGGGGAGAAAGATGTTTAGGAGGTTTATATGATTTTTTTCCCCTTTATTTTAATATAAGGGGGAGGAGTAACTATATTTAGTGATTTTTATTACATGATAAAGTAGAATGACTTATAGAAATAATGTGGTGTTTTGGTTTAATATAGAGTAAGAGATTAATTATGGAAATTTTGTATATCCTTGCCGTTAAAAGTCAGAAGCCACATCTTTTGTAAAAAAAATTTAAAAATTCTCTTGTGTTTCTGCACTTTTTTAGTTTTTTTTCTTTCTTTGATTTTTTTTTTGTTTTTTTGTAGTTTTTATTCTTTTCTTGAAATCTAATAAAATTTACTAAATAAAAGGATATTGGAATGAACTTCATCTATGATCCTGTGCCTTTTTACCTGAGAGAAGGTCCTACTGAACTTGACAGGATTTATTCCTGAATTGCCATGTAGGAGTTTGCACCACAAGCTGGCATTGCAGAGGAATGTTTACTTGAATTTGAGTGAGTCTTAACATATAAATTAAGTCCTAGGAAACCCACACAATTGGGAATTAGTACAGCAATATTAACAACAACAATAATGCTCATAAGAACACATAGTGCTAGCTTAATCTTATTCTATGGAGACTTTTTTAATTAGAGCTCCTAGATCACACATTTTTAAATCTGCTTCTCCCGGTGTGTTTTGTTGTGCAGCTTTATTACTATGCTGGAATTCTTGCTATTGGTGGTTAGCACAATTATTTAGTTTCATTTCCTTCCTTCCTTCCTTCCTTCCTTCCTTCCTTCCTTCCTTCCTTCCTTCCTTCCTTCCTTCCTTCCTTCTTTCTCCATGAGAATGGGAAAGTTGTTTGATAATCAGCAACTCTATCCAGGGCCACAACTAGGGGGGGCAAGTGGGGCATGTGCCCCGGGCGCCGCACTGGGGGGGGGGGTGCCAAAATGCCTCTTTCGACGGACAGCCCTGAGGGAGGCCTGCGCTCCTGTCACCGCTGCCACCACCTGCAAAGAGCCCTGCCAGGGCATTGCGTGGCTGGGCTCTTCCACTCCCCAGGGCTGGCCGCAGGCTCCAGGGTGGCTGCAGGGCCATGTCCCCCCCAGTGCCACTCTGGACTGTCCCACTTGGAACCATGGCGGTGGACAGCCCGGATGGGCATATGGGAGCACAGCGGGTCCTTCCCCCAGAGCTGGGGGCATGCGAGAGATCACAGCCAGGAGCAGGCACTTGTTCCAGGGGAGCCCTGTGCTGCTTCGTGGAGGGGGGTATGCATTGGGTGTGCAGGGGGGACTTGACCCTGCAGGGGTGTGTGTGCGGAATCCATGTTTGCCCCAGGTGACACAGATCCTAGTTGCGGGCCTGGCTCTATCTGCCCAACAGGGAAGAACTTTCTTAGGGCTTTGCAATTCCAGTGTTATTTGGGAGGTGTTGAAGCAAGGTGTCAGAAGTTTTTGGCTGTTCAAAGGGGGTGGGGCTGTTTTAAAATAGAACCCCCCTCCCTCCCCAAAAAATCAGCAGTATTTAAATGGATTGTTTGTTTTGGTTATGTGAACTTTTCTTCTTCCAACCAGACCAATCCTCTTTTAGAAACCCATTCTTTGTCTCCATTTTTTTTTAATGCTATTGCTATTCTTTCTTCTAGTACAGGGCTTTCCAAACTATGTGTCGCGACACAAAAGTGTGTCACCACACACAGTCTGATGTGTCGCCACACAACCCGGAAGTGCTGATCATCATCAGCACTTCTGGGTTTTCCTGCGGCGACACACCAACTGCAGCGTGCAAAACTCGAAAGTGGCAGCAGCGCTTCCGGGTTTTTGCACGCTGCCGCAAGGACGGCACTTCCGGGTTTTCCCACGGCGACACACCAACGCCGGTTGGTGTGTCGCTGCGGGAAAAACTTTGGAAAGCCCTGTTCTAGTATCAAGCAGTAATTGATATTGGTACAACTTAATTGATTGATTCATTGATTGATTGATATGCATTAATTAATAATCCTTTCAACAGTACTGAGTGTACTGATCTAATTAGTTTCCATGCTATTGTATGTTATCACAGGAATACTGTATAAGAAGAGTTTTGCTCGATCAGGTCATGAGGCCAACATTCTGTGGTCAGCTGGATGCATTTGGGAAACTTACAAATTTGGTAATTGCCCCTTTCCACTGTTTCTTCCCAACAATCAATATTTAAAGCATGCTGCCTATGATTTAGAAGGTAGTAAACAGTCATAACAACTAACATCCATTGATAATCTGATTCCCCGTGAACTTTTCCATCAGCCCCATTTTAAAATTAACCCAGCTGGCTCCCAGTACCATAACTCCTGGCAGCAAATTCCACAGTCTGATTATGCACTATGTGAGAAAGTATTTCATTCTGTATGTCCTGAGTAATCAAACCTTTTATTTATTTATTTATAATTCGATTTGTATTCACCGCTCCATCTCCCCACAGGGGGACTCTGGGTGGTTTACAAAAATCACTTTTTGTAAAAACACACTTTTCCTGGTGTGTTTTGTTGTGCAGCTTTATTACTGTGCTGGAATTGGTGATATTGGTGGTAACCAAACTTTCATTTGGTTTCAGTGGATGACCTCAAGTTCTAATACTGTTCGAGTAGGCAAAAGCCTTCTCTCTCTCCATGTTGTCTATGACATGCATGATTTTATATGCTACTACACTGTCTCCTTCAAGTGTGTGTGTGTGTGTGTGTGTGTGTGTGTGTATTATCTTTGATTCTGTGTTGGTTCCTATGTTCTTCTTTTTGTGTGTGTACTGTCCATGAAATTTTGAGAAAAATACACATATATGCAATGAGCAGCAAACAAAACTTTATTTCTATACACTTTAAAATATTTTTAATTGTTTCATCCACCAGTACATTGTGGATGAAATGGAAGTGTGGTAAAAATCATATTATCCCAAATAATATTTGGAACTGGAGATATTGCATTTAGTTACACCATCAGTGACCAGCCTCATAACTCATTTATCCAAACTTCCTAACTGCTATATTTATCCTTCCAAATAGAATACCTAACTCAAGGCACTTCTGTGGTGCATGTCATATTCATTCAAATTAGCCACAAAACCATGAATGTAAGACCTAACAACAACAATCTACATACTTTAAAGAGTAGTTGTGGTTTTTTTTTGTCTTTCACATGATAGAATTACTCTCCTCCAAAAGGCTTTGATAACAGAAAATTCTGGAAAATGAAATGGAAAAATTAGTAATTTCCTTATGTTGGATTTCTTTGTTATAGGCATTGGAAAGATACTTGTAGTTAGAAAGAATGGAGTAAGTCTCATTGTGAGCAGAGGCAAGGGATGGCAATTACTTAAGGAGTTCACTTGGCATTGGGGAGGCACTAAGAACAACTTCATCAAGTCCCCAAATATTGGGAAATTGGTTAGAGCAAAGATTGTGATTATGGTTATTATGTTGCCTTTAAAAGGCAAAGTCTGGTATTTTGCACCCAGCATTCCAGTGAAGATTTCTAAATATTAAGCTAATAACAAATGATGGAAAGGGATTCTATTTCTGAGCCTCTCAAAGATAGGATGAAAGAAAGTAGGTGATCTTTTTACTGCCTTTCTTCTCTAGTTAGCTGAATATTTTTATTTATTTCTTGTCTTTGCTTATCCTTTTTACTTTATAAACCCTAGTGGGGGAAAATACTAGTGGAAAAAATACTGCCCCTGTGCTCCATTAAATTGGAAGTTAAAGGACTCGGGAGGCAAATTAGCAATAACACATTAAAAGAGAAATGATGATAACTTCTAGTTAAGGCTGCAAAATTGCTCCTTTGGCTCAGTTAGTAAGAGGCTGTGTGGAGGAGTTCATGAGTTTGTAAAAGATTTCTGTTTAAAACACATGTAAGCAGCAGTCTCAATAAATGCAGAAAACAATGTACCTGTAAATAAGAAATAAACTCTAAGGTCATAGTTAATGTCTTAGTGGTATGGTTACTGCACATGCTTACATGCTTGTGGTACATCCAATCACAGAAGCATCTCATCATAAGGAAAATATGTGGGTGGTTTTATATATGGTAAAGATCCCAACATTTATTGCACATGATGCCATACACAAAATAAAATGATGGTACTATAGGGGACCATGCATCTATGTAGTAAAAAGCTATGGCATATGATCATCCAGTCAACTGCATCCACTCTCTGTGTTTTGCAAAAGTGAATGTTAACTAAAATGACATGGGATCAACTGTGTCAGTCCAGAGATCAGGGAATGTAACTGCAAATTTATTTCAGACCACAAAGTCAGTAATATACTAAACTGATGAACTATAACATTCCCTTCACTGATCAATGTTCCCAGCAAGTACTACCAAGACGTAATATAAATATAACAAATTCTGAATCTATGCCTTTTTTTCCTAGCAATTATTCAGTTTGATGAAAAGAATTTTATTTAATTTTTTTCCCCAAGGAGAAGCAGATTTTCAGAGAAATTCACATCGTGTTGTATAGTATCCTGTCACTAATTTACTTGTAAGGCAGTGAAAGGGTTGTGCATTCATGTCCCGTACAATCATCTCTCCAGAAGACTTCAGCCTCTCTGGCTTTCCACATTTCCATTAAATCCTAAGGGAAAACATAATGAAGGAAGTATTTACTTTTCTTGATGCTCCTGTGGCATCTAGTAGCAGGAGACCTGTCACAATAAATTGTTGGAGAATTTCTCTGCCAACAAATTTGGTGGAGAATTTTGAAAAGTCATTTGGGCTCAGATCTAAGGTGGTGACCCCTGTGGATCTCTCCTAGTCACTCCTAATTTATGAATAATTTGATTAATGTATAAGAGAAATTCAGCAACTGTTTGAAATACCAATTCCCTCAATGCCACCTAAATTATGCACAGGTCAGCAGGGGAAGCACTGCTCGTGGCCTTACTTATGGCTTTTGCCCACAGTATCACTAGGAGGAGGTCTGATTTTGTGGTTGTGCTCCAATTATCTCAGCTACATATATTCTCTTCTCCAATAGAAGAGAATATTTGTAGCTCAGGGTTTAACTGTGGAGTTGTTGGTGCTCTCTGAGCTTGGTGGTTTGCTTGCAGATGCTTCATTAACTAACTAGGCTTGGTGACTTTGGGCCAGTCACTCTCTCTCAGCCCAACTCACCTCACAGGGTTGTTGTTGTGAGGAAAATAGGAGGAGGAAGGAGTATTTGGTATGTTCGCCACCTTGAGTTATTTATAAAAATAATAAAAATGCTATTTAAATGGACCATTTCGCAATCTCAACAACAGCAAGGTAATCTTAACGATCCTCCTTTGGATGATAAAGGGACTTAGAAATAAACATCTCAGAATAACCATGACCTAGCCCCAGGTGCAAGGTCACACAGCCACCCTAGAAACATATTTAAGGATTCCCTTACCAACTTTGCTCAGACTGAAGAAGCTTCTTGGATAAGGAGCGAAACGTTTCCACTGAGAAAATAGAAATCCAGTTGACATGATTCAAGCTACAGACATCTACAAGTCTCATTTTGAGCTTGTGTTGCAAACACCTGGTAAACTAATTGCTATCCTTATACAGCTGCTGTAAGATGCAACTTGCATATTTTTCAAACTTATGCTTCCCAAGCATTTTATTTGACTGGCAAGTCATGCTCAATGCAGAGGAGATAGAACAATCCGAGATGCATGACTTCAGCAGTGTCAATATGCAAATCATTCTCCTACAGCAAGATGGCTGCTGCCACTGCCAACAATACCCATTCTAATTAAAAAATTGATCTCATTATGGAAGATATTTCTTCCCCTCTTATACAGTATTTATTTGAAGGGAGGTCCCGAGTTTCTGAAAGCTGAGCAAAATGGTGACACTCTTCTCATGTAACATTTTTTAAAGATTTGCTTTGAAATCCATCAAACACAGGATGCTGTTTTATTTCAAGCTGTAAAAAGGCAGAAAATTTCCCTTTCAAACAAAAGCAGGTGATCTGAGGGGAGGGAGAATGTACACTGAAAGAAAGTGGGGAGAGGGGAAAAAAGGGAAATCCATCCAGCTATGCAGAATAAATTCCCTATTCATTATGTGAAGAGCTGGCTAGAATTTTTAAGTCAACAGCTCAGTATACAATATACATGGCGTAGTCTAGATAGAATTTTAAAGAAAACAACTTTACGTACAAGAGATGCAACAGACTTCAACCACCTTTTGATTTAACATGATAGATTTATGTGAACAACTTTTAATGTTTACATAAATGTTTTATGTAATAAATGTTTTATAATGTTTTAACACTAATAATATAATGACATGTGAGCTAGATAATCTGGATTATCGGTGAATAATTCGCAGGCCTCAAGTGGCCCTTTAAAATCATGATAGTTCACTTTTATCCATTAATTTAAAGCTGGCAATTCATCAGATTTTATGAGTTGGTCTTTGGTTAATTCTCTTTTTTATTAACTAAATCCAAAAAGAAAAAAGAAAACACAAAATTATAAAAGAAGAAAAAAAGAAAGAAAAGAAAAGAAAAGAAAAGAAAAGAAAAGAAAAGAAAAGAAGCAAAAACATACATGGCAAAAGGTCACTGACATGTATACAGTTATGCACAGACATGCATAAGGTCACAGACATGAAGTTGTACAATAATCATTAGTTAATTCTTGAAGACCGCTTGCAAAACTGCATCCTGATACCTTCTTTTAGAAATTGTCAAATTATAGCATCTCTCATTTTGGAAACTGGTACAAGCAGGGCTGAATTCTGATTTAATCACTTTTAGGCCATATTCACACGGCATGCCTGACTCAATGATATGATGAGTCTGGGGGTTACATACCTTGATGCCCAGGTATCACACGATTCCCAAGGTCTATGTTAAAATGAAGGGGAACCATTTTCTATATTCTCTCAGTCATTGCAAGATGGCAGGGAACCTATCACTTCTTGCCATAAATAAAAAGGCTATCTTAGCCCAAATGGGGTCAGAGCCACCTCAGATGAAATGCGGGCCATCTACCATACCCCATTGCTTTCTGCTGCTACTTCATCTCAGCCCATGTGGCTGCAGGGGGTATAACATAATACTAACAGACAGGCAGAGTGTTTAGAGGAGCCTCATTTTGTAAAGCCACTCCCCACAATCCAGATTAAAATGTCATATGAATAGTATGTTAGAATTGGCCCAGTTTCACAGTGAATGCCTGAATGTACTTTTATTCAAAGTACACCTTTCAAAAAATATGAGCTAAAATCTGAAATTTTCTAATGTAATTTAGAATGATGAAATTTTCAATTTTCCCTTTGGTTTAATTTTATAGCTAGGAACTGCATTGCAAAACCCAATGCAGTGTGAAACTCAAAACTACATTCTGATATTTACTTTTGACCAAGGAAAATGGCTCAGAAAATGGCTCTGTTAAAATCAAATCTTTCTATCTACCTACTTTATTTAGATCTCCAAATGTCCTCCATCTTTTCTTTGTACAAAAAAGTTTCCAAACTAAATAAGGAATTCACACAAGACTGCTTTCATGATTATGATCTTAATTATTCCAGAGCCTAAATTCCCACTTGGCTGTACACTATTTACAAAACAGGGGACTATTTCTACATATGGGCATGCATTTAGACAGCTTTACAATTGCACAAATTAGGAAGAAAAATGTCCTATACATTCTGTTCAGTTTTGATGGCTTTAAATTCTCCATTGTTGTCACTGTTAATTTAAATATTCCATTATTATAAGTTAGCTGTAGTTCTTCTTATATGATCATGTTAACAATAGGAGACATTTTCAGTGTGTCTAGATATTAATTACTAGAAAATCTACATTTGCATGAAGAAGAGGAACATCCATAGCCAATGTGTCCAACTTCATGTAATCCCCTAGAGATGCATGTTTTGAAAAATGTCACAGCATAAAATGTATTTTGTAATGCAAGTTTCATTTTGATGCTTTTTAATACTTCTAGAAAAAAAAATCAATCTGTGTGACAGTTGGACCTACACTTATTGACAAGACATATTGCTGTAACAAGAAACATTAATTAAGAAGAACAGAAGAAAAAATATGCTGGATCAGAAGAAAGGCTTCTCAAGGCCAACTAGGGCTCCAAAAGAAATCCAGCCCAGATTTTTATGGGAGTAAGATGGCAGTCTAGTATTCATCATTCTCCATCCATGGCTGAAATTTGTGTATCTCTAAATGAGTTCTGGAGATTCTTGTGAAACTCTTGCAGCCAGAAAGGACATTTTAAATAACTTCATGCAATCAGCTCTAGAGATTCCTGTAGAATTTTAGCCAAGGTAAATCAGAACCACTCCTTACATAAAAGCAATTGTTTCAAATCCTTTAGAGGCTGCTCTCCATGAATACCAATAGATTAGCAACATGTCACCGGATGAATATTTCAGCAACATGAAGACTGAGTCTTAATGAAGCCTTTGAGTAGGCTGCTTTCTAACAGAGGGCTGAAGGAAATGTTTGCATGGCATCAGAAGGCTACTCAAATGTAGCATTGTTGT
Source organism: Charina bottae (assembly GCA_023362775.1). Lineage (NCBI taxonomy): Eukaryota > Metazoa > Chordata > Lepidosauria > Squamata > Charinaidae > Charina > Charina bottae. The sequence continues at coordinate 28,647,184 of JALMGJ010000006.1, read as the reverse complement.
TCAGTCGTTTAGTCGTGTCCGACTCTTCGTGACTTCATGGACCATAGCACGCCAGGATATTAAGGATAGCATACTGTATATTAAATAGTCAAAGTGCCAGAAAGATTTCAATTTCTTATTTATATATATTTTATTCTTTATATAAAACAAATTACATATTACATATATAAACAGAAGCTGGGTGCTTTGAGACATGAAGAATTTCCCCAGCATTCCCAAGAGTGATAGGTAAAAGAGAGTACAGTTTTGGGGGTTCTGGGGGTTTTTTTTAGAGTCTTTTGCAAATATGAAGACTGGATGTGAAAAGGAGAATTCTTTATATTTTCTTGCAGCTTCATAATTTGAATAGACCTTTTAGATATAGTCCTATTCCAGTCAGGAATCTTGCTTTTGCCAAGGCCAGTAGCAACAAAATCCTGGTTAAATTTACAAACAAATCTTTTTCTATTTCCTCTATTGGGAATGTACCCCAGATCTTTGAATTTCGATCCGACGGACCACTATGGGCAATTCGGGAACAGAATGTTCTGCACAATTCTAAAATTCTCCCTCTAAACATGCTGAACCTCTTCTAGATCACACTGTTCCAATAAAAGTTTGGTAGTTTCTAGAAGTAAATTGTCTGAATTGGAAGTGGTTTACCATGTTCAAGACTTGGCAGTCCAAATGAAACAGGTCTGTTTTGGGCCAGACCATCACCTGGGACACTTTGAACCACTTCTGGTTTCAAGGACTTATTTCTGGAAACCACAGCACTGGAACAGCACGGTCCAGAGGAGGTGTGGTCTGAAAGGAGAGATAAATTGGTGCATGTCCCTAATAGCAAGTTAAGGATGCTATTTTTGTTCCTTTGCTTGTATCTCTTCTGCTTTTCTCAGTTGGAAGACTCATGCTCTTTGGCTTGGAAGCAGATTCATATATCTTGCTGCATGGTGGAACCAACCCCTGCTTCCATGGACAAAGCACACAACAGCCAACTTCTGGTTAACAGGAATCTGATTTCACCCCCACAGCAATGACCAATTAATTCTGCTGTAGGAGAACTATTGGTTTTATTGTGTGGCAATTGTGCTAAGTAGAACTGTTGCTTTGGCAGAAGGAAAAATGGCAAGAATGCATCCTAAAATTTCTCCACACTGTTCTGTTCTCTCCTGAACAATTGGTTTGTTTCTTTGTGAAGAGAAAGTATTAGAGATATGCGGCCCTTGTTGTATTTGTCTGGCATCTGTTTATTTACAGATAGAACAGCTGAGCCTGAGCAAATGAGGTGAGTGTCCAGACAGAGTTGATCTTTCCGGAAGTTTGAGTTTCACTAGCCAAGTAACTGAAAGACAGGGTCCCGCTCCTACCTAGAGGGAAAATCCAGGGTCTTGTTTCCAGTCCAGCCATGAGCAATTGCTCTTTTGCTTCAACTCAGAGGTAGAGCTATTTAATACCATTCAAGAAGGAATTACTTTTAAAAATATCAACTAACTATCGTTCCATTGGTGATATCTTCAACAGTGTCTTAGTTTCAGGAGACAAAGTATAGGTTCTTCATCATGGACAGGCAATGGTATCTCCTTAAATAATGGCAAAAGTGACAGCAGCAGACACCATGCAAATGAAAATTCTTGCTGAAGTAGCTGCCATTTTTATTTCCCACAGTGCCTCTGGGAGTGAAAGTATCTACTGTCTTAAGCCAGCACTTAGGTGCCAATCTGAATAGGACACCTTTCATTGTGGATGTGTTTTTATAGAAATTAGAATCCCTTCTCAAGGTTCCTGGTAAATAGACCAGGGGAGAAAGATTACTCAAGCAATCAGGGCAGGCCAATTTTTGTTCAGGTCTCCAAACCCAGTTTGCTAATGAAAAGCTCCAGAGGTGGCCTGCTCTTTACTTCATATAGCAAAAATTTGATTAATGTTGAAATATGCTAAGAGGCCACAGAGGAGTAGCCCTCTTCATTTTTAGCTTTCTTCCCCCAACTCTGGAATGTGCTTCCTGTGAGACATGCCTGGACCCAACTTCATTGTCTTTTGAGGGCCAGCCAAGGGCATTTTTGTTGTCTCAGGACTTTTAATGTAATAATATGTTAATGTTAAATGTATATACACTGTATTGCATGGCAACTCAGTAAATTTCATTTAGAGCATGCTATGGCACTTATGTTCCACCTGTCAGCAACTCCTTAGAACAGCTGTGTCTTTACCTGGGTTTGTCCAGCTGCTACATCCAGTCCCACCAGAAACCACATTTGACTTAAGGAAGGGCTGAAAGGGGCTTCATGCAAATCACCTTTTCAGCTTTGAAGTTAAACTGCTGCATCCTTCTAAAAGAAATTTTGAAGTTCACTAATTGCTGCTTTTATTGTTTACTGTATTGTGTATTTTAATTAAGGAGTTTTTATATTATTATGTATTTCAATTATTCGGCAAAACATTTTTGTTGTTATTTTACTAGATTGTAAACCGCCCTGGGGGAACTTCATTTTAAAGAGTGGCATGCACGTTGTTAGCATAAAATAAATTATAATAGTGACTATTTGAGGGTTGAATTTATATTGGTGGCTGTTTTTTCTTTAAATATATTAAAACAATAAGCTTGCCACCCAACGTTGTTGTTGTTGTTGTTGTTGTTTCATGTCAGAAGCTTTCACTTCTGTAGTGAAAGGATTTGCCGGTGACATCACCGTTGCCCGGGGGAGGCCCAAGGAGGCTCCTTTCATGTCCCTGTGATTTTTCCCACCAAAGTGGTACCTAATTTATCTACTCGCATTTGCATGCTTTTGAACTGCTAGGTTGACAGAAGCTGGGACTGATTTTACTAATTGCCGGGAGCTTACTCCGGCACGCGGCTCTCGCTCGGGTTTCGAACTGCCGAGTTTTCAGCCTTAATGGCTTCTGACTCAGAGTCTTAACCACTGAGCCACCGCAGTCCCCTACCACCCAATGAGACTTATTGGTACAACTGGATAGAATGTCCAGTGGAAATAGTGCTATGTCATGAATTACAACATAGTCCCATTTTCTAACCATGGGCATCCATGGACTGAGGGCAAGTGATGAAACATACATTGTGGTACTGTGCCACAAATTCTACCCTTTACAAAGTTGCAAGTAGCATAATGACACAAATACAAAGGGCAGAGCTTGTGTCATGGGGTCATAACACATGTTTTATTATTTTGGTGTCATTATTTTGATTGTGGCAGGACAGAAATGCATTTAATTAATAAGTAATTTTATTGATTGATTGATTGATTGATTGATTGATTGGATTTTATCACTGCCCATCTCATCCCAAGGGTAGCTGCCAACACCTTTATTTCTAACCATCATGTGAAATAATTTATCTGAATGAAGGAAGGAAGTGCAGCTATCCTATCTTTAAAAGTCACCCTCCATTATGTTCTTAGGAAATTACTACATCTGGTCCATGGCTCAGTGACAACATATATCTTTAATGATATGTGGGAATGACCTTGGGAGACAGCAGGAAGAGCCACAGCCAGGGGAACAGTCAGATAAAAGGCAGCTGAGCCCGCAACAGGAATGTGGGTGTGGCAAATGTCTCAGAAGGGACCCTTCTTCGTTTCTTGGGCTGTAAAGGCGATGGGGGAGAAATGTACTTTCAGACTTGCAAGATTCTGTTAATGTAACCTTACAATAAAGCATAATTATTTCATCTGAGCATGCTTCCTGTCTGGACTACCTTGCAAGGTTGACAATATCCGATGCCTCACTTTATGACTGGGGAAAGTGCACATATGTGAGTTGATTAACTTTTCAGGTTAGCATACCAACAAACACGGCTGAGGTCTATCCAACTCCTCTATACAACGCCACCAGGAGGGGATTTGAACTGACTAGGAGAATACTTCATAGCCTGATGCCTTCCAAATTAGGATGAAATGCCATCATTCTCATTATGAGTACTAATTTGGTAACTATAGATAAAGGGACCAGTACTACAAACCATCAGGTTGGTCTAGAATTAAAATTAGATTGGTCTAGTTTTGTTTTGTTTTTAAAAAGCAGTACTCAGAAGCTTTTGGCTAAGGCAGGGTTCTCCAAAGTGGTCAATATTGACCCCCAAGAATTGATGGGACTATCTGTTATTGTTGTTGTCTTCATAGTACTATTAGTTAAAGTAGTATTTATTGAATTATTTTCATATAATAAATGTTTGGGGGTTAATGAACAATCTGAAACTTCATGGAGGGGTCGATGAGCTGTAGGGTTTGGGGACCCCTGGACTAAGGGATTTGCCAAATCTGAACCTCAGACTAACAGAGACATGCAATGGTGAGAAGGAATTAGTGGCTAGACTGTTGCAAGCCCTTATAAAAACTGCAGTTTATTAAAAAAAAATAATTTGCTTATTTAATATCTGATCTTTCTATCAAGAGGGAAGCCAGGATGTTGTACAACATAAAAAACAAAAAAACATAAGGAAGTTTACCAAATAAACACAATTACAATATATGGAGACATTAAGATCATACAAAATTTTAATATCTTCCCCATATATAATAGCCATAATAAGGTTATGTTATCTAACAACTTCAGTTTAAAATCCAGTTAAGATCCAAACCAGACCCTCATTTCTTTGTTACTGGACTCAAGATGGAAATACCTGTTCTCTTTGTTGGTGTCTGAAGACCACCTTCTGGTTCTGCCTGGTTGCATTCTCCAGCAATTTTATTCAGATGGATACATTTTTTTTTGGTCTGCCTTTGAAGCTGTTTTGCCTGCATCTTCATAAATCACAGACCTAAAACATATCCAGGGGCTCCATCAAAAATATAAGAAAATCTTGTAGTTTGTGCTACTGGTGAAAGCAACTTTCCTTTCCTCCAGGTTAATATTTGGTGGATGTGTGGTGCTTTCCTTCTACTTACAGCCAAGACACGTGTGTGTGTGTGTGTGTTAGCTGCTTGGAGACAGACTGCAATCCAGTGCTGAGCAGCAAATAAGCAGTCAGGCAAAAACAAGCAGCTGCTTTCTCACCTATAAACTGAGGACTTTATCCTCTTAACTAGCCACATTCTTCTCTTCATTTCCTCTCCCTTTGCCACTTAAGTTTATGGGCCTCCTGTTTTCCCAAATAGTAAATCTGACTTCCTTTGATATTTCAGCTTGCTCTTTCCCTGGGTAACAGCAACTGCTTGAGGTGCTGTACGCATTTGGTGTCTAGTTAGGATAATGAATGGAAAAAACAGCAGGGGAGAAATCGACTGAAAGGCTCATTCAAGTAGAAAGGGAAAAGATGGTTTTTCAAAGAATTTTTGGTTTACATTATAATTATCATTATTATTATTATTATACTATCTGCCAGATATTTCTGATTGGATTTGGTACTTTTGACAATTGGATTTTTCCAAGGATCTGGGATAGTTAAAAGATATTGTCCTAATATATGTGCTGTTCCAAGTAATGCAACTTTTTGAACTTGATGAGTTGAGATTCAATCCATTCCTGTTGTAACCAAGTGCTTTTCCAAATCTTTTGGCAGGGTACCAAGCACATCAACTACTATTGGCACCATCACATTAACTCAATCTCTATTTGAATATATCATCATCATCATCATCATCATCATCATCATCATCATCATCCCTTCATATAACATAAAAGTCCTGTGTTCTGAAGGAAGATTGTGTTCAAATCCCACCTCTCTCATGAATTTGGGCCAATAACTATTCTACAAATTGATTAAAAAATAAAGAAATAAATAAAATGCACTAGAAAACATTTTAAAATAATAATGTCAGGGATAACTGGTGGCATGGTGATGTTATCAGAGCAGGTGAACTTGAAATATTCCCCTCCTCCCCTTTTTTTAAAAGATTTTTCAGCAATCAAGGTTTTTATTAATGCAAAATAGCTTTGCTATTTTCCATTAACTTAAATTCAAAGCCTTAAATTGTTTTTCAGAAGAATCATAGAATCCTAAAATATAAGTATTGGAAGGTACCTTAGATATCATCTAGTCCAAACACTTGCCCAGGAAGGAATCCACTACTACAGTATTCCTGACAGATGGCCATCAACAATCATATCTAATGAATACACATCAGTGGTTCTATATTAAGCTGGAAGGTAATGTTGAGTGATGTGCTGCAGGATTCCATTCTAGGCCCTGTGCTGTTCAACTGATTTATAAATGACTTGGATGAGGGTCTAGAAAATACAGTGATCAAATGGGCAGATTACATAAAGGTAGGAAGGGCAGCAAACATCTTAGAGGTCAGTATAAAGATTCAGGATGATCTTGACAAGCTGGAGCAATAGGATGAAATCAGCAGGGAAACATGAAATGTCTTACTTTTGGGTAAGAACAGTCAAAGTTGTGATATGAGATCAAAGGCATCATCCGGAGTACATGCAAAAAGATTCTGGATATCTTGGTGCATCACAAACTGAAAGAAGAAAGCAGATGCAATCCTATGTTGTATCAAGAGAAGTACAGTGTCACAATTAAGAGAAGTTCTTGTTCCTGTCTATTTTATGTTGGCCAGTCCACACCTAGAATATTGCATCCAATTCTTGGAAATCTCATTTTAGAAGGACACTGACAAAAATGGAACATACTGTATTCAGAAGAGAACTAAAATGATAAGAAGCTTGGAAGGAAAAACCAATGAAGAATGGTTGGAGGTGTCAGCTATGTTTAGTCTGGAGACATAATAGCTGTTGTCAGCTACCTGAACAGTTGTCATGTAGAAGATAGGGCAGAATAGTTTAGAATTTTTTCAGAAAACAGGACAAGAAAGAATGGGTTGAAATTACAAGGAAGTAGATTTAAGTCCTACAGACATTCAACAATAGAACAGACTGCCTTGGGAGGTGATGGAACTCAGTGGGAATACTTGTCTGAGTAGACATGCTTAATCTATTAGAATAAATTGATAACTATAATAGAATTAATCAATTTAATTTATTAGAATAAAACAAACCTCTTCAGCCAGGGATGAGCCAACTGTGGTATATAGGCTGCATGAACACCCCTAAAAATCATTTATGTCCCTCTAGAATGGGTGGAGCTGAAATATTCAGAGTTGTTTGTTTGTTTGTGGAGCTGGGTGTTGAGGTGTGATAACATTCACCATGCCCCTTACAGCTCCCAGAAAAAATAGAAACTAAAAGCTGAGAAAGCTTGCCTGTCCTTGTCTTAAATAAATAAACACCCGAAAGCAATCAAATATTACATATCCAATTTGTCTGTGATCGAATGTCAACAATTTACCATTAATATCCAAAGTGTAGACTATTTTTTCTTTCCAGGTTCAGATTACTCTATAGAATTGTCATTCAGCAGGCTGTGGGAGTAGGGAAGAGATGCACAAATTAAAAGTATTTTAGAAGTACAAGCTACCTTTGTTCCTAGCATATTCATAACTTAGTCTCATCTGGATTTTACATTGATACCCCAAAAAGAATTACTTACAAAACCATTTTGTTTTACATGCAAGAGCTTAAAGATGAAAAATGTTCATCTCTTAACTGCTTGTTAATTCACGGGAATTTGCTAGGTGGCAGAAATAAGCCCAGACACACATACACATGCAATCTTTTATACAACAACTTTCGTTAATGTCAAAGGGACAGCGTACACGCATCCAAGGGCTTAATTTAGTCCATGGTCCATATCATATAATTACATGGCACATTACTCTTGACTTCTAAGCAATGGTGCAAATTGTAGATAAATTATTAATAATAATACTTAGATCTTATCTTCTAAGCATATTGCTTATATTAATTAATCCATGCTTCTTCTCAGAATAACTGCATTATTCTCTTTCTCACAGCCCAAAGAGGAAAATAGAAGGCTACCTAAGAGGTTTTTATTGCTTGTATAAATCAGGAGTGATACTCCCTAATACTTTTGTTTTCCTCCCATGCTTCGCAGCCACCCACCATACAAAAAGTCCTCTTTTGATTTCCTCCCAGTTGGATCAGCCTGTATTAGTTCAGAGGATACATCAGTGCAATGTAGTTCTTTAGATCAGGTGGTCTAAAACGGGATGGACTTTCTCAGGGTCAAAGACCACAATTTGTCTCACTGGTCAGCTGGAAGGGCACAGCTGATATCATAAGAAAGGTTGGTACAAATGATTGAATCATGGGGTTGAAAGACCTTGGTGGTCATCTAGTCCAGCACCCTGCCCCATGCAGGAATCCTAATACCACCCCATATAAATCCAATCTTTTCTTGAAAACCTCCAGTGATGGAGGACCCATGACTTTAGGAGGCAAGCTGTTCCGCTGCTTAATAGTGCTCACAGTCAGGAAATTCCTCCTCATTTTTCAAGTTTAGATTTCTTTCTGAAAAGCTTCCAACCATTGGTTCTTCTTGTCTTACCCTTGGGTGCTGTGGAAAATAAATCCACACCCTCTGTCCTGTTATTCTCAATCTTAAAACCCATTTTATTCATCAATTCTATTTGCTCTTATATTTCCATGTTTTTTGTTAACATCTTCGTCTTATGTTTGTTGATCTTAAAACCTGCTAATGTACTAAACACTTTTAGTTTTCCCATTAATGTTTCAATTCCCTTTAAAGGATCTTCCAAAACCAACACCAAGTCATCTGCAAAAGCCCTTAACTAATAAGTTTATTTTTTTTAATCTTTACCCCCACAATCCTCTCATCTTGTCTTATTCTATTATCTCTATTCAAGAACTAAAATAATCAAGAGCGGAGACAACAGGCATCCCTCTCATTCCTTTTTATATCTCACAAGGCTTTGTTAGATCTCCATTAACAATTATTTGTGCTTTCTGTGAAGTATAAATCAATCTTAACCATTTAATAAAGTTCTCTCCAAAGTTCATATCTTCCAAAATTTTGAACAAGAAATCCCAGTTCAAATTGTCAAAGGCCTACTCCACATCTAAGAAAATAAATGCGGCTTGTTTTTCATTACGTTGCTCTAAATATTCCAAAATGTCCAACACATTTCTAACACTGTCCTTTAACTGTCTTTTAGGTAAAAACCCACATTGATCCTCATGAATAAATTCTTGCAAAATTATTTTCAGCCTATCAGCCAAAATTGTTATAAACATCTTGCAGTCATTATTCAATAATGATATTGACCTATAGTTTCTTGTGAAAGTCAAATCTTGTCCCTCTTTAGGTATTAATGCTATGCTGGCCTCTTTCCAACTCTCTGGCATCTTTCCTCCCTATAAAATAGAATTCATCATATTTTGTAAAGGTTGTAAAAGTTCATCCTCAAAACATTTATAATAAGAACCTTGTAATCCATCTGGTCCAGGAAACTTTCCTGGTTTAATCTTTTTTTATACCTTCACAAACTTCCCTTATTGTTATAGGTCCATTCATAATGTGCTTCTGTTCCTCTGTAATCCTTCATAAATTTTGTTTCTTTAGGTATCCACCTGTTTTCTCCAGAGAAATGTCATGTCCTTTATACAAGTTGGAATAATATTGATGAAGTGCTTTTTGCATAGCCACCCTATCCGTTAATACAGTATCTCCCTCTTGTAATTTCAATATCATTTTCTTTTCTTTTTGTAATTTATATGCCAACCATTTCCCTGGTTTGTTTGCAAGCTCAACGTTTTTTTGCTGTACATAGTTCATTTTTATTTCCATTTCTCTTACTCTTAACATAGATAACTATCATTGTAAAATCTTAAATTTTTGAGAAATACTTATCTTCTCTGGAAATTTCTTTAATTCTTCTTCTTCTTCTCTTTTTATCTCATCCAAAATAGCTTGTGTTTTTTCTTGCCGCTTCTCTTTGAATTCACTGTTGTGTTATATGAAATAACCTCTGATAAAAGCATTACTTGGGTTCCAAACCATTCTTAAATCAGTACCTTTATCTAAATTATTTTCAAATAATTCTTTTAATTTCTTTTTGCAATCCTCTACTATTGCTTCCTCCAGCAAAGGAGATCGTTACCTTGTCGTGGTGCTGGAGCTTGAGCACCTCAATGAAACCATGAGCTAAACCGTGAAGGGACACCCAAGACGGGAAGGTCGTGGCAGAGAGGTCAGACTAAATACGATCCCTGGGGAAGGTAATGGCAACCCACCCAAGTATTCTTGCCATGAAAACTAAATGGATCAGTACAACCAGAGATATGTCGGTATACCATCGGAAGATGGGAATCCCAGGTCGGAAGATGGTCAAAATGCTACTGGGGAGGAACAGAGGATACGTTCAACTAGCCCCAGATGTGATGACGCAGCTAGCTCAAAGCCGAAAGGACGGCTAGCGGCCGACGGTGCTGGTGGTGAACGACGAATCCGATGTTCTAAAGATCAACACACCATAGGAACCTGGAATGTAAGATCTATGAGCCAGGGCAAATTGGATGTGGTTATTGGTGAGATGTCAAGATTAAATATAGACATTTTAGGTGTCAGTGAACTGAAATGGACTGGGATGGGCCACTTCACATCAGATGACCACCAGATCTACTACTGTGGACAAGAGGACCACAGAAGAAATGGAGTAGCCTTCATAATTAATAATAAAGTGGCTAAAGCAGTGCTTGGATACAATCCAAAAAATGATAGAATGATCTCAATTCGAATTCAGGGTAAGCCATTTAACATCACAGTGATCCAAATATACGCCCCAACCACACATGCTGAAGAAGCAGAAGTAGATCAGTTCTATGAGGATCTGCAGCACCTACTAGATAATACACCAAAAAGAGATGTTATTTTCATTACAGGAGACTGGAATGCTAAGGTGGGTAGTCAGACGACACCTGGAATTACAGGCAAGCATGGTCTGGGAGAAAAAAATGAAGCAGGACATAGGCTGATAGAATTTTACCAAGACAACTCACTGTGCATAACAAACACTCTCTTCCAACAACCTAAAAGACGACTTTATACATGGACTTCACCAGATGGTCGACACCGAAATCAGATTGACTACATCCTTTGCAGCCAAAGGTGGCGGACCTCTATACAGTCGGTAAAAACAAGACCTGGAGCTGACTGTAGTTCAGATCACGAACTTCTTATTGCAAAATTTAGAATCAGACTAAAGAGAATAGGGAAGACCCACAGATCAGTTAGATATGAGCTCACTAATATTCCTAAGGAATATGCAGTGGAGGTGAAGAATAGATTTAAGGGACTAGATTTAGTAGATAGGGTCCCAGAAGAACTATGGACAGAAGTTCGCAACATTGTTCAGGAGGCGGCAACAAAAAACGTCCCAAAGAAAAAGAAAACCAAGAAGGCAAGATGGCTGTCTGCTGAAACACTGGAAGTAGCCCAAGAAAGAAGGAAAGCAAAAGGCAATAGTGATAGGGGGAGATATGCCCAATTAAATGCAAAATTCCAGAGGTTAGCCAGAAGAGATAAGGAATTATTTTTAAACAAGCAATGTGCGGAAGTGGAAGAAGACAATAGGATAGGAAGGACAAGAGACCTCTTCCAGAAAATTAGAAACATCGGAGGTAAATTCCAGGCAAAAATGGGTATGATCAAAAACAAAGATGGTAAGGACCTAACAGAAGCAGAAGAGATCAAGAAAAGGTGGCAAGAATATACGGAAGATCTGTATAGGAAGGATAATAATATTGGAGATAGCTTTGACGGTGTGGTCAGTGAGTTAGAGCCAGACATCCTGAAGAGTGAGGTTGAATGGGCCTTAAGAAGCATTGCTAATAACAAGGCAGCAGGAGACGACGGTATCCCAGCAGAACTGTTTAAAATCTTGCAAGATGATGCTGTCAAGGTGATGCATGCCATATGCCAGCAAATTTGGAAAACACAAGAATGGCCATCAGATTGGAAAAAATCAACTTATATCCCCATACCAAAAAAGGGAAGCACTAAAGAATGTTCAAACTATCGAACAGTGGCACTTATTTCACATGCCAGTAAGGTAATGCTCAAGATCTTGCAAGGTAGACTCCAGCAATTCATGGAGCAAGAATTGCCAGATGTACAAGCTGGGTTTAGAAAAGGCAGAGGAACTAGAGACCAAATTGCCAATATCCGCTGGATAATGGAGAAAGCCAGGGAATTTCAGAAAAACATCTATTTCTGTTTTATTGACTATTCTAAAGCCTTTGACTGTGTGGATCATAACAAATTGTGGCAAGTTCTTGTTGGTATGGGGATACCAAGTCATCTTGTCTGCCTCCTGAGGAATCTGTATAACGACCAAGTAGCAACGGTAAGAACAGAGCACGGAACAACGGACTGGTTTAAGATTGGGAAAGGAGTACGGCAGGGCTGTATACTCTCACCCTACCTATTCAACCTGTACGCAGAACACATCATGCGACATGCTGGGCTTGAGGAATCCAAGGCTGGAGTTAAAATCGCTGGAAGAAACATTAACAATCTCAGATATGCAGATGATACCACTTTGATGGCTGAAAGCGAGGAGGAATTGAGGAGCCTTATGACGAAGGTGAAAGAAGAAAGTGCAAAAGCTGGGTTGCAGTTAAACCTCAAAAAAACCAAGATTATGGCAACGAGCTTGATTGATGACTGGCAAATAGAGGGAGAAAAAGTGGAGGCAGTGACAGACTTTGTATTTCTAGGCGCAAAGATTACTGCAGACGCTGACTGCAGCCAGGAAATCAGAAGACGTCTACTTCTTGGGAGGAGAGCAATGGCAAATCTTGATAAAATAGTTAAGAGCAGAGACATCACACTGACAACAACGGTCCGCATAGTTAAAGCAATGGTATTCCCCGTAGTAACCTATGGCTGTGAGAGCTGGACCATAAGGAAGGCTGAGCGAAGGAAGATAGATGCTTTTGAAATGTGGTGTTGGAGGAAAATTCTGAGAGTGCCTTGGACTGCAAGAAGATCAAACCAGTCCATACTCCAGGAAATAAAACCAGACTGCTCACTTGAGGGAATGATATTAAAGGCAAAACTCAAGTACTTTGGCCACATAATGAGAAGACAGGATACCTTGGAGAAGAAGCTGATGCTAGGGAAAGTGGAAGGCAAAAGGAAGAGGGGCAGACCAAGGGCAAGATGGATGGATGATATTCTGGAGGTGACAGACTCAACCATTGGGGAGCTGGGGATCGTGACGGCCGACAGAAAGCTCTGGCGTGGACTGGTCCATGAAGTCACGAAGAGTCGGAAACGACTGAACGAATAAACAACAACAACAAACTATTGCTTCTTTCTGTAGCAACATTCTCCACCTAAAAGAACTAGATTTCCCTTTATAAACCAAACTCACAGGATTATGATCCCAAAAAGCCTTTGGTATTACCTCTACTTTATGAAACTTAGCAAACAAATTCTTTGAAATCCAAATCATATCTATTCTTGAAAAGGATCTATGTCTTTCAGAAAAGTATGTATACTCTCTTGCCATTTTTCTATCTCCATATATCAGCAAGCCCTAAATTGTCCATCCAATCAAAGAAAACTTTTGGTAATTTGCCTTGAGTAATTTTAATATTTTTCTCAGAAGTTCTCTCCAGTTGTGGGGAGATCATCCCATTCCAATCCCCTATCAAACACAAATGTTCATAAGAAAAACCCATTAGTCTCTCCATAAGACCTTTATTGTCTTATCCTTATCCAGTACCTTATCCTCATTTGGGGCTTAAATTCCCAATATCAGAGCCTTAGTACCATACAAATTGACTTCCACCCCAACAAATCTACCATGCTCATCAGTCAATATAAATCCTTGTTTTATTGAGGGTTTATATACAAAACAAGTCCATTTTTTTCTTTCTTTTTTGTTCCTGCTGAAATAAATTCTTCATCCAAAATTTTATACATCAAATATTGTATGTCCTTTTTTCTAATAGGTGTCTCTTGTAAGCAAATTATGTCTTGTTTTAATTTTTTCAAATAATGATTTTTTTCTCTTTTGAGGAGCATTTGCTCTATTTATTTTCCAAATAAGCATTTGTAATCCATAATCAAGCCAAAAATTTAGAAAAGCCAATACCTGTAGCGCATAATTCAGTATCATCCCTTTCAGTATTTTTATTAATTAATTTAATTAATTAATTTTTATCCCGCCTTTATTATTTTTATAAATAACTCAAGGCAGCAAACATACCTAATACTCCTTCCTCCTCCTATTTTCCCCACAACAACCACCCTGTGAGGTGAGTTGGGCTGAGAGAGAGTGACTGGCCCAAGGTCACCCAGCCGGCTTTCATGCCTAAGGCGGAACTAGAACTCTCAGGCTCCTGGTTTCTAGCCCAGCACCTTAACCACTAGACCAAACTGCATTCAAATGATCAAATGATTTAGCCAATTTAGCATCAAGTGATTCAGATAACTTATTGCCCAGTTGCTCAAACAATTTATGAAGCAAATCTGGTATAATTCCTCTCTCTGCAGGTTGCTCCAGTGATCCTATTCTCCCCTCTGCTGTTTTGCCACTTTTCTGGTTGTTGCCATTGTAATATTGTAATCCAAAAGTGAAAGTGTCTCAGTTGCAAGGGAAGGAGTAAAAGGCAAGCTTCCCCCCACTTTTTTTTTTTTAGTCTTCCTGTGACCTTACTACTTTCATCTCAAATGGCACTCTGTAGTTACAGTCAGCATCACAGTCTGGCTCATATTAAAGGTAAAGGTTTTCCCCTGCACAGTCATGTCCGACTCTAGGGGGCGGTGCTCATCTCCATTTCTTAGTCGAAGAGCCAGAGCTGTCCGAAGACGCTTCCGCGGACATGTGGCTGGCATGACACACGTGGAACGCTGTTACCATCCCACCAAAGTGGTACCTATTAATCTACTTGCATTTGCATGCTTTCAAATTGCTAGGTTGGCAAGAGCTGGGGCGAGTGCAGGAGCTCACTCTGTCACATGGGGCTAGGGTCTCGAACCTCCAAACTTGTGACCTTCTGATCAACAAGCCTGGTGTCTTAACCATTGAGCCATCGCGCCCCTCATATTACCGTTATCTTTTGTTTTGTAAAATCCACCAATTGTCTGCACTCTGTAATAGTAAACAAAAAACATTCCCATGAAGGTCTGGTCCATTTGTTTGTTTTAATTCCAATTTCTTCAAGAGTACTTTCACCAAAAAGTAATCTTTCAAAATTATTGAAATTTTATCCATTTTAAGCTTTCTTACATCCAATCCTTGTTAAGCTTTTTGCCAAAAGTTTTTAACTCTTTGAAACCCTTTTTTTCCTTTTTAATCCAGAAAGAATGTTGACTCCCCAAGTGCATTTCTCCTATCCTGCTGCTCAGAAAATCTCTCTTTAGCTGTAAATTGATTAATCTGAAAGTGTTTAAGAAAGTGGGGCTTGTGGAAACCTTATGTCCATATAGGCTGAATTACGGCTGTAAGCTTGGTTGAAATCCCTTGACTTTCATCCACCCAATTCATGAGCGGACCACAAAGAACCTCAGTCCCTGCAGTCTCCTCATGAGGAGCAGCTGTCTGGAGTGTAAGTGGGTGATCTCATGGTCTCTCCTTTGTCTGGAAAGACAGCACCACCCAGAATTCACCATCTGGCTGCCGATCTCCACCACAATGCCATCCCCGCTCCTTCAGGGATGACTATTCTGCTATAGATCCTCAGCTAGAAGCCCCAGCTTCATTCCTTACAATAGCTGGAATGGAAGAAGAAAAGAAGGAAGCAAAAGAGGCAAGTCTATTTTTTTAAATTGCTCATATTCAACTTGAAGAGGGAAATTCTTACAACTCCTAGTATTTTGTCATGAGGTAACTAAGAGATAAGAAGGGGCGTGGTGGCTCAGCAGGTAAGACGCCAGGCTTGTTGATTGGAAGATCGCAAGTTTGGAGGTTCGAATCCCTAGCCCCGCATGACGCAGTGAGCTCCTGCACTCGCCCCAGCTCTTGCCAACCTAGCAATTCGAAAGCATGCAAATGCAAGTAGATTAATAGGTACCACTTCGGTGCGTAGGTAACAGCGTTCCGCATGCGTCATGCCGGCCACATGACCGTGGAAGCGTCTTCGGACAATGCTGGCTCTTCGGCTAACAAACGGAGATGAGCACTGGCCCCTAGAGTCGTACACGACTGCACAAATGTGCAGGGGGAACCTTTACCTTTAACTAAGAGATATATGTGAATGTCCTTTCTTTCCCTGAACAATTATCTTTCCAGCAGTCTGCATACTCCATGGCTTCTCACACTTCCATTAAATCCCTAAGGATGATTTTTAATAGGGACATCCACAGGGGGCTTCAAAAAAGTCAAGTTGGGGGCTTCAATCATGTGGTCATGGCTGCTATATTGACTTCTCTTTTTTAACCCCATGCAAATTCCCCACATTTTTTTCAGTGAGGGAGTTTTCAGATCAGAAGCAAGGGCTTCTCCAAGGCTGCAGAGATGTTATAAGTATAATAATAATAATAATAATAATAATAATAATAATAATAATGGCATTGCAGTAGTAGCCCTATATCTTACCATAATAAAGCAGACCTGAAACCCCACCAAAAGAAAACCTTAGCACTCTGAAATTGAAAAACAATTATCTTTCACAGAAGGAGGGAGGAAAATTTGGGCAATATTAGCAGAAGCATCTTCAGAATCCAAAAGTTTCATCAGAATGATGAAATGGGTGGCAAGATGTCACAACACAAGTACAAAAGGGGCAGAGCTTGCATTGCAACATTGTAATGCTTGTTTGATGGTTTGTTCATTCCCTCCACAGATGCCCATGAACATTAGCAAGACAGTCCTGGACACTCAGCAGCAGAACTTAGGAAAGAAGTTCCAGATTCAGCTCTCTGACATACAAGTTGGCTTGGAAGAGTCCTTGTCTAAGTCCTGATACAGCCACTGCTGATCAGTATCAGTAATACTAAGTTAGATCAACCAATGGTCAGATTCAGCATAAAGCAGCTTCGCACATAGGGTATGAAACATCAGCCTTACTTTCTAAATAATCTCCCTTCAGAAAGTAGTGATTGGAGGCTAACTATCACTGAAGAAGAACTGTTTTGCCCTCCATTGAAGATTGTACTGTTTCACATCCTAGTAATTTATCTTTACTCATGTCTTTCAGAGATTGAAGACCAAGCAGCAGTCCAAGATTTCAGAGACCTGATGTTATTAAGTTTGGAAGCAACTGCCTATTGCTGCTGTCCTTCACATCTATCTCCATCCCATTCCCAGCATTTCTTCTTCTTCCTTGCCATTTTGCCTCTGCTCTGCCTCAACTTTCCTGCAATCTATTTTGCCAAGAAATTATTCTGCCAATGTTACCACCCCCCACCGCCCAGAATTTCTAATTAGTTTTTCAGACCTTTTGCCAACAAAACAATACAGCTGGCCAAAGAGATATTAATAGCTCATCATCTCCTGAGTTAGTTTGCTGAGAGGTTGTACACTCCCCTGCCTCATTTTTGACAGGATAAGGGTGCACAATAGTACACATACAATAAATCATTCTGGCCAATGTCAACGGAGTTATGAAGACTTTAAGTGACTCTTGTTTATATGCAAGGTGGCAAAGCTTCAGCACGATGCAAATGAAAGCACTAGAAAGGGGAACTGGATTGATGGCTGTGTGTGTGCATGTGTGCATAATGAAGTCTGCCACAAATAGTATCTTGCATACTTGATAATAGAGTGCATTGGAGTGTATGAAGGACAGGTGTATTAGTAATCATAAGCCAATTATTTTATTATTTATTTTTGTATTGAAATACATTGTACACTGATTTTTAAAACAATTAGTGGAGGTATCACAAGGAGAAGCATACAAATTTATGAATCAATGGCATGGTCAGCAGAAGTATGCTGTTATCAAACAGGAGTGTGATAAAATTGGAGCATTTCAGATCTTTTGGGGAAAGGAATACTAAATGGTACTAGTAAAGTAAGCAAGTTAAATACCTACTACTAAAGAATCTGACTTAATGGGGAAAATATAGGATGATTATGAGGCCACCACCAAAAATGTCCTACTTATTGTTGTAACAAACCTAATAGTTTTTCCTGGTCAGCACATGAATGGAGTAGCTGATGGTCATCTTAGATTATGGGCTGGAACATACAAATGATTGTAATTTCTATGATGTTGTTGTTGTTTTTAGGCAACACATTGTATAATCATTGGCTTAAGAGAAAGGATATTTTTAGATTTCCTTTTCTATTTCTTCATGCTTCTGCTCTAGCCATACAGTTCGATAGAGGGATGGCCTTCAATCTGATACAATGTCTTATGAAGTACATTGGATTTAAGGAAGTAGAAAGGGATGACCATCTCATTCAATATCTTGCTTCCTGATATTCACCTAAACTTAATTATCCTTAGGGGGGGGTGTGATGTGAAATGTAATTCAACACATTGGGAAGTTACCAAAGTACAGCAGGTTGGTAAAAATAAGAATGAATACAAATGGCTGTTGTTCAGGATTCCAACCTTTCTGATTCATTTAATTAATTCATTTCATCAATACGGGTGAAGACATTTTCTCAGGCTTTTTCACTGGCTTTTACTTGTATTTTAGTTCATATAATTTTAGTTTTTGAATGACCGAATGACCACCTTGCAGCTGCCTAGTTTATATGGAGCTTTCATTTTATTGTATATGTTTTTATTCAAATTGTATTTTTAGTGTATTTTATTGTAAACTAGTGCTTAAGGCAACGGGCTCGAAACCAGGAGCCTGAGAGTTCTAGTCCCGCCTTAGGCATGAAAGCCGGCTGGGTGACCTTGGGCCAGTCCCTCTCCCTCAGCCCTAGGAAGGAGCCAATGGGAAACCAGGAGACAGAGAGTTCTAGTCCTGCCTTAGGCATGAAAGCCGGCTGGGTGACCTTGGGCCAATCTCTGTCTCTCAGCCCTAGGAAGGAGCCAATGGGAAACCAGGAGACAGAGAGTTCTAGTCCTGCCTTAGGCATGAAAGCCGGCTGGGTGACCTTGGGCCAGTCACTCTCTCTCAGCCCAACTCACCTCACAGGGTTGTTGTTGTGGGGAAAATAGGAGGAAGACGGAGTATTAGGTATGTTCGCCGCCTCGAGTTATTTATAAAAGTAATAAAGGCGGGATAGAAAATAAATAAAATAAAAAAATAAATAAACTGCCCAAACCATTTTGGCAATTGAGGTGTTTAAAATTGTAATAAATAAAAATAAATACAAGTTTAATTTCCTTGCCCAATAGTTTCAATTTCTAAAATTCACAAAGGAAGTCCAGTCCTCCTAGAAGATCTCCATTTCCTGGAAAGGTGTTCTTTTTTTTTTAAAGAATTTTATTAAGTTTCAAAAAAAATATAAAAGATACAGAAAAACAAAAAACTACAAAAAAGAACTAAAAAAGTTTGAAAACACAAGAGAAATTTTTTTAGATAGATTACAAAAAGAAGTGACTTCTGACATTAAACATAAAGGATATACAGCAATTTCCCATAATCAATCCCTTACTCTATATTAAACCAAAATCACATTATTTCTACAAGTCAACCCCTTAGCACATTATAAAAATCACTAAATACCATTGCTCCCTCCCTTTATATTAAAAGAAAAAAAGTATAAATCACCTAATCAACTTACCCCCCAAAATAACAATTAATTATTCCCTTCCTACTCCATTCCTCTCTACTATAATAAAGTTCAAAAATAGAAAAGCATGTAAATTGTCTACCATTATAGTTAATAACACAAAAAACATGAATACAAAAATCATGAATAAGAAAAAACCTTAATAATCATAGTCCCAGTCATTAACGAAAAGTAAAATCATCCAAAGCCAAAAAACCACCCAGATAAATATTTTTAGTCCCTTAACCCACTTCAAAATAGACTAAAGCATTTACATATCCCCATAATAGGCACAGAGCTATTTTCTTAAAGAAATCAAACAGCCCAACTGCTCCCCTCACAAACACACTCTTCTCTTCAAAAAACCTCCCGTACATAATGACCCCTTCTTTTCCATAACATTCCATCATAAAGTCAAATTCACTCATATCTTGCAGCTCAATTTCTCCATTTAAGTTCTTCAATTCAGCATTGCCAATTTCATCCAGGATTTCAACAGAAGCCTGAATCTCACTCTTGGGAGAAACATTTCCATCGTTGTTAGATTCTTCAGGTTCATCTACGTCGTCCCCAGTCAAATGGCACATTTCAGACCACATATTTTCCACAATGCTCCGAATGTCCTGCACAACAGCTTGGCAGGAACCAGAAAAAAATTGCTTAATATCTGCTTTAATATCTCGGCAAAAATTGGAGAAAGCCTGGTTAAGATCCTCCATTTCTGAAGCAGTAAGTTATGGCGCCCCCTAGATACTTAACCGGCAGAAGTAAAAGGTAATGGATAATTTCCAAACTGAGTTCAGATAAGATCACAGACAGTTCCCAAAGAAAGCAGCGGCAGGAAAGTGAAAGTTCAGAACGGCAGAGTCAACGTGTAGGAAAAATGCTAAAATCTTCAAAATTAGCACAGAAATAATAACAGGGAGATGATAACATACTCTCAACCCTTCTTAGTATTGGCTGGAAAGCAAAATCCAAAGCTTTAAAAAAAATTTTTTAATTAATCACAAAAATAACGATAAGCACCAAGAGAGATCGTTTCTCCTTAATGTAGAAAGCCTCTCTTAGGGTACAGATGCTTAAAGAAAAAATAAATTGGGTGCTTTAGAAATGGGGTGGCTGGATTTAATGTCCCTTTAAGGCTGCAGCGTGGCTAGGAAATGATGTCTTCCCAGCCTCCCGGCGAAGTCCTACCCGTCGATCGCAGACACTGTTTATGGTCTCCTGGCTGCAACTCACTGTCCAGAGGACGAATGGATCAATTCCAAGCATTTTCCTTGATCCAGAAAAATGCTCTGGGCTTCAGGAGAAACCAGCCTGAGCCCGAAAAAACTGCCACGATACCAGTTCTGCCTGCGGATCTTGCAGGCACAGCTGGTCAGTCCGCCATTTCCCACCAGAAGTCCATTTCCTGTAAAGGTGTTCTAAGTGTTTCTTTGTAGCATTTTGATCCTTGTGATACAACCCTCTTGTGTATAGAAAGAGGGTTCTGCTATATTATCCATAGTTTTTGTGTTATCTTCAGAAATGGGAAATGTGATTATATATGACTTAGTATATGTAGTCTGTGCCTCCCCGCTAAATCCTTGGAGCATCTCCAAAAGTTCCTGCCAAATTGTAATTTGTATGACCAAATGAGAAAATCAGTCAATAATATTCACTGTTTGAACGATCAGCATTTCATTTGATTTAAATTTAATTCAATCAAATTGAGTTTTTGACTTGGGCTCACCCACTTCATCCAGTCCCCTCCTACTAGTAGAAGTGTAGCTTCCAGCACACCCTCCAAGGCCAGGTATATCCTGTTGATCCTGAAAAGATTGCACACCTTCAAAAGTAGCCTTTGAAACAATCAGAACTTGAAGGGTCTGCAGAAACGGATGTGTATCATCATGTTAAAATTTTGTATAACAATTACATGCCAGCCAGGATTAAGAGTCTTTTGCAGGCATAATTATGTACAGTGGCATGATTTATGCCAATATAATTTCCCCCAGTCCCACACATCAGATAAAAGTGGTGGAAGATGGGAGGTTATTTTTTTCAAGCACAATTTTTAAATATCCTAAGGATACAAAACCTTTGGAGATAAACATTTTTTTTAAAAACACCTTGATCTGTCTCTGTGAATAATACCTTCTTTTTCATAAATTCCCCAGCTCCTTAGGCAATAAACCTGCTGGGAGAACCCTACTAGGAAGAGATCAGCTGGAAACAATGTGGATAGAGTTTGGCCATCAGCTCAAGGTATACCTGAAGTTCACCCTGACTGTCCCATCTGGCATTGCTCTCCACAGCGGAAACTGTGTCAAAGGCAACAGTCTCTTGATATCAGGAATTTCCTACAAAGATCACAGCTGAAGACAAGTAATTTCTCTTTCTCCAAGTGTGGTTATTTCAGTTTACCTGGCTGCAGGCTCATGTATTAATTTGCAGCATGAAAGCAGAAGAGCTAGAAACACATTTGTACTTTGGAGTATAGCCAAGAGACAGGAAAGAGGCACCAAGATAATGTTTTTCAGTGAGACAGAAATTAGAGTTTCTGTAATCCCATGGGGAGGAAAACACAGTAGAGGTTCATTCCATATATCTATATCTGGCGTGGGCGGGATGGGGGTGGTGCATCCATCCTTGCCTACTTGACCTCTCAGCTGCTTTTGATACCATCGATCATTGTATCCTTCTGGATTGCCTCAGAGGATTGGGGGTGGGCAGCACAGTGTTGTGCTGGTTCTCCTCCTTTCTTCGGGGTTGATTCCAGTTGGTGGTGATTGGGGGGGAGAGATCCCACCCGCAGCCCCTACCATGTGGGGTGCCGCAGGGGTCGGTGCTCTCTCCACTCCTATTCAACATCTACATGAGGCCGCTGAGTGAGCTCATCTGTCGCCATGGGGTGAGGTATGATCAGTACGCTGATGATACTCAATTATACAACTCTGCTCCTGGCGAATTAAGCAACGTTGTGGACGTCTTATCCCGGTTCCTGGACGCTGTGAGGGTCTGGATGGGGAACAACAGGCTTCAGCTGAACCCTGGCAAGATGGAATGTCTTTGGGTTTTGGGGCCCACCAGTTCTAGGACTATACCATTTTTGGTGCTGGATGGGGTTGCACTGCCCCAAACAGACCCCATATGCAATCTGGCGGTTCTCCTAGACTCATGACTCCTTTTCAAGGAGCAGGTGGCAGTCGTGCCTAGGAGGGCTTTTGCTCAACTTCATATTGTACATCAGTTGCACCCATTCCTAGATTGAAGGGCCCTACTCACAATCACTCATGCCCTGGTCACCTCCCTGTTGGACTACCATAATGTGCTCTACATGGGGCTACCCTTGAAGAGTATCTGGAAGCTTCAGCTGGAGCAGAATGCAGTGGCACAGGCAGTTATGTGTGTTCCTAGAAGAAAACATGTCATACCTCTGCTCCGCGAGCTGCATTGATTACCAGTCTGTTTCTGGGTCCAATTCAAGGTGCTGGTTTTGACCTTTAAAGCCATACATGGCATAGGATTGGGTTATTTGAGAGACCACCTCTCCCCAATTACATCTGCCCATCCCACCAGATCTAGAGAGAGGGCGTGCTGTGGGTCCTGTTGGCTAGGGAGCTTCACTTGGAGGATCCTAGGCAACAGGCCTTTTTTGCTATGGCCCCTACTTTATGGAACATTCTTCCCCCCGAAGTGAGGCTGGACTCATCCCTTTTAACTTTCTGGAAGTCCCTCAAGACCTGGTTGTGTCACAGGCCTGGGGACCCCAGGGGACTGGCGAAATATTGAGATGGCTCCATTGTAATTAACACCTGCTCTTCGCCCAATATATATGTATATTATTATTATTTTGTTTGTGCCTTTTATAATTTTAAAGTTTTTAATATAATAATATTAATATTTGTTGTATATATTGTTTTTAGCTTTGTTGTACACCACCCAGAGTCACTTTGTCTGTGAGATGGGCAGCCATATAAATATGACAAAATAATAATAATAAATGAAACAAGATGTGCAGTCTATGGAGATTCCAGTCTGCATACTAGGGACGGATATGCCCAGCAACCTCTTTTTCCTGCCATGTCTTCATGAGGTTGCCTTTATCTAATCCTCAGCTTCTGTATGAAGTAAATTCATGTTGATTTTAATTGTTTTAGCATTAAAGTAATTTTTTCCCTTCAAGCAAACAACAAGCTGTGGCATCTTTGCCATGGATGCAATCTTATATACTTCACCCGCTATTTGACAACACAACAGGTGATCCTTGGAAGTGGAACCAGGCTGGCATCTATTGGTCCCTTTAGGCCAGTGTTTCTCAACCTTGGCAACTTTAAGATGTGTGGACTTCAACTCCCAGAATTCTCCAGCCTTAATGTGCCTTATACAATGTAACTAAGGGCAGCACCATTTGCTGGTATTGGTCCTCTGCAGGATTACGGAATCACCAGCAAGGGCAAGACATTTTATGCCAATCTAGTTTTCTGTCAGCTCAAGGGCTGGTGGA
This sequence comes from Charina bottae, assembly GCA_023362775.1. Taxonomy (NCBI): domain Eukaryota; kingdom Metazoa; phylum Chordata; class Lepidosauria; order Squamata; family Charinaidae; genus Charina; species Charina bottae. The sequence continues at coordinate 28,623,244 of JALMGJ010000006.1, read as the reverse complement.
TAGTACTTTAACTTGGTCATGAGGAACAGCCCCAGGAAAATTTATGGCCTTAGTAAAATGGCAAAGTCCACATGGAAAATGTTTATGCAAAATCCATAATATTGATACTCATGAGTTTCACAAAAGTGATCCCAAATTCAGCCACCAATGCGTAAGAGGAACTGCAATAGCTCCAAGTACCCTATGCTGAGTATGGAATCAGAGATCATATTTACTTCCGAGTCATTGCTCCATTGCGCCTCAAAAAGTTTCCAAATGAAGAAAAGGAGCAGTATTTAGGGATTTTATTGCTTTAAAAAAGCCAAGAAAGGGGGCAGATTTTATAGAAATATATAGCATCATCCATATTGTGGGAAATGGAAACAGACAGAATTTTCTACCTCTATCATAATAAAAAAATAGGATCACCTATTGAAACTCAATGGAAGAAACTAGAAGACGAATGAAAGGATTTAATTCCTACACAATGCAGAGTTAAAACTATGACATTTGCTGCCATCAGGTATTGTGATGGCTGCTGATTTAAAATGAGACTAGACAAATTCATGGAGGATAATCTTGATTACTCTATACAACTTCCTGAATGGCAGGAAGCATAGTTTAAATACCAATTGTTAGAGAGCAATAGCAGAAGAAGATTATTGACCGCATGTCCTGTTGTGAGGTTTCTGAATGCATCTGGTTGGCCATTGTGAGACACAGAATACTGGACTAGAGGGGCCATTGGCCTGATCTGCCAAGACATTTCTTTTGCTGTAATCTGTTTAGGGCAAGAGCCAACATTACTGGATTTTGTTTAATGATCATTCTCTTGAAATTCTATATTTCTATTTCTTTTCAGACAGAGTAAGAGTCACCTGCCCTGTGCCAAGCACTCCCAGCTTTCCATACGCTGCCTGCCAGAATTGTTCTGCAATTGGGTGGTTAGAAAGGGTTTGATATTTCATTGCCTCCTAATCTTGTTCACACATCTCACTAACATGAAGGGATAGGAGGAAGCTGTACTGTCCTTGAAGTACACATTAGTCTTAATAATAGCCACTGTAGGACACGAGGGTACAAGAAAGAGAAACCTGTCCTCTGAAGAATTAATCTGTTTGAGATTAATCATGACTTCTCACAGGGATGTTTTCTGTGCTTTCTGAACAATGAATGCGTGAAAATGGTTTATGAAAGAAAATGTACTGTAGACTCTCCAGCATTCTTCTGTAATGGTAAACCCTCTTTGTTTCATTGCATCAGGAGAAGCCTTTGAAAGACAGGTAGAAGGCAGATGTGATTAGATCTCATTGTTTTGGTCCCTAAACTACTCACATTAGGTGTGAGGCCATATGTATTTTCCAAGTTGCATGCTGAGCTCTTCTCTATGCCTGGTCTTAATCTAACTGGTAATGGAGCTTTTAGACAGCTTGGCTGTCATTGTATTGTCCAGGGTATGAGAACATTCAAACTGAGTTTTTAACAACAAACTCCTTCCCAGCAAGCATGAAGATCAGAGATCCCATTGCACTGCAACAACCATGACAATTGATTAGTGCATTTTTGCACTTATATCTCAAATAATGTGCTGTATTACCTCTTGAGTGACTGCAGAGACAGATGGATGGAGAGTTGTCAGAAAAAAAGAAAAAAATGTTGCTATTAAATCCACTGAAAAAAAGAAAATATACAATATCAGAAAGACAAATGTATGCCTGATGTGCAGCCATGGCTTATTGATATGTATTTTTGTCAATGTCTGAATAAGCATCTTTTTTGACTGAGACATAAGGAAGAGGGCTTTCAAGACATTTGAACAAATTTCCTTGAATTGTTTAGATTTTGATTATATATTTTCTAAAATCTTTCTCCCTTTATTTTTTTCTTTCTTCATTTAAGGATGCTGATGCTGATGATGATATTTATACTGTATACCACCTCTCACTGGGCAATATACAATTTCTCATTCGATAATAAAGGAGGCTTATATCATGGGAGGGAGAATCTACCCTCAGTTTGTCCTCAAAAACAATCCTATGAAATTGGTTGGATTGAAATATTGCAACTAGCCCACATTACCAGGTGTCCTTGTGTGGCTAAATATTGACTAGAGTTTCCCTGATGTGCATGCTTTATGTATGAAATATGAAAGGAGCGCAGTGGCTCAGCAGGTTAAACCGCTGAGCCGGTAGTCTGCCGACCACAAGGTTGGCAGTTTGAAACTGCGGGGCGGGGTGAGCTCCCGCCACTAGCTCCAGCTTCTGCCCACCCAGCAGATCGAAAGCATATGCGAGTAGATAAATGGGTACCACTTCGTGGGTCAATTTGCCGGCGTCCAGCGGAGGGTCGTCCTCCTCGAACCGAAGAAGATCTGGGAACCCCGATAATGGCGGCGGAGAACGACGGATCCAAATCAACAACTTCCTGGACGTCAGCAGCCGGCGCGAAGCAAGGCATCCTGGGACATGTAGTCCGATGCCTGCAGCTGAAGAGCCGGTTCCCTTACCTCCTTCCCATCGCGCGCGTAAAACATTGTAATGATTGATTGTATAATATAGATATGAATTACATGTATGTAAGCCGCCTAGAGTCCTCCAGTAGTGAGGGGATAGGCGGGGTATAAATAAGATAAATAGATAGATGTATGAAATCAAAAGTTTGGTATGTACTGTTTCTTGGACTTTACATTCCTAGCTACTGTAAGTTTTGTTTGAATAACAAGGAGAATACTGCTTTGGTAGTATTGTATTAGGCCTATACAGGTGGTCCTCATTTAATGACCACTCGTTTAGCGACCTTTCAAACTTCTGATGGAACCAAACGAGTGGTAGTTATGACCAGTCCTTGTACTTATGGCTGTTGCAGTGTCCTGCGGTCACGTGATTGCAATTTGCAACCTTCCCTGCCAGCTTCCAACAAGCAAAGTCAATGGGGAAGTCAGTAGAAAGTCGCAAGTCACGGTCACATGAGATCCTCACTTAATGGCCCACATGGTCCTTGCTTAACGATGGCAACCGGGACTGCTGGAACTGCTGTTGCTAAGTGGTGTGGTCACATGGTTTTTCAACTTACGATCATGTTGCTTAACTATGGAGTTTCTGGTCCCAATTGGCCTTGTTAAGTGAGGACTGCCTATAATAGTGTTTATGCCTGAATGGTATCTGATGCTGGTATTTCTTTTGCTCTTCCTGTGATATTGTATTAGGTCTACAATGTTGATTGTACTTGAATGGTATTTGAGTGTATTCTTTCTCTCTTCTTGCCCCTGCTTGATACTAGAATGTGACTTGGATTGATTAGCTTTGTGTTATCTCTGCTACAAACCGCAGTCATCTGGGCATACACAACATAATATGCCAAAACCAAAAAATACCTCATTCTGGCTTATTGTGATATATAAATCAGCCAATCAGCCTCCACATATCTTTCACTGTGGGTAACATCAGGGAGTTGCAACTTTTAAAAGTCTGAATAGAGCCATTCACTGGGTGAGCAGCCAAAGGGCTTCTAGCATGGAAGACAGAACTACCATGTGGTTTTGAACATATTACTCCTCTGATTAGGGGGAAATTATATATATTTGCCATTTTCAGTTCAAATTTTTATGCCTTAGTAAGCAATTCACATGGAAGGAGACCTACCTTTTGTTGCCATCACCTAATTAGTGACCTAATTTGTATTGGACCAAAAGATCTGCTAGCAAGATTTCTATACATTATTAACAGATCGTTGAAGCAAACATATCCTCATTATAATTACCTACAATTTCTAATTAAGGGAAGGTTACTCACAACTGTAGAACATGACAAGCCAAAAAAATTATATACCTTCATTCTTTATTTTGTTCTTTATTTGTATCTTATTATATTATCTCTGGATCCTTCTGTGCTCTGTATGTATCCTTCTATTACTAGCTGATCAGAGAAGGGGAGCAAAAGGAAGAACAAGATAAGAGAGCTAAAATGTACAGCTAAATGATAAACTGGCACCATTTCTTGCTGATAAACAGAAACAAACTAAAGGAAACATCTATTCATCACGATTGCATGGCCAGTACTAACAAACAACTCTTTATTGCTTGAGAAAAGAACCAACATATCAAAACAAGAAGGAAAGGTACAAGGCCAGAACAAAATGAAAAAAATGTTGCAAAAATCAGCACAGATATCATGATCTGTGTATCGTGTAAAAGACAGAACACGGCATTGGAAAGCCAAGATTCTCCCACAAGGAGCTTGTTGGGACCTCCCAACTCCATTTAATCCATGTGGCCAGTGAAGGAGAAGGGCACTCTCCCTTTCCCCCTTCTTTTCTTGCTTCTGGTATGTATACTGTGTGTATGTGAATGGATGGGGTGGGGTGGCTGATAGAATACAATCTAGTAAAATAGTTGAAAAAGTATTGTACATGCTCCTGGTTTGTTTGGTGAGCCATTTGCTGTCTATGCTCTGACACTGCATATACGATCCCATATATTTTGTAATGAAACAACTTCTCACATTCTTCTGCAAGAAAGGAAAGAACAAAACAGCCAAGATAACCCATTTGCCTGCTTGTACATGAACTCATCACTATTCCAATCTATGTTATATGGTGGCCAAAAAGAATAATATTATGCACTAGTCTTAAGATGACTAGGTATGAGGATCAGCATGATACAGTTGTTACAGTAAATTCCTGGACTAGGGTTATGGAGACTAATATTTAAGTGTACTCTCAACCAAAAACTTCCCAGGATGAATATGGGTGAATATGGATGAATATGGGCCTGACATTCAGCCCAATGTAGTTCACAACACTGATGAATCATTTCCTGGCCTTTTGACCAAGTGGAGTGTGAGGTGGGAATGCTATGTACCTTACCATGAACTCCTGAAAAAAATGCAAGACAGCAATCTAATGAATGAATAAATTAAATATGTGTCAGGATGGAGGCTGAGTCCAATGAGTCCAATTTAGAAATAGAAGGACCAATAAAAATAGAAACAGGAAAGAACGGAATTGGCGTGAAATTTGAATTAGATTCAGAACAGCTGATTGGAGGCAGCCCAGAAGGAGACTCGCCTCCACCTATTAGTGCATGAGAACGGCAGTGGGAAAGGTGGGCAGAGCAACGTGAGGCACGATTGGCTCCCACTCACAAACGGCGCGAAAAATCAAAGAGATAAAAGGCAAGCGCAGCATGCACCCATTGCCAGAGACAACCGTTCACATTCTGTACAGTTTCCTGGAGTGAATCGCGATCCCGTCACCACGTCAGAATCCCTGCTTGGACCTCGTCTCGTTTCCACGCCAGAGCCTTGCCGTGCAGCCCTGCCAAGCCTTGCACCAAGCCCTGCCTTGTCGCCTTGCCATGCGCTGTGCCGGAATCCAGCCCCGTCGCACCACCGTGCTTCATGCCGGAACCTCGCCATGCCGCCGCGCCCTGACCCACACCAGAATCCCATCCAGCCTTCGGGTCCAGTCTCATGCTGGAGTCTTGCCTTGCCTTCGCACCCAGCCTCCAGCCGGAACCTCACCTTTCAGCCACCACGCCCAGTCTCGTGCCGGAATTGTCCTCCGCAGACGCGCCAAGCCTCGTGCCGGAATCATCCTCTGCAGCTGTGCCAAGCCTCGTGCTGGAATCTTGCCTTGCCTGTGCACCCAGCCTCAAGCCAGAACCTCGCCTTGTAGCCGCCACATCCAGTCCGGTGCTGGAATCACCCTTTGTGAGAGTTGGGCCATGAGGCGGGCCACTTACCTGTCTGCCGCCCTAACTGGAAGAGTCCGATCCGGAAGAGGAGCCAGCCCCCAGAAACAGCAGGCTTGGCGCAAACCCTGGGGAAGAAACGGAGATGCTGACTGGCAGAGGCTCAGACGGAGGGACGCCTCCACCAATCAGTGCGCGCCAAAGGAGAGCAGAGAGGCGGGCCGAACAACGCGAAGCCCGATTGGCCCCTGCTTTCCAAAGGCGCAAAAAATGAAATAAAAGACCAGCGCGACTTACCTCCATTGACGGAGACAACCGTTCTAGCAGCTATACGCCGAAGCCTCCAGACCCCGCGCTGGACCCCGCTCCCGAGCCTCGCCTAGCTACCGCCACGAACCTCGCTCCAGAGCCCTGCCTTGCCGCCGCCCCGGACGTCGCCTACAAGCCCAGCCCTGCTGCCATGCCGGATCCCGACTCCGCACCTTGCCTCGCCGCCACGCCAAGCCTCGTATCGCCATCTTACCTTGCTGCCGTGCCACGCCTCATGGCCAAACCTCCTCCAGTTGTCGCGCCTCCGTCCTTGCTCCCTGCGGAAGAAGCCAGCATCGGGGTAAGCGCTGCCGCCTTGCCCGCTCCTCACCCGACTGCCCGAACCACTGATCCTCCGTTGCCCTCCACTCCGGAGCCTACAGACGCCGGTCACCAGTGGTTGGCTTTCCTTGGGCCCTGGTCTACCCAGACGGATCCCAGCCCGGATCAGCAGCCAAGCCCTACCGACACCGGTCACCAGTGGGTGGCTTTTCTTGGGCCCCAGTCTACCCAGGCCCCCACCAGCCCAGAGCAGCACCCAAGCCCCGCCAACGCTGGTCACCAGTGGGTGGCCTTTCTCGGGCCCCGGTCTACCTCCAGCCCCGACAGTCAAGCTAACTCCACGCCCGCAGTCACTGCGCCTGTTACCTCCGGTTCACTGCCAGTGATCGCCGCTTCCTCAGCGCCTGCACCCTCTCTGGTCCTTCCTGTCGGGCCAGGAGTACCCAAGGGACTTGTTACTATCCAGCCTGAGGAAGAATAAGAGGACTGTGTAAACTGGGCGCTTTGCGTGTCCGTGTAAATAAAGCTATCTCAGTAACATTTCCGTGTCAGTCTTAGTCGGAACAGGACACCCTTCGCAGTCGCGCAGAGTCTCGTGTCAGCACCTTGTCTTGCCTTTGCTCCCGACCTCGAGCCGGAACCTCGTCCTGCAGTCGCCGCATCATGTCTCGTACCAGAGCCGCTCCTCGCTGCTTCGCCAAGTCTCGTGCCGGAGTTGCGCGCTGCCACTGCACCAAGCCTCATACTGGAGCCGTTCCTTGCCGCAGCACCAAGCCCCACATTAGAACCTTGCATAGCTGCCACGTGGTGGTTGCCCACATACGCACCAATTGGGAACGGATCACCGCTGACCACCTGAACTCTGTGACCACCTCATGTCAAGGGTTCTCTAGATTTATTTGTGTGTTTTAATTGTAAATAAAGTACTTTATCCACACCTTCTTGCTTCGGGTCTCAGTCGGAACAGGACAATATGTAAATCAAGATGATATCATCCTAAGGGATCAGGAAGATGATTTTTTGTTGTTTATTCATTCAGTCACTTCCGACTCTTCGTGACTTCATGGACCAGCCCACGCCAGAGCTTCCTGTTGGCTGTCACCATCCCCAGCTCCCCCACAGTTGAGTCCGTCACCTCCAGAATATCATCCATCAGGAAGATGATACAGATATATTTAAATTTATATCTACTGATGTTACCTAGGAAAAATTACTATACCAAAAAATATGTATATCTTACTGACTGCCAGGCCAAGAAACAAACTCCACAGAAAAACTATAAAACTAGAAACTATTTTATTTAGCTTGGCTATAGTAAGATAATCTTGAAAGTCTGATTGTGCTTCCCCTACTCCCTCTTTTATATTCCTGTGAATTATGGGGTGTCTCTCTGAGATGTTTTTGTAATCTTCCCCCATCATTTAGACTTCAGCAACATTTCCCTTTTTGTTGCTTTGGTAACAGATTTTCCCTCTCTCCATCAAGGTCATCCTCTTTATTCTCTACACTTACTATATTAAAGAACACTGAGTAGGCAGCTTTTGTACCTACTCAGACTGCTGTCCAGTTGCTAATTGTTGATTGGCAAATGCAAGATCAATGCTCTTCTTTGTGATGGTGCTTCATCTTTTATGACAGAATGGAGAAATAGAGAGTGTCTGCCATCTTGATATGTGTTCTCCCAGGCATAAAGGCTTATTTGTGCTTGATAATCTGAGTCTTGGAAAGACCTGAAGTATCACACACCAACAGAGTCTCTCATAGGGGAAGGGAAGCTGAAATGGGCTAAAGAACTGGCAGGAAGATGTTGGAGTGAGAAGGAAGAAGGAGAAAATGACTAGCAAGCAAAGAAGGGCTTAAACCATCTCAGACTGCTGAAGAAATGCAGACTCCCAGGATACTGAAGAGGAAGGAAGAAGATGGTTTTTACTTGCTGTAGATTTCCAAAGGGAGAAGATATGGAGTGATAAGATGATCAAGACTGTGATAACCATGAGAGTCTGCCAGCTAAATTTTATTAAAGCCCTTGATTAACTCTTTGGGGATTCTAGTATGCACATGTTTATATTAACAGAAACAACACTATTGCTGTCAGAGAGTTAATTTTGAAATGGTAGAGCAATTAGTCTATGAAGCAATTCACAACTTCCTTTTGAAGCAGAAGCCAAGAGAAGGAGGAATAGCTGAAACTCTACTTGTATGCTTTAGCTGCTTGCTGCTTGCATAGTTATATGAAAAAATCAGTCTCTCAGAGAACGTCTTACTGGGAAAGGGCCATATAAATGTTGGAGGTGTGGCAAAGCAAAGGGATGATGATGATGATGATGATGATGATGATGATGATGATGATGATTGATTGCACAGTCAGCCAGATGTTTAGACTGGATTTAGAATTTTTGTCCACCTATCAAATTAAAAGGGACGCGGTGGCTCAGCGGGTTAAACCGCTGAGCTGTAGACTGCCGATCGCAAGGTCGGCAGTTCGAACCCCCGTGCAACGAGGTGAGCTCTCGTTGCTAGTCCCAGCTCCTGTCGACCCAACAGTTCGAAAGCTTAGCAAGTAGATAAATTGGGTACCACCTTAAGTGGGAGAATTTGCTGGCGTCCTGTCAGGGGTCGGCCACCGAACGGAAGACCTCTTGAATGGTGGCGGCTACGACGGATCCCGAAGCAGCAACATCTACAGGACATCATCAGCTGGCTCCGACGCAAGGCATTGTGGGACATGTAGTCCAGTAGCCACGGAAGAGTCGGTTCCCTTACCCCTTCCCTTAGTGCGTGGTTTAAATGTATGAAATGTATAAAATGAAATGTATATGATGTATGTAAGCCGCCTAGAGTCCTCCGTTAGGGAGGGGATAGGCAGGGTATAAATATAAGTATAAATAAATAAATAAATCCTTCCCAAGGATCTGGGATAGGCAGATGTAGCTGTTTAATAATATTCAAGGTATAATCGCATTGCAATGTCCACTATCCAGACTTTTTTGTCTTTCTTATCAACAATTGTTAAGTCTGGGGTGTTGTGTGGCAGATGCTTGACTGTTTGAATTCTAAAGTCCCAGAACACTTTAGCTTCTTCATTTTCTATTACTTTGTCTATTTTGTGGTCCTACCAGTTCTTGCTTGCAGGCAACTGGTATTATTATTATTATTATTATTATTATTATTATTATTATTCCTGCCTTTTTTATATATAACTCAAGGTGGTCAACATACCTAATACTCCTGTCTCCTATTTTCCCCACAACAACTCTATGAGGTGGGTTGGACTGAGAGAGGGTGACTGGTGATGCTCATGAGCAAGTTTACTAAGTGTACACTGGATGGCATGACAATGCCAAGCTGGATCAAAATCATATTCATAGTGTGCTCATTAATAGTTTTTCATTAAACTGGAGAGAAGTATTGAGTGGGGTGCCACAAAGATCTGTCCTGGCTCCCCTACTTTTTAATATTTTTATTGGAATATTTATCAGATATGCAGATGGCACAAAATGGTTTGGGACAGTGAATATGCCAAATATATTTAGTGAATATGCCAGAAGAGAGAAATAAAATTCAAAACAATCTTGACAGTAATAGCAAAAATATACATTTAATTGAGATAAGTGCAAAAGTATTCATCAAGGATATGCAAATCAAATCCACAAGTATAAGATGGGGGATATCTGGCCTGGCAGGACTTTGAAAAAACATGGACTTATAGTTTACTACAAACTGAGTATGAACCATCAGTGCAAATTGCTACCGAAGAAAAAGCAAATAGAGTTTTAGGCTGTGTCAACTGTAGCATAATTTCCAAATTAATCAAATCAATCCACTTTATTCTTCTTTGGGCAGTCCTCACCTCATGTACTATGTGCACAATTTAAGGAGTATTTAGAAAAATTGGAACAGGTTCAGAGAAGGGCAGTGAGGATGATCAGGGAACTAGAAGCTAAATTCTATGATGAGAGGTTAAAGGAGATGGGTACAAAGAGAGGGTATGATAGCACTCTTCAAATGCTTACAAGGAGGTCACAAGAAGATGAAGCACTATGTCGATTAAGGTTCTCAGTCATCCAGGTGGAACAGTCTGTAGCTTGAATCATGTCAACTGGATTTCTATTTTCTCAGTGGAAACGTTTCGCTCCTTATCCAAGGAGCTTCTTCAGTCTGAGCAAAGTTGGTAAGGGAATCCTTAAATATGTTTCTAGGGTGGCTGTGTGACCTTGCACCTGGGGCTAGGTCATGGTTATTTTGAGATGTTTATTTCTAAGTCCCTTTATCATCTAAAGGAGGATCATTAAGATTACCATGCTGCTGTTGAGCTTGCGAAATGGTCTTAATCTTCCTAGGCACAGAAGACAAAGCAGGAATCTTTCCCCTATTTTCCTTCCTGCTTTGTCTTCTGTGCCTAGGAAGATTAAGACCATTTCGCAAGCTGAACAGCAGCATGGTAATCTTAACGATCCTCCTTTAGATGATAAAGGGACTTAGAAATAAACATCTCAAAACAACCATGACCTAGCCCCAGGTGCAAGGTCACACAGCCACCCTAGAAACATATTTAAGGATTCCCTTACTAACTTTGCTCAGACTGAAGAAGCTCCTTGGATAAGGAGCGAAACGTTTCCACTGAGAAAATAGAAATCCAGTTGACATGATTCAAGCTACAGAAAGATGAAGCACTGTTTTCTATCTTTACAGAGTTCAGGACAGAGAATAACAACTAAGGGAAAGAGTGGTTTGAGAATCAACTCAATTACCCAGAGAAGTGCTGTCTCCTCTTCTGTGGATGTGTTCAAGGAGAGGCTAGCTAACCATCTGCCTGGAATACTTTAATTTCAATTCCTGCACTGAGTAGGGTGTTGAAGTCAATGGCCCCTCCCAACTCTATGATGAATCAGATGCACTCCCCATTGATTTATATCACTGGATAGTGGTTCATACTTCTTCAAAACTTTAGCTTCCATTTTATGAAATTAGCTTTCATTTGAGCTAATTTTGCCTAAGTATAGAATTTTATCTTGATTTTCACTGGCATCAAATTACATTTTTGTCCACCCTTCCTCAGTATGCATTTTCTGATTTAAGTGGAACAACAGTTCTTAATTTTTTTTAGCCCTTTCATTAGAAGAGGATAACTTTGTTGAGTAATTAACATGCTTGTAATGAAGGATCCTGAGATTATGTGCTAATTTTTCTCCCACACACAGAATTTTATCAGCAGTAATTGCATTAACATCTTTTCTTTTTTCCCATCCCCTTGGGAGTTCATGAAATTTGCATTTGGCCCTATTTCCCAGCCCACTGCATTCACCATAGTCCTCTGAAAATTTGCCAGAAAACTTCAAGCTGCTTAATTTCCAAACAACAAAAAGGAAGGAAAGAAATTGTTATATATTTCAGTTTTTTTAAAAAAACTCCCTGAAGAGGCCAAGAAAACTTACAGGAGATTCCATATTAATTTGGACAAATATTTTTTGTGCCAGTAGAATAAAGTGACATAGTGTCTATTGTAAACATGGAAAAATGATGGCTTTAATTAAAGCTTGGGGGTTGAATTTTGGAAAAGGTTTTACAATAGCCCAATACTGAAATTTAGTTTTGAGAGTATGACAGTGATGGAACTCGAGAAATGAGGTTCACAACTGGCTTACTTAACAGGAAACATTTAGGCAAAAAAAACCCTATTTATAACAAAAATAGTTGTATATGGAAGGTCCCAAGAGATTTCAAAACTTCTTAGCTTTCTACAATCATCTAGTACAGAGATCGGTAACCTGGCACACATGCTATCATCCCCATTAGTGTATGTGGGAGTTGTAGTGTCTAAAACCTCTGTATGGTATCAATTGGGCAGCCTTCTCCCAATTTTGTGTCCCCCAAATGAGCTGGATTTCAAACAGCTTATCTATTGCCCATGCTTGTGGATTGTGGGAGTTGATGTCCAATTCATATAGAGGACACTAGTATGGGAAGAACTGATCTAGTAGCAATAATTTTTCTATTTGTTATAAAAGGAATAAGGTTTTATTCCTTATTCCTTAATAAGAAATAAGAGAGATGTTTAAAGGGAAAAGGTACAACTCATCTCTACTCTCATCTTGGTTATGAATGATTCAGGTTATGAATATTAATTTCTTCTATTTCCTCTCTCTTTGATATAATTATTATTGCATTCATCTGCCTTACAGTCCTGCGGGCTAGGTTTTAATATTGGGAAATAAAACAATGAGATAATGACTTGCCAAAGGCCGACTTAAGAATACATATGAATGTACAAACATAAGTACATTGTTCAACCAAACCTACATATCCCAATATTCAGTTTCAAGCAGATGACCCTGGAAGCTTCAGAAAGGAAGGTACAGTTTCTCCTACAGTCTACAATAAGAACATTAAAAATCCTACTAGAGAAGCCCAAAGTCAATTTGACCAAGCACTTTGTGTCACCCAGTGGCCAAAAAACAAGAGTATTCCAGAAGCTCATAGCAGGACAAATAACTTCCTTAATAGATTGTGGGGATGCTGTGGATATAATATATCCTGATCTCAATGAAACATTTGTCAAAGTACCCAATATAATTCTGATTTACAATCCACAAATAGTTGGATCCATAGCTGGCTTGTACACTAGTGATCATCAATAGTTTATGATCAAACTGGAGAGAGATATTGAATGGGATGCTGGAAAGCTCAGACCTGGATTTGATACTCTTCAACACAATCATTAATCACTGGAAAGACAAATGGAAAGGAATCTTATCAGATTTGCAGATGATACAGAACTGAGTGCTTTAGCTAATATCCTAGAAGACATAAACAAAATACAAAATAGCCTTGATTAGTTGGAGAAAAGGGCAGAAAATAACACCGTGATATTTAATAGCTATAGCTACAAATTAAATGTTATTCATTTTGTAAAAAATAATCAGACACACAAGTATAGATGGGGGAGGATACCTGACTTGGCAAGATTGTTTATGAAAAGGATCTTTGAACTATACTTAATCACAAACTGAAATGAAGTCAGCAGTGTTATGTGGTTGCAAAAAAAAAAGGCAGATGCATTTTTAGGCTGTATCATTAAAAAATGGTTATGAAATCACTTCAAGTGCTGTCTCTGTTTTTGAGCACTCTAATCTGAGGAGGACTCAGGCAAACTACAATGAGTTCAGACAAGAACAATGGTGATAATCAGGGATTGGAAACCACATCCTATGAAAAGAGACTGAAGAAAATGGGAGAGAAGTTTGGATGGGTGAGGGGGGATATCTTAATATTATTAGAACAGTTCAACAGTAGAAATGATTATCTAGAGAGATGGTAGACTTCCTAGGCCTGGGTGTGTTCAGAGGCTGAATAACCATCTGTCAAGGATGCTTTCATTTATATTTCCACACTGTGTGGGTTTGAACTTGCTGGCCAAAAGGGTCCTCTCCAACTCTCCAACTCTCTGAGTATAATAGTTCTCTTTCACTGTTCCCTATCAAGTAGTACTTAAGGAATCTGCTGCCTTAGATTCTGGACTATAAAGCCATTAAAACCATTAGCCGCTGATAGCCCTCTTAACCATGCATTTGTTTAGTCCTCCTTCAGAACCGTATGAATTATTTGCCTTGACTCTTGAAGCATTAAGTTTGAATGGATGACCACAGTGGCTGGGGATTCTAGGAGAATTACAACATATCTGGAGGGCACCAGATTGGGGAAAGCTGGTCAAGCCACAATATCTGTCTCAAACCACACTAGCATCTCCACAAAATTATTCTGAAAATTAAGATATCCCCATAAAATAAAACAATGTTTTGAACTCTCTGACCTGTACATTTATGCACTATGCAGTGGCAAGATTTTTCTAATCAATTATAAATAAATGATCACATCTGCTCTTTCTCCCTGTTCATTAAAAACAAGCACCCTGTTGACCCAATTATTCATCAAAGAAATTAGATGTTAATGATAGTGCTCTGGCCAGATCAAATATTAAGCTTTGCATGGCAAGTTCCTCCAAGAAATTCACTTGGAGGAAAAGGAGTTTGGGAAACTACCTTCTATCCCCCAAATGTTCTGTTATTAAAATATTTTTTGAACATCTACTAGAGCATAGAGATTGGAATGGATGGAACTGTTATAGAAGAAATGAAAGTTATTTCATTTGCTTTGAAAAATACCAGTTTTTATCAACATCAGAGAAATATTGAGGAAGGCCACAAAAAGCAAAGAACAAGAGTTAGTTCTTGATCCAGCAAATAGACAAGACGCCAATGCAATGTTAAGAACTATTGTCAATCAAAGTACAGATTCTTAGAGTATCTAACTGAGACTTCTAGACTTAATGTGCATTTGCGCTGTCAGGACTTCCACAATGAATCATTGTGGAATGATTGATTGATTGAATGATTGATATGAAAATATCAGCATTCTGCATAACACTGTGGAAGAAACTGGACATACAGGAATTGATTTTCCTCATCTGTTGTTCATTGAGAGCTCAAGAAACCCTCAATTTTATGCATGTTTCTTCCTTTCCTGAATTAAATGCTTAAAGAATTTGAGCTTGGTGAATTTCTTTAAAAACCACAATAGGCTCATGCACAGATTGAAGTTTAAGATATTCAGAATTCTTCAAATGTTCCAGCACAGTTCTCAGCCATTTAAAAAAATCAAATAGTTACTTGGAATATTATTTTGGGGGGAATTCTTCTTACTGTGCAGTAACAAAAGAAAATAAGAATAGAGATTAAACACATTCAACTTATTTAAAGTTCCGAATCCACTCATTTTCACTTGTTTAATAAGTTCTTCAGTGAAGACAAAGGGAACTCCAAATGCTTTGGGTCCTGGGTTTCAAGTAATCCTGGAAAAAACAATCCCATTAATTTATATCTCATTTTTCCTTTGGGAGCTCAAGGCATTGTACGTAGTACGTCTCCTTGCATTTTATTTCCACAACAATAATCCTGAGAGGTAGGTTGAACGAGCAGTTATTTGTCAAGGAAGCTGTAAAATATTGCTCTGCTGACATTTCTTCTGCACTTTTAGACCATTCGCTTTCAATTCAATAGAAAAGAATGTGATAGATGATAGATAGATGGTAGATAGATAGATAGATAGATAGATAGATAGATAGATAGATAGATAGATAGATAGATAGAATTAGTGAAATTCTTATGTGCAGGGTGCAGGGTCAATAAAAAGGTAAAGGTTCTCCCTGCACAGTCATGTCTGACTCTAGGGGCCAGTGCTCATCTCCGTTTGTTAGCCAAAGAGACACCGTTGTCCGAAGACGCTTCCACGGTCATGTGGCTGGCATGACGCACGCGGAATGCTGTTACCTACCCACCGAAGTGGTACCTATTAATCCAATTGCATTTGCATGCTTTCAAATTGCTAGGTTGGCAAGGGCTGGGGCGAGTGCGGAAGCTCACTCCGTCACGCGGTGCTCGGGTCTCAAACCGCCGAACTTGTGATCTTCCGATCGACAAGCCTGGCGTCTTACCCGCTGAGCCACCACGCCCCTTCTGCAGGGTCAATACAGTTGCCTTAATTCTGCCACTTCCATGGCTTTTCTCACATTTCAGTTAACTCCCAAAAGAAGACAAAATGAGGGAACTCCTCCCAGGGGCTTTTCCAGATCAAGAATCATGGGTAGCAAGGGAGCATAACAGAGCAATGTGCAAAAGAAAACACAATATCAGCACTATCTTCAACTTCAATGCTTTAAAAACCCCAAGAGAATGGGATAGATAAAGAAAATGCTATTTCGTAGATGAAGGCAGATTTCAGTACACTACAGGATGTATATCCTTGTCTACTTCCAGAGAACCAGGGGCAGATCTGTTGCTTGCTCTATTCCAGCTTCATTCCACCTTCTCCAGATCTCGGGATTGATCGTTGTATTTATTGCCTGACAATACAGAGGTACATCTGTATTGTACATTGTAAAACTTCGAGTGATGACTGAATTTGCTCTTTAACAGCAAAGCAATTAGCATGAAAATAAGTAACTGCCTACTGAAGGAGGGAATATGGAAGAGTAGAGGAAGCAGCCCTACCTTGGCATCTTGGTTCTGTCTCATTTGCTGCAACATTATGGGCTTTTAAAAGTCTTAAATATTGATCTAAAATGTGATACAATGCAGTTATTGGTGATGATGACTCATGTGTTGTTTTTATTTTGTGAATGCAGGCTGACAGCAACAAGCACTTTGCTAAATGTCGATTTGTGTCATTAGCACTGGCCTGGCTAGTGTCCCACTTGACTGTGGCACACTCGACAATACTTCCAAGCAGAAGAAAATCTCAAAAGCCTTGGACCCTACATGGGAGGCATTATTCTAACTGTTCTGTTATATTGTTTTTAAACATATTACTGAATTCAGGAATGTAAGCAAAGCCAGATGTAATTAGAACAGCATATAACCTAGTAAGGAAGGAATAAAATTAATTAAGGTTCCCATACAACCTGGTTACTTGGGATCTACTCCACTTAACATCACAAGGAAAATGCTATTATTGGGGGACAAAGTGTGCTTCTCTGTGACTGCACTGAAAATTATGGGAATTTAAGTTTCCATTAAGTTTTTTTGTTTATCCATCTGATCCTCAAGAATCCCAGCTTTCCTCCCCCCCTTAAAAAAAGACAGTTGCTTGTCAATTTGTTGCCATGATAATTGGGGGTTGGGGGGAGGGTGGTATTTATATGTCCATGCCCATGTACAGGTGTGTGCTTAAGAGCTCAATATAGCATATATCCAATTCAGCTAGTGAAAAAGAATGACTGGCCCAAAGTAATACTGTGAGTTTTATGGCCAAGTTGTGACATGAGAGCAGAGTTTAGGATGCATATATGAAAATCTACGTTTGTAGGGCTAGTATAATTCTCTTTTGTGGATTAGAAGTATCCTATCGATGCATCAGTAATAAGGGTGTGCAAACGGGGAAAAAACAAGGCAGAATCCCTTCAGTATTTTGGTTAGAAGAACGCATCAAAAAGTTCACTTTACTTTGTATTCTGATGTCTCCTCATTGTATATCGTAGGATAAATCAGCTAAAGGTTTCTTTTCTTTTCTTTTATATTTTATATTATTTTATTCTTTCTTTTATTTCTTTTTCCCTGGTATTTAAGAATTGGATGACCTTCCTTCTGAGGGAGTGAAAACTGCCAAATTCAGGCAGATTGGATTATCTTTTAAAGTTGATGGTGGGGACAATTAATCTTGCCACCTCTGACTTTATCACTTCCAGGAACTGCTTTGGAGTTGACATGAATTCTCCCATGTTCCTGCTTCATCCTAGATAGATGACTATTGAAAACTGAAGGTGTATACAAGTAACTCTTTATGTGTGCATGTCTGTGGAAGGGTGCAGTAAAACTAAGCAGTAGGGGCAGTGCAATTTATGTCAACATACTTTCCTGCTGATTCAAGGATGGAAGGAATGCCCATTAACACAACCATGAGAAAGTGCCATTGATAACAAATCAGGAGCTGGAAGAATTGGTATATGACTCCATCTAAATGAACTGATAAGAATTCAAGCAATGAATTCTACACCAGTTTGAGTGTTGAAACTATTGACAAGTGCAATGTCCTGTGCCAGCAATTACAAGTGCAAGAGGTCAGATTTAGAAAAAAGGTCTTTATGGCAGCTATAAATCTCACCCAGAGTACATGAATGTGAGAACTTAGGGAAAACAAACAAACTTACTTCAGAAGCTGAAGTTCCATGCAGACAAATCCAAGATCCAGGAGTCAGAGCTGAGTGTACCATCCTGGAATCAGTCAGGGAATCAGAAGCAGCACAAAGTCAGGACTGAGGTAAGAAAGTTACTTGCTAACAGACAACTGACTCCCACACACTTCTCTTATAGCACTGACTCGGGCAGAACTATTTTCCTGAATCCTGAATCTTTTATTCAAAGAACTTCATTGAATATCTTTGTTCTCCTTGCTTAATCTTTCTCCATGTGCGGGGGCTAAGGATCTTTTCCTACTCAGACTACAGGTCAGGTGACTCAGCCTGCTGTAATACTTCTGCAATAGGTAGCTGATTACCTGACTGCTCCAGATCTGCAGGCCTGTTCTTCAACAGGTCCTGTTCCTTCTGAGCCTCCTCTGCAGATATCTGAGAGACTGCTGGCTTCTGAGCTGCACAACCTGTGAAGCCCTGCTTCTCCAATTCAGAGTTTGACTCATCAGACAGGCCCATAACGGGCAGTCCCACACTTAATCCATTATAGTAGTTGTACCTGAAAATTTCCAGAGCGTTGTCTTGTTCAGACTAGGCGATGACCATATACTTTTAAATATAATAAACTTTATTTACAATTAACTAATTACATTTATAAAGTCTTTTGAATGGTAAACACATAGCAGGATTTAGTTCCAACCCGGCAAGGTCAAAGCACTGAATGAGGTAAATAAACTAGATTCAAATGATGGTTGTAATTCAACAGCACAACAGAATGGGGCTCGGTTTTTTGACAAGGCGACTTGAACAGGTTCGGCTGGAAATTGCGGCAAGATACTGCTGGACATGGCTGGAAAGCATGATAAGCTAAGGCTGGACTGTTGGGGAGTGTATTTTCTTGCACAAGCAAGATCCCTTCCAGATCCCTGGAAGTATTACAATTCCACATACCAGATAGTAGAAAGAAACAGAAAGAAAATAAAAACAAGGAATAATACACCAACATGGACTTGACTGGAATGCATGGTGTGGCAAGGCAAGACTCGACTGGAGAACTCAAAGTATAAAGACAGGACTCGACTGGAGAACTCAATGTAGCAAGGCAAGAATCAGTGGACAGACATGGCATAGCAAGGCAAGGATCAACTGAGTGGCACAGCGTAGTAGGGCAAGAATCAGCTAAGAGACGCAGCGTAGCAGGGCAAGAATCAGCTGAGTGGCGTGGCAAGGCAGGGCTCGACTGGAAGACGCGGCAAGGAATCACGGCGAAACTCGACTGCAGGTAAAGGCAGCTGAGAAAATTCTGAAATTGTGAAATGCGCAGGCTCTGATTCCGTGAGGGTTATAGAGCAAGGTCTGGAGGGTAGTTCCAGCTCTACTTCTCCTGAAGAAGTTGTTGGTTCAGTGGAACGGTTGTTTCCGGCGGCTTGCTCCTTGTGCTGGCATCTTTTTAACCTGTTCCCCTTGCGCCGTTTATCCTCAGGAACCAATCGGGCTTCTTTCTGTTTAGCTTTTCGGCTCGACTTTCCCTTGCACTGATTGGTGGCTTAGAGCAAGCTCGCTTGTCTTGAGCAATCAACTGCTCACGATTCTCCCGCTCTGCTAAGTCATTTTAGGTTTCATTTCCCCCAGTTTCCTCCGGATAGGTTTCGATTTCCCCTTTTTGCTTAGCATAGGTTTTGTTTTCCTTCTTTTGCTTAGTATAGGTTTTGATTTCACCTTCCTCAGCATCAGATTCAGACTCAACTCTTACAAGCATAGATAAACTTAGCAAGGCTGCAGCTGGCAAACAATAAAAGAATGTAAAATGTGCTCAGTGGCACCAAGGCTACTTTGGTATCTATGGACAAAATTAGAACAAGAAGTACCTGTTCTTTTATGGTGAATGCAAATTCATTCAAACTGGGTTAAATATCCACTTCTGAAGACAGGAATGACTTAAGTGGAAGCTAATTGATATCTTGTTCCAAATCATCTCACCCAGTGCCTTCATATAGAACAGAGCTTTCCAAACTTTTCATGTTGGTGACACACTCTTACAGCAGGACATCATTTCGTGACACACTCTTACAGCAGGGCACAAGGCAGGCACTAGGACCTGCATGGAATCCTGGCAGGGCTCGGAGGCAGCAGCAGCCGCGACACACCCAGACACTTCAGCCGACACACTAACGTGTCCCAACACACAGTTTGGAAAGCTCTGGTATAGAACAACTGACTTTTTCTCCCTTTGCTTTGGGGACTATTGTGCATTTTCCCAAATAACTGAAATTTCAAAAATCTCACAAAATTTCATAGTGTTGAGGCCCTAGTGATTTTCTTGTGGCCAATAGGCTCCATGTTGCTCACCTCCAAAATAGAATCATTTTAAACTGTATTACAAGGGAGAACCATGTAGGGCCAACTTTTCAAACACCTTAATGCAATAAAATTATTCTTAATGCAATAAAAATCTTTATTAATGGACCATTCATGTGGTCCATTACTCCCAAATATTCATTAACCCAGAGCAATTCATGTCATTTGCTTATAGATTTAAATTGACACAAACAATATAAATTAATAATAATAATAATAATAATAATAATAATAATAATATATTAAATTTATAAGCTGCCTGACTCCCAGTGACTCTGGGTGGCTAATTTAATATATTAAATTATAATGTAAAACAGCAGAGATGGTTGTTTAACTGCCTTAGCTTAAATACTGCTTAAAGAAAAAAAACTTTCTTATCTTCCTTACATTATAAATAAATGGGAAAAAATCACAAGGACTGACCAAATAAAAGAACATCCATTTAAAACTTATTGGAATACCAGACAAACTGCCCAGACTCTACTGTCATGGGGATGGGCGGTGATAAATTTGAATAATAAATAATAAATAAATAAATAAATAAATAAATTGGTGATGCCACAGAAAACATGTGAAAACATGTTATAAAATTACCTATACTTTTAAAACATAAATAAATAGATAAATAAATAAATAATGGAATTCATTAATCAAATAATTAATAATCCGTTTGGGGGAGATGGGCGGTCATATAAATTTAAATAATTAATAAATAAATAAATAAATAAAGTCAGCTGTAATGTAATTCACTAGTCTCATGCTAAGTTGTAAATCTGAAACTAATCAAGGCATAATCGGTGATAAAAAAAATCAGTCCTGATCCAAACCCCAGAGAAGAATATCAAATTTCAGCCCTTGCTAGCCATATTCCCAGCATTTGCATACTTAATCATTCTAAATATTTAAGCATAGAGGAAAATATCATATCTGACACTGGAGTAGAGGCTTCAGAGTCATCTTGGTTGCCATCTCCCCCATGGATTCCTCTGGAAGAAGTTGTTTAGCCATTATGCTTCAGATATGTCCAAATTTCATTTATTGTTGTTGTTGTTTGTTATTATTATTATTATTATTAGTAGTAGTAGTAAAGGTAAAGGTTTTTCCCTGCACAGTTGTGTCTGACTCTAGGGGCCAGTGCTCATCTCCGTTTCTTAGCCGAAGAGCCAGCGCTGTCTGAAGACGCTTTCACAGTCATGTGGCCGGCATGACGTGCGTGGAACACTTACCATTCCACCGAAGTGGTACCTATTTATCTACTTGCATTTGCATGCTTTCTAATTGCTAGGTTGGTAAGAGCTGGGGCGAGTGTGGGAGCTCACTCCATCAGCGCTCGGGTCTCAAACTGCTGACCTTCTGATCGACAAGCCTGGCATCTTAACCACTGAGCCATCACGCCCCCTATTATTACTATTATTATTACTACTACTACTACTACTACTACTACTATTTTAATTGGCTGTTGGTTACATCCCAGGGCATACTAATTAAAACAGATGCTATATGAATAGATTATTAGACAAAATTACTAATTTATTTGAATCTGAGTTGAGGTGAGCTCTCGTTGCTAGTCCCAGCTCCTGTCAACCCAACAGTTCGAAAGCTTAGGAAGTAGATAAATGGGTACCACCTTAAGTGGGTAAATTTGCTGGCATCCTGTCAGGGGTCGCCCACCAAACAGAAGATCTCTGGAATGGCGGTGGCTACGACGGATCCCAGAAAAAGCAGCTTCATCTACAGGATGTCGGCAGCTGGCTCCAACGCAAGGCATTGTGGGGCTTGTAGTCCAAGTAGCCATGGAAGAGTCGGTTCCCTTACCCCTTCCCTTAGCGTGCAGTTAAATTGAATTGTATATGTATGAAATGTATAACGAAATATATATGTATGATGTATGTAAGCCGCCTAGAGTCCTCCGTTAGGGAGGGGATAGGCAGGGTATAAATATAATAAATAAATAAAATAAATAAATCTACACTTTTTAATTTGTTTTCTCACATCTCCTATCAATAGACAAATCATAAATTTGCCATGCCAAATATCCTTAACTTGGCGCCAATTCCTCTTATCAGTTTTTTTTAATTTACAATATTTATATATTGCCTAGGTCAAACTATACTTTTCACTTAACTAAGAATGTTAAAATAAAATAAATATAATTCTCTAATGCAGCAATAATATGCATTGATTTTTATTGATACACTGCAATATTAAAGCTAATTTTCAAAGTTACTAAACCTAGATGAAATCACACTTTTATCTCTATGTCCTGTTAAATATTTAAACGTACCAGATACCACCTTACAATAAAGCTTTGTGAGAAAAGTAATAATATTACAATAATTGCACAAAATTAAATGTATTTAATTAAGGGTAATGTAAATTTTTCTTTACATTATTCCTATCTGTTAGTTCTTTAAGTTCCATCCAGTACTAACAAGTTCAATATTCTTCTGTGGTAACATGAGGGACTATAAACAAAGATAAATGCCATTTTTCATTGCTTACTTTAATATGAGGAATTACATAAGTATTATCTTTACTTCTTCAGACTTTAGAGCAGCTTCTCATGGAGTATAATATCCCTGTTTTTTATTGTCCATCAAATCTCTTAATGGCTGTTGATCCAGAAGCTGACCAGTTCTGAGATAGTTCCAGTTTTGGCTCTTGATGGGATTGTGCTCCTGAAAGAACAGCCCATAATCTAGGGGTGGTCCTGGACTCACAGCCCCTCCTAGAAGAGCAGGGGAAGGCCTTGTCCCAAAGTTCTTTGTCCAGTTTCTAAGCCAGCTGTGGCCTCTTTATTTGACTACTGCAACACACTTTACATGGGCTGCCCTTAAAGACAACCCAAAAATTTTAACTGGTGCAGAATGCAGCTGCCCCCATATTAATGGGTGAAACCCATTATTGTCACATAACATCTGTCCTATGGGAGCTGCACTGGTTACCATTTGTATCTGGATGCAATTCAAGGTACTGGTTATTATCTGTAAAGCTGTATACAGCTTGGGACTTAGCTATCTTTCAGATCATCTGCTCCAAAAAAATATTTGTCCACGTAGCATATGCTAACAGAGGGCATGTTAAGAGTTCTAACTAGTGAGAAATTTGGTGTGAGAGGACTCAAAAACAAGCATTCTTTGTGAGGGGGCTTCCCACAGAATATTGTCCCTCCAGATGTGAGACTGGCCCCTTCCATAATGGTGTTTAGGAAAGACATGGTTGTTCCAAAAGGCCTTTGGAGAAAGATGATACTGATGTTGAGGCGTGTTTTCCTGAGGACTGAGAGGTGCTGGGTAAATGTTAAATGATATTGTATTACACTAGATGGTATTACTGTGTTGTTCATTACTCCATTTAATCAAGCCTGTAACCTGCTTAAAGCAGGTTTGGTTTAAGTGGCATAGAAGTTAGAATAAATAAGTAAACAAATGATCTTACCATGATGTTGCCCTTAAAGGGACGCGGTGGCTCAGCGGGTTAGACCGCTGAGCTGTAGACTGCCGATCAGAAGGTCGGCAGTTCAAACCCCGCGCAACGAGGTGAGCTCTGGTTGCTAGTCCCAGCTCCTGTCAACCCAACAATTCAAAAGCTTTGCAAGTAGATAAATGGGTACCACCTTAAGTGGGAGAATTTGCTGGCGTCCTGTCGGGAGTCGGTCAACCGGAGGAAAAAAGATCGGAGGAAAGATTGAATGGCGGTGGTGACGACGGACCCGGAAATAACATCTACAGGAAGTCAGCAGCTGGCTCAAGGCATCTTGGGATATGTAGTCCGGAGCCTTAGAAGAGTCGGTTCCCTCACCCCCTCCCCTTACGCACAGGCACTGTATATGGTGAATTGTATAATGGAATTGGAAAAATGTATATGTATGTAAGCCGCCTAGAGTCCTCCGTTAGGGAGGGGATAGGCGGGGTATAAATATCACAATAAAATAAATAAAAATAAAAAATAAATGATGTTATTCTGCATGTCAAGTGTAACTTTTAAATTGAACAGAGGGAAAAGTCAATATGGATTATTAAAAGAAAAAGAAAGAATAAATATTGAGAGGTTTGGATCAGGACTTCTCAAGCAAGCACTTTCAGATCTATATAAAGTGTTATTTGATTCAAGTCAGGGCTTCAAGCAAATGTAATTCGGAGTCATCACAAGCCAGCCCAAAATATTCATTTGATTCACGTTCTTGCAAATCCTGTTATTCAGAAGACCTACACCTTCATTCACAGCTTCCTTAAAACATGAGTTTGTTTTGATATCATCCAGACCTCAATAGGCTCTATTACTGTCCTATGTTTTTGTTCACAGCATCAAAAACTGACCAGGCTAGCAGTTGTCAGTATAACTTCAGCAGTAAGCTATATGTTTTCTTTTGTGTATCATAGTAGAATTCATGATCAAGTTAATCTCCAATGTAAACAGAGTGAATCACTTCCTCTTGGCCTACTTCCATTTCTTGGCTAAGGTAAGAGAAAGCCAAATGCTCTCAGAAAAACAATGCATGGTCTGGTTTTTAAAAATTTTGTTGTTTATTCGTTCAGTCGCTTCCGACTCTTTGTGACTTCATGGACCAGCCCACGCCAGAGCCTCCTGTCGGCCGTCACCATCCCCAGCTCCCCCATGGTTGAGTCCGTCACCTCCAGAATATCATCCATCCATCTTGCCCTTGGTCGGCCCCTCTTCCTTTGGCCTTCCACTTTCCCTAGCAGGTTTTTAAAAATACTGAAAATAATTTAAATCAGAACAGAAATGGTTTTGGCTGGTGCCAAACTTTGTTATTGATTGAATGTATATATCACCATAATCTACATGAACTCTTGACTTGTAGATAATGCCAGGCAGACCTTTCTAGGGGGTGGGAGGTCCTCAGCTGGGATACTACCACTCTCTTTAATCAGCACCTACCATACCATAGCTCCTTTCTTACAAAGCTTCTGGAGAGAATTCTGAGGAAAGCCTCAGTGTCTATGAGCATAACAATGGCCATAGGAAATGTCATTATGATCCTGTAATGACAACAATAGCTTTGCCATTACAGGCAAAATTGTCTTTGCAACTCAAGAAAACTTGTTTCACTATCACCATTAATGATCAACCACTGATCATCACTCTTACTTCTCTAAATGCAAACATGGATTCCAGAACACACTGGTTCATTTCCAGCAACAAACATCTGTCATAGTTCACTGTTTTTCAACAGAAATCTTTGTCGCATTCATCAGGTGGAGTAAGAAATTTGCCATTGCTACCACTAGGCTTTTTTGAGCCACCAGCCATATTCTGTGGACTCCCGGTTGCTTGACAACTTTTAATCATCCTAGAATAGTAATGGTCTTCAGTGTACCACCACAATTCACTGGAATACTGAGAAATGTGGTATATGAAGCCATATACGTGGCTGGAACAAAGGTTTTGAAGCATTAGGGACGACACCTTGATAGGGGAGGAGGAAAAGAAATCCACCACTTTCCTTGCAAATGCCAGCATTTTTTAAAAATCACTACCTCTTCTGCCACTGCTAAGGAAAACCCACTCTATTAACCACTGTAACCAGAACTGACAAGTTGTTTCAGCCCCTCCACTCCTTGTCACAGTTATTCTTAGTGTTCCCATTCTTGTGGCAACCACATCATTTAATATTCAATTGGGGAGCAGGGAGGGAAGCTCAAAGCTGGGTGAATGTGCCTCATCCCTAGTCCAAGAAGCCAGCCCAAAATATTTTCCTTCTTGGAGCAAAGAACGAGATGGTGAGTCTCTTATTCCAAGTATAAAAACTGAAGTGCTGGAACAAATTAGGAGATCCAGGGCAAGTTGCACAGTGCACAGTTCCATTTTTCTACATTTGCTGCCATCTCCTACCATCTACCACCCAAGATGACCACCACCTCACACTGTAATAGTATACTTGCCCTGCTACCCCACACTCGTGTTTGCAGTCCTAGCCAGCAGCCAAAACAGGAGAGCTATCATTTCCTCACAATGCTGCAGTATACAACTGTTTGGGTTCTTTGCAGCTCAATGACTCACAAAATGTGTAGGCTGATTGACTGAATCATTTAGGCCCAATTAACAAGTTATTAACAGGTTATGTTTGCACTTTGGTTGTCAGTGACAAGGATGCAATTACAATGGCATGTTTACAAATGGCCAAAATCAAGCTGGTAACACTTAACAGACAAAAATGGCTAACCATGCAGTTTTATATCAATGCTGCTTGTCTTCTCTCTTCTACCACTGAGATAAACTCATGTGTGGTACCTTCCCCCAGGCAGAAAGACAAACTGAAAACTTCCACCAAATGATATTCAACTGCTTGAACCTCTGATCCTGGAACATACAAAGAATTCAAAGACAGAGTTGAACTAATGGTTTGTTATCTGAATTGGTGAAATCAATGGCTAATTATCACAATTTCTCCTAATCATTGTATCCAGCATCATAATTTACTTCCTTATTGGTTTTTCAGTATAGCTATTTAGATCAACCTTCCCAGCCTGGCATCTTCCACATGTATTGGTACCAAAACTCCCAGAATTTCTTTAGGTATGCTGGCTGTCCCAACACATCTGTAGGGTATCAGACTGAGGAAGGCTGCTTTAGAACATTCTTTGTTTTAATATATCTGATTCTGATATCTGAGAGCCAGTTTGGTCTAGTGGTTAAGGTGCTGGGCTAGAAACCAGGAGACTGTGAGTTCTAGTCCCGCCTTAGGCATGAAAGCCAGCTGGGTGACCTTGGGCCAGTCACTTTCTCTCAGCCCACTCACCTCACAGGGTTGTTGTTGTGGGGAAAATAGGAGGAGGAAGGAGTATTAGGTATGTTCGCCGCCTTGAGTTATTTATAAAAATAATAAAGGCGGGATAGAAAATAAATAAACAAACAAACAAACAAACAAATAAATAAATAAATAAATATCTTCCCTCCCTAAAATTTGGCTGTGTGCACCTGACTCTCCATGATACAAATAGTACATAAATATACCACTTGAAAAGCAAAGAGAGAAATTGCCTTTAAGATAGTTAGAAAAGTTGAAATCTCAAATTGCTTAGTTATCCCTGTCAGCCTCCCTTCAAGTTACAAATTACACTTTCTGCCAAACCCATCAATCCAGAGCTGTCCAATGCACTGGATAGGTGTCCACAGGCAGACAACCGTTCTCAAGGTTGGGGAAAGGGAGGAACCTGACCAGCCTTATAATCAATCTCAGACTGTTCTACCTGACAAGAAAATCATCAATGCGAGAAACTGCACTGCTAAAGGCAGTGGATAACTAGACAACAGACCAGATACAGCTCTAGCAGAAATTATTTTGTTGTTTATTCGTTCAGTCGTTTCCGACTCTTCGTGACTTCATGGACCAGCCCACGCCAGAGCTTCCTGTTGGCCGTCACCATCCCCAGCTCCCCCAAGGTCGAGTCCGTCACCTCCAGAATATCATCCATCCATCTTGCCCTTGGTCGGCCCCTCTTCCTTTTGCCTTCCACTTTCCCTAGCATCAGCTGCTTCTCCAGGGTATCCTGTCTTCTCATTATGTGGCCAAAGTACTTCAGTTTTGCCTTTAATATCATTCCCTCAATTGAGCAGTCTGGCTTTATTTCCTGGAGTATGGACTGGTTTGATCTTCTTGCAGTCCAAGGCACTCTCAGAATTAGCAGAAATTATACTCCGAGCTATTTGCGGGATCCAATTTGGTTTATTCAGAACATCCATATAGGTTGAAAAATGCTGGGGTCAGTGTGCTAGAAACTCCATTAGGGCATGTGTGTGTGTTTTAATAATGGTAACAGTCTGAGATTTCCTGTAAAAGTGATTCATTGTGTTTTTAAATAAACAAATTCATAAAACTGATCTTCATACATTCCAGATGAAGCCTGCATTGTTGAGACAGGAGGAAGGTAGATGGGGAAAGAGAGCTAGTCCAAAAAAACAAAAAACCTGCCCTGAGAAGGAAGCGAAGTCTCAAAATCATGTTGGATCAACAAATGCTTTTCAGTACCTATCATCACTTTATTTTTAAAAAGTGAACATTTAAAAAAATGTTCAGATGGTTTTACTTTCTTTTTGGTAGTGGTTTTCTAGACTGTGAAAAAGGAAAAGAAGTGAGATAGGGCAGGCTGATTTACATGCAGAAAAGTGCATTCCTTCTCTCCAATGGAAAAACAGTAATCTGGGAAGTGAAATTATTGCTAAGGAAGATGCTATTTTGAAGTAGAGGGCAAATGGCTATGAGGACTTGAGGCCAAAGGAATGCATCGCAAAATGTTGGATTCTTAGTATGAGATATGCTTTTATGGGTGTTTGGGTAAGGAGCATTTTGTCCCAGGGTAAAAAATTGGACTGCTGTTAGTGACATAGTAGAAGCATCTTAAGTTGTACTTGGCTCAATACACAAAATAATTGCCCATTCAGAAGGAATTGGTCTGCATATTTAAAGGTAAAGGTACCCCCCGCACATTTGTTCAGTCGTGTCCGACTCTAGGGGCCGGTGCTCATTTCCGTTTGTTAGCCGAAGAGCCAGCATTGTCCGAAGACGCTTCCACGGTCATGTGGCCGCATGACGCGCGCGGAACGCTGTTATCTACCCACCGAAGCGGTACCTATTCATCAACTTGCATTTGCATGCTTTCGAATTGCTAGGTTGGCAATTGCTGGAGCTAGTGCGGGAGCTCACTTCGCATGCAGGGCTAGGGATTCGAACCTCCGAACTTGAGATCTTCCAATCAACAAGCCTGGTGTCTTACCCACTGAGCCACCACGCCCCCTTCTGCATATTTACAGAAGAACATTAAAAAGGGAAGGCATTTTTAGCTTTCTGAAAGGAGCCAATGGACTGAACAAAAAAATGGGGAATCCTGCTGAATGCCATTGCCCCCATTGTATAGTCCAAGTATGTAGAAAAATGCCATAGACCAGTTCCTAGGCCTCCAGGTCACTCCAATTCAGTGTGATTCTAATTAGGATTATAGGATGCTGCCTTATACTAGGCTTCCAGCTTTGTTTTCTTCCAGAGCTGAGTCCTCAGAGCCCCTCCAAACTTTGCTGGTAAACTGCATTTTTTAAGGGACAGAAGATGATTAAATAAGCAGGCAGTAATCATATTGCCAAACCAGTTGGCCTATTTTGTGGCCTTTTTGAAGAGCATGTCACTCTAAAACCCAAGCACTGCCTTCACTTCCACACCCTGATTCACCCTGAGAGATAAGTCACTCCACAGATTCTCCAGCAGAGAGATACAGTATTTTCCCAGCACTTGCTACTTAATCCTTTTAACAGGAGATGTCAGGAACTGAACCTGACACCATCTGGCTTCTGCACACAAAACATTTGTTCTGCTGCTGAGCCAGGCCTATCCGTAATTCCATAAATGTTAGGAAACATCGTACTCAGGTCTAAAGGAAAGCATTCAAATGATGCGACGGAAAATTGAAAGGTCAAATAGCCACATATAAGTTACTTAGTAACAGTAAGACTGAGCCATACTTGTCCATTTTCATTTTCAGTGTTGTAGAAATTTCTCCCCTGAGAAAAATGTTAACTAATAGTCTTATTTTATTGTTGTAACTACTGTATTTCTACCAGGCTTTCCTCCAGGAGCTTAAAATAGTGTGTGCAGTTCTCCCTCATCCAATAGCAGCAGGCAGGCTATAAGATAATGGCTTTACCAAAGTTATTTAGTGAGTTTTCATGGAAAAGGTAGATTTGAACCTAGGTCTCCCTGGTTCTAGTCCAGCTTCATAACCACCATATTACATTGGCTCCATTTAATCCAAATGGTATCATAGTTTGCCTTGCTGCTTCTGGATTAATTAAGCAGTGAGTAAAATGCTATCTGGATTAGGATGTTTAAGAGGACAAGTGGATGAGGAGAGAAAAGGAAGACCTTAAAATGAATAAGCAAACCTTTTAATAAGAGCTGTGAGAAAGTGAAGAGGGGGAGCAGAGGAAAAGCAAGTACACACAGGAAAATAGAGGTATTTTTCAGCATGGCCCAAAATATTTGCAACCATTTGCAAAAATTTAATTCTGCCACAGAGAACTGAGTTTTTTTTTTAAATTATGGCAGTTACTTAGAAAAGGAGATATGTTCCGGTTCAGAAAACAGGAGAAGAGAGGGTGATGATGAGAAGGGACTGAAAATGAGGGCAACATAGGAACTTTATGTTGCACCATCAATTCTGTCTCTCTCAGAAAGATAGGCGAATGGCTATGGAGTAGATATGGTCAAATAAGTTGTACACTGTCAGGCAGAATGCATTTTCCCCCATGAAGCTTGAAAGACACCAGTCAATTACCTATTGAAAAGAGTTTCTATTTCTGGTCAGGTGTTTTAAAAGTGAGCAGCGTATGTTCTGAAAAAATGTCCAAAGCAGCAAGAAATGCATTATTTACATCCTGCTGGGAGGGAATCTCTTTCAAGCCCTTGTCGTCCAGAAGAGAATAAGTCTCAGTGGTCTCAGTGAGGTTTTGGTAGCAACTTTCACCTTCTCCTCTCTGTGGACCTCAGTCAAGTTATAAGGCAACTGTAACAAGCATATCAACTTTCCAGGGCAATGTTCTGGTATATTCATTATTTCTAATCTAATGCAAATATGGAAAAAGTAAGGAATATTGGCTCAGATCCTATTAGGAATGTAGTGCTCATTAGGACTTGGCTCTTTCAATAGGTTTCCTTCTGTGTCTTTTCTGAAGCTAATATATTCAAGCAAGCAAGGATGGGACCTCGTACTGAAACTGTTTTAAAGCTGACCTGTCACTCATCAGCAGACAGATGGCACTGAGAACAAACCATGATTATAGGTGCTGTAAAAAACAGCTTTTAAATTCTATCTTTACCATTCTGTGCACTAGTTATTGTCTTAAAAGTCACTTTTTTCCTCTTTTTCCCCCCATTAACCACAGACACAGTGCTGATAGTAATTTTGAAATTAACATAATGGAATCTACAGATTTGAACCTCTGACTATGCCTTCAGATAACAATGCATTGGAATTGTTGATTTAGCATTGATTTTCTTTCTCTCAAAAAGAGGCCATCAAAGAAACCTTAGAAAATTATTTTTGGCCACAAATATAGACTGGATAGTGGAATTTGTTTTTAGGATTTCTCCAATTCCTTCCTGTGAAAAACACACTGGAATCAATTGGAGACAAATAGGATGCTCTTTCTTTCAAATGGTAAAAAATTAAGTGACATATTCTGGACTGCCATCTAATGGATATTTCTTTAACAAATTGCTCTACTCCTATCCTACAAGCCTCATTTATCCATGTTGTCTGGAAGGCTACGACATCTAGATAATCAGACAGGTGAAAGGAGAGATTGTGCTACACAGAATTTGCTGTAATATTGAGGAAAAGGAATGAGTCACCCATAAATCCTGAATTATCCTTTGACAATGGTGCAATGAGAGACTACCTTTTTGTAGAGTTTAGAGAAAGGAAATATTGTATTATTTCCTACAAAAGAAATGCTGGATTCCTCCCTCCCTCCCTCCCTCCCTCACTTCCTTCCTCCTTCTTCAAGGTGAATTTGCTCATTTGGAGGAAAAACAAGTTGTGTAGTAGGGGAATACCAATTATTAGACTTTTTCATCCTAATCTTGTGGCACCTTGAATCCTTGAAGCCTTGATGTACATAAGAAATTCATGGTAGTATAAACACTTAGTAATTTCTAAACAAGACACATCTCCACGTTTTTTAAAAAAAATATGTAGGGCTTAACCTATACTTAGATGAGTGACCTAGTCCAGGGTTTCTCAACCAGGGTTCCGTGGAACCCTAGGGTTCTGCAAGAGGTCATTAGGGGTACCTGAGAGATCACAATTTATTTAAAAAATTATTTCGAATTCTAGCAACTTCACATTAAAGAGATAAGTTCCATTCTTTATTTTTAGTTTAAGAACACTGTTTATTTATTAGACTTCTCAACCGCCCAACTCATACAGGACGACTCTGGGCAGTTCACAACAATAAAAACATATCATTAAAATACAAAACACACATATATATAAATAAGATATACATAAAAATACAAATATGATGTATAAATACCAGATTAATGCATATATACAGGCCCACACATGAAACGAATATAATAATTTTGTAACTTCTGACCTATATTTGAGCCTGAATATGCAGGGGTTCCCCGAGGCCTGAAAAATATTTCAAGAGTTCCTCCAGGGTCAAAAGGTTGAGAAAGGCTCACCTAGTCTACACTTGCTGCAAAGTATCTAAGGACCTCAGATTTATTTATGGTATTTTTATACCAATGGACACTCAAACAGCTCCAAGTGGAGATTTTCTCCTTGAATGTATGGCTGTACTTCCATTTTTTTAAATAGCCAAGTTATTATGTGTATTAGATCTTTATTGTCCATCTCACGCACATGCAGACAAAAATATGGTTGAAGTCTCATTTTCATTCCCATCCTGATTACCAACACATTTTTTTAAAAACTACAGATTAGCTATAAATAAAATGTTGCATTATTTGCTTCTGCACCTTTAGGGCAAAATCTCATTGATACCTAAACCAGCACTCCGAGCTGCTGTTACTACCACTCTGATTCCAAAGCTTGGGAAAGTGTGGTGGTTCCCTCCTATCTGCCTTTTTGTTGCTTCCTTCTCACCTGCTCCTTGCTTTCTCATTTGTATTGAATTCAGGATTGAGACAGTAGGCATCTCTGCCTCTTTAATCTTCTTTGAATTCATCTGAGATGTGATAGATCTAGTTTGCATTTAA
Source organism: Charina bottae (assembly GCA_023362775.1). Lineage (NCBI taxonomy): Eukaryota > Metazoa > Chordata > Lepidosauria > Squamata > Charinaidae > Charina > Charina bottae. Next base: position 28,590,205 of record JALMGJ010000006.1, on the reverse strand, counting down.
GAAAGTGTCAGTGGGACCATGATAATGCATCTCAAATGGTGAAAGTTTGAATCTTAATTGATTACCCATGATGCTCTTGGGCCCAGTCCTCTGTACTAATAAAGCATCAAGGGGTATAAATGGGAAAGAAGGGGAAAAGGAAAGTCACTGATGAATTTAAAAGGGATTTGTGCTAATTCCTCCAAGACCTCCCTGTGTGATGTTTCCTAGTCAATAGGAGATTAGATCGGAGAGTGGATTTAAACAAAGGGTTGGCTCATCACAGCCATTGTTAATCCTCTCCTATCCATTCCCACATTAAGTATTAATGCAGGAATAAAACATACACCTGCATGTACACATTTGCAAAGCCCTGCAGAAGGTTTTTCATTACCTCACTCTTCTTTTTAAACACAAAACAAAACAAGGTCATAAGGACATCAAGGTGAGCAACAAAAACCAGAGTTTTCATGGTCTATTTATTTTCAGAAAGGCAGCTCTCAACGAAGAATTGAAAACGTATGAAAAGATCATACAGCTTAACATGTTTCCTACTGCAAGCAGAAATCTCTCAAGCTACACTAGTGTGTAGCATCATTGCTATAAGGACTTAGTGGAATGTTAGAAGGATGTGGTACTACAGCCTCCATGAAGGATTTCTAATCTACTGCAACTGCTATGTACTGTGTTAGTCCCTGCCTTGTTCATTTCCTCATCATAACTTAAGTCATATATTGGTCTCTTAGAAAAATCCTACTGGTCCTGGCCTCATAAACTTTCTAGGCAGCTTATATAAGGATTTCCTAGTTCCAGTAAGTTAAGATGGCTGAGGTCTATATACCACCATATCTACAATTACCTTTCCTTAATCAGTACACTCCTTGTCATTGTGGATATAGCATAGCTAACTAATGGCATGAAGATTTGGGTCCAACCTCTGCGACTGACTTGGAGCTACAAAGGTCGGACACAGGACTGTCCTTCAACCCACATTATTTTTGAATGTTATCTGAAGACTGAATTACAGGTTGTGCCTGTAACTACATCTTTATTTTCATTTTACAAAGTACACTTGAGGAGGAAAACTCTTCCCACCCTAAAGGCAAAAGCAACATGCAGCAAGAGCAGGCTTAGTTCACTCCCCAGCTAGGCTCAGAATAGAAATGCTTCTCTTTTGCATGGTTATCAACTTCAGGAAAAAAAAACATTTCCATTCATTGATGCATTTTCATTCTGAAGGCAATCAGGGAGTGAAGAGATAAGTTTAAACAAACAAAAACTAAAGCTGCAAGCCATGCATTAAGCATGATGTATAATTTGGTCCTAAAACATTGTTGCTTGTTTTTGCAAATTTTAAACACTGCAGACTCTGATAAATGTTTACTGCAATAAGAAATTATACAGTATTTAGTGCCTATCTAAGATTGTAGTACTCATAAGACATATCTAACTTTGTAGAATCTTCTGTTGCAAGATGTGGGAAGGTCACTGATTTGAATAGCTTTAAATATGGATCTAATAAAAAACATAGAGGAAGCATGCATCAATTTCAATACCATGCCCTTAGCAAAGTAACTAAATAACACCTCCATATTAAAAAAAAGGTAAAGGTTCCCCCCGCATATTTGTGCAGTCGTGTCCGACTCTAGGGGCCGGTGCTCATCTCCGTTTGTTAGCCGAAGAGCCAGCGTTGTCCGAAGACGCTTCCGCGGTCATGTGGCCAGCATGACGTGTATGGAACACTGTTACCATCCCACCGAAGTGGTACTTATTTATCTACTTGCATTTGCATGCTTTCGAATTGCTAGGTTGGCAAGAGCTTGGGCGAGTGCAGGAGCTCACTCCGTCATGCGGGGCTAGGGATTTGAACTTCCGAACTTGCAATCTTCCGATCGATAAGCCTGACGTCTTAACCGCTGAGCCACCACGCCCCTCTAACACCTCCATATTAGGAGGTAATATACTATGGTTGGTTACTGACCTGGGAACTACTTGCTTCCTACTCTGTTGTGAAGTTTCTAAGAAGTATTTGGCTGATCTCTGCTGGAAACAAGATATCAGAGTTGATGAATACCACTGATCAGTATTGGATGTGATCAGTGTTGGATCTGTTGATCAGATCCAAGATCTGATTGTCTGAGCAATCTGACATAGTTTGAAGCTAATTGAAGCAGGTCCTTGAAGTATATTTTAAGAACAGCTGCCCTAACAATTATAATTAGGGAACGCTGCCATCTGTCTCTAAAAGAATTAGCCATGCTTCGGACTTCCATTCCTTCTGCAGAAAGTGCAGAGTGCTATGGCCATGACTGCTAAGAACTATACCAGTTACACTACAGAAGAAACACACACACAGAGATTCATTTTCCTTGAAATTAAACTGCCATGTAAACCTGGCTTTTGGGGATCTGGCACCAGTCACAGATGAGAACAGTAGAACCCCCTGGAAAAAAGAGGACACTGGAATCAGTCCATTTCCATCAGTCTGCCTGCAAGAAAACAAAGTAAAAACCATTTCTATTGAAGAGACAAGACGGGATCAGTGACAGGAGAAGCAAAAACATTGACAAAGAACAGAGATGAAAACAAGTATTTTAACTGTGAATAAGCATTCTGAAGACTTTATACAATCCTTACTCTACTACATTAACTCCTAGTTCATTCCATGCCCAATTCCAAGAAGTCCTTGAAGTTCAAGAGCTTGGTACCAGATACCATGTCTTCTCCTATATCTATATGATTGATATAAACACTCCCTCAGTCTAAAATCTTAAGGTTAGCCATCAGGGAAAGGGCCTTTTCAGGAGGGGCCCCAAGCATGGAATGTCACTGAGAAGCTTGCCTGATACCAGATGTTTTAAGACCTTCTTACTTTCATCTCTTTAAAATTAATAATGCTTTTAGCTTTTCTTATAGGATGGTTTGGTTTTGTTCTTCCTATTTGTATTTTCTTGTCTTGGATTTTGTAACATCTGCAGTTTCATACCAAGTTGGATTTTTAAAATTTTAATGTTAAATTTTAACATATAACTGAATTTTCTTAAGGACCTCTCTCAACTTATTGTTAATCATTAACACTAAGATTTGTCTTTTGGTTGACATTTATTTCATGTGCATAAAAGTGACAGATTCCAGGCCTTGATGACATCCTAGCAGAGAAGCAAGAAGCCAGATCGGTATGAGATAACCTATGATCAGCAGAGGGAATGAAGTACTAAATCCTATGCAAGCTATCCAACCCCAAGTTTTATAAGGATGCCAAGCACAAAATACCATAGTGCAGTTTTACATGGTTCAAGCTGTCAATGTGTCTGGCTTACATTCTGATTCCAACAGCTTTGAACCCTGGAAATCATAGCTTTGAGCTAGGTAGCACTAGAATTGAAACACTAGGAACACTAGGTAGCACTCAACATCTAAACGTGAATGTGTTGTTATTTGGCACAGCATGTATGTGGAGAATATACTTTGTAGAAGTGTGCAGACATTCCTTTTCAATCATCTCTGGCATCAAACATTCCCCAAAGAGGAATGTGGAAGCTCTTAGCTTACTTGAATGAAAACAAGAAAGAACACTTCTTTAGGCTGTCAGGGGCACAGGGAGACAATGTCCAAAATGAACATGACAATGACATTGGGGGATGTCACAGATAGGGAAGATTCTGGTTTGGAAGAGAAAGAATTTTGCTGCTGCTGTTTTCAAAATCTATTAAGTTTATTCTAGGGCTTAGCAGGTTTATTGTGTTAGCAAATACAAAACTTTGGGTCAAGTTTGGTTGTTAAAACACTGACAGTTGGTGGTACTGTCCACGTAGACTTTGGGTTCAGCCTCAAGTTTCCAGGTGATCTCAGCTGCCTTCAGTATCAACAAGTACAGGGAACAGACAAACATAGTTTTACAGGTTTTTTTCCCAAAACAGCTTTGAAGGTAGGACAGCTGTCTCCACTATGTTTTACAGATTTGATATAACGCTATTTTAAATATCCACTCTGACACATTTTTTTCAGGCCATTCATCTCCTGCAAATGTGGGAAGGCAATTTCCAAAATGTCAGGAGGTAGGTGGGAAAACTGTAATGTTTTATAATAGACCCAGAGTGGCTTATCATGGAAAAAGATGAGGCACCAAAGGTTTGGAGTTTGTATTACCAATATTTATTTATTTTTATTTATTTTATATCCCGCCTTTATTATTTTTACAAATAACTCAAGGTGGGGAACATACCTAATACTCCTTCCTCCTCCTATTTTCCCCACAACAACCCTGTGAGGTGAGTTGGGCTGAGAGAGAGTGACTGGCCCAAAGTCACCCAGCCGGCTTTCATGCCTAAGGCGGGACTAGAACTCACAGTCTCCTGTTTCTAGCCCAGCACCTTAACCACTAGACCAAACTTGCTCCAGCGATGAAAGATAGATAGATAATAGATAGATGGTACTATTTTAAGGATCTACAAAAACCAGCAGCCCGTATGTTCCTTGCTGCAACAAAAATCCCAATGGGATTTTTTTTTACTTCATTCACTGAAGCTTCATTGAATTCAGTCACCAGTGCAAAGATTTGCATAGGCCTACTTCTGACCACAATTCCTAAGGCTGAGGACTACCATAAGACATGGGGAAGGCTACAGGAAGGATGGAATTTAAAAATTGAGTATAATACAGTTAAATAACAGATGCAGACATACTAAAAGAACACCTGTAGAAGTTTCATCATCATGACTTTTGGAAAAGAGTAAAAGCTGGAAAAGAATAGCATCCCCTTTCTGGTTAAGTTTTTTGGAGCTGATCAGTCAGAGGCTATAGGGCAGAAATAAGGGACATCAATACCTCCCTCTCTTTTGATACCCCTTTCTTTCACTTCTTCCTCTCAGCTGATAGGAAATTACAGAAGGTGACTCTTGCAGAAAGCTTGAACTGCTCTCTTGCAAGAAGAGTTTAAAATTAAGCCAAGCCTACAGGAATATGGCAGGAAGACTGCAAGCTGCAAAGCCCTCCTTTAAAGTAACAGAGAATTGTTTTATTGGAGGTTATATTACTCATGATGGTTGTATGGAACCCCCAGGTTCAGGAGTAAGGTACTTTTAATGCATTTTCTGGAGAGCAGCAGCCAGAGGCATAGCAGAAGGGAAAAAAATCAGTAAATGCAAGTAATTGTATTAGCTATATTTCATTCATTTTAACTCTAATTCTAAACTAAAACGAAATTCCTGCTCTCCTCCTCCTCCTCCTCCTCCTCCTCCTCCTCCTCCTCCTCCTCCTCCTCCTCCTCCTCCATCTTTGCATTAGGGCCCTCAGCACACCTCTCAGAATCCAAGCATCAACTTAGATAGGAAAAATAGTTTTGCATCCCAATACATACAACTGATCCAATGAGTTACTATTAACTAGACATACAGGAACAGCAAAACAGAGACAAAAGCAATTTTTTGCTGACAATCATCTTCTCACTGTTGAAATTTTGTCTTGCACTCAGGAGAGCTCTTTAAAAGAGACTGCCAATCTATGCCTCTTAAATGTATCCCCCCTCTTACACTGGGGACTGTGATATAATCCAGTTAAATAACAGCTGCAGACATACTAAGAAGACACTTATAGAAGGATCTTTATTAGACTTTTGGAAAGGAGTGAAAGCTGGATAAGGATAGATAACTTTTACCTGCTTGGTTTTGAATTCAGGAATTATTTTTGTCCATGGGCATGAGATAAGTAAATACTGGTATCATGTGTTTTTCCTTTTGAGAAGCCAGCTCTGTTTCACTTGCAAATCTTTTCTACAAAGTCTTCACATGCTTCATCAAACAGCTACAGCTTAAACATTTTGGATAAGATTTAAATAGTTTCCTCTCCTGCAAACCAAACAAGAAAATTAAAAATTGAAGGAAGACAGAAGCCTTGCAGCCCTGTTCTCTGCCTAATCCACTTTCCAAAGTTCAGTGCATATTACAAGGACTGATGGCTCCATTCATCCCCTGGGGTGGATACAACATGTAAAACAATACACAGAAGTTGATTGTGAAGTGTTCATTTAACACAACTCCAGTCTAAATGTCAGTTTTTATTTCCCTTAGGCATCCATCCCCTTCAGGCAAGTGTTGCTGGGTCTGTTATTATAGTAATCTATGGGACTCAGCAGCATCTTATTTTTGTTACCCTCTTACTGAAATTGTGAAGGAGTATTTCAGTCTTGGTCTGGCAAACATTGAAGGATTTAAGCTAATTTGTACAGTATTAGATCCAGACTATGTAAAAATATATAAATTAATGAATGATATGAAATAAAGAAAAACAGGTTTATCTATCTATCTATCTGTCTATCTATCTATCTATCTATCTATCTATCTATCTATCTATCTATCTATCCCTCACATTTCTGCACCGCCCATCTCACAAGCGACTCTGGGTTTGTTGTGTGTCTGTGAAACTAAGAGAAAGGGGGAAGGATATAATAGATCTGAATGAAGATGGTCTGATCTTGTGGAGTGGGTTTGATGAATATTCAAGAAAATGAAAATGTAGGTTTAATTATGAATCAAAAAGCTAAGCTGTATGGCAAAAAGATGTATGAGCTGGTGAGATCTAGGTTATTGTGAATTGTATGAAAATAGAATTCCATGGGTGGGTGATAGTTGTATTATATATTAAAGTAAGGTGTGGAAAAATCAGAAGAGTTTGGGAGAAAATAGTGCAGCATTCTAAATTAATATGACCTAGGTGACATGAATGGATGGGTGAGAATTAGACAAGTGAGTGCAAAAAAAGACTTCCGGTGTACAGAAATGGCGAGCGGACGTGTGGAGAACAGCTCGTCTTAATCTTGTAATTAAAGAAGAAATTTGCCGATTTTTGGGAGCGTTCTTGGAATGCAAAGGATCGGCTGGGTAGCCAAAATAAGGGCGAACCCGATACAAAACAAAAAATCCTGCAGCTTCTTGGCGCCGCGGAGGGAAAGCAGGCAGATACTTTCGCTTTCTCAGCCAGAAGAACTACAGCAGCGAAAGTAAGCTAAGAAGTCGGGTGAGCGACTACCTTCGTTATTTCCCATTTCCCGTTTGGGAGAGCTTCCGTTTCTGTTACACTTTCACAATACTTAAAAGTGTGAACTAATTTGCAAGTAACAAAGACTTTCTTATCAAGAAACATTGAGTTAAAGGTCCAAAGAAAGTGGCTGAGACGCTGAATTGTTGAATTGCCGTCAGAGTAAGTGAAAGTAAGTGAAAGTGACTATTATTAATTAATTATTTAAAAACCGCCATTTTTGACTGTGTTTGAGAAAAAAAAAATTAGACAAAACTTAGTGCTACTTAATTGGTGATAATTAATCCAATTTGAATAATGGCTTCAAAGAAAATGACAAGAAGAAGTTCAGACCTATCTGAAGACAAGGGAGAATGGCTAAAGCTACTATTTGAAGACTTTACAAAAAAAGCCATTCAAAGCATTACAACAAATGTAACTTCAGTATTGGAAGAAAAATTACAAGGTTTTGAAAGATCATTATATAAAAAATTAGATAGTATGGAACAAAAATTTCAAACGGAAATAAAAGAGATGAAAGAAAAAATCAAAACAATGGAAAAACATAAAGATGAGGAAATGGATAAAATATCCTTACTGGAACTAAAACAAAAAGAAAGTTGCTTGAGAATAAGAGGTTTAAAGGAAGGAAAAGAGACTGAAATTAAAAACACAATTACCCAAGCTTTGGCTGATTTGATAGACTGGGAGAAAGAACAACTAGAAGAAGAAATAGAAGTAATATATCGAGTCAACTCAAGATATGCAAAAGAACATAACATAGCAAGAGATATGGTGATTGAGTTTAGTAGAAAAAAAATTAAGAGACCTGATTTTACAAACAGGATTTGACAAAAAAATAAATGTAGAAGGGAGAGACATTCAAATGTTCAAAGAGATTCCTGCTGCTATACTGAAAAAAAGAAAAGAATATTATTTTTTGACTGATGTCCTGAAAAGGAAAAAAATTATTTATAGATGGGAAACCTTGGAAGGGGTAAATGTGTTATATAAAGAACATAGGTTTAAATTAAATTCACTAGAGAAAGCAAAAGATTTTCTTAGAAAGATAGAAAAAGATACTAATCCTACACCAAGAAATAGTCCCCCAAAAGAAAAATTATCAGAAAAAATTAAAATCTTTGCACAAGTAGTGGACGCTCAAGAATTAGACAGCCAATCAGACAATGAATAAAATAAAATGTTTGTCATGGAATATAAATGGATTGAACTCTCCAATAAAAAGAAATAGAACTTTTCATATCCTTTACAAATACAATTTGGATATAATATGCTTACAAGAAACACACATTAGAGGTAAAGATAGCAAACTGTTAAGTAATAAAATTACTAGGATTAGAATTCACAACAAAAAATGAAAACAAAAAGAATGGAATTGTATGCTATATTAAACCAAATTTAAAACCACAATTAATAAAAGTAGATGATAAGGGAAGATTTATTGTAATTGAAATTGAAATTCAAAACACCAAAGTTATATTAGTAGGTGTCTATGCCCCAAATGATAATCAAAATAAATTTTTTAAAACATTGATGAATTGTTTAACAGAATTGTCAAATAAGAATTGGATAATTATGGGTGACTGGAATGGCGTTATCAATCCAGCTCTAGGTAGGAAATCTGATAATTATATAAAAGCAAATCAAGGAAAATTACCTCAGATTTTTTTTGAAATGATGAACAACTTAGAAATGACGGATACCTGGAGATATAAAATGGGCAATGCCAAAGACTTTACTTTCTTTTCAAATAGATTTCACTCTCTCTCCAGAATAGATATGATTTGGACGTCAAAAAATTTACTAAATAAAGTAGATGTCAAAATATTAGCAAAAACAATATCAGATCATAACGCAATACAATTAAATTTAAAAACATCTGCAAAACAATATAGATGGAGACTTAATGAATCCATTCTAAAAAATAAAGTATATCTGGAAGAGAGCAAAACCAAATTAATAGAATTTTTCAAATTAAATATGAAAGAAAACACAAATATAAATACTATATGGGACGCAAGTAAAGCCTATATGAGAGGGCATTTTATATCTTTAGGCAAATATTATAAAAAAATGAAACTAGAAAAATTTTCAAAATTAAGTGAACAAATTAAAATAAAAGAAATTGAGTTGCAAAGTAAACCAGGAGATAAAGACATAAAAACCAAATTATTATATTACAAAAGCAAATAGAAATATTAACAACCGAAGAAATAGAAAAAAAAACTGAGGTATATTAAACGGAGAAACTTTCAATACGCTAATAAAGCGGGTAAATGGTTAGCATTTAATTTAAGAAAAGAAGAAGGAAAAAAATATATAAATAAAATTAAAGATAAAGGGCTAGAACTAAATGATAATACCAGTATCCAAAAAGTATTTCATCAATTTTATACAATATTATACCAAAAACAACAATTTGATATAGAAAAGGCAGACAGATATTTAACAGAAAGCAATTTACAAACAATATCAAAATCACAGCAAGACAGATTAAATGAACCCATAACTATTCAAGAGATCTCAACTGCCATTCAAAGACAGAAATTAGGTAAAACTCCAGGTCCAGATGGATTTACTGCAATGTATTACAAAGTATTTCAAGATCAATTATTAAAACCATTTAATTTATTACTAAATTCAATATTAACAGGAAACGTAATACCGGAAACCTGGACAAATGCCAACATAATATTAATTCCCAAGCCAGATCAAGACCAAACCTTATGTAAAAACTTTAGGCCAATTTCATTATTAAATACAGATTATAAAATTTTTACTAGTATTTTGGCAAATAGATTAAAAGAGATTCTACAAGATACAATAAATATGGACCAATCTGTTTTTTTTACCAAAAAGACATATCAAGGATAATATTAGAACTATTATAAATTTGATTGAATACGCAAAAGTCCATAAAGAAAAACAAATTTTACTATTATTTTTAGACGCTGAAAAAGCTTTTGACAACCTAAATTGGGATTTTATGATAAAGATTTTGGAAAGACTGGAATATGGGGAAAAATTTATAAAAGCTATCCAAGCCATATATACACAGCAAATTGCCAAAATAGTGGTAAATGGAGAGACTAACCAGGATTGTCAAATAAGTTGAGGTAATAGACAAGGCTGTCCAATCTCACCACTCCTTTTTAACTTGGTATTAGAAGTGTTATTAGAAAATATTAGAAAAGATAATTTAATAGAAGGGATAAAAATAAAACAGGAAAATTATAAATTAAGAGCATTCGCAGATGATATGGTTATAACTTTACAAAACCCAGAAATTTCGATTAAACATTTATTAAAAAAAATTCAAGATTTTGGTGATTTGGCAGGGCTTAAAATAAATAAACATAAAACTAAGATGATAAATTTGAATATGGAACCAAGAACCATTCACAATATGGAACAGAATACCGGATTTGTAAATGTCAAAAAACTAAGATATCTGGGAGTGGATATAACATCTAATAATTCAGATTTATTTAAAAATAATTATACAAAATTATGGACTAATATAAAAAAAATGATTTAAAACTCTGGAAAAATTTACATCTGTCATTCCTGGGTAGAATCTCAACAATAAAAATGAATATATTTAATTATTGTAACCCGCCCAGAGTCCCAGAGTCATGTATGGGAGATGGGCGGGGAATAAATTAAATAAATAAATATATTACCAAAAATTATTTTTTTATTCCAAACTATACCAATCGTAATAACACAAAAGACTTTTCAGAACTGGCAACAAGAATTGGCGAAATTTATTTGGCAAGGCAAAAAGCCAAGAATAAAATTTAAATTTTTACAAGATACTAAAGAAAATGGTGGTCTTGATCTTCCTAACTTAAAATTATATTATGAGGCATGTATTCTTTGGTGGCTTCAAGATTGGATAAGATTGGAAGACAAAAAACTACTAAATCTAGAAGGACACGATCTAAAATTTGGTTGGCATGGATACCTATGGTATAACAAAATTAAAGCTAATATAGCATTCAATCACCATCCCATTAGAAAATCAATCCTAAGAATTTGGAACAAATATAAAAATACTATTTTACCAAATATACCTCTTTGGATATCACCACACGAGGCCTTTACATGGCATGGAAACTTAAATATAGGAAATTGGATTACATATAAAAATCTATTGTCTTTTGAAGGATCAAATTATAATTTAAAATCAAGAGAAAATTTATTAAATGAGGGAATAAACTGCAATTGGTTCTCTTATGCTCAAATCAAAGAACAGTTTAGAGTAGATAGTAAAAATTTTAAATTTAAAGAAAGTGTAAAAAATTGGGACATCGTCCTATGGAAAGACAAAGATCATTTGATTTCAAAAATATATAAGATATTAATTTTAAATAATTCGGTAAATACACAAAAAAAGAAATGCATGAGTAATTGGGAAAAAAATTTAGGCCACAAGATACAATTTGAAATATGGGAAGATATGTGGTTAAAAGATTTGAAATTTACATTGAACTATAACATGAAAGAAAATTTCTACAAAATGATGTACAGATGGTACATAACGCCAAATACTCTGTCAAAAATGAATAATAGACTATCAAACAAATGTTGGAAATGTAAAAAAGAAACTGGCACATTTTTTCATGCATGGTGGTCTTGTAAAGAAACAAAAAAATATTGGATAAAAATACATCAAATAATATGTGAAATATTGGATGAAGATTTAACAATTATACCAGATATGTATTTATTAGGATTCTTAAAACCGGAAATACACAAAAAATATGGGAAATTATTATTTTATTTAATAATAATTTTATTAGAATTATATTTGCCAAACATTGGAAAGAGAATGGTATACCCACAATTGAGGAATGGTTATTAAAAACAATGGATCTAATCCAGATGGCAAAATTAACAGATTTATTAAATGACAAAAATCAAGAAGAATTTAAGTTATGTTGGGACCCATTTTATAGATATATAGAAAAAACACAAAAAATACAAATAGTAAATTTAATGTAAACAAGATATTGTATTATATATAAACGGAGGAGTTAAGGGTCTTGAAGAGGGCTAAGAGACGCCTAGAGCGCCGCTGGAGAAAAACAAAGACTGAATCTGACCGAACACAAGCTAGAGTCGCAGTTAAGGCCTACCTTGTGGCGGTAAGAGCGGCGAAACGTCAATATTTCTCCGCTCTTATTGCATCCACAGAATGCCGCCCGACGGCCCTGTTTAAGATAACACGATCTCTTTTGGGTAGGGTGGAGCCTAGGACCCACCTGCAGGGCCGTGCGGAAGAATTTTCTGAGCATCTGCAGGATAAAATCGCTCAGATTCGATCTAGGTTGGACTCCAAGCATGAAGCAGAGTCTGGGGAGATGCCGAGGGAACGTGATTACCCGGTTATCTGGGATCGGTTTGATCCTGTTGGGCCTAAGGAAGTGGACAGGATCCTCCGGACTGTAAGGGCCACCACATGCCATCTTGACCCTTGTCCTTCCTGGCTAGTGCAGGCAGCCAGGGAGGTTACATCAGGTTGGGTCCGGGCGATGGTTAATACATCCTTGGGGGAGGGGGTGTTTCCAGATGCTTTTAAGGAGGCGCTGGTGCACCCCCTCTTCAAGAAGCCGTCGCTGGACCCCACCGTATTGGACAACTTTCGTCCTGTCTCCCACCTCCCCTTTTTGGGGAAGGTGGTTGAGAAGGTGGTGGCGCTGCAGCTCCAGAGGATTCTGGATGAAACGGATTATCTGGACCCCTTTCAGTCGGGTTTCAGGCCGGGATATGGGGTGGAAACTGCATTGGTCGCACTTATGGATGATCTCTGGTGAGGGCGGGATGGAGGGAGTGCGTCCATCCTGGCTCTCCTTGATCTCTCAGCGGCTTTCGATACCATCGACCATGGTATTCTTTTGGGACGGCTCGAGGAGTTGGGGGTGGCTGGCGTAGTTCTGCGTTGGTTCACCTCCTTCCTCGGGGGCCGGTCCCAATCAGTAGTAATAGGAGATGAGAGATCCAACTCTCGCCCCCTCGTTTGTGGGGTGCCACAGGGTTCGGTTCTCTCACCTCTCCTATTTAATATCTATATGAAACCGCTGGGTGAGATCATCCGTCACCATGGGATGAGATATCATCAGTATGCTGATGATACACAGTTGTACATCTCCATCCCAGGTGAAGTAAGTGATGCAGTGGCCGCCCTTTCTCAGTGCCTGGAGGCTGTGGGGGTCTGGATGGGGAACAACAGGCTTCAGCTGAACCCTGGTAAGACGGAGTGGCTGTGGATTGATGGTTCTTCTGGATCTGGGAAATTATCATCTTTGGTTCTGAATGGGGTTGCACTTCCCCGTTCAGAATCAGTGCGGAATCTGGGGGTCCTTCTGGACTCACGACTCCTGCTCGAGGAGCAGGTGGCAGTCGTGGCTAGAAGGGGCTTTGCGCAACTTCGTGTTGTGCGCCAGTTACGCCCTTTCCTGGATCAGGAATCCCTCCGTACAGTCACTCATGCCCTGGTCATCTCCCACATAGACTACTGCAATGCGCTTTACATGGGGCTACCCTTGAAGAGTATCCGGAAGCTACAACTGGTCCAGAATGCGGCTGCGCACGCAGTTATTGGTGCCCCTAGATCAGCCCATGTGACACCTCTGCTGCGCTAGCTGCACTGGGTGCCGGTATGCTTCCGGGTGCAATTCAAGGTGTTGGTTTTGATCTTTAAAGCCCTACATGGCATGGGACCAGGGTATCTGAGGGACCGCCTCATCCCCATAACTTCAAACCGTCCCACTCGATTATGTAGAGAGGGCATGCTCCGGACCCCGTCGGTAAGGGAGTTTCGTTTGGCGGGGTCCAGAAGGCGGGCCTTCTCGTCAGTGGCGCCTGCCCTTTGGAACAACCTGCCCCCGGAGGTGAGGCAGGCCCCATCGCTCCTGTCCTTCCGGAAGAACCTAAAGACCTGGTTTTGCCGCCTCACGTGGGATGGGAACAGAAATAGTTCTTCGTGGGGATGGCTGGTGCCATAGAGCCCTTTTAAAGATCGTGGGCTGCCTTCTTGGATTTTCTACTTAATTTATAATAATAATTAATTGTATATTGTATTTTTATGTGTTTTTACAATAGAATTTTAATCTCTATGTTTGTAAACCGCCCAGAGTCCCCTCGTGGGAGATGGTGCGGTGATAGAAATCGAAACATAAATAAATAAATAAATAAAATAAATTGTATAAAGAGTAAATAAGAAGTAACCATATAATATATAGAATTCATTATAGAAATGTGGTATAGATATTTTTGATGAGAAAGTAGGAAGTCCATTTTAGTTTGTCTTTGTTGTTTTTTGTTATGTGTTGTTTAAATGTTGTGTGAGTACAGCAAAAATACAAGAAAGAAAGAAAGAAAGAAAGAAAGAAAGAAAGAAAGAAAGAAAGAAAGAAAGAAAGAAAGAAAGAAAAGAGGAAGGTGGGTTTACAGAAAGAGGAGAAGGTTGGAGTAAGTAGAAAAAGGGAAAGAAGAGACCTTAGAAGGTACAAGTATGTTGAGAGGAGTAGGAGAAAAAGGATTAAAGATTGCAGGTTAAAAATAACAGAATGTTTTGGATGTGTTGAAGAAGATGGAGGCACAGAAGGCAGAAAAGATGCTGATTGATATATATTATATGTTTATACGCTGTATGTTGTATAATGTATATATGGTATTGTATTATTGTTGATTTATGTGTATAAATAAAATTTATAAAAAAAAAGACAAGTGAGTGCAAAAAAAGTGATTGGGCCATTTGGAGACTCAAGAATGAAGGAGAAATGGTAACTATTTGGTAAGTATCTGCTTGGACAAAGGTTTGTTTGTTTAAAATAAGGTAGCTTTAGAATAAGTCTATTAATATTCACACAAAGTATGTAGCAAAGAAGGAAATATAAATCTGAGCATAATGAAAGCATTATTTGTTTTATCATTTATGATGAAAAGCATTAGTGATGGAGAGTGAGGTGCAGGTTTGGATGACTTTATGACTGCTTCACTACACAGCTAGAGGAGTGATCATAAAATACAATCTACCTTGTCATTTGACAATGGAATCTCATAATGTAATGATGTACCTGGAGAAAAAGAAAAAGGAGCCTATTTCTCATATTACTTTGAGAAAATCCTGGGTCAGCATAACCTAAGTCATCTCAGAAAGTTAACATGAAAATTAAATAGGATAGAATATAGTCACTAGCCCTTTGGACAAAATTTGGGTGCCTGAGGAAATGGATAGGGCCCTTTGTAGTGTAATGACTGCCAACTGTGGACTGGATCAATGTCTGTCCTTAGGTGTTCCACTTGTCTGGATTCAGGTGGTGTCAGCCCTTTAAGGTACTCTAGACAAGAAACTAAAATCATGAATACTAACCTTACTTTATTGTAAGGTTACAGAAACAAAATCCTGATAGTCTGAGGGCATTAGTGGTGGAGAAAGGAGTGATGAGATTTTCTGAATCTGGGCCAGATAATCTTTTTAGTAGTGTCGTAAGTGGATCTTGGAAAAAAAATGAATGGGAAGAAAAGAAGTGAAAGAAATAAGAGTGAAAGTAGAATGACTGCAAGAAGAGAAAGTATGACTCCAGTATAAAAATTATTATGATTAATCTTCCATCTGAATGACTGGGAAATGGAGGTAAGGAAACAGGATGTGGAAGCTCTTTGGAACAGAATAAAAAGAATTATGTTACAAGGTGCCACAGAAATGTCTGTAGTCACACTAATGGGAAGAATGAGACAGAAGGCTTGATGGAATAATGAAGTGAAAGAAGGTGTAGATGAGAAAAAATGCTTAAAAATGATTGCTGCAACAAATGAGGATTAAAAAAAAGTGGTATGATTGTACAGAGAGCAAAAGATAGTTGCAAATAATATAATCAAAGATAGCAAGAAACTGTTAAAATTAAAAAGAGGGAGAGAAAATGCTGATACTTTACTTTGGAAATGGTTGAAAGGGGCTAAACAACTCTCCAAAGTGAAAGGAATGAAGAGCAAAAGTGATGAATGATTTGGGATGAAGGAGTATTTTAGAGATTTGTATAGGAGTTAGAATTAGGGCATGGTGGCTCAACGGGTAAGACGCCAGGCTTGTTGATCGGAAGATCGCAAGTTCGGAGGTTCAAATTAAGTTCAGATTAATAGGTACCACTTTGGTGGGTAGGTAACAGCGTTCCGCATGGATCATGCCGGCCACATGACCGTGGAAGCGCCTTCGGACAACGCTGGCTCTTCGGCTAACAAACGGAGATGAGCACCGGCCCCTAGAGTTGGACACGACTGCACAAATGTGCGGGGGTAACCTTTACCTATAGGAATTAGAATAATATGTTAAAGAGTAGAAATTAAGCAAATACTACAAATGATACTGTCAAAGGTTGATGGTAAGTGTAGATGGTGTAACTGGAGAACTGTTAAAAATATTTTTCTTATGAAGTAGTTGTACAAGTTGTACAAGTTCTACTATTTTACTTGGGCAAGGACTGAGTCTTTGCCTGATGATTGGGGGAATGTCATGTTCCCCCTATACAGAGGGGAAGGTAAGCATAGAAGCTACTGCAGATTAAGTGTGCTTGGCAAGATGTTTGGCAGAATTTTGACTGAAAGGGTACAAGGGGTGAACATGAGCAATGTTTGGGAAGTGCGGTGTGCCATTATGCTGTGCAGGGGGCAGAACAGACTTTGCTTTTCAGCAGATCATTGAGAAATGTATGGACGTGGGAAAGTTTATGGTACATTTGCTGAATTAGAGAAATTGTGTGATAAAGTTAATAGGCTTGAATTATGGGGAGGTTTACATGAATATGGGGGTTGATTTCTGAATACAGTATAGAGTGGTATATAATGGAAGTAAGCCTTTGTGTGAATGAATAGAATGCTTTGCATATGGTTAATACTGAGCAGGGAATAAGACAAGGATATGTCATAATTGTTTAATGTATTTTATGAGTAAATGTATAGGTAGTCCTCATTTACCAACTGCAATTTGGACCAGCAAGTCCATTGCTAAGCAATGCAGTTGTAAAATGAAATGTCACATGACCGTGCCCAACTTACAATGTCAGTTCCGGCTGCGGTCATTAAGCAAATCACTGCAGGTCGTTAACCGCATCGTCATATGAGTGCGACTTCCTACTGGCTTCCCCATTGAGTTTGGTTGTCGGAAGCCAGCTTTGAAGGTTGCAAATAGTGATCACATGACCGCAGGATTATGCAACCATTGTAAATGCATTCCAAGTGCCTGAATCATAATCATGTGACCATGAGGATGCTGCAATGGCCACAACTTCAAGGACTGGTTGTAAGTCTTCTTTTTCAGTGCCGTTGTAACTTCGAACGGTCGCTGAATGGGTGTTCGGTAAGCAAGGACTACCTATATAATGTTTCTGGTGCCATTGAAGGTGTTTTGGTTGAGGATGTAAATATACATATACAGTACTTTTGTATGCAGGCAATGCTGTGTTGCTGTTTGAGAATGTGAATGATTTGCAGCAAATCTTAGAAACAATGTATGATGCAACAAGGAGCATAGATCTAAAAATTAATGTACCAAAGACCAAGATAGTTTTGTTTGATAGGAAAAATAGAGTGAATGATTGCAAGTTATAAACTAATTCCAAAAACCTACACCAGGTGAATGAATTTGTGTATTTTGTTAGAAAGTTTACCAAAGATTTGAAAATGGATGGGGAAATGTAAGATGTCCAAATTCTGATAGAAATGGAGTGGGTAATCTGTAGTCTATTGGAGAGAATGAATGCTTGCCAAAAAAAAGTTAAAATGGCTATGTATAAGTACATATTTTCCCACTTTTTTATATAGAAATGAGATTGGGGTATGTCAAGAGAAGCATAAAACTAAGTTGAATGCAGTGGGAAAGGGTTCTTTAAGGAGTATGTTGCAAAACAAGTAGCGAAAGAGTCAAGAACGAATGGGTGTAGAACGAATATGCACCAAATACAAAAGTGAGTGACTAGACTAGATCAAGAAAAGTACATTGAAGTGATTTAGTCATATAAGAGAAAATGAATGCAGATTGCATTGCAAAACTAATATATGTAAGAAGTGTATTTGGGTTGACAGGAAGGAGAACACCAAGAAAGTCATAGTTGGATGGAATTGACAAAATCCTGAAGAAGACAGAAGTAAGAAGCTTAACAAATAAAAAGTGTTACATAAAGCAGTGTAGGGATACAGTGGAAGCACAGATGGCTTGTCAAGATCAAAAGGTATGGAGGGTTATAGTGAATGGTGTTGAATAGTGTTCGTGCAAATCGGTTTTAATAATGTTTTCTTTTTTTATTTCAGGCCTTTAATTTCTTTCACTCCTACTTACTCTTTTTCTGCTTTCTGCATAATTTTGGTTATCCTGAAGAGGAATAATGTGATAAGGATCAGATAACAGGTAAACCAGAGATATCTTATTATTGAATATCAAGACATGAAGTTAGTGATAAACAAGTTAAGCACTTAACTTTCACCAAGTAGCTGAAAGGAAACTTTGCAATATTTATTCTGGAATGTGTAAGCCAGCTTTTCAGAGCTGGGGTCATCATTCAGTGGCCCAATGCATCTCCACGTTTTATTTTAAATAAATAAATAAATTTAAATAGATTTAGAAGGCCACCTGATTCCCAAATGACTTAGGGCAACTTATATAATTAAAAGAAAGGAAAACCATTAAAAAGGAGAAGAAGACGTGTGCCCAGACAAAACACATTTTACGTGACAAAAAATCTGCTAGGGCCACTAGAGCCAACCTAATCCCAGGTCTGGGAGCCCAGTCATGTTTTCAAAGACTTATGAAATGTTCAGACTCAAGAGATTTTAGTGCTTTTTCCTCCCAGACCTCCCAGAGGAGCTCTGAAATGCAATTCAAAATTCCTATGTGAGAATCCCCATATTTTAAAATGACCATTCTTGAGATATCAGGTGAGAATGTTAAATGATAATATTTCTGCCTTCTCCATTTTTTAAAAATAATGTTGGGATGCCATTTTTGCCATGGAGCAGTGTTAATGGCATCCTGTTGTCTACTTGTGCCATGCTGTGGACTCTTGGTAGCTCTCATTTTCTTATAAGGAAATCCTTTGAGATTACCTCCAGGCTGTATTTTTAATACATCTCACCTCCACTGCTTTAACTCACACAAGTGTGCCTTTAGCAGATACACACAAGACTTAATACACAATCAGATGGAAGATTCAAAATATATATTGGGACTATAGACAACAATATATCTGTAACATCTTCTTTGCTGTCCTGGATATGAAAGAACTTGGAGCCAAAAGCAGACATCTTCAGCTTTGATCTGAAATGAGAATCACCCACCTGTTTCCCTTCTGGAGCTCTTCATAACAGTTATTCCCTGAGATAGTCTGTACCATGCAAAGCAGTTTGCTAGCCACTTATTAATGATTTTTTTTCCATTTCAAACTCTGCACCTTGCTTAGCTTTAGGCAAAAGGAACATCTTATCCTCTCTTCAAACCTCATCATTAAATGCAGGAAGGAGGGAGGCATTCTCTCTGAAAGCACACAGATTGATAGCTAAACTGAGCCACGGGAATGCATCATAGATAATGCTGAGTGAACACATGCTCAAGCAAAAGCATCTGCTAACATTTCTATTTACTGTAGCTCTTTCCTTTTTTACAGATGTGGATCTTGCTTGTCACCTATCTCCATTTGATAAAAGCATATAGCTGCATTGGCAATGAATGGAAGCTTGTTTGTAGTATTCCAAAGGCATTCTCTGATTTTAAATAGGTCATTCCGCACTTGCTATAGATAGAGTATTCCTTTGGATGGAGATGGTGTGGTGATAAAAGTCCAATAAATAAATAAATAAAATTCATCTTGGGTAGGAATGCTCTTGAAATCTGACTTAATTAAATTACTAGTTTGGAAAACATTTCCAGAGAGCGGTAGGTAGCTATGGTACTTACTTTACAATAGGATGCTAGCTTTGAACAGTGGGCTACAGGCACATGATCTTGCATGAATGGAGGGGCATGTACATAAACAGTAACAACAAGAAGTTAGTAGCCATCGGCTGGCAAAGGCGGCAGGGCAGAGGATAACTTTGTTTGCCACCAACCAAGCTTTATAAGAATCCTGGATAGAGAATGGGAAGGCAGGCAAGATCGCTGTGCAGTGGGGTCAAAAGGGCCCACAAGCTTTCTGGCACTACTGTAGAAAAATACTTTGCACCGTGGCAATTTATTTGTCATTTAGTACAGGAGTGCATATTCGCAGCAGCAGCAGCAGCAATTGTCTAAGAATTCAGACAGAACATTTCCTATCTTGCTTGGCTTTATCCTTTCAAGAGGAATTGTCTCTGCTGGTAAGATTTGGGTTATCCTGGGATTCTTTTAGAGAGGGAATGCGGAGGGTCCCCACCCACCTAAAGTGAAGAAGATGGGGGCTTGACAACATACCTTCTCAGTGGCTGCCCCCACACTTTGGAGCACCCTTAATCTTCTTGCCTTTAGGGAGGCTCTTAAGACCTTGTTATTCTGCAGGGCGGTGGGGTGCTAATAGTGACTTTTAGTTAGTTAGGCTTTTCTTTTGTTTTTCTGGTGTTCTTTTATATTTGATATTATTTTGTTGGGTTATTGTACACGATCTTGACCTCAAGGAATTAGGCAATATATCAAAACCTGTATAAAGAGATAAACAAACAAATTCAGGGATAAGGAATCGGTGACCCATGGATCTCATATTGTCTCCAGACACTTTCTGTCACCCACCCAATCCGACTGCTAAAACTCAGTGGCAAAAAGGCCACTTTTAGCAGCATGATATTTTTCAGTAGAATGATACTTTGTCTGTTTTAAGCAATATAGAATTTTAAAAATAGGCATAAACAGAAGATTTAAGGCTGCTGTTTGTTTGTTTTTAAACTCACCCAGCCCTCTCTCTTGTCCTTCCTTGGTCTCTTGCTCTTTAAGGGCCAAAGATTTTGCCTAATGTGAGAAAATTCCCACTTAAAGGAAAACCAAAGCATTTGGAAATAGAAGCAACAAAGTATATTTTATTGGAATACACTTACAGTGATCACTGGGCTCCCCACCAGTAGACAGCAGGAGAGAATCTCAAGCAAAAAAAACCCCCCATGTTATATAGGTTTGGTCGATTACCTTTGAAACAGAAAGATAAAAGGACCAATAGATTTACACTGCGATCCTTCCCCTGGAATGCTTTGATAAACTATTGAACTGAAGTCTTTGTTATATTTCACACTTGCAGTATCCTTCCTGATATTATCAACATGTACCATAAACGGTAATGTTTACATTGTGATCTCTTGTTACACCATTTCATTCCTCCTCAGTATTAGGTACTAGGTTATACAGATATGGTGCTGTCTCTAAGCAACCTAGAGATTTATACCTATCAACAGGTACATATATTTCAACATGATTTGATACATGGCAGACATCAAATTATACCACCACACTCTGCTCACTCTGGTGACATCTCCACATCACCAATCTGCAGCTCTTAGAGGAAACATTTTCTTTAAAATAAGAAGAACCACAACAATAACACCACAGCCCCAAGACAACAGAACTTGCCTGGATCTTGTCTAACACAAGTTTCATCCTAGGGCCTCCTATATGAAAACATGTGCTGTATAACTGAGCATCTTATGATTGTAAGATAAATTCCCATTATATTTCTGGGGCCAGCCCAATGCATTTGACAAGGAATTCAAGGAATTATATTCAAACTGAATATCTCTGGGACAGAGCAACATTTCCAGATATAGATCAATCCATTGCACAGATTTGACTCTTCTAATTAGACTTTTTTATGTTTCAAAGTGTTCATTAGTATCTAAATACTATGGCAATAGTGGGTCATATAATTTCTCACGAGAAAATGACTTTCCAAAATGATTTTTCTGTACATTTGTCCATGATTGGGGAACTGCATTCAGAGAAAAACGAAGTTTTTCACAACAAATACTGAGAAAAGAATGGCAATATCTCCATTGCATCACTGCTGAGCTATCTTCAGAGGAGGGCCCTACAAGAGAGCTTAGTAAATCTCCTCTTCGGTATGCTGCTGTTGAGTCTAATGCCACTTCTAGGAATACTGTGTACAAGTTAAATTCCGAGAGGGCAATTTTATTAAGTACCACTCAAACATTAGAGATCAACAGGAAGAAAAAACTGCTTTTTGTTGAAAGCAGTGAGGAACACCAGAAAGACAGACTTTGCATTTTTAAGTCGCTAAACGCTATACAAATATAGGCATAAAATGCATATTCTGTATTCTGCTATATTCTAAGAAATCTCCAGTTAGTCTCACTTGGGAGCAGCAGAATGTCTGACCCAAATCTATAGGCTATCTCAGTACAGTGTGGTCTTAAGAAATAAGATGCATTAGTCTAATAATTAGGTTTGGTTTGCACCTTTGTGCAGGAACAAAACCTTCCTGCACCTTTGTGCAGGAAAATAAGAGATAGAGGCAAACTTCGGCATTCCAAATGAAAAACACAGTAATGTACAACAGCTTCTTGCCAGCTTCACTTAAATTCGTTTTTATATCTGCAACTGCAACAGAAACTAGGTTGAAGTCACACACACACAGACACACACACAGAGAGAGAGAGAGGCAGGCAGGCAGGCAGGCAGGCAGACAGACAGACAGACAGACAGACAGACAGACAGACAGAACCCCCTACTGGGTTAATGCATTACCTGCATATACAACTTCATTTGAGACTTTCACAATTGACTTCTGGCGGGGACATGGCAGACTGAACAGCTGTGCCCGTGGGCTCAGCGGGCCGAACTGACAACACGGCAGTTTTTTCAGGCTCAGGTGGGTTTTTCCTGAAGCCCAGGAGTGTTTTTTCCAGAAAAAGGAAAACACCTGGAATCACCCCATCTGTCCTCCGGATGGCTGCTTGCAGCCAGATCGCAAACAGTGTTCGCGTTCGACTGGTAAGAGCAGCTGGGAGGCTGGGACGTCACCATTTCCAAGCCACGCTGTAGCCTTAAAGGGACACTAAGACTGGCCACCCCATTTCTAAGTCACCCAATTTATATTTCTTTTAAGTACACATACCTTAAGAGAGGCTTAAGGTAGCGAGTAGAAGCAGGTTCTCTTGGTGCTTATCATTATTTTTGGGATCAATCTTTTTTTTAAAAAAAATCTTTTTTAAGTTTTGGACTTTGTTTTCCATCCAAATATTAAGGAGGATTGAGAGTAAATGATTGTCTCCCTGTTATTTTTGTACTAAATTTGAAAATTAGCATTTTCCTACACATTGAATTGGCTGTTTTGATCTTTCAGTTTTCTGCTTCTACTTTCCCTGGGGAACTGTTATCTCACTTTCACTCATAAACACATTCCAGAATTCTTTCGTATCTTCGACTTTTGCTGGTTAGGCTCCTAGGGGGCGCCATAATCTACTGCTTGAGACATGGAGGATTTTAAACAGACTTTCTCTGACTTCCAGCAAGATTTTAAACAGATTATTTCTTATTCCTACCAAGTTTTTATGCAAGGAATTCAGGACATTGTGGAAAACATGAGGTCTAAAATGTGTCATCTGGTTGGGGATGTTGGGGATGAAACTGAGGAATTTAACAGAGACAGAAATGTCTCTTCTAAGAGTGAGATCGGGACTTCTGTTGAAATGCTGGATGAGGATCGGATAGTCGAGTTGAAGAAATTAAACGGAGAGATCAAGTTGCAAGCTATAAGTGAAATTGATATTCTGATGGACCACCATGGAAAAGAAGGGGTTATTATGTATGGGAGGTCTCCTGAAGAAAAGTCAGAGTTTTTGAGGGGGGCAGTTGGGCTGTTTGATTTTTTTAAGAAAAAAGCTCTGTGCGCATTGTGGGGATATGTAAATGCTCTTTTGAAGTGGGATAAGGGTTTAAGAATATTTATCTGGATTGCTTTTAGGGTTTGGTTGATTTCATTTATCTTTAACAATTTGGATTAAGATAAGGTAAGATAAGATATAATAAAAAATAATAAATGTCTGGTTTTGGGTTTAATATGATTAAGATTATTAAAATTGTTGTATTATCAAGTACAATGGCAGACAATTTATATGTTTTTTAGTTTGATCTTTATTATAGTAGAGAGGAATGTATACAATAGTAGTAGGAAGGAAATAATTAAATAAATGTTATCTTTGGGGGGAAGTTGATTAGGGCATTTATATTTTTCTTTTCATTTAATATAAGGGGAAGGAGCTAAATAAACTATGTTTAGTGATTTTTATAATGTGCCAATGGAATGATTTATAGAAATAATGTGATTTTGGTTTAATATAGAGTAAGGGATTGAGTATGGAAAATTGTTGTATATCCTTGCTGGTAAAAGTCGGAAATCACCTCTTTTTGTAATTTTGAAAAAAAAATATCTTGTGTTTCTACACTTTTTTAGTTGTTTCTTTTTTTTTCTTTGTAGTGTTTTGTTTTTCTGTAGCTTTTATCTTTGCTTGAAACTTAATAAAATTCATCCAATACTAAGGAGGGTTGAGAGTATGTTATTGTCTCCCTGTTATTATTTTTTGTGATAATTTTGAAGATTTTAGCATTTTTCCTACACATTGAATCTGCCATTCTGAACTTTTACGTACTTTCCTGCCGCTACTTTCTCTGGGAACTGTCTGTGATCTTAATTCAGTTCAGAAATTTTCCATTACCTTTCACTTCTGCCAGGTAAGTATCTAGGGGACGCCATAACTTACTGCCTCTGACATGGAGGATCTTAACCAGGCTTTCTCTGACTTTCATCGAGATATTAAAGCAGATATTAAGCAGATTTTTTCTGATTCCTGCCAAGTTATTATGCAAGACATTCAGAGCATTGTGGAAAATATGTGGTCTAAAATGTGCCATCTGGTTGGAGATGTTCGGGATGAATTTGAAGAATCCAACAGCAATGGAAATGTCTCTCCCAAGAGTGCGATTCGGGCTTCTGTTGAAATCCTGGATGAAATTGACAATGCTGAATTGAAGAACTTAAATGGAGAAATTGAGCTGCAAGACATGAGTGAATTTGACTTTCTGAAGAAATGTGTCAGGGAGATAGCTGGTGGAAAAGGAGGGGGCCGTCTCCAGGGAGACAAATGCATGCACAGTACGGAGTCTCTTTGGTTCCCTCCTAAGAGAGTCAAGAAAGCACCGCCTTAGTTTTATGTGCTTTTTCCCTTAGCGTTTGCTAATTCATTTCAGTTTAGCTGGGTTCTGTCTAGCAGAGTAGAACAATAAACACTAGAGCTTCTACACTTCATCTCAGCATGGTTCTCCACTCTTAGTCAGGACATCAATCCAGCTAAACTCTGAACTCCCATCGAAAGAGGGAGGGAGATGAAATTTGCAGAATGTCTTCTGAGACACAAGAAATCCGACAAATGATACAGCAGCTCACAGCAGCGCTACAGCAACAACAGCAGCAAGTTGATATTCAGGTCAATACACTACAAACAGCCATGCTACTGTCGGAGTTCCTGTGTAAAAAAAAAATCAAATGGCCTTCTTCACTGTATGTTTTCCTATTCCTCTGCTCTGAGCGTTTCCCATAACAAAATGACTGATAACGCAGGTGCATACCATGTGACACATTGTTTTGGCTAGTTCGTCAGGCATCCCGTGAGAACCTTTTCCCGAAGGAGAGACAATGTGCAACACTGCCATCTCGTGGCAATTTATATTATGTGCAACAGGCTTTAAGTTTTAACATTACGTTTCTGTAACTCATGACTCCATGTTTTCCTCCAATCAGAAAGCTGAACCAAGTGTATATCTCAGCTGTAAACTATGGGTCTATGCTTCTTGACTTCTGGTCTTGTTGCCATGTTCCTATATGTGTGATCTGTTCCTAGCCTATACACGCCTGGCTGTCTGTGTAGGCCATGGCGTTCTTCACATCTGCTGATGGAACCAAAGGAACGAAACTCTGCTTATGGTTTGTTTTTTTCCCTTTTTGCAATAATGTAACTCTGTATGCATTTATTGCCTTATGCTACAAGTAAACAACTTTTAGCCCTAAACGCTGCACTCTGTCTGTTTTGTTTACTCTGCGCCTGAAACCCCATAAGCCAGCAATATCCCACAGCTACAGCAGTTACAACAGCCAGCACCGGCAGCCCCACAACCGGTACCCGCGACAGCACCCCCACCAGTCGTTTTGAGATCCCAGGGCTGCCTACCGGAAAAGTTTGGGGGACAAGCTGCACAACTACGAACCTTCCTCATGCAGTGTACCATGTTCTTCAACAGCAGGCCAGTGGAATTTCCAACAGACCGAACCAGAGTGACCTTTATTTTAAGCTTGCTGAAAGGATCGGCTACGAGATGGGCCATCCCAATGGTGGATAACGACCCAATTCTAAATGACTACCAGAATTTTATGGGAAGGTTCAGAGCCCACTTCGATGACCCAATCAGGGAAGTCACCGCCAGCCGGGAAATTCAAAAACTCTGGCAAGGCAATAGGAGAGTGGGGAATTACATTGCTGATTACAAAATGTTGGCAGGAGACTTGGGCTAGAACAAGATCACCTTAAAAGATCAGTTTAAACAAGGGCTTGATGAAGAGATTAAGAGTGAGCTGGTGAGGCAAGGAACCCCAGCCACTTTGGAGGATTTATACCAGCTAACTGTAGTGATAGATGCCAGGCTGGAAGAATTATGGAAGCTCCGGCCAGGGAGAGGTAGAGGAGGATTCAGAGTGACACTTCCAGGATTTGCAACTTTCCCTGCGACGTCTCCTTACCCAGGGGCAGAGTAGCCAATGCAGATAGGAGAATCAGGAAGACTAATTTCTGAGGCTGAGAGATATTTGGTCATGCCTTTCAGACTAAGTAATTGTGGGGCTGTATTTTCTTGATTTATGAATCACATTTTCTCTGATTTATTAGATAAGTATGTCGTGATTTACCTCGATGACATACTAATATTTTCTGATGATGCAACTTCTCATATAACCCATGTGTGCAATGTTTTACAAAGACTAAGAGAAAACAGGCTTTTTGCCAAGCTAGATAAGTGTGCATTTGATTTAACTCAATTGGACTACCTGGGCTACAGGATTTCCACAGAAGGCATAACCATTGCCCCTCAAAGGTCCAGGCAATTCTCTCGTGGAACCCTCCCTGCAATGTGAAGGAGGTATAGGGATTTCTTGGCTTTGCAAATTTTTATCGAAACTTTATACCTAAATATGCTGATAAGGCAAAGCCCCTCTCACAGCTTTTAAAGAAAGGAAAGAAGTTCCTCTGGGGTGAGCAGGAGCAGGCAGCTTTCCAAGAGTTTAAGCAACTTTTTGCATCTCAGGCTCTACTAAGCCACCTCGACCTAGAGTGACAGTTCATAATCCACACAGATGCATCTGATTTTGCAATAGCTGCTGTGCTACTGCAAGCTGAGAACCCAAAAGGGGAGGGGATGCTTCCTTGTGCCTTTTTCTCTTGCACACTGTCACCGACAGAGAGAAACTATGATGTTTTTAACAAGGAATTGCAAGCAATTAAAGCAGCTTTCCAAGAGTGGAGATACTGGCTAGAGGGAGCAGCCTTTCCGGTAAAAGTTTGCACAGATCATAAGAATTTAGAACTTTTACAAAGCACCAGATCGCTCAATCAACGCCAAGTAAGATGGAGCCAGTTTTTCTCCCATTTCAATTTCATAATATCTTACTTGCCTGGAACTCAGAATTGTTTGGCCGATGCATTATCTCGCCAGCCTCAGCTTGCTTCAGCCTCCCACCAAGGTGCTCAGGCAACAATTTTACAACCTCACAATTTTGATCAGACTCCTGAGGGGAACCAGGCAGAGATCTTAGCAGCCGGCAGGCAGGCGGAGGATCTCTTTGCAAGAGTCAGAGCTCAGCAGTAGCAGGACCCATACGCGAGGGCTATAATGGATGACCTCCAGGGGGCCCCACAAGGGACCTTTTCCCCATTCACTGTAGATGCGGGAATTCTATGGCATAGCGGATGGCTTTACATTCTTATCCCTTTGAGGGAAGAGGTTCTAAATCTCTGTCATGACAGCCAAACAGCCAGACATGGAGGAGTTTTCAAAACCCTACATAGAGCTCTCAGAGACTACTGGTGGCCTAAGATGGCTGCAGAAATAAAGACTTACGTGGCCTCCTGTCACACCTGTAGACATGCTAAACCCATCATAGGGAAGCCTGCAGGCCTTTTGCAGCCCCTACCTATACGCCCCCCCCCCCAGCCTTGGGACACTGTCTCCATGGATTATTATTTAACAGCCACCCAAGAGCTGTTAAAGGAGCAGCTGAACAAGGCAAAGGTGGCTTAAAAGAGGGCTGCAGATGCATATAGACGAGAAGGGCCAACAATTGCAGTGGGAACAAAGTGTGGCTCTCTACCAAGTTTTTGACTTCTACCAGGCCTTCCAAAAACTTGGACTCTAAGTTCGTGGGCCCTTTCACAGTATTACAGCAAATAAACCCAGTGGCTTATCGTTTGCAGCTGACAGCCTCAATGAAAATCCATCCTGTTTTTCACAGAGCCTTGCTAGCCAAAGACTCACCCCCAAGTGCCTTGCGCTTGCAACTCCACCCCCCACCTCCAATGATTGTGGACGGGGAGGAGGAATATGAAGTAGAAGAAATTTTAGACTCAAGGTGGCGGGGAAGGGGCATCCAATATTTAATACACTGGAAGGGGTACTCAGAGACTGAACGATCATGGCAAAATGCCAGAGACGTTCATGTACCCTTGCTGATTCAGAGGTTCCATCAGCTTTTCCCTGACAAGCCCAAGCCTCACAAACTCCAAGAAATTGTTCCCTCAGCCACACAAGAAGAAGAATCCCAAGCAGAGGAGTTCGTAAGTCAGCAACTTTCGCCCCCGTGAGAGGCCCAGGGGCCGGTGTGAGAGGAGGAGGAGGAACCTCAGCCCTCCACCTCTGGCATGCATTTCCCAAGGGGGAGGGGGGAGAAATTCTTTAACCCTCTAGCTGTTTTGGAGGAACAGCCACCTGCACAGGAGGCATTATCAGACCTGGACAGCAGCAGCTTTTCTTCCTTTGAAGATCCTTCCATGGAAGAGCTTCCCCTGCTCCCCAGTTCCCATGAGAATTCAGAGGAGGAGATGGACTCCCATGAGAATGAGGAGGGAGACAAGGACTCTGGATGGGAGGGGGAATTGATGGAATGTGTTTCTTCACTCTAAGTCAGGACAAAATATTATGGAAAAGAAGGGGTTACTATGTATGGGAGGTTTTTTGAAGAGAAGTCTGTGTTTGTGAGGGGAGCAGTTGGGCTGTTTAATTTCTTTAAGAAAATAGCTCTGTGTTTATTATGGCAATATGTAAATGTTTTAGTCTATTTTGAAGTGGGTTAAGGGACCAAAAATATTTATCTGGATGGCCTTTTGGCTTTGGATGATTTTACTTATTGTTAATGATTGGGGTTATGATTATTAAGGTTTTTTTTAAAAAAAAAAATTAACATTAATTCATGTTTCTTGCATTATTAATTACAATGGCAGACAATTTACATGCTTTTTTATTTTTTATTTTTATTATTGTAGACAGGAATGTATAGAATAGTAGTAGGAAGGGAATAATTAAGTAATTGTTATTTTGGGGGGGGAAGTTGATTAGGTAATTTACTGTATACTTTTTCTTTTCTTTTAATATAAGGGGAGGGAGCAATGGTATTTAGTGATTTTATAATGTGCTAATTTTATAATGTGTTGACTTGTAGAAATAATGTGATTTAGGTTTAATATAGGGTAAGAGATTGATTATGGGAAATTGCTGTATATCCTTGATGTTTAAAGTCGGAAGTCACTTCCTTTTGTAATCTATTTAAAAAATTTCTCTTGTGTTTTCACAATTTTTAGTTCTTTTTTTTTTGTAGTTCTTTTTCTGTATCTTTTCTTTTTCTGAAATTTAAAAAAATTCTTTAAAAAATAGAAACTTAATAAAATTCTTATAAAGAGGAGACTTTCACAATTAAAAATATATGGAAGAAAGCATAAATGGTACACCCTTGTTGTCTAGGGACTTCAGATGGCTGCACCCACAGCCCTGAATTGCCAAATCCCAAGAGATCACTGCAAAATATAGCAATGGCCCTGCCAATGGCCAATCAATTAGGTCTCAGATTCATCACTGAAAAGAGTGGGCAGAGGAACCATCATTCTATATCCAACTGCATGGGGGAAGAGGTTAAGAATTCATAGAGCCCCATATCTTATCGCACATTTTTCAGGGACTGGAACAAGAGATCAGACAGAACTCACAATGTGCTTTAATGTCTTTGTCAAATTGAAGCTCCAGAAAACCAGCTATGGATGAGGAGCGGATAAAGCACAAACTGTCAAACCCCTATCAGCCACTCATAATCAAGAAAGCCAGATTCTCAGAGTCTCATTAGTCAGATTTATTAAAAGAAAAAAGGCTTAGTTTACATAAAATGTACTTTATTCCCCATTTATCAGCAAGTATGCTAAGGTACGGCCTCTTCGATCCCTTTGATCTTCTTTCTAACTAGCTCTTGATTCAGGGTAGATGTGCCTCCTGCTTGCCAGATATAGAAGCCATGTACACCTGCTTTGGCCCTGGAGTATTTTGCAAATGGGTATTCCCATTCCCACACTCATGAAATTTCATTTCATAAATAAGAATTGGACCCTGGCATAACTGAATTAACCAAGAAAATAATTTATGCTCAGTATAGTGTTTAAAGCAGCCCTGCAGCCTTAACTCCCTTAGTCTCTCCTTACCAGAAGGGACCTGATTACCTGAAACAAGGCAGCAGGCTGGCTATCTGCAGACATTATAACAACATAGATGTAAGCCCTCTTTGCTGGTGTTATCACCACAAGGTAAGTCCAAATAAAGGCTCTCACCTGTGCCCAATCAGCTTCACTCCTTGTCTTCCTCCCACAACGCTCTAGGAGTCTCTTGCATCATTTCATCTCCTTTGATAAGTTGAATCAGGTCCACAGTGGCCATGAACTCCTGAGCTATCTCTGACTCTGGACTCAAAGAAGGCAGGTTGAAGTCCCCCAGGATCATCAGTCTGGGGAACTCCATCACCATCTTGGCCACAGAATCCAGGAACTCAGGCAGAAATAATGATCATCCTACCATTCCTACTCCCATAGTTCATGCATTCTAGAAGAGGAGAGCCAATTTACGTCAACACCTGTCTGCAGCTAATGGAGACCTTAAGAACACTAGCAGATGACCCATTAATTCCTGCTTAGCTTGCTTCTGACTGTAGACTTAATGATTCCTTGGCCATTTCAAAAGTCTAAGACTATGCTAATAGAGGTTATGGAAGAATTTTTCAGACAACAGAGAAGATAAATCCCAGTGGGACAGTCCAGAGTATTAATGATTTCTTTCCTTAAATTGGGCTGCCCTGTGGTTCATTGCATTTAGATTTCAATTCACAGCCTCAATTAGTTCCTTACCCTGAGGGCATGACAGTTCATGGGCCAACCATCTGAAGCAGAATGGTCCCAGATAATTTTAAACAACTTTCCATGCTATTCTGAGGTTACAGAAGAGTTGAGGAGAATATGCTTGCATTTGTTATTAAAAGCAGAAGGCAATAGTGCAGTTATGCTGGACCACAAGCCTGACGTCCAAGATCTGTATATAGAAAACTGTCATTTGGCCACACAGAAAATGGCAAGTAAAGAAAGCAATGACCTACAGTGTCAACATCAATACCTGCATTCTCTCTAAGATTGCCATGGAGCACCATTGGTCATTAGAGAATGGCCAGCAATACATGCACATATTTGCACACTCTAATTTCATTATTTAAACTTTAAAACAGGGATTCTTAGCCTTATAAAATAATAATGTATGTGTTTCATTGTCAATCTATTAAATTAATGAGACAATACTCTTT
The DNA here is from genome assembly GCA_023362775.1 of Charina bottae. Lineage (NCBI taxonomy): Eukaryota > Metazoa > Chordata > Lepidosauria > Squamata > Charinaidae > Charina > Charina bottae. The sequence continues at coordinate 28,558,298 of JALMGJ010000006.1, read as the reverse complement.
TGGGGGGATATAATAATTTTAGATAGTGAGATGTACAGAAGTTAACAAATATTTTTGGAGTCTAGAGGCCATAAATTACTTTGTTGTCTACATACATGATTGAATGAAAAGTTAAATTTCAGTTAGACTTCGTTGAAAATAAAGTTGTAATTGTTTTCTCATCCAACTTCATGGACCACCAGAAATCTAACAGTGGACCTCCAAGGGGTTTATGAACCCCAGGTTAAGAATCCCTGCTTTAAAATTTATCTGCAACAATACTGTATTTATTCCCAGGTAAAGACAGCATATTTCATTTCTGCTGTAATGTACATAAGTTTAAAATGTCAAACTGCACCTGCTCTGAATAAAGGAAGATTTTTTTTTCTGTAATATATCAGGAATGTAGAAGCAGCTGTGAGGTATAGCATGTATAGAATGGCAATGACAATCAAAAGAAGATAAATGTTAATTCAAAGCTTCACAAATGAAACAATACCATCCAATAAGCATTAAATCCATAGTCTAAAATTATCAAATTGCACCATTACCTGAAAAAATTCCCTGCCCCATGCCACCTTGTTTTCAGAATCATGCAACCATTAATAATTTCTCTCAAATGCAAGTTTGATCTCTGTTATCAGAAAGTGAAGTAATTCTCAATGCCGTGACAGTCTAGAAAGACAATTAAAAAAGATATAGACAATCTGAGAGAAACCATTATACAGTGAGGTGACAGCAAATTGACTGACTCATTGAATGCAGGCTATTCATCTGTGTAAACTCAGCTGAGTTCACCCACAAGTCAAGATTTGACCGACAAGATGAGAATGACATCTAGGTACCTGCAGGAATATCAGCTGGTAATTTAAAGTGAGCTTGAAAGATTGTTAAACTTAGTTTCAAATGGAAATGAGCATGGTCTTTTTCCACATCCATATTAATTTTGATTCCCTTTATCCTTGTAATGGAATGCATATTGTATGGTTACAATCATTTTCTAATAGTATCCTATGCATCTAATATGGGACTCTAAATTGATAAGGATCATTAACATAAAAGGAAATCTGACACAAGAGTGAAATACAATGAAATAAGTTCCATTAATAAATAGTAAATATATACTGTATCAGCACATTTTATTATTGTGCCAAAACCTATCATCCAATTTCCCAAAAGTTTCTTCCTTTGCCAAGAGATTTCTATTCAGGCTTCCTGAGCTGGAAAACAAACAAACAAACATGAGACAGGACATTGGGAATTTGAGATAAGAGTAATCAGGAAAACTGTAAACAATTAGGATGAAATATGACATTCACCTAGATGTTTTCAGACATTTGTGAGATTCCTGAGCTTTTGTAATTTTATTTCTAATTAAATAATTTAATTATCCAATGTCCTTTGTATTAAAAAAATCCATGCTGACTGTCAGATATCCCCACCACATGGTTAACTAGTCACATCACCTCTTACCAGTAGTTTAATTTAGATTTTTCCATACCAGTATACTAACCCACTTTGTAGAAATCATACAAAAGCCATGTTTGGCAATAGTAGTGCATGCATATAACTGATTATATCTATCAGGAGTCAATGCTGGCTGGCTTTTTCATACGGACATCTTGTGTGTACTAGCCATACATAAAAATATATGTTTAAGTTGTACACTAACCAAGAAACTGTCCCATTGAACTCAATGAGACTTCCAATAAATGTGGTAATGATTAATTTGCAACTCTGCTACTTTCTGTCATTGTTAACCTAACACTGACACTTCACTGGAGAAAAAGGATTGCTCATTTGCATACCTGAAATAATTTCATTATAGACATATCTACAATCATATAAAATTGCCTTTTAGTGAAATCTGAGGCTGCTATCTTGCCACTGTGTATATCAGAACATTTAAGTATATGCAAATTTCAAATTGCCTATTCATCAGGTTTAAAGACAAAATAAGAAAAAAAAATGAAGAGGATAGCGAAAAGCTCATTCTTGAGTTCACTAGATGTGTTACCTCCCAACTGTACAATTTGAACAACTACTAACGGATTGCTTTATTTGTTGTTGTATGTCTCTTTAGCAAAATATCACCATCATGGTCATGTTAGAGTTCTTGTGTTGCCCTGGCGAATTATTCCCGTACAAAGCAAAAGCATTCTCATGATGACGTGAATGCCAGGTGGCTGGATAACAGAGAAGCCTTGGCTTTGTTTACATCTTCACTAGATATGAAGCTAGAAGGTACCATTGTTATGGCTAGCAATGGATCTTCCCATGAAAGTGAAGCCTCCTGATTTCTTTCCGTGGGAAGCCTTGCTCAAGCCCCCCCTGAGCAAGGAGGAGGGGGGAACTCAGTGCGTAGATGCAGCACATGCTGTGTGCTTTGAGGCCTAGTGTGTGTAACAGCTAACTTCCAGCCAATCAGAAAGCTAGGAGGTCTGAATATACAACCATGCAAAATGGTGTTCTATTCTTCTTGATTTCTAGTGTCTTTTAGCTATGTAGTTCTTCACGTGTTCACTTCCCGTGGACTGGGCAGAGTGAGCTATGCCTGGCTTTGGGTATAGGCCATGGCAGGAACTCTGGCCCTGGGATCAATACACGGAACTCTGCTTATAAGTTTGTTTTGTTTTTCCTTTTACAATGCTGTATCATGTATATTCATCTTTTTCATTTTTGCGATAATGAACTGTATCTGCATTATTGCCCTATGCTAAACAGTAAACACTGTTAGCCCTAACAAGCTGCATTCTTGTCTGTTTATTCTCAAGCCTCGGTTTTTCCCCTTTAAACCAGCATATACCCCATCAGGTTACGGGCCCAGAGAGAAATTTGCGTTTTCTTTGCTGTGTTGGACCTGGCTGTGAAAGGGAGTTTGTTTTTAGAGGCTGGTTTCGGAGTAAACATGTTTTCTTTGAGTGGTCAGCAATGGCTGAACAGTGTCTGGTCAGTCTGCCATTTGGGGCTTTAGATGGCACAAACTATCTGACCTGGTGTGTGGAGATGAAATCATCTTTTTGCAAGAAGAAGGGTTGTGGCAGTATGTGGCAAATCCACCTTCAGAGGGTTCTCTCTGAAGAAGTGCAAGCATGTTTGGACTGTGCTTATGGCATTTTGCTTTTGGGAATCAAATCCTCTGAATGGAATTATTTCAGCAACCCACGGACTGTGTAATGGGTGCTGAGCGGCTGTTGGAGCCTTTAAATGCACAGTGGAACTCTGTTGCCCTTGGTGGTCTACTAAGACAGCTTTATGGTTTGAAGCTGCAACCGGTGAGACTGTGATGACCCACCTTGGTGAGTTCAAGACTTTGTTTGCTGCATTTGAACAAGAAGGCATATTTTTCTGGCACTGTGAAAAAGTGTGCATGATTTTTGTCAAGCCTGGAGCTACTGGTCACTTCCAGGAGCCTTGCCGAACAGAGTGTTCCAGCTGAAGTAAAACCTGGTATGGAATTTACATTTGCCGTGGTTTGCTGTGATTCTACAAGGCTGTTCCCTGCCCCGATGTCCAGCGGATGCAAGAGGCCTGGTTTACGAAGGGAGGGGACGCCAGATGCCAGGAGTCAGCTGAACAACGAATCCAAGTTTTCTACTCTACCGACTGCTGTTGTGTAAGCATTTCTCTACAGAGACTCTGTTTTTGAATTCAGCTCGCTGTAAAGTTTGTAAACATGGACGGTTATTGTTACAAATTTCAGCCTTGAGTTCAGCAAGTCATTTTAGCTGATATTTTCTGTAATAAGTGTGTAAGAATGTGTATATGTACACTTGTTGTTTTTCTCTCCTCAGTGTTCCAGCCCTGGTCAAGTGTGAGTGTACTTGTTGCTGAATGTTTCATTGCGATATGAAACTGCTTGTGTTGAGGCTGAGTGTGTTAGAGACAAACCTATAAAATCAAGTGAGTGAGATGCTGTGGAGATTGTGTGGACAGGACATTGTGTGTTTAATGTTCCCCACATCATAAATGCATCCATAAAGTTTTCACAAAGTACTGGGGTATCCCAGGATGGGAGAGTGTGTCTCAGATAGCCAAATGCATTCTGAGTTAGAACCCAGGAAATGTGCAAAAGTTTCTTGATTGTGTAAACTGTGTGTAAGCAATCTAAAAAATCAGAACTGTGTCTGTTGCTAGGCAAAGTGACAGAGTGTTAACTAGACCATTTCAGTTGGTTCATAGAGACCTAGTTAGCCCCCATGTCCCAAGTAATGGTGGGGTGTGAGTTTCATGTTCCTTCTGGTTGATGATCATACCTGCTTGTGTTGTTGCTACTTGTTGAAGTCTAAAGCGAAGGTCTGTGCTCGCTTTGAAGTGTATGTAGCAATGGTAGGATGAAAATAAGGTCAGTTCCAGTCAGATTGTAGTGGAGTGTTCCTGAGCCATGTGTTCCAGAATTGGCTTTGTAGGAAAGTATTCTCCCAAAGACTTGCCAATGTTGGAATTCTAGCTGAGTATTGGTGTTGTGAATACCATTAAAAATAGCCTACTGTTAGTTGCTCAGGTGCCATCCCGTGTCTGGGGAGAGGCTGCCTTGATTGCAGTGTGTAGTTTCTAACTAATAGGTTGTAGAATTCAACTGTAAAAAAGAAGTTGTTTTTCTTTGGTATGGCAAGCGCCCTTCACTGAAGTACCTGCATGTCTGTGAAACATTTGCGTGTGTTCACAACCCCAGGTCACAGAGAAGGAAGAACCAAGGAAGCAGAGTGCTTCAGGTTGTTGGTTGTTGATTAAAATCCAAGGCTTATCGGTGTTTCATTAAGCCATGGTCAAATCCAAATCTCCAGAAGTGCTTTAATTTTTAAGCAGCCTACTGGTTTGGAAAGGTTACATGCTAAGGTTGCAGAAGTGTTGCTAGTGTAAACCTACTGTCCATAGTTCAGTAGATGGGCAAAAACCAGTTCAGGTTTCTTCTGTTCCCCAGTCTCCGAGTGTGAAAAGGGCCTCTCAGGTGAAGGGAGTGGAAATTTCACCTGAACAGTTGCAGGGCCTGGAGGGGGAGTCAGGTATTAGGAAAAGAGATAGTGATGGAGGAAGCACAGTGGTCATTCCTCATGGGTCCTCTTATTCCAGGGTGTGAAGCCTGACAGATTTGTGATTTAGCAGGTGACAGTGTGTCAAGTTACCTGAGAAAACCCAGTCTTTGCTAGATGTGTTGCTCCTGCCTTTGAGAGGCAAGAAGAACATTGGAACACAGCTGTGGATAGTCAGTGTGAGTTTTGGTGAAGTGTTGACAGTAACCAACCTATCCTTTGTTTTAGTAAGCTGTAGGTTCCAGATGAGTGTTCAGAAAGACATTTCTTTCTGATAATACTCTGCAGTGTAAAGCCAGTGTTGCCCAGGGATTTGTTCACAAAAGGAGTTTGTGAACTATGGATCTAGTGTATGCACCCACAGCTAGGCCAGAATATTGACGTGTGGTGCGTTTTCTGGTTGCGTAGCATGGAAACAGGTGTCCATTTACATATTGTGATGTTGGCACAGCATATTTGAATGTAGATCTCCCTAAAACAGTGTGTGTAAGGCAAGCGTTTTGGCTCTACATGTGTGGCAGTTCCCAAACAATTCATTGACTTAACAGGGTGCTTTATGGATTTTAAAGCAGGCCAATCATTGATAGCATGGTGCAGATGCTAACTGGGATGTGAGAACAGTCACGTGCTGTTGTCTATGTGTACATAAGAAAGTGTAGAAGTTTGTGTAGGACTTCGTACTTATGTAGTTGTTTTTCTGCTTAGAAACTGAAGTTTTCCACCTTGAATAAGAATTTGTCAGTCAGCTGAAATAAAATTGCCAGCTGAGGAAGTTCAGCACAAATTCGAACATTTATCCTGGTGATGAAGTTACAAAAGCCCAAAATAGAGAATCCTATGGTTCTTGAGAAGTGTCAAATGACAGAGTGTTACAGAGTGTCATTTGTGTAAAGGAAAGCTTATCCTTAATTTGTTGTACAGTATATCACTCTGCAGTAACTCAGTGGACATGCCCTGAATTAGTTTTGCCCAGGTAGGGTACCAAGCTTGCAAAATGGTTTAGCCCTCGATGTGAGCTTGCAAAGAGGTAAAAAAAAAAAAGTCCTGCAATTTTTGCAAAGGAGGGGACAGGACGTTTGAGGGCAATGTTTTCCTCTGTACTGTTTCTATTACTGCATAAGTTGTATTATTATGTATTTGTATGTATCTGAATAAAACATTGCATGAAGTGTATATTGTGCATTATACATATGTGTAACAAGTGTTTTTAAACCATTTTCTAGTGTTGATGACTATTGGTTGTAAAAACTGTAACTTGAATAGTGTGATTATTACATGCATTAACCTTTGTTGTTTCTTGTTTCTGTAAAAATGTTTGTTACTCCCATTGTACAAAAATAATTCGGGAGGGGTGTTAGAGTTCTTGTGTTGCCCTGGCGAATTATTCCCGTACAAAGCAAAAGCATTCTCATGATGACGTGAATGCCAGGTGGCTGGATAACAGAGAAGCCTTGGCTTTGTTTACATCTTCACTAGATATGAAGCTAGAAGGTACCATTGTTATGGCTAGCAATGGATCTTCCCATGAAAGTGAAGCCTCCTGATTTCTTTCCGTGGGAAGCCTTGCTCAAGCCCCCCCTGAGCAAGGAGGAGGGGGAAACTCAGTGCGTAGATGCAGCACATGCTGTGTGCTTTGAGGCCTAGTGTGTGTAACAGCTAACTTCCAGCCAATCAGAAAGCCAGGAGGTCTGAATATACAACCATGCAAAATGGTGTTCTATTCTTCTTGATTTCTAGTGTCTTTTAGCTATGTAGTTCTTCACGTGTTCACTTCCCGTGGACTGGGCAGAGTGAGCTATGCCTGGCTTTGGGTATAGGCCATGGCAGGAACTCTGGCCCTGGGATCAATACACGGAACTCTGCTTATAAGTTTGTTTTGTTTTTCCTTTTACAATGCTGTATCATGTATATTCATCTTTTTCATTTTTGCGATAATGAACTGTATCTGCATTATTGCCCTATGCTAAACAGTAAACACTGTTAGCCCTAACAAGCTGCATTCTTGTCTGTTTATTCTCAAGCCTCGGTTTTTCCCCTTTAAGCCAGCATATACCCCATCAGGTCATTTATGCCTTCACAATAATCCCAGGGGTTTTATCTTTTCAACAGGATGTCATAAACTGGATCTTTCCTGAAAGAGATCCTTGGAATTACTGTGGTATTTTATAAGAGCAACAACTCATCCTTCTAACTTTGTTTAATAGCAACAGCAAAGGATGTATTTCAGTTAACTATAGAAAAACTAATGTTATGTTTGCAAAAGCTGCTTTTTAATGATCTTTTGCAGCCCTCCAGAAAAATCTCATTAGCACTAACAGAATCACTGGAGGCTTTGTAGAACAGGCCCTGCATGCATTGACAAGAGGAACCATTCATTATGGTTTGACTCTCTGATTAAAGAGGTTCATCCATAATGTTGAAGGAGTCACCTGGAGGACAGTATATGTTTAGGAGGCAAAGGAAAAAGACACTCCAAGGGAGAGCAGAAAGTAACACAAAGGCGTTCTGTGGACGGTTAGACATCTAAGACAAGAAGCAAAAGACACATTGGGTTTGATTTCTTTAATCTTGGAAAAACCAAGCCTTCAGCTTCAGACCTATATTGAAGAAAATATCCATGTAAATCAGGGCTTTCCAAAGTTTTCCCGCGGCAACACACCAACAACCGTTGGTGTGTCGCCGCGGGAAAACCCGGAAGTGCCGCCGTTGCGGCAGCGCGCAAAAACCCAGAAGCGCTGCTGCCGCTTTCAGGTTTTTGCGCGCCGCCGTTGGTGTGTCGCCGCGGGAAAACCCGGAAGCGCTGATGATGATCAGCACTTCCGGGTTGTGTGGCGACACACCAGACTGTGTGTGGCGACACACTTTTGTGTCGCGACACACAGTTTGGAAAGCTCTGATGTAAATTATGATATGATGGCTTTTGATAGGCAGCTTGTCAGTCTTGAGAAGGCTCCTATATGTTACATTGGGCAAGCTTCTTTCAAATACATCTTTTCATGCTTTACAATGGCAATGATGTCACTTTTCGAATGAGGAAGCCTTCCAAGTGCCTCTGTAAATCACAGTAAGATGGAGGTTTGTCATCCTTTGCTTCACAGGTTCTAACCACAGATCATGCTAAGGCTTCCCCTGCAGTATCCTGTCTGACTTTGATAATAAGATGGGCATATATGAGTTGTGAACTACTGGCCTAATATTTTTAAGGGCATGTAGTAGCATCCTACCCTCCTACCCTCAAAATCAACTTGCTTCAGGTAGTCTCCCCAGATTTCAAGCATGTCAGAATTTCAGCTTCATATTTCAAGTCTAGATTTGATTCATGGCAGGGTATGTTTGCCTTGTAGCTGAATTCTCTAACTCCTGTTGAACCTAACACCTGCATTGTTCTCTGTCAGATTTCAGTAACATCAGAACATATTTTCTGAATCTTTTTCTCTATAAATTCAACTGCCCGGGTGTCAAGTAAAAGAAAAGGGAATTTGCTACCTTTGTAACTATCATAGCTTCATATATATTTGAACAAAAGATGTGTGTCATGGGCAGCTAGAGGAGAAGGCTTTCTACTAGGTGGCTTCCAGGCTATGTAATACTGTTCCTAGGAGATGTGTGTGTTTCCTGAACTTTGGAGAAATGGCCAAAATGTTCCCCTCTTTCACCAAGCTTTGATCTGTTAATTTATTTTATTATATCAATTTTAATTTTATCTGGGAATCTTTCTGCCTGTGAGCTCCAAGAAATTTAATACAGTGCTCTGCAGGTTGAACCCTTGTCCATCCTGGCTGTTCCAAGAGTGACTGTGTGGATCTGTGAGATTTCCACTGCCTCCTTACATGAGGAGTAGTTTCCAGCAGCCTTGAAAGAGGACATGGTGAATCCCTGGCTGAAGAAGCTGTCTCTCAATCCTGTGGTCTTGGATAATTATCATCTGGTCTCCAGCCTTACCTCTGGGGGGAAGGTTTCTGAGACAGTGATGGTGACAGACCAGTAACTCCGCACCCTAGAGGAATCAGATAATATGTGCCCTTTTCAGTCTGAGTTGAGGCCTAGGAATGGACTGAAAGAACATTGGTCACTGTTCTGGATGTCCTGTGTCAGAACCTGGATGGGGATAGTGCACCTCTGTTGGACCTTTTACATCTCTTAGCAGCTTATGATGCTATCAACTGTGGTATCTTACTGGAGTGCCAGCAGAGGTTGGGGACTGGAGGCACTGTTTTGTAATGGTTGGGGTTTCATTCTGTTGTAGTGGGGAGGAGAGGTTGGCCCAGTGGCCTCTCATTTATAGGATATCACAGGGGTTGGTGCTTACCCTCTGTTTTTTAACATCTACAGTTAGTCCACACTTAACAACCACAATTGGGACTGGCAACTCCATTGCTAAGCAATGCAGTTGTTAAGTGAAACATCACATAACCATGCTGGACTTATGACGTTAGTTCTGCTGCAATCACTAAGTGAATCACCCACAGTTGTTAAGTGTGATATCATTTGACCATGACTTGTGACTCATTGCCAGCCTCTCCATTGACTTTGCTTGTCAGAAGGTGGCTGTGAAGCTCACAAATGGCGATCATGTGACTGCAGGGATGCTGCGACAATTGTAAGCTTGAGGACCAGTTGTAAAACTACTTTTTCAGCACTGTTGTAAGTTTGAATGGTTGCTAAACAGGGCAGTCGTTAACTGAGGACTACTTGTATATGAAATATTGGGGGAGGTTATCTGACAGTCTGAGCTATTGTCATCACCACCAACCATACCCTGGGCTGTGGGAGATATGCTGTTGATGTTCTATCCTAGTGCCTGCAGGCTGTCAGGATATAGATGGGAGAAAACAGGCTGAAATTCAACACAAGTTGAATTTGGAGTTGCTGTTTGCACTCTGGGGCTCTCCTTTGGCATCAGTATTATCCCTGGATGAACAGGCACTACCCATCCAAGGGCAGGTTCATGGAACAACAATGGAAACCGTGGCTCAGGAGGCTTTTGCCCAGGTCTCGCTGGTGAACTAATTGCATCCTTACCTAATGCAGGGGAACCTTCCTACAGTAAGTCATCAGCACCCAGACAATTGCAATGCACTATATATGGAGCAGCCTTTAAAGACTACTCAGAAATTACAATTGGTCCATGTTTCAATGGCTCTCTCCAGTGCCTGGAGGCTGTGGGGGTCTGGATTGGGAACAACAGGCTTCAGCTGAACCCTGGTAAGACGGAGTGGCTATGGATTGATGGCCCCCCCTGTATCCGGGAAGTTATCATCTTTGGTTCTGGATGGGGTTGCACTACCCCACACAGATCCAGTGCGGAATCTGGGGGTCCTCCTGGACTCACGACTCCTGCTCAAAGAGCAGGTGGCAGTCGTGGCCAGGAGGGCCTTCGCACAGCTTCGAGTTGTGCGCCAGCTACACCATTTCCTGGGTCGGGATGCCCTCCGAACAGTCACTCACGCCCTTGTCATCTCCCATATAGATTATTGTAATGCGCTCTACATGGGGCTACCCTTGAAGAGTATCTGGAAGCTTCAGCTGGTTCAGAATGCAGCAGCGCGGGCAGTTATGGGTGATAGAAGATCAGCACATGTGACACCTCTGCTAAACAAGCTGCATTGGGTACCAGTTTGCTTCCGAGTCCAATTCAAGGTGTTGGTGATCACCTTTAAAGCCCTACATGGCATGGGGCCAGGGTATCTGAGGGACCGTCTCATCCCAATAACATTGGCCTGCCCCACCCGTTCATGCAGAGAGGGCATGCTTCGGACCCCCTCAACAAGAGAATTTCATCTATCGGGGTCCAGGAGGCGTGCCTTATCTGCGATAGTGCCCGCATTATGGAACATCTTGCCCCCGGAGGTGAGGCTAGATTGTGGCTTCTAACTATCTTTGGGTTTTACTTATTCCTCTTATTTATTGTTTTTTAGTAATTTTTGTATAGATTTTAAATTTTGATTTTTTGTAAACTGCCCAGAGTCCCCTATGCGTGGAGATGGGCGGGGATAAATTGAATGAATGAATGAATGAATGAATGAATGAATAAATAAATAAATAAATAAATAAATAAATGACACCTATACTGTGGGCCTGCACCGGTTACCGGTTCAGTTCCGGGTACCATTTAAAGTGCTAGTGTCAACCTTTAAAATCCTTCATGGCTTAGCACCTTGGCATCAACAGGACTAACGTCTCTACTGGATTTGGCCCAACCTGTTAGATCAGGGGTCTGCAACCTTTTTCGCCTCCCTGCTGCTCAGTGCAGCGTATTTTTTGCGTCACTGAGGGCATTTTCGGGGTCCGCGGAGCCTGCCCTTTTGAAGGGGCACCCCGGCGTGGACTTTTCCTCCCCCCCACCCCGCTGCCCCGAAGTAGAAAATCTCCATGCCGATCAGCTGTGTGGCGGGGAAGCGGAGGTGTGCTGGAGCTACCTGGTAGGGGCCGAAAAAACTGCAGGGAACAAAAGGGGGGAGGAAAAGTCCACCCCGCACCCTGCTGCAGTGCCCCTTCGAAAGGGCAGGCTCCGGGGACCCCGAAAATGCCTTCAGTGCCAGGAAAAAACGCTGCATGGATCTGCAGGCCTGCAAACCCCGCCCCCCATCCATCCGATTGGCTGCCGCCCACAAACCCCGCCCCCATCCGTCCAATTGGCTGCCGCCCACAAACCCCGCCCCCAGTCCTTGGAAAAAAAATTCCGAGGGAAGTGGTCCCTGGTGCCAAAAAGGTTGCCAACCCCTGTGTTGGATTATGTAGGGAGGGGCTCTTTGTTGACCCACATTTCCAGGATACTGGGGGAGCTGAAGCTAGACAGTACTGCTTTTCCCTAGCAGCACTGATGTTATGGAATGGCTCTCCCCTGAGATTAGACAGGCTACCTTCCATGGTAGCTTTCAGGAAGTTATTAAAAATAAAGCTTTTTCAATTATATTTTCAGTAACATCACTTGTACCTCTTGTTGTTCTTATTTTTTCTCTCCTACGTTTGTTTTTGTTTTGCTTTCTGGATTGCATGTTGTTTTAATTCTATTGCTGTTCTTTTTGTTGTGCCATTGTTACCCCTGAGAGTTATGAGATTTCAGTGGGATAAAAATCAAATAAATAAACAAATACATTTTGTTTATTTTTAACTGTGTTGATTTTACGGTTCTATTTAATATTTTGTATTTCTTTGCATTGTTTTATTGCTTTAAGATACCTTGAGTTAGAGTTAGGGTATAAATTTAATGATAAAATAAAAATAAATTGTACATAGGCTCTTTTTCTTGTTGTTTAACAAGCAGTAATAATTAGAGCCCCCTTCATGGATCACTGCCTTGTCGTGGCGAAGGGGCTTGCGTAACTCAATGAAGTCAGGTCAAGAACAACCGGTCATGACGGAGAGTTCTGACAAAACATGGTCCAAAACTGGAGGAGGGAATGGCAAACCACTCCAGTATCCTTGCCAAGAAAACCCATGGACAGTATCAAAAGGCTAAAAGATATGACGCCGGAAGATGAGCCCCTCAGGTCGGAAGGTGTCCAAAATGCTACTGGGGAAGAGCGGAGGGCAATTCCGAGTAGCTCCAGAAAGAGTGAAGCGGCTGGGCCAAAGCCGAAAGGACGCTCAGTTGTGGATGTGTCTGGAAGTGGAAGGAAAGTCCGATGCTGTAAAGAACAATATTGCATAGGAACCTGGAATGTAAGATTTATGAATCAAGGTAAGCTGGAAGTGGTCAAACATGAGATGACAAGATTGAACATTGACATCTTGGGAATCAGCGAACTAAAATGGACAGGAATGGGCGAATTTAATTCAAGAGACCGTTATATATACTACTGTGGGCAAGAATCCCTTAGAAGAAATGGAGTAGCTCTCATAGTCAATAAAAGAGTGGAAAAGGCAGTAATGGGGTACAACCTCAAAAATGACAGAATGCTTTCAGTTCGAATCCAAGGCAAACCATTCAACATCACAGTGATCCAAGTCTATGCCCCAACCACTGATGCCGAAGAAGCTGAAGTTGACTGGTTCTATGAAGACCTACAACACCTTCTAGAACTAACACCAAAAAAAGATGTCCTTTTCATCATAGGGGACTGGAATGCTAAAGTAGGAAGTCAAAAAATAACTGGAATAACAGGCAAGTTTGGCCTCAGAGTACAAAATGAAGCAGGGCAAAGGCTAATAGAGTTTTGTCAAGAGAACACACTGGTCATAGCAAACACTCTTTTCCAACAACACAAGAGACGACTCTACACATGGACATCACCAGATGGTCAATACCGAAATCAGATTGATTATATACTTTGCAGCCAAAGATGGAGAAGCTCTATACAATCAGCAAAAACAAGACCTGGAGCTGACTGTGGCTAAGATCATGAGCTTCTTATCGCAAAATTTAGGCTTAAATTGAAGAACGTAGAGAAAACCACTAGACCACTCAGGTATGACCTAAATCATATCCCTTATGAATATACAGTGGAGGTGAGGAATAGATTTAAAGGATTAGATCTGGTAGACAGAGTGCCTGAAGAACTATGGATGGAGGTTCGTAACATTGTACAGGAGGCAGCAACTAAAACCATCCCAAAGAAAAAGAAATGCAAGAAAGCAAAGTGGCTGACTGATGAGGCTTTACAAATAGCTGAGGAAAGAAGGGAAGCAAAAGGCAAGGGAGAAAGGGAAAGATATAAACAACTGAATGCAGATTTCCAGAGAATAGCAAGGAGAGATAAGAAGGCCTTCTTAAATGAACAATGCAAAGAAATCGAGGACAACAATAGAATGGGGAAGACTAGAGATCTCTTCAAGAAAATCAGAGATATCAAGGGAACGTTTTGTGCAAAGATGGGCATGGACAAATGCCCACGATGTTAACATGATAAGCTGGATTTAAGGGACAAAAAGACAAAAGGACAAAAAACGCAGGGACCTAACAGAAGCAGAAGAGATTAAGAAGAGGTGGCAAGAATACACAGAACTATACAAGAAAGATCTTAATATCCCTGATAAATACGATGGTGTGGTCACTGACCTTGAGCCGGACATCCTAGAGAGTGAAGTCAAGTGGGCCTTAGGAAGCATTACTAACAACAAAGCTAGCGATGACAGTATCCCAGCTGAGCTATTTAAAATCCTAAAAGATGATGCTGTTAAAGTGCTGCACTCAATATGCCAACAAATTTGGAAAACTCAACAGTGGCCACAGGATTGGAAAAGGTCAGTTTACGTTCCAATTCCAAAGAAAGGCAATGCCAAAGAATGTTCAAACTACCGTACAATTGCGCTCATTTCACATGCTAGCAAGGTTATGCTCAAAATCCTACAAGCTAGGCTTCAGCAGTATGTGAACCGAGAACTACCAGAAGTGCAAGCTGGGTTTCGAAGAGGCAGAGGAACTAGAGATCAGATTGCCAACATTCGCTGGATCATGGAAAAAGCAAGAGAGTTCCAGAAAAACATCTACTTCTGCTTCATTGACTATGCTAAAGCCTTTGATTGTGTGGATCACAACAAACTGTGGCAAAGTCTTAAAGAGATGGGAGTACCAGACCACCTTACCTGTCTCCTGAGAAACCTGTATTTGGGTCAAGAAGCAACAGTTAGAACCGGACATGGAACAACCGACTGGTTCAAAATCGGGGAAGGAGTACGACAAGGCTGTATATTATCACCCTGCTTATTTAACTTATATGCAGAGTACATCATGAGAAATGCCGGGCTGGATGAATCACAAGCCGGAGTTAAGATTGCCGGGAGAAATATCAACAACCTCAGATATGCAGACGATACCACCCTAATGGCAGAAAGTGAAGAGGAACAAAAGAGCCTCTTGATGAGGGTGAAAGAGGAGAGTGCAAAAGCTGGCTTGAAACTCAACATTAAAAAAACCCAGATCATGGCTTCCTGGCAAATAGAAGGGGAAGAAATGGAAGCAGTGACAGATTTTATTTTCTTGGGCTCCAAGATCACCGCAGACGGTGACTGCAGCCATGAAATTAAAAGACGCTTGCTCCTTGGGAGGAAAGCTATGGCAAACCTAGACAGCATATTAAAAAGCAGAGACATCACCTTGCCGACAAAGGTCCGTATAGTTAAAGCTATGGTTTTTCCAGTAGTAATGTATGGCTGTGAGAGTTGGACCATAAGGAAGGCTGAGCGCCGAAGAATTGATGCTTTTGAGCTGTGGTGCTGGAGAAGACTCTTGAGAGTCCCTTGGACTGCAAGGAGGTCAAACCAGTCAATCCTAAAGGAAATCAACCCTGACTGCTCATTGGAAGGACAGATGCTGAAGCTGAAACTCAAATACTTTGGCCACCTAATGCGAAGAGAGGACTCACTGGAAAAGACCCTGATGCTGGGAAAGACCGAAGGCAAAAGGAGAAGGGGACGGCAGAGGATGAGATGGTTAGATAGCATCACCGATGTAATGAACATGAATTTGAGTAAACTGCGAGAGACAGTGGAGGACAGGAAGGCCTGGCGTGCTATGGTCCATGAGGTCACGAAGAGTCGGACACGACTAAACGACTGAACAACAACAACAATAATTAGAGCAGTGTAAAGATCACCCAGGGTTGGCTCAAAGACCTGTTTGTTCCAATTTGTTTCCAGTTGTGGAATGTGAATTTTAAAAAATGTCTCTTTGTTCTCACTGGCACAATTCTCCCTATAGTATTTTTTAAAAAGGCATTCCTTTGAAGAATGTACCTTTTTCTTCTGTTTTTAACAGATCTCTAGAAAATCTAAGAGCACATCTACGAGTATCTCCATCTACCATTGGACCACGCAAAGCCGATTGCCCCAACCAAAATAACTAAATAAAATTAAAAATACAAAATAGAGTCCCCCATTGGGGGAGTTAGGTGGTCATATAAATTTAATTAATAAATAAAAAAAATAAAAAAATTGCTACCAAAAATTCCAAGTCTCCCCAATCTTCTGCCTTCTTTCTTGTCTGCCTTCAAAGCATCCATCTCTTAGAAGAAATTATGTGTGTATATTTGGGATAATAATGGAAATGCAGTTTTAAAACACAAACGGCATACGTTCACATACTTAAAGGCCAATTCCCATAATTACAAATAATAATTCCCGGTTATTTTGACTAGCTAAATATTTTCTTGATACCAATATCCTTAGGAATGCAGTCCAAAGTCAATTTAATAAGGAGTAAGTGAATTGTCTTCCAACTAAATATTTATGTGATTGGGTTAAACATTCACATGTACATGTGCATTTAGTTATGTCCTTTGCTGTGCACAATTTTTTAATTGTATATTTTCAGATAAATTTAAGTGAACTGAAAAGACCGATTGCCTAACCCTGATTTGCTTCCAGCTGAAACAAGCAATTTCAGCAATTATGTTATTTTTATTAAACTTCTTTTAAGCAATCATTTACATAGCACGATGTTAACATGATAAGCTGGATTTAAATCTCTTAAAATGCAGAAAGTCAAATCTGTATTACTTTAGCTAATATTTCTAAGTCCATCTACTGTGACTGCACCACTTTTTTTCCAATATAAAAGCTACTGCAATGGGTCATACTACATTAACTGTACTTGAAAACACAATTTATAATTCAATGGCAAAATCAATATTGGACTTTGGCCATAGAGAATGAGACACTTACAGCCAATAGGTTGTAGCTATTTCTGGATGTTAGTGGGAAAAGTAAACTTCAGATACTAGCTTTTGTCAACAGAAGCTTCCTTTGCCAATGACTCAGGTAGTCAGTGGGTCTACATAGGACTCTGAAACAATCTTGCACCATGCAGATGAGACCAGGAGTTATGAAAACAATACAGAGTTCAACATGCACAAGGAAATTCATAAGAAACTGGCTACCTTCAAATAAAGGGGAAAATATATATTCTTAAGTTCTACCAAATTGTTAAGACCAAGGCTGTAGTAGACCATGCTGAATTAGATGGGCTAATACAAGAATCACCAACTTTAGGCAGTGAGTAAACACATTGGAAGTATTAAGATCCTGTTATGGGTATTCACAAAATAATTGTTATTAGCTATGCAATCTTTTTCTTAATGTTGTTTTTCTGGAAAAGTACCCAAAGGATAATATTGATTTATATTGTTAGGGTTAAATAGTTGAGAAATTTTGAGCAGAGGACAAAAAGACCAGAAATGGCAACAAAATCAGGAAGTTGGATTGTCTTAAATCTTTAAATTGCCGCTAAATTTTTACTAAACAATGATCGAAGGAAACTCAGGAGGTATATTGAAAAGAGATTCACTAAGGGAAAAAAAAGGAATTTCTCATAGGAGTTCTGCACGTCCCTTAAATGAATGACAGCTTGTAGTTCCACAATTGACAGTCCTTTGATGTATTCCCTGGTGATGTAATGCGTAGCTGTTAGCTCTGAGCTGTCACTCTCCCTGTTCCTACATAGCTGTCTCGATAGTGTTGCCTTAAGTGCATGACTAATTTTTATTCTTTCTCCCTTTGTTGTCTCCAGTAAGGAAAGCAGCCTTATAAGCTACAGTGATAAGGGCACATAACATCTTTTGGGGTTAACCAGTAAACTGGACTGAGCTGAACTGAAAGGCATACAGTATTTGGACACAACCATGTAATTTTCTTGGCAACAAGTGGTTTACCATTGCCTCTTTCTGAATGCATCTTTTGAATGAAAATTAAAGGGAGCAAATGTGGGTATTTAGATATATACTGTATTTACATCTGAATTCCTTGTGGACTGGTAAAGAAACAGGACAGAATGAACTTGGGAACAAATACATGCTAGAGTGACACAGGGCAGATTGAGTCTGTGTGTTTAAACAATGTATTGTCAAACTCCAAACTGGGCTCACTGAATATGATTGGTCAAGAATTAGCACTGAGCAGAAATGGCAAGACAGGTCTTTCTGAATCATGTCTGGCATAGTATGCATAAAAGCTATCATTCTGCCTGATCCATGTACATTTTCTCATCACATAGACATGCCTATCCTGCAGAAAGGCACATAGCCTACATATTTATAAAATATTTTTCATATTTCTGCAGAAGACTAAATTAAAAAATAGAAGTTGATTAAATGTGATCTACCATATGCTTACAGGAAAGTTTTAGGAACTATGTGGCCCTCCACTTTCTGCTGAGCACCAAGCAGCAATGCCTAGTGAGGCCAAAAGTGAAGAGATATTAGATGTTCAACATCTGGAGGGTTACAGGGTCCCCACCCCTACCATAGCAACTTCAGTGTGAGTGACCTTGAATTACAACACTTCCCTACCCAAGGATCTATAGATAAAGTGTCCAGCTTTGGAAAACCTTCATTCCCATATCAAAGAGAGCATGCTCTGGCTATTCTTTTAGGTTGCCAAAACGATTTTTCATAACTATTGATATGGCTTACTTCTTGGCTCATTTTTTGTTGAGATATGCTCTTAACCTGAGGGGAATAAAAGAGGATTTTCATTTTTATTCTAATGTAGTGTGGATTGCATGTGTGGCAGCCTCAAGTTCCTGACAGCTCAGCCAGCTGTGCAATGCAATTTTTCTCTTTTCAATGGAGGGTATAAAATAAATTATGCTTTTTGCTGCCACCAAATTACCCTTAATGTTAAGGGTTTAGAATTTCCACAGTTAGAAGTCAACTCCTTATGCCCTGCCTATAATATTCTGTAGTGCACACTGATGAAAGGTGTTTTATAGTTCCACTTTTGGAAGAGTGTATACATATACTTTCAATCAACGACAGCAAACCACCCTTTTTATTATATAACCAAGACACAATGCAAGATTCAGAAGGCAGAAACCTGCTTTGCTTTCTTTTTCCCATTTTAGAGGAAGGGAGAGCCACGGACTACATTAGGAGTTTGGGATGGCTGTAAAATATATAACAGTGGCTATGCTTTGCATACCTATCTGGAAAATGGCCAAGAGAACAGTAAAACATGGTAGATCACTGGGTACTAAAAAGGCTGAGGTAATGTTCCCTTGTATTTGTACATATGAGACTAAAGAGATTTCCATAGATAATTTCCTGCCTGGTATACTTTGTGCAGCAAACACATGCTTTGCATTCCTCATGCTCTTTAGCAGGTGGAAATGGAAAGGTCTTTCTGATAATGGGCATATTTACAAATGGATAGGATAAGCAGGCAATCTGAGAGCAAGGACACAGATGAAAGCAAGAACCGGCAACCATTGTTATACTAATAGAAACACAATCTATTTTCTATTTCCCAAAACGGATTCTTTCTGTCACATTAACATATGGGGAAAGAAGATAAGGTCACACATACCCATCCTACGTCCTGCATGCCCTTGAGAATTCCATGTCAACTCTCATTTTCAGGCTTGACTATATTGAATAGAAAATTCTGAAATAAGTTTCTGCTTGTGAGTTTTCTTGTAATCATGGCACCCTGTTTGTTTTCCTTTAGTATAACAGGATCTGAACATGGGAGAGTGGTTGTAAAGCCCCACGACCAATCCAACTAGAGCTCTAAACTACACAGGGACCTGAAAACAAACATCACTGATTAAAAGTCTTCCATCTAATGGTCCATTGCAACATCACTGGTCTTCAGTCTAGCCATGTTAACTCCATGGAGATGTTGCACTGTAACATTAAATGGTCCATAAAAGTACTTTATACTTTTATACGCAGATGTGTGTACATTCTTAGTCCCCCCCCCCACATCAACATTTGGAAAAGAAGCTAGAGGAAGGAATCCTGATATTCATAGGACCTGAAAATTAAAATAAATATTTAAAAGGGCAAGAATTCAGGGTGAACACAAAAGGTCAAGATTTCTGGAAGTTGAAGTCTAAATACATCCCATGCTACAAGGTTGGAAAAGCTGTCTTATGCCATAATAAGCATACTAATCTTTAAGGTTCCATAAAACCCTCAGTTTCTGTTGCCATAAACTAAATTCTTATTACTTGCTTTCAGAAAGCAAGTCCTCAAGGAGTTGAGCTCTCTGCCCTCTTTGCTGGTACCATATAGGCATCTGTATCTTTTCGAACTAGCTGTGGTTTTACAGCTCTTGTGTTGGCATAATTTTTATTCCTGAAATCTTTTTTATACTTACTGAGGCTTAATATTTTTATGCTAGCTAGCATAAACTTTTATTTAAAACATGTTCAACTTTGGTCTGTGGAATAAAAAACATTTAACACATAGAAGAAAAAAATGATTGTATACAAAAAAGTATTATTTCCAAAATAATAATTTAAAAAGTAAAATTGCTTTCCTATTTCCTTGGCATGATCCTGAAGGGTTTGTTTTGTTGTTGTTTTGTTTTTGTTTTTGTTTTTGTTTTTGTGCATTCAAGTCAGTGTTGACTCCTGGCGACTGCCTGGACAAGTCCCTGCAGTTTTCTTGGCAAGATTTCAGAAGTGGTTGGCCATTGGCTCCTTCCTAGGGCTGAGAGAGAGTGACTGGCCCAAGGTCACCAGCCGGCTTCATGCCTAAGGTGGGACTAGAACTCACGGTCTCCTGGTTTCTAGCCTGCTGCCTTAACCACTAGGACAAACTGGTTACCTTGGCCTTTTTAGGGCTGTTTTTTTTGACTTCCCTGTCTAGCCCTCAGCCTTTTACTTAATATAAATACAGTATGAATGAAAATGATGAACATATATTCTCTACAATTCAATACAATTGGTCTGTGCTGCCCTAGAGCCTATTCTTCACTGTTTGCTCCTACTGCAATATTACATTCTGTGTACAATACATATAGGATAAAGCAATAAAATAATAAAATAAAATAAAATAAAATAAAATAAAATAAAATAAAATAAAATAAAATAAAATAAAATAAAATAAAATAAAATAAAATAAATAAAATAAAATAAAATAAAATAAAATAAAATATAAAATAAGAAAATAAAATAAGATAAGATAAGATAAGATAAGATAAGATAAGATAAAATAATAAAATAAAATAAAATAAATAAAATAATAAAATAAAATAAAATAAAATAAAATAAAATATAAAATAATAAAATAAAATAAATAAAATAATAAAATAAAATAAAATAAAATAAAATAATAAAATAAAATAAAATAAAATAAAATAAAATAAAATAATAAAATAAAATAAAATAAAATAAAATAAAATAAAATAAAATAAAATAAAATAATAACAAAGGTTAAAACATTTTTGGACAGGGATAAGGACCGGGAAGACATGAAATCTTTTGGGCCATAAAGTGGCTGCTATAGTTTCTTTCTGAAAGCTGTATGTAATTGAGGATTACTTTATGAAAATGCATAGGGGAAATATATTTGAAATACCTAAAATATAACTGGGCAGAGCAAACTGGTTGTGCATAATATTCTGAACTTGGCATTGTAATGAAAATTTGAACCGGCAATTAATCCTTGGAACAAAAAGCAAGACAAGCAACAAAAGACACAAGAAATTATAATCAGAGACACAAAGAATAGCAGGTGGCTTTTGTAGAAATGCTCTGATAAATACTATACATTTCTCCATGTTGTTTCTGTTGTTGTTTTTAGATGTGCTAGTATGTCCCTGGGGAATAATAATACTTACCATTTATATGACATATTTCAAGAGCTTGGTGCACTTCCCATACATTACCACAGCAGTTCTGACAACAGCCAAGTCAGGTCAGCATCTCAGAGGTTCTCCACAGCCTGGATGATCTATTGACACCTAAGGCTAAGAACTGACTCTTTCCAAACAAACAACTGTCTTATAGCCACTGCCAGCTATCCATGCTTTAGTTAACCTCCAGCCAAGACCACTAATATATGCATTCCACGAGACAGCCTTTGGAAAATACATGGAAATTATAACTGGTCCAGGAGGCAGTGGAAAAAGTGATAAAGTATCATCATCAGCGAGTAAGACGCCAAGCTTGTCGATTGGAAGATCGCAAGTTCGGAGGTTCGAATCCCTAGCCCTGCGTGCGAAGTGAGCTCCCGCACTAGCTCCAGCCCTTGCCAACCTAGCAATTTGAAAGCATGCAAATGCAAGTAGATGAATAGGTACCACTTCGGTGGGTAGGTAACAGCGTTCCACGCGTGTCATGTGGCCACATGACCGTGGAAGCGTCTTCGGACAACGCTGGCTCTTTGGCTAACAAACAGAGATGAGCACCGGCCCCTAGAGTCGGTCACGACTGCACAAATGTGCGGGGGGAACCTTTACCTTTACCTTTACCTGTACTCCATACTTCAAATTGAAAGACTCAGAAGCTACCTTATAGTAGCAATTAAGTAAACCAATAATAACAGCCAAAGAAATATTCAATAGCTTCTCTGGCCCTCACAGGACTGGCCCAAAAAATCTCTTTGTCTAATGCAAGGGGCAAAGTGACATAATCCCTTTTCCACCTGCTGAAGGCAAACAGATCACAACAGAAACCCAGTTCAGCACTGACGCTTATGCAGCGTTTCCTGCCTCTGAGGCTGTGAGTTAGTGTAGAGACATCTTCGCCAAAAATACAGTTGAGAACTCTGTCTGCCTTTCAAAATTCTGACAGCTGGAAAGTTGTATTAGCAAACCCACTTGGCTATTACCCTACCCCAAAAGTGCAGTACCGTACTTGCAGCTGCAGGACTTCACGTTTCTTGCAAGTCCCATTATTATGGGTCTCAGAAGACTCATTGACCACGAACACAGAATTTGGCACCATGATTTCACCCCTCCTGGGTTGAAACAGGAAATGTGCCAAAAAAAGTGTAGTATGTACAACTTATTTCTTGAGGTTGCACTTTTTAAAGAAGAATCCTCTCAAACTCTTTTCAGGGACATGGGGGTTGGGCAAAATCTCAGCACTACCCATGCCCTTGACCTACTTTCAACTCTGCCCTATTTAATGTGCCTTTGGCAGCATCAGAAGTGTTGCATCAAACCTGATGCCTTAGAACCCAGGGAGAGTTTAGATCTTCCTAATTAACTCAGAGTGATTGATTTCTTAGACATCTTCCATGAAGGCAGCTTTTTATCTATCATTTTACTGGCATTCTGGATAATAGGTCTGTTCTATCAATTAACAGAAAAATCATTCTCCACAGATACATTTGTATCTAGCTAATTGGAACTATCTTTGGGCTTCCTGGTCAAAATGTTGCAGCTGAAGTTTTATGGGATGAATGGGATGAAATCAGCCGATGTAATATAATTTCTTGCCCTTCTCTGGCATTGCTCATATTCAGATAAGCAAAAGCAAATACTAACTTTTTTAGACCTTCATCTTATTCACACTGCCCCAGTTGCCCCATCACCAAAATAGGACATCAGCTATTTTTTGAGAGCAGAAACAAACAAAGTCTGCCTTTACTCACCTCCCTGTGCATTTTCCTGCTGTGATTTGAAAGTAGTATTTTCCTGTTATGTCGCCTTGAGTGCTCTTGTCATTTCTATTGGGGCATTTACTTTCTTACAGGCTAATGCCACCAGTTCATTGGCTATTTTACAAAGGAAGGCCCATTCAACTGAATCAATGATTACTATACTAGTAATCTAGTGGGTCCTATGCCTCCCTTTACTAATACTGGTTCCAAATCCAGCAGAATTTTTACAGTGTTACTTTTTACTGGTTTTCTGGTCACCTGAGATAGAAGGGTTTCACCTTCAGATCCCAAACAGTCCATAGGTTATTTTGGAGCTTCAGGTGAAATCTTTCTACCTTAAAGGTAAAAAAGGTAAAGCTTCCCCCCGCACATTTGTGCAGTCGTGTCCGACTCTAGGGGCCGGTGCTCATCTCCGTTTGTTAGCCGAAGAGCCAGTGTTGTCCGAAGACGCTTCCACGGTCATGTGACTGCATGACGCGCGCGGAACGCTGTTACCTACCCACCGAAGTGGTACCTATTAATCTACTTGCCTTTGCATGCTTTCGAATTGCTAGGTTGGCAAGAGCTGGGGCTAGTGTGGGAGCTCACTCCGCACGCAGGACTAGGGATTCGAACCTCCGAACTTGCGATCTTCCAATCGACAAGCCTGGCGTCTTACCCGCTGAGCCACCACGCCCCTTTCTACCTTACGTGACTGTAAAAACGCTAAAAGGTATAACCCTGGATTTAAAAGAAAGAAAGAAAGCCCAGGGAAAACTAGCTACTCAGGAATAGAAAAATTATTGCAATTGTTGTTGAGGTAGTAGGAGTAGGAGTAATAACAACAACTAGCAAACTTTTGTATGCTAAGCGGAGATCATAACCACTGTGCTGTTTCAGAAATGTTGGTAACAGGAGGTATAGATCCTATTAAAGTGAAACAGAGTGGAAAGACCTACAACCTCCCCACCTTCTCAAAACCTTTCCCAGAAACATAACAAAACAAACAAAAATTGTTTGAACCATTGGTTTCAGTGAAAACTTCTTGAGAAGGTGATATACCACCACCTCCTTCAGGGCAGGGGCAGAACCTCCTACTTCAAAGAAGCAAATATTATCACATGGACCCAAATGCTGTCACTACCTGGCTGGCTTCACCAGCCAGCAGGCACATGGAATAAATATAGAAGTGGCTGGGCTTATCAGGCCAAGGACCCTGTCCACATCCTCAGGAGTCAAAGGTTCAAGCTCATCCCAGATAACCAGGCAAGACCACATATCCATCCCCTCAGTGCAGTCCAAGGAGTCCTTAGCATGCTTAACATGCAAACTGACCTTTAAAAAAATTTAGATCCTAGAATGGAGTATCATGGAAGAGGGTATGATGGCCTGGTTGGCTAGCTGGCATCCTGAGCAGGAGCATGCCATGTTGCAATAGTCCATTGCCGATCCCAGTTTTTAAGAACTATTAGCAGGTCTGGTGCTGAGAAGCAGCAGCACCAAAAGGTAACTAATTTCTTCCACCTTTTTTCTTAAATATCGCAAGTACATCCTGTATAGTACCTTGTACAGTCTTGGACATCTGCTATCTTATCTCCAGCTGGATTCTTGCAAATTTCTCAGCATCAGTCTGAAAATACAGGCCAGAGCACTACAGTGTAAGAACGCAAATGCTAGACCATGGATACCTTTTCAAGAAACAATTTCCTGCAATTGTTGAAAAGTACTGAATCTAAGTACTTGCCCAGCCTTGGCAATTCAGGAGAGATCATGATCCTGAAATCTTTTCTTGCTTTGCTGCTGTGCAAGTTACCTTCCCCTGCCTCGTAATTATGGCCTGAACCTTTTGTTCTTAAACATTTGACCTTGTCTGATTTGACTATTATAAATGCACTTTTTTAAAAAAATAATTGCTCATAATTTAGATGTGATTTTCCTAAGAACAAGTAATTAGAAACTATTTTTAAGGCTTTTTTTCCCCTGCAAAGTCTATTGAAATCTTTTAAATGTAGCAGCATGTTACATTATGCACAGTGAGATACTTCTCACAGGAAGAGGAAAATAAGCTTTAAAAGACTCTAGCAGCTGATTAATGTAATCTATCTGAGCTCAAAACTCTCCTCCAGAGACAAAGAAGGAAATGAAATATATACATGCATTTCAAGAAAATGCCATTGTTGTATCATGTTGTTGTTGTTGTTCAGTCGTTTAGTCGTGTCCGACTCTTCATGACCTCATGGACCATAGCACGCCAGGCCTTCCTGTCCAGGTGAAAGAGGAGAGTGCAAAAGCTGGCTTGAAACTCAACATTAAAAAAACTCAGATCATGGCATCTGGTCCCATCACTTCCTGGCAAATAGAAGGGGAAGAAATGGAAGCTGTGACATATTTTATTTTCTTGGGCTCCAAGATCACCGCAGACGGTGACTGCAGCCATGAAATTAAAAGACGCTTGCTCCTTGGGAGGAAAGCTATGACAAACCTAGACAGCACATTAAAAAGCAGAGACATCACCTTGCCGACAAAGGTCCGTATAGTTAAAGCTATGGTTTTCCCAGTAGTAATGTATGGCTGTGATAGGATCCAACTATTCAAAAGACATCAATAGCAATAAAAATGCTACTGACAATCACTGGCACACTGAGCCAGACCAAGACATTTTGCTGCGTGAGACAAAAAACAAGATGACATCCTTTTCTGTTCTACATAACAAAGCTAGGAGGACTGGCAGCTGAATCTTACCTCAATACAGGAAATGGGATCAGGTCTTCCAAGACACCCAAAAACAGTAGGCTCGTCTCGGGATGGACTAGGTGCTGCCTTCCCAGGATCTGTTATCCAGGATCAGAAGCTTATCATCAGAAAAAGTAAGGCCAATGCTTGAGTGGCAGCAGAGTATTAGGGTACTGTATTATGCATGCAGCTCAGTCTGCCCAATGCTTCTGAAGCAAAGATGGCACCCTCAGGGGTGCTTCCTATTGTCAGTATTAAGATACAGATAATCGTGGAGTCCTTGGTGCTCTCTGAGCCTTGTTGTTTTCTTGCAGACGCTTCATTGCCAGGCTAGGCAACATCTTCAGTGCGGGGAAAAAAAATTCGCACTGAAGGTGTTGCCTAGCCTGGCAATGAAACGTCTGCAAGAAAACAACAAGGCTCAGAGAGCACCAAGGACTCCACAGTTCAACCCTGAGCTACAAATATTCTCTTCGATTGATACAGATAATCATTCGGTTGGTTGGATGAGGGCAACATCTTGCACTTTGCCTCAGGACATTAAAAAGAAAAACTCCAACCAATTTTGCTGCCACTTGAGGTAGTTGCTTAATTCTACTTAGCCTCATGGCATTTTATCTTTCATAGAATCAGAGAACTGGAAAGGGTTTCATAGGCATTGAGTCGAAGTCTTGCACAGTAAACTGTTCTGAGGAGGGGAGAGATATTAAAACCTTGGACTTAGACAAATCATATGTTTGTTGAAGGTCTTGTGTACTCGTGAATAATATTGCAGACATGGAAAGCAAGTCTGAAAGATTAAGGGAACTCGGCATGCTTAGTTATAGGACAGAGAAGACCGAAGGGTGACATAACACCAAATATTAAATGCCTGAAAGGCTGTCATGCAGAAGAGAGTAAAAATTGTTCTTTGGAAACAGAGTGAGTAGATGGAATGGACACAAGTTATAAGAGAGGGAGGTTTGAACTGAACGTTAGGAGAAACATACTGACAATATAAGCAGTTAGGTAAAGAAATCATTTGTTTTTGTGTTTATATTTTTGTTTGTTTAGTATGGAAAAAATTGTGCAACATTCTGAATGAATGAGATTCAGGGAAAATGCATTCTGTTAGGTGACATGAATGGATTAGAAAGAACAAGATGAGAGAATACATACAGAAAAGTGACTGGGCTATTCAAAGACCCAAGAATTAATTAGAATGGTAACTGGTGAGTATCTGCTTAGAAAAAGGTTTTGCTTCAAATACATGGCTTAAGCATGTCTATTCCTATCTTCACATGGAAAAGAAAGAATTAAAAAGAACATGATTAATTTCTGAGACGATTCATGAAGAAGAAAAGAGTGAATGTGGGACAGATCATTTCTGGTAGTGTCAAGAGAAAATCTTGCAGACTGATTGGGCAGACTGAGCTGCATGCATAATACAGTACCCTAATAAGAAGATCTTGCAGGAAAATAGACATGGTAGAAAAGGGGAAAAGTGAAAGAAATGAGAGTAGAATGAAAGTGGACTGATTGCAGGAAGAGAAAACATAGTCCTATATGAAAAATTATTAGAAAATAGACTAATCTTCCAACAGAAAGGGGATGCTTGGCAGACTAATAAAGGGGTTATAAATGAGAAAAAAATGTTTGTAAGAGAATGATTTCTGGGAAAAATAAGGATATTATATAATGAGAAAAAGATAATTGTAAAGAATGTAATAAAATAATAAGCAGTTAAGATTGAAAGAGACAGAAAAAATGCAGAGGATTTTGATGGAAATGTTTTTAAATGTTTTGTAAGTAGGTGAAGAGGACTAAACAAGGAGCTTCCAGAAGAGTGAATGGAATTAAAAATAAAAGTGATAAAATGATTTGGGAATAAATGAGGAAAGAGTATTTTAGAGATCTGTATGGGAATGGGATCTGTCGAAGAGTAGAATTGAAACAACTGCTAATGTTACTGCTAAATGTTACTGTCCTAGAAAAAAATATATGAAAAAGAAGACAAATCGTGTGCAAATTGTAGGGACAAATAAAAGCCCTTCTCCATTGTCCAAGGCAATAAATTAATATGCATGTCAGGCTATTCTATAATGGGGAAGTGCCCAGTCAGAATTTTAAAAGACCTAGAATGCCTTAGTATGTGCATAACAATATAAAGCTTAATCTTTTAAAGCAAATGCATGCATTAAGCCATTGAGAATGGACATCTGTAGTATATACTACTACAACTCTTGTGTCTGTTTGTTTATAACCTTTAACTTATCTGTAAATTAGGACTCTAAGACCAAAGACATTCTATTTGATGCAGAATAGTGAATGACTGCAAGTTATTACTAAAAGGCAAAAAAAAAAAAAACCCTACTCCAAGTACTGTAGATGAATTTGTACACTATGGTAGAATACTGACTAAATATAGGAAAATAGATGGAGAAAAGTAATAACGGAATGCGGTATGTTACAAGAAATGAATATTTGTCAAAAGAACTGAAAATGAATATGAGTAAGAGCATGATTCTGGCCACTTTCATTGTATGGATGTGAGGGGTGGATATTTCAGGAAAACCATAAAAGTAAGATGGATGCAGTGGGAATGGGGTAATTACTTCTTGTTATGAAGCAAGGCATAGGGTCCTGAATGGGCACTGAATGAATGTGAAGTGAGTACAAAACTAAGTGACCAGAAAAAATGAAGCTCACTGAGGTGGTTTGGTAAAACAGAAATAATAAATGAAGATTGAATTACAAAACAAATGTATGATGGAATGGATCAAAAAAAGGGGAAAGACTAAGAAAATTGTGATTGGATGGAATTGATGGGATCCTCAAAAAGAAAAAGGTGAGTGGTTTGAAGAACAGAAGGCAGTATGTAAACCACTGTATAAATGTGCTGGAAGCAAGGATGGTTTGCAAGATAGAAAGGTATGGTGAATGGTATTGGTGCAAACTACATTTCGATTTGTTTTCCTTTTCTTATCTCATGGCTTTAGTTTCTTTAGCTTACTTTTTGCTCCATTTCTGTGTTTTGCATAACTTTATTTACCCCCAAGGAAATATATGTAGGTATGTAAACATTTGTAAGAATCCTTGATGAAGTCCATCTCGATGAAATCCACTTTTCATGGTGAACCAAACTGATTGATTGATTGATTAAGTGTCATCAAGTCGTTGTTGACTTTTAGCAACCACATAGATTTTATTTATTTATAGTTCGACTTTTATCACCGCACCATCTCCCCCAAAGGGGACTCTGGATAGATGTTTTCCCTGACAATCTGTCCCTAACCTGGTCTTTCAGGTCTTCCAACAGTGCACCCATTACCACTCTAACTAAATCCAACCATTTTGGTGCTGGTCATCCTCTTCTTCTGTTTCCTTCCATCTTTCCCAGCATTAGACCCTTCTCCAAAGAACTAGTTCTTCACGTAATGTGTCCTAAGTAGGATAATTTGAGCCTGGACATTTGTGTCTCATTTGAGAACTCTGGATTGATTTGTTCAATGATCCATTTGTTTGTTTTCTTGGCTGTCCATGATATTCTCAGGAGACTTTCCAACACCAAAGTTCAAAAGTGTCAATAATCTTCCTATCGTACTTCTTAAAGTCCAGGTGAACCAAATACAGGTATATAATTATAAATAACATAAAATAATACTAGAACACAACTTTTAAAATAGAAATTATAAAAATTAACAAATGCATGTTACAATAAAAAATTTTTTAAAAAAATCCACTAAAATTATATAAGTATTTTAATTGGTTATATACCAACTTTCCATGAACGTTGGGGTTTAACACCATTCAAGTCACTTTTCAGATAATACTACTGTAGTTGGGTTTAGTCCAGTATAAGTGATGCATCAATCTTTTCAAATTATATCTCTTTTAAAAGATAAATGTTTTCTTGAAATCTTTCAGACTTAATACTGTAAATCAGGGCTTTCCAAAGTTTTTCCCCCAGCGACACACCAACCGGCGTTGGTGTGTCGCCGCGGGAAAACCCGGAAGTGCCGTCCTTGCGGCAGCATGCAAAAACCCGGAAGCGCTGCTGCCGCTTTCGGGTTTTGCGTGCTGCAGTTGGTGTGTCACCGCGGGAAAACCCGGAAGCGCTGCGCTTCCGGGTTGTGTGGCGACACACCAGACTGTGTGTGGCGATACACTTTTGTGTCGCGACACACAGTTTGGAAAGCTCTGCTGTAAATGGTGAAACTATTATTCTATGAAGACAGGCATGAGGCTTGCAATCGTTTCTAGAATATCCAAGGAAGTGGGATAATTAGGAAATGTGATGGCAAATTAAATTTCATTGTAGACAATGAAAAGTACTACACCTTGGATGAAAGAATTAAATTCCTTGAATGCACTGACAGATTTCGAATTAGCTAAAACTTCTTTGGGAAAAGTGATTCTTTGGCAGAATTACCTTGAACTGAAGAGGTGTAAATGCAGGTAATAGTCCAGACAATATGTCTATAATGAATTAGAAATGTGCATTTATAGATTCACAAAATATATTGTCATCTGATATTGCTCAGGCCTGGGTATAGCAGCATCAATTGCCCCTACAGATGACCTTCGCAGGGCTTGGGATGGAGGTGGCGCAACTATCCTGACCCTCCTAGACTTCTCAGCGGCTCTCTTCTAACCCATATTCCAGTGCATGTGTTTATGTCAGTCTTCTCCACTTTGTGCTTTCTAAATGTCTTAAATCACAATTCCCATAACCCTTGATCAACATGACCATTGGATAAGGAAGACATGAGTTGTACTGCAGTACATCTTTAGGGTACCAGATGGGGAAAGCGTGAAAAATATTGGGATTTTTTTCTCCAAATGACATCATTCAGTGCTACTGCTGAGATTTGTTTTAGCATAAATATTTGCATTGCTGTAATGGTAAAATTAGGGTCAGGGTTCAGCTTCTTTGAGGTCTATGGTAAAAAATAAGGTGAAGATTAGCCTAACCAGATCAGTTACAATACTTAGTAGCTGCATTTCAACCATAAGCTAAGTTTAGTTACTTTTAACCTTGGTTAGGTTTTAATGGCTCTGAGTGCTGTATGAATTGAGGCCATTTGATTAGTTTATTCAGTAAGTAGGTTCATTCAGTAACTAGGTTAAATGCGGGGTCAGAATGTTGCTAATAGGAAACAAGTTTGGTTCCTACTTGTTTTTCTGGCTTTGTCTGCCTAATTTATTGGATGTAAGAATGAATGCTGGCAATTTACTCGTACGAGGGTGTAATTGGTTTCCATACCAGAGAGGATGGGGGCACATTTGGAAGCACCTGAGTTATGTGGCACACAAATAGCACCTTGAAAATTAGCTATGAATTTGTAATTCGTACTGTGACATGAGAATGAAATTATTAAACATCTAGGAAATAAATATATGCTCCACTACCCTCTATTTAACTTCTTATTTTAAACCAGTGTTTCTCAACTTTGGCAACATGAAGATGTGTGGACTTCAACTCCCAGAATTCTGGGAGTTGAAGTCCACACATCTTCAAGCTGCCAAGGTTGAGAAACACTGGTTTAAACTAATACAGCAGAGGTACAGGTATATGGAGATGGCCTTGAAGAAGGTCTTCAATAGCCATTAGGTAAACACCAGCTTGGCCCTGAAAGGGAGGAGGGAGTGAGGAAGAAACTGAAGATTGCCGTGCCTCTATTCTCTTTAATTCTCTCTCTGACAGGTTTTCAAGATTCTGTTGTTATACCCCGCAACAACAGCATTCCAGTACTCCTTGTGGCATGTTATCTTTGACCTGGGCTGCCTTGAAAGCTGACAAGTGTGTGTGTGTACATACATACCCACATACTGTATACACATAACATATTTTAACAGATTGCGCCTTGCCCAGAGAACTCTGATATTGGACAAGGTCAAAGTATTTGTCATGGTTAGGGGGAGAAGAATGCTGAGCCCAGAATGAAGCTCTAGATCTTTATTGTTCTACCTTACACAGCATCTTGCCAAGTAAGCTACACTTACCAATTCTCTGGAGAAAAACCCCAGGTGCTCTAAGGCAGATCCAGCCTGACTTTTTTGGCCGGGCACCCAAGGTCCTTGACACTGTGAACATGCTTCTCTCCCTGGAAGACGCCCCCTCCCTCCTTGCCTGCGATCTCCATAACATCACCTTCCCCCTCAGAGACACATTCCATCACACCACCACCCTCCTAAGAATCTGTCTCTCCCTCTGAGTTCTCATGGGAGCTGGGTAGCAGGGGTAGATCTTCAAAGGAAGAAGCACTGGTGTCCTCTAGTTCTGATATCTCTTCCTGTAAAACAGCGAGACGTTTAGAAAAATTTCCCCCCTTCCCCTTGGGAACTGGATGCCAGAAGTGGAGGGCTGAGGCTCCCCCTCCTCCTCGTGCTCTGGCCTCTGGGCCTCTCGCAGGTGTAAAGGTTGCCAACTTGTGAACTCTTCTGCTTTGGATTCATCTGCGTGCTCAGCCGAGCTAGGAACTTCTGGGAGCCTGCGAGGCTTGGGCTTGTTAGGAAAACACTGGTGAAATCTTTGGAACAGCATGGGTGCATGAACATCTCTGGCATTTTCCCATGAGCACTCAGAGTACCCCTTCCAATGAATCAAATATTGAATGCCTCTTCCCCACCACCTCAAGTCCAAAATGTCCTCTACTTTGTACTCCTTTTCCCCCTCCACAATTACCGGAGGTGGAGGTGGTAAGTGAGAGCACAAGGCACTAGGAGATTATTCTTTGGCCAGCAATGACCTGTGAAACACAGGTGGACTTTCATGGTGGCTGGAAGTTGCAAACGATAAGCCACAGGGTTTACCTGCTTCACCATGGTGAAAGGGCCCACGAACTTAGAATCCAACTTCTTGGAAGGTCTGCCTGAAGTTAAAAACTTGGTAGAGAGCCATACTCTGTCTCCTTCTGAAATCTCTGGCCCCTCTTGCCTGTGGAGGTCTGTAGATCTCTTGTAAGCAGCCTTTGCCCTGTTCAGCTGCTCCTTTAAAATATCGTGCGCAGCTTGCCGCTCTTTGAGAAAGTCTCTCGTGACTGGAACTGACCCTTGCTGTGATGAGGTGGGCAAAACCTGAGGGTTAACCCCATAGAGTGCTTGGAAGGGGGACATCTTGGTAGAGGAATGCACAGTATTGTTATAAGCGAATTCAGCCATCAAAAGCAGAGTTGGCCAATTATCCTGATTATAAGTGTTATAACATCTGAGATATTGTTGTAACACCTGGTTAGTTTTCTCAGCTTCTCCATTGGTTGATGGGTGGTGGCTCGAGGACAGGTGAATCTGAACCCCTAATGACTTGAAAAGAGCCTTCCAAAACCTGGAAGTAAATTGACTGCCTCTATCACTGATGATATGGTTAACCATGCCTCCATGCCTAAAAACATTATCCAAAAATAACTGTGCTGTGGCTTGTGCCATAGGAAGGCCTTGGCAGGGAATGAAATGTGCCATTTTTGTGAACAGATCCACCACCACCAGTATAGAAGTAAACCCTTGGACCAGGGGTAAATCAGTAATGAAGTCCATGGAGACTGTGTCCCAAGGCTTGCAGGGGGGAGGGGATAGGCATGGGTTGCAGCAAACCCACCCACTTCCCTGGAAGAGCTTTTGCTCTCCTGAAAGTGTGACAAGAGGCAATGTAAGTCTTTATGTCTGCAGCCATTTTTGGCCACGAGTAGTCCCTTAAGGCTCTATGGAGTGTTTTGAATATGGTCTCGAAGCAGAGATGAATTCAGGTTCATGGGAAAGAGCATCTGGCATCTGATTCTTTGAGCCAGGCAAATACGATATGTGGAAATTGAAACGGGAGAAAAACTGACTCCACCTGATTTGGAGGGGGGAGAGCACCTTAGTGTTTTGCAAGAGTTCCAAATTTTTATGGTCCATGCAGACTTTTATAGGAAAGGCTGCTCCTTCTACTCCTTCTAGCCATTGTCTCCACTCTTGGAAAGCTGCTTTTATTGCCAGCAATTCCTTATTAAATATATCATAGTTTATCTCTGCTGGGGACATCATGCAAGAGAAAAATGTGCAAGGAAGCAGTTTCTACCCCCCCCCCCGACTTCTCAGCCTGGAGTAAAATAGTGCCAAACGCCGCATCAGACACGTCTGTTTGAATTACAAAGGGTCGCGATGGGTCGGGATGACGAAGGAGAGGTTGGGAGGAGAAGAGCATCTTTACCTCTTGGAATGCAGCCTGTTCCTTCTTTCCCCTGGCGAACTGCTTTCCTTTTTTAAAAGTTGGATGAGAGGTTTCACCCTGTCAGCAAAATTTGGGATGAACTGTCTATAAAAATTTGCAAACCTGAGAAAGCGCTGCACGTCCTTTACATTCCGGGGTGTGTGTGACAAGACAATACTGCCTGGTCCTTGGAGGGATCCATGGCAATCCCCTTTGTGGAAATCCTGTACCTCAGGTAGTCCAATTGAGTTAAATCGAACGCAAATTTCTCTAACTTGGCAAAAAGCTTATTTTGTCTCAGTCTTTGTAAAGCATTCCGAACATGAGTCACGTGAGATGTTGCATCATCAGAGTATATTAATATATCATCCAGATAAATCACCACATATTTATCTAATACAGGGGTGGGGAACCTTTTCTATGCCAAGGGCCATTTTGACATTTATAACATCACTCGAGGGGTGGGGGGTGGGGTTTGAGGGCGGGAGAAAATCATGCAGAAGGGGGTGCGGTTTGTGGGCAGGAGCCAATCACGCAGAAGGGGGCGGGGTTTGCGGGCTACCAGAACAGCTCACAGGGAAAAAAAACCCAAACATGCTAAGGTGGGCCCAGCCTGATTCTCTTGGATGGGTGCCCAAGGTCTTCCATGCTATGGAAGCGCTTCTCCCCCTGGAAAGCGCCCCCTCCTACTTGTCCAGCGATTTCCATAACACTGCTTTCTCCTTCAGAGAGACATTCCATCACAGGTCCTCGACACTGTGAATGCACTTCTCTCCCTGGAAGACGCCCCCTCCCCCCTCACCTGCAATCTCCATAACATCACCTTCCCCCTCAGAGACACATTCCATCACAGTATTGCAAGATAAAAACAAACAAGATAATTATGTAAATAAAATGTAACTTCTATTTAAATTGAACTGTAACTAATCGAAGAGAATATTTGTAGCTCAGGGTTGAACTGTAGAGTCCTTGGTGCTCTCTGAGCCTTCTTGTTTTCTTGCAGACGTTTCATTGCCAGGCTAGGCAACATCTTCAGTGCGAAAAGGGAGTGGGACTTGCTCTCTGTTTATATACCTTGGCTTGTCCTGCCTATGTTGGTGGGGGTGTTGTACTCTCCTTGGTAGTTCCTTGATTGGGTTGTTGTTTGCTGCTTGGTTGATTGACTGAGTTAATAGTTCCTTGATTAGGGTCTATTGTGTTGTTTGATTGCTCCTCTGGTGCTAATCTTGCTGTTAATCTTTGCCTATCTGGTTGTTGATTGCTGGCAAGGAACTGTAACTCTAACCCTGGTGGCCATTCAAAGGCTTAGTGTGGCTCTCGGCCCATAAGAAACTGTTTGCCACATGGGGAATGAGGGTTCTGAGCAGACAAGCCCAGACATGCACTAAGTGGACATGATGGGACCACAGGTTCTGGGGACGGTGGGGGGAGTCTGTCAAAGAAGTCCAGATGAGAGCCACAAGGCACAGCTTCAACTGCACAGTCATAACCACCATCTTTACTTCCCCCCTTCACGGATGCCCCCTGCTGAAACCCAGAATTGACCATTGAGCAGACAACCTTCTTCTAATGTAGGCTGTCGTAACCCCATTTGGCTTGCTTTTAAATCCCCTGACCGTTAATGAGAGCATCACTTCTACCCCAAATTATACGGGGAGGTGATAGATTTGAGGCAAGACAACTGGCTGTTAACTCCAGAAAATGAAAAGGGGTGGGATGGGGGAGGAGCTGTTCCCTGCAGCATCACCACATCCCTCTGGTTGTTTTGTATCCTTTCAGCCTCGGTTATCTGTTTTTTTCAGGCTCTGGAGACATTTGTGAGGCAAGTACAGTAAATTATGCTGTCAGACTGGATAGTATGGAGGGAAATCTCAGGGAGATGAGTGCCAGCGCCTCTTGAGATAGCACCGAGATGAAAATGGGTTATAAATTAGGAAACTAGGCACAGAGGCGGGGGGTGGGGAATGACACATTTAAAATTCTGCCCTTGACATTTATTCAGAGGAACCACGGCCCTGGCATACAGTAGATAACATCTCCTGTTGATTTATTTTTTCCAAACAGCTAAGCATATTATTACTTCCTAGAACAAAACTTGTGACCAACCAAACAAAATAAAGCCCAATTATGTTGAAGTCTGCCTTCTTGGTGCTTTACAGCTTCTCTCTTCATGCAGCATTAGGCAGGTATCAAAGGCAAATTTAGTGAGTCCCAGGGAGGGCCCCCGACAATTGTTGTAACCCGCCCAGAGTCCCTTGCAAGGGAGATGGGCGGGGAATAAATTGAAATAATAAATAAATAAATAAATAAATAAATAAATAAATAAATAAATAAATAGTGGGTTAGGCAAATACAAAGATTTTTAA
Source organism: Charina bottae (assembly GCA_023362775.1). NCBI lineage: Eukaryota > Metazoa > Chordata > Lepidosauria > Squamata > Charinaidae > Charina > Charina bottae. The sequence continues at coordinate 28,521,766 of JALMGJ010000006.1, read as the reverse complement.
AAACTGGGGTACATAACCTGAGACTCTATACAGAGCCCCAAACTCCTCCCAAAATTACCACTGAATTGTGGCAGGGACCAATCATCTATATTTATTTTATTTGCATTAATTTAAGTTGAACTAATTGAAATTGAACTTTGGTTATGGCTGGAGTGCACCCAATAATTCCGCTGAAAACTACAGCTCTCATTTTTTTTTGGGGGGGGGGGGGAAGCTTGCACAATGTGCCTTAACACATACAGTATATATTTTTAATGTTTATTGACCCAAAATAAAATGACTGAATTCAGGTTTGTCCCAGGAGACTCACAACTGGCCTAGAATTTTAATTACAAATGTGACAGTTCTGTGAAGGTGACTCATTCTAATAAAGACCTTTCAGAGGTCAAGAGAATGGGTCAACCAGATCAACCTATACAAGATGACAAATCATGTTTATTCCACTATTTATACAGACTCACTCCCCTCCAGATCCATTCAAATCCCCCTTTCATATCTAGAGTTTTCAGACAATGTGAATCTAAAGAAATACATGCACTTGTCCAGCTGTGCATTCCAGAATTCAAGGGGACTGTTTATTGCTTGAAATTTGGAATGTCCCCTCATTTAAGAGGTTTGTCTGGTACCCATTTTGGATGTCTGTTTGGTGGCAGCCATCAATTTTTTTTATTGCACAGATGTTCTGGCTTATCTTATAACTAGTTTTAGTCAATATTGGACTATAGTGATATCATAATTCGTGCTGGATTTTATTGATGGTTTCCAGCTTATATATCCCCACTCAAGTCCCACTGTACTGCCTCATTGTGGCATATAATATAATCCCAGCAGGGTCACCCAACACGTGAAGGTCATCCCAGCTGCCCAGCTAAAGCAAGCTGGTGGCTATATTGGGCAGCAGCGATGTAGGAAGATGCTGGAGGCAGATGATCACCTTAGTGACAATATAAAAGACATAATTTCATTCAGTATGGAAGGCAATGATAAACCACTCCTGTGTTTTATGAAAAAAACCCCACACAGATAGACATTATAAAGTGATAGACATGATAAAGTGATCAACAATATTTATTTTTTCTTTCTGTCATGGCTCCAATCCTTTGCCCAATTAATCAGCACTTCTGACATGAACCAGTTTAGAATGGACAGAAGTCTTTATTGAGCAGTGATCCAGAAGCACGTTAAAGATTCGAGTAACTACAGTTTTACAAGTAACAGTATAAATACAAGCATTCCCTCCCCTTCAACGAATTCCTCTAAGTCTGTGTGTCCTCTTGTCTCACACCTCTTGATCGTTGCGCTTAGTGGTCCATGTTGCTGAATCAACATCAGCTTCCTGCTTCCTGCACGTCTGCCGTCGTTCTCCGGCTGGCGTCATGTCAGGATGGCACTGAGGCAGGGTGCCATTCGTGACAATAGTGCTGGATGGTGGGCCCCTCAGGTCAGATGGCACTCAACATGCTACTGAGGAAGAACTGAGGATCTTTCAGAGTACTTATGGTGTTTATAACATGGCTAGATTAAAGCCTTTGAAAAGTGTAGTTGCTGGTGTTGCCATGAAAAAAAAAACAAAGTTGCAAAGATAGTTTTATAGTGGGAAGATGGAAAATTAGAAGCATGAATATGGGAAAGCTCAACACAGTGAAAGATGAAATGAATCACATTGACACTTAGGCATTGGTGAACTGAAATGGATTGGAATGGGACACTTTCAGTCAGAAGATCATATTGTTTACTACTCAGGACATGAAAAATAAAGAAGGAATGTTGCTGCTTTCATAGTCAGGAAGGCTATGATAATCACAGTACTTGGTTACAATGCAGTCAGTAAACAAAGAAAATTAATTAGATTTCATGAACCAGTTTTTAATATGATGATTATTCAAGTTTATGCTCCAATTACTGATGCAGAAAAAAAAAGAGGTTGATGAGTTTTATGGTCAAGTTCACTCTGAAATCAACAGAACATGCAAGCAAGATGTGCTGCTTGTGGTTGGAGACTGGAATGCTAACACTGGAAATATTGAGGAGAAAACGAAATTGGAGTGTATGGTTTAGGTCAGGGGTCAGCAAACCGTGGCTCGTGAGCCACATGCGGCTCTTTGGCCCCTTGAGTGTGGCTCTTCCCCAGGCAGGCATGGCGGGCGTGGTGGGGGCAGCCGCGGCAGCGGCCGTGGCGGGGGCAGGCGCGGCAGCGGCATGGTGTGCGTGGCGGCGGGCATGGCGGCAGCAGGCCCTAAGTGTGCGCGATTGGCTCCCGCTCACAAACCCCGCCCCCTTCCACGCGATTGGCCCCCGCCCGCAAACCCCACCCCTTCCACGTGATTGGCTCCCACCCTCAAATCCCGCCCCCTGGCCCTCGAGTGATATTATAAATTTTATAAATGTCAAAATGGCTCCTGGCATAAAAAAAGTTTGCCGACCCCTGGTTTAGGTAATAAAAATTAAGCAGAATAATGACTTATCAATTTCTGCCAGTCTAATGATTTCTTCATTGCTAACACAGTCTTTCAACAACCCAAACAACACCTGTATACAGTACATGGACATTATCAGATGGAGTACACATAAATCAAAATGACTATATCATTGCTACAAGGAGATAGAAGAGCTCTGTTATAACAGCAAAGACATGGCAAGGGTCTGACTGTGAAACAGATCACAAACTGCTCATGTCCAGATTCTAAGTCAAGGTGAAGTAGAAAAACAAAGCCAACCAGTTTCATATGATCTTGAGCATGCCCACTATGCTCACGAAGAACATCAGGAATCTCTTGGAAGTTCTGAATCTCATTGATATGGAACCAGTTGAACTGTGGAATGAAATAGAATAAGTTGTTATGGATAAATGTGAAAAGAGATTGTCAAAGGCCAAAAAAGGGAAGAAAGTGGTCTCAGTGTCAGAGCAAATGGTAGAAATTGCCAAGAACAGAAGAGAAGCCAAAGCCAAGAAGGACAAAGATCTCAGAAAGGAATTTAACAAAAAATTCAGAGAGCTGTTGGAAGAGACAAGAAGTAGTATTACAACAACAGACATGGAAAAACAAGGAAAGTCTTCCAAAAGATCTCTGAACTCAGAAGAAGGTTCCAACCTCAAACTGGTATGCTAAATGATGCCAATGGACATATAGTACACTGATTCCAAGAAGATTAAAGAAAGATGGAATTTATTTATTTATTTATTTGTCATATTCCTCTACCGCCCATCTCGCATACAACGACTCTGGGCGGCTTACAAATGATAAAAATGACATATCGCTAAGATACATACAGATATAAAATATAAAATATAAAATATAAAATATAAAATATAAAATATAAAATATAAAATATAAAATATAAAATATAAAATATAAAATATAAAATATAAAATATAAAATATAAAATATAAAATTCAAGATGGTGAATAAAGATCTTATCCTTGGCACCATCACGGTGCCAACCACCCCCATGAATGGCTATCCCCCCTCCCACCCCAAGCAAGGTGGCACAACCATGTCTTAACCCCCTTCCGGAAGGCTGGGAGAGTGGGGGCCTGTCTTACCTCTGGGGATAACTTATTCCAAAGTGCAGGTGCCACGGCAAAGAAAGCCCTCCTCCTGGACCCTGCCAATTGGCAATCCCTCATGGACAGGGTCCATAACATGCCCTCTCTGCCTGACCGGGTGGGACGGGTCAATGTAGTGGGGGTGAGGGGCTTCCTCAGGTAACCTGGACCCATGCCATGTAGGGCTTTAAAGGTAATAACCAACATGTTGAATTGGACCCGGAAGCAAACTGGCACCCAATGCAGCTCACACAGCAACAGTGTTATATGTGCCCTCCTTGGGGCTCCTAAGACTGCTTGCGTGGCTGCATTCTGCACCAGCTGTAGCTTCCGGATACTCTTCAAGGGTAGCCCCATGTAGAGCATGTTGCAGTAGTCTATGCGGAAGATGACTAGGGCATGAGTGACTGTTCAGAGGGACTCCCAATCCAGGAAGGGGCATAGCTGGCGCACAACACGAAGTTGTGCAAAGGCTCCCCTGGCCACGACTGCCACCTGCTCTTTGAGCAGGAGTTGTGAGTCCAGGAGAACCAGGTTCCGCACTGGATCTGTCTGGGGCAGTGCAACCCCATCCAGAGCCAAATATTGTAAATTCCCAGATACCTGGGAGCCCCCAACCCACAGCCACTCCATCTTACCAGGGTTCAGCTGAAGCCTGTTGTTCCCCATCCAGACCCCTACAGCCTCCAGGCACTGAGAAAAGGTGGTCACAGCATCTCTTATGTCACCCGGGATGGAGATGTATAATTGAGTATCATCAGCGTATTGATGATACCTCACCCTGTGGTGACAGATGATCTCAGCGGTTTCATGTACATGTTAAAGAGGAGTAGAGAGAGTACTGAACCCTGTGGCACCCTACAAAGGAGGGGCCGTGGGCCAGATCTCTTGCTCCTATCAACACTGATTGGGACCGGCCCTGGAGGAAGGAGGTGAACCAGTACAAACTCCACCCACCCCCAACTCCCTGAGCTGACCCAAAAGGATACCATGGTGGATGGTATTGAAAGCTGCTGAGAGGTCAAAAGGAGCCAGGATGGATGCACTACCCCCATCCCACTCTCACCAGAGATCATCCATAAGTGCGACCAAAGCTGTTTCCATCCCATATCCGGGCCTGAAACCCTACTGAAAAGGGTCCAGATAATCTGTTTCATCCAGGATCCTGTGGAGCTGCAACGCCACCACTTTCTCAACCACCTTCCCTAAAAAGGGGTGGTGGGAGAATGGATGAAAATTGTCCAGAATGGTGGGATCCAGTGATGGTTTCTTGAGGAGGGGGCACACCAGCACCTCTTTAAAAGCCACCAGAAACACTCCCTCCCCTAAGGATGAATTCACCATCGCCTAGACCCACCCACACGTCACCTCCTGAGCTGCCTTCACCAGCCAGGAGGGACGGGGATCTAATTGACAAGTGGAGGCATTTACAGACCCAAGCACCCTGTCCACTTCCTCGGGCCCAACAGGATCAAACTGTTCCCAGATAACCAGGTACGTACACTCCCCAGGCATCTCCCCAGACCCTGCTACATGCTTGGCATCCAACGTGGAACGAATCCAAGCGATTTTATCCTCCAGATGCCCAGAAAACTCCTCAGCACAGTCCTGTAGGTGGGTTTCTAAATCCACCTTCCCCAAAAGAGATTGGGTGATCTTAAACAGGCCCATCGGGCAGCATTCTGCGGATGCAATAAGAGCGGAGAAATATTGACGTTTTGCCGCTCTTACTGCCACAAGGTAGGCCTTAACAGCAGCTCTAGCTTGTGTTTCGTCGGGTTTGTTCCTTGTCTTTCTCCAGCGGCGCTCCAGACATCTCTTAATCCTCTTCAGAACCCTCAACCCCTTCCATAAACCACGGAGAGTGTTGAGTTCAATCGGACAAGAGAGGTTGCACAGGCATGATCCTGTCCAAGGTCCCCACTGCCTCTCTATTCCAGGCAGCAGCCAGGGCCTCCACTGGACCATGCAGCAGATCCCCAGGTATAACCCCCAGCTCCCTCTGAAACCCTACCGGGTCCATCAGTCACCGGGGGCAGACCAATTGAATGGGTCCTGCCTCCCTCCAGAGGGGGGCGGCATAGGAGAATCTCAAGGTCACCAGGGCGTGATCTGACCATGACAGAGGGGACAGCTGTAACTCTTCCTTCAGATCACATTGCCACTGCTCTGACATGAAAACCAGGTCCAGTGTGAGGCCACTGTCTCGAGTTGGGTCCCAAATAATCTGAGACAGGCCCATGGCCACCATGGTGGCCATGAACTCCCGAGCCACTTCCGACACATGCCCCAGGGATGGCAGGTTGAAGTCCCCCAGAACCATAAGTCTGGGAAACTCCACCGCCAACCCCGAGACGGCCTCCAGCAGCTCAGTCAGGGAGGTTGCTACGCAGCAGGGAGGTTGGTACAGTAGCAACACTCCCAACTGTTCTCAGGAACCCAACTGGAAAAACAGGGTCTCACAACCAGCCACCTGTGGAGCAGTGCCCCTGAAGGCCACCAGAGACTCCCGGATAATAACAGCCACCCCTCCTCCCCTGCCCTGTGGTCTCAGCTGGTGCCTTACCATAAAACTGGCTGGGCACATTTCCGAAAGGGGCACAACCCCTTCAGGGCCCAGCCAGGTCTTGGTAATACGTGCCAGGTCTGCCCTCTCCTTGATGATCAACTCACATATAAGAAGGGCCTTGTTGCTGACCGACCTGGTGTTCAAAAGCAGCAGCTGAAAGCCAGGGCCTCAATGGGTCTGCTGTCCAGGGCCCAGGTTCCAGTATATGGAAATATTGTACAGTAGAGATGTCAACATCCAAGATTCATTAGAAGATATTCCGTACTTACAAGAACCTCTAGTACTAGAAGATGAAATTAGATCAGCACTCCAATCATTGCCAAACTGGAAGGCTAAAGGAACTGATAAATCCACAGCAATATTGCAGGCAAAAAAAGAAGAATCAGTAAAGGTTCTAACCAAGCTATGCCAGCAAATCTGGAGAATGACAAAGTGGTCAACAGATTGGAAGCGGACAATCTATATTCCAATACCAAAAAAGGGAGACTTAACAGTGTGTGCAAACTATTGTTTGTTGTTTATTCGTTCAGTCGCTTCCGACTCTTTGTAGTCACTCTTCGTAGTCACTCAGGGTTCCTGAGAACAGTTGGGAGTGTTGCTACTGTACCAACCTCCCTGCTGCGTAGCAACCTCCCTGACTGAGCTGCTGGAGGCCGTCTCGGGGTTGGCGGTGGAGTTTCCCAGACTTATGGTTCTGGGGGACTTCAACCTGCCATCCCTGGGGCATGTGTCGGAAGTGGCTCGGGAGTTCATGGCCACCATGGTGGCCATGGGCCTGTCTCAGATTATTTGGGACCCAACTCGAGACATGGACCAGCCCACGCCAGAGCTTGCTGTCGCCTGTCACCATCCCCAGCTCCCCCATGGTTGAGTCTGTCACCTCCAGAATATCATCCATCCATCTTGCCCTTGGTCGGCCCCTCTTCCTTTTGCCTTCCACTTTTCCTAGCATCAGCTTCTTCTCCAGGGTATCCTGTGTTCTCATTATGTGGCCAAAGTACTTCAGTTTTGCCTTTAATATCATTCCCTCAAGTGAGCAGTCTGGCTTTATTTCCTGGAGTATGGACTGGTTTGATCTTCTTGCAGTCCAAGGCACTCTCAGAATTTTCCTCCAACACCACAGTTCAAAAGCATCTATCTTCCTTCGCTCAGCCTTCCTTATGGTCCAGCTCTCGCAGCCATAGGTTACTACAGGGAATACCATTGCCTTAACTATGCGGACCTTTGTTGTCAGTGTGATGTCTCTGCTCTTAACTATTTTATTAAGATTTGCCATTGCTCTCCTCCCAAGAAGTAGACGTCTTCTGATTTCCTGGCTGCAGTCAGCGTCTGCAGTAATCTTTGCACCTAGAAATACAAAGTCTGTCACTGCCTCCACTTTTTCTCCCTCTATTTGCCAGTTATCAATCAAGCTGGTTGCCATAATCTTGGTTTTTTTGAGGTTTAACTGCAACCCAGCTTTTGCACTTTCTTCTTTCACCTTCCTCATAAGGCTCCTCAGCTCCTCCTCGCTTTCAGCCATCGAAGTGGTATCATCTGCATATCTGAGATTGTTAATGTTTCTTCCAGCGAATTTAACTCCAGCCTTGGATTCCTCAAGCCCAGCACATTGCATGATGTGTTCTGCATACAGGTTGAATAGGTAGGGTGAGAGTATACAGCCCTGCCATACTCCTTTCCCAATCTTAAACCTGTCCGTTGTTCCATGCTCTGTTCTTACCGTTGCTACTTGGTCGTTATACAGATTCCTCAGGAGGCAGACAAGATGACTTGGTATCCCCATACCACCAAGAACTTGCCACAATTTGTTATGATCCACACAGTCAAAGGCTTTAGAATAGTCAATAAAACAAAAATAGATGTTTTTCTGAAACTCCCTGGCTTTCTCCATTATCCAGCGGATATTGGCAATTTGGTCTCTAGTTCCTCTGCCTTTTCTAAACCCAGCTTGTACATCTGGCAATTCTCGCTCCATGAATTGCTGGAGTCTACCTTGCAAGATCCTGAGCATTACCTTACTGGCATGTGAAATAAGTGCTACTGTTCGATAGTTTGAACATTCTTTAGTGCTTCCCTTTTTTGGTATGGGGATATAAGTGGATTTTTTCCAATCTGATGGCCATTCTTGTGTTTTCCAAATTTGCTGGCATATGGCATGCATCACCTTGACAGCATCATCTTGCAAGATTTTAAACAGTTCAGCTGGGATACCGTCGTCTCCTGCTGCCTTGTTATTAGCAATGCTTCTTAAGGCCCATTCACCCTCACTCTTCAGGATGTCTGGCTCTAACTCACTGACCACACCGTCAAAGCTATCTCCAATATTATTATCCTTCCTATACAGATCTTCCATATATTCCTGCCACCTTTTCTTGATCTCTTCTGCTTCTGTTAGGTCCTTGCCCTCTTTGTTTTTGATCATACCCATTTTTGCCTGGAATTTTCCTCCGATGTTTCTAATTTTCTGGAAGAGGTCTCTTGTCCTTCCTATTCTATTGTCTTCTTCCACTTCCGCACATTGCTTGTTTAAAAATAATTCCTTATCTCTTCTGGCTAACCTCTGGAATTTTGCATTTAATTGGGCATATCTCCCCCTGTCACTGTTGCCTTTTGCTTTCCTTCTTTCTTGGGCTACTTCCAGTGTCTCAGCAGACAGCCATCTTGCCTTCTTGGTTTTCTTGTTCTTTGGGATGTTTTTTGTTGCCGCCTCCCGAACAATGTTGCGAACTTCTGTCCATAGTTCTTCCGGGACCCTATCTACTAAATCTAGTCCCTTAAATCTATTCTTCACCTCCACTGCATATTCCTTAGGAATATTAGTGAGCTCATATCTAACTGATCTGTGGGTCTTCCCTATTCTCTTTAGTCTGATTCTAAATTGTGCAATAAGAAGTTCGTGATCTGAACTACAGTCAGCTCCAGGTCTTGTTTTTACCGACTGTATAGATGTCCGCCACCTTTGGCTGCAAAGGATGTCGTCAATCTGATTTCGGTGTCGACCATCTGGTGAAGTCCATGTATAAAGTCGTCTTTTAGGTTGTTGGAAGAGAGTGTTTGTTATGCACAGTGAGTTGTCTTGGCAAAATTCTATCAGCCTATGTCCTGCTCCATTATGTTCTCCCAGACCATGCTTGCTTGTAATTCCAGGTGTCATCTGACTACCCACCTTAGCATTCCAGTCTCCTGTAATGAAAATAACATCTCTTTTTGGTGTATTATGCAGTAGGTGCTGCAGATCCTCATAGAACTGATCTACTTCTGCTTCTTCAGCATCTGTGGTTGGGGCGTATATTTGGATCACTGTGATGTTAAATGGCTTACCCTGAATTCAAATTGAGATCATTCTATCGTTTTTTGGATTGTATCCAAGCACTGCTTTAGCCACTTTATTATTAATTATGAAGGCTACTCCATTTCTTCTGTGGTCCTCTTGTCCACAGTAGTAGATCTGGTGGTCATCTGATGTGAAGTGGCCCATTCCAGTCCATTTCAGTTCACTGACACCTAAAATGTCTATATTTAATCTTGACATCTCACCAAGAACCACATCCAATTTGCCCTGGCTCATAGATCTTACATTCCAGGTTCCTGTGGTGTGTTGATCTTTAGAACATCGGATTCGTCGTTCACCACCAGCACCGTCAGCCGCTAGCCGTCCTTTTGGCTTTGAGCTAGCTGCGTCATCACATCTGGGGCTAGTTGAACGTATCCTCTGTTCCTCCCCAGTAGCATTTTGACCATCTTCCAACCTGGGAGTCCCATCTTCCGATGGTATACCGACATATCTCTGGTTGTACTGATCCATTTAGTTTTCATGGCAAGAATACTTGGGTGGGTTGCCATTACCTTCCCCAGGGATCGTATTTAGTCTGACCTCTCTGCCATGACCTTCCCGTCTTGGGTGTCCCTTCACGGTTTAGCTCATGGTTTCATTGAGGTGCTCAAGCTCCAGCACCACAACAAGGTAACGATCTCCTTTGCTGGAGGCAAACTATTGTACAATATCCTTAATTTCACATGCCAGCAAAATAATGTTTAGGATCATCCAACCCAGATTAGAGGCCTATGTGGAAAAAGAGATGCCAGAAGTTCAAGCAGGCTTTAAAAAGGCCAAGGAACATCAGACATTATTACTGATGCATGCTTGATAATTGAAAAAGCCAAAGAATATCAAAACAAAGTCAATATATTCTTCATTGATTACAGAGACGCCTATTATTGTGTTGATCATGTCAAGCTGTAGAATGTTCTTAGAAAAATGGAAATCCTGAAACATCTCATTGTTCTCATGAGAAACCTATACACAGGTCAGGAAGCCAAAGTCCAGAGGGAGCAGGGTGAAACAGACTGGCTCCAAGTCAGGAAAGGGGTGACACAATGCTAGATACTCTACTCTTATTTATTCAACCACTATGCTGAATATATATTAAGGGAAGCTGGATTGGAAGATGGGTATGATTTTAAAATTAGAGAAAGATGCATCAATAACCTGCACTATGCTGATGACACTACTCTGATACTGAAAATGCAAATGATATGGAAGCTCTTGTAATGAAAATCAAGGAGCACAGTGAAAAAAATGGGACTAAGATTAAATATTAAAAAAGACCAAACTAATGACAGCAGGTACAGCAAACAACTTTAGAATTGACATTTAAGATACTGAAGTGATGGATGATTTCTGCCTATTAGGAACAACTATCAACAGTAAAGGAACCAGCAATCAAAAAATACACCATTGACTAGCCCTTGGTAGAGTAGCAATGAAGTCCTTGGAAAAGATATTCAGATACTGTGATGTGTGCATCCTACAAAGATCAGAATTGTGCAGGCAATGGTTTCCTTGTGACATTCTATGGAAGTGAAAGTTGGACTTTGAAGAATCAGGATAGGAAGAGTATTGACACTTTTGAAGACTGCTGAGAATACTGTGGATAGCCAAGGAAACAAACAAATGGATCATCAAACAAATCAATCCAGGTTTCTCACTTGAGGCCCAAATGTCCAGGCTCAAATTATCATACTTTGGACACATTTTGCAAAGACCCAATTCCCTTGAGAAGTCTCCAATGCTGGCAAAGGTGGAAGGAAAAAGAAGAAAAGGACAACCAACAGAAAGGTGGATGGACTTGATTACAGCAGCTATAGCTCCACCATTGGAAGACCTGAAAGACCAGGTTGAGGTAGATGTTACTGGAGCAAATCTATCTACGGGGTTGCTAAAAATTTATACTGACTTAATGGCATATCATCATCATCATCATCATCATCATCATCATCAATCAGCTTCTCAGTAAATGCTGAAATTTTCATCCGTTTTTAATTTCAAAATACTAAGAACCTACTTGCTATGCAGCAGTCACAGAAAGTAGAAAAAGCCATATTTGTATCAAAGGGAAAGCATTGATCTCACTGCACTTGTTATGTTTATCTTTTATTTAGACACATTAGCACAAAGGACGTGTTCCAGTCCAGGTAGGAGATTTTTAGGATCTTGTAACCCAGCGAGAATTAAGGTACCTCATAATCTTATATTAGTCCAGCATTTTATGTCCCCCAGCCTATGAATGATGGAAAGACATATTTAACAGAAGCTTATTTATGTTGAACTTATTTTTTCCAGATTTATGGGTAAGTATGGATCCCTTTGACTCTTAAGTGCCTTTTCCTTTAGATGCATTTGCAAGAAAAGCTATTTTGTTAATCCTATCCAAGCATTGATGTTCTGGATGGATAGATAATTGTTTTCCAGTTATAGATACATATGTAAAATCAACAGTGATTTAAACAGTAGTTTTAAAATTACACAGAAAAAATAGGTTGAGAGGATATAAAATATAAATTGATTATCTTATAGAGTAAGAGCTGAGTACCTTATGCCTCTCTTTCTCATAATTCCATTTTCTTTAGAGCTGAATTTCAGAAATTGCAGAACTAAGCTCTTCCCCATTAATCTACTGTCTGTCTCCTTAATTGTTTTTCCTACACATCTCTATAAATAGATTCCAGCAACACTCACTCACTATGTACTTTAAGCTGAGGATTTCTGTTGCCTTGGAGATTTTCTCCCAGCTTAACCATGGAAGGTTAAGCTTGTATTAGACTGAATACTCTTTGGGGCAGAGAACAGTTTTGTGTTTAGAAAATGTACATGAGCCACAGACAAGACCAGTTTGGTCTAGTGGTTAAGGCAATGGGCTAGAAACCAGGAGATTGAGAGTTCTAGTCCCGGCTTAGGCATGAAATCCGGCTGGGTGACCTTGGGCCAGTCACTGTCTCTCAGCCCAACTCACCTCACAGGGTTGTTGTTGTGGGGAAAATAGGAGGAGGAGGGAGTATTAGGTATGTTCCCTGCCTTGAGTTATTTATAAAAATAATAAAGGCGGGATAGAAAAATAATAAAAAATAATTTAAAAAATAATTTAAAAAATTAAAATAAAAAATAAAATAAAATAAAATAAAATAAAATAATAAAAAATAAAAAATAAAATAATAAAATAAAATAAAATAAAATAAAATAAAATGTATTTATGAGGTTATAACATAACTAGGCTACTTAAACATTATTGAAAAATAGGAAACCATCTCACATTGAGTCAGACCTTTGGTTTCTCGAGTTTAATGTTGGCCAGCAGCAACAATCCAGGATATGGAAGAAGAATCCTTTGAAGTCTGTCATGGAGACTGATTGACTCTTGGAATCTACTTTGAATTTAAATCAGTGGAAAACTAAACTACTGGTGTTTAGGGGGGCAGAGCTAAGATGGTGATGGAGCAGCAGCTTCCCTGCTGAGCTCCTTATGATATTTTATTTGTTTTTTACTGGTGTTTATGGGGAACTGCAGTATACGAATGAGATTCAAAAATAGTTTAAGTCTCAATTTCTGTAGCTCAATATATTCATAGTCATCATTGCATGTACTATTTCAAAGAACTAAAACCTAGTCTAAATTGATTTCTGCTGTTAGAATATTTTAAAGGTTCCCCCCGCACATTTGTGCAGTCGTGTCCGACTCTAGGGGCCGGTGCTCATCTTCGTTTGTTAGCCGAAGAGCCAGCGCTGTCCGAAGACGCTTCCGCGGTCATGTGGCCGGCATGACGCACGCAGAACGCTGTTACCTGCCCACCGAAGTGGTACCTATTCATCTACTTGTATTTGCATGCTTTCGAATTGCTAGGTTGGCAGAGCTGGGGCGAGTGCGGGAGCTCACTCCATCACGGGGGACTAGGGATTCGAACCTCCGAACTTGCAATCGTCCGATCGACAAGCCTGGCGTGTTGCTATATAATCTTTACTGCCATTTCAGTAAGGATTTGACTGCTGGCTCTTCCTCTTTGCTTCCAAACTTGAGAACAAAATGCAAGACTATATAATTAAATCAAAGTAGAAAGTAAGGTGGCCCTGGAAAGGGCACTTTACACAATCTAAGTAAATCCACTTATTATTTTAGAATTATCTAGGCCATCATCTTACTGCTATTATCTCCAGGGTGTTTAACATTATTACAAAATCATCCAAAATTAATGACACCATCAGCTATACTTGTTATACAGTACAGTAGTACTAATAACACATACAATTTAAGTCCAGAGCTAAGCGGTGAAAATTTTGTGTAGAAGCGTTTTCCTCCTTCTTTTAACTGAACTGAGACAAATGTCTTCACCAATTAGAATCACTTACTTTTGAACCTGCTGAGTCTTTTAAAAACAGTTATATGCAGCAGTTAGCAGTTGATAATAGCTCTGTCTGGCTAATGGAATGGTGAACATACATGATAGTCATATGCCCTAATACAGGGTTTCTCAACCAATTATTTCAAATTCGGGCAACTTCACATTAAAGAGGTAAGTTTCATTCTTTATTTTTAAGTTTAAGAACACTGTTAATGCATATATACAGGCCTACACATGAAACAAATATAATAATTTTGTAACTTCCGGCCTATATTTGAGCCTGAATGTGCAGGGGTTCCCCGAGGCCTGAAAAATATTTCAAGGGTTCCTCCAGGGTCAAAAGGTTGAGAAACGCTGCCCTAATATATGCACCATTGAAAAAGAGCATCTTGAAAGAAGAAGCTGAGTTGAGTTTCTGGTCACATGTATGTACTGTATAACCCATAAAGTTGCAGTAAACTTGGAAAATAAACAAATGTGGTGCAAAATGTGGTGCCAAATGATAAGGGTTTGCTATGCAAAACATTAAGTTAGCTCAGGTTCTAAGAATCTGATTTATTTATTTATTTAATTAATTAATTAAATAATTAATTTTTATCCTGCCTTTATTATTTTTATAAATAACTCAAGGCGGCGAACATACCTAATACTCCTTCCTCCTCCTGTTTTCCCCACAAGAACCACCCTGTGAGGTGGGTTGGGCTGAGAGAGAGTGACTGGCCCAAGGTCAACCAGCCGGCTTTCATACCTAAGGCGGGACTAGAACTCACAGACTCCTGGTTTCTAGCCCAGCACCTTAACCACTAGACCAAACTGGCTCTCTCCCAAGTTTGTAACTTGAAGGAGTCATAAGTAAATGAAAGAAATGTTCAGAAATGCTAAGGGAAACAGAAGTACTGTAAGCAACTGAGGAAAGAGATAAGGGGGATGTGGCAGATAACATGGAGCTCACAAAGAAATCAAAACTGGAGACTTCAAAAGGGATGGGGAGGTTGTCTCACAGAGGAGAGAGAAACGAAATGAAACTCCAGTGAAACTTCATCCATGGAGCTGTGGATGCAAGATTCTTGACATAGGCAGCCTGTGGGACACATAGGCATTGGGGAGAAAGGAGAGAAGCAGACTTTTAGCCTGAAGGTACAATGACAAATAAGAAAAGAAAATGTTAAGCCTAGTTGCAGGCAGCCTGCAGAGATCAAAGGTAGTAAGACATAAAGCTTTCTAGTTAAGAGAGATAAAAAAGAAATTACTTATGAGTAAGAGATAAGAGATAAAAAGCACAAGGCTGTTCTCCTTTCAATACTATATCCAATCAAGAGAATGGAGGAGCTCGCAGGAGAGAGTGCAAGGGATTCAGATTGTCTGGTACACGTATCCAATGTGGATAAAGAAGTTGGAAATTTCACCTATGAGGGAACCACCAGTAGATTTGGCTGGGATCAGTGGTATTCATTGGGGGGAGGGGGTGTCAAAAAAGGCAAAATTGTAGGCCCAGCATTGTGATGCAGGCCTTTTATATCTGCATTGACGGGGAATGGACCATGGCTTGCAGAACTGTGATGAAAAGCAGGTGGTGGTTTGGGCAGATCAAAATAGAGAAGATCCAACAGGGGTTAAGAGGCCAAGAAGAGACTAAAACAATCTGCCACATGAAGCTTTTGCAAAGGCAGCTATGGATGTGAACATCTTTACCAAGAAAAGAAAGACAGTTGGATTGTTTGAATACATATTCAATTCTGATTTATTATATGTATTTTGAAATGTACTGCTCCTTAATGTGCCCCCCCCCAAAAAAAATGTCTAGAGCACCACTGGAGAAAGACAAAGAGTGAATCCAACTGGAGAAAGACAAAGAGTGAATCCAGCAAATGTAAGAGCCCATGTTAGGAATTACATCATGGCGATAAGAGGGGCAAAACCTAGCTATTTTCCCACTTCCATTGCATTTGCAGATAGCCTTCCAGCAGTCCTTTTTAAGGTGACTTGTTCATTTCTGGGGAGGGACAGGCCACAGGACAATTTATTCAGCCACTGTGAAGAACATTTAAAGCAAGTGGTAGATAAAATTGCTTGGATTTGTTAGGAGTTGGACTCTGGGCAGTCAAACCCAGTCCAGTCAAGGTGAAGAAGGAACAGTATTGCTTGGTTAGCTGGGAAGAGTTTGATGATGTGACTCCTGAGGAAGTGGACAAGGTCTTCTGTACTGTTACCTAGGCCACCTGTTGGTTAGAGCCAAGCTGCTTCTGGTTGGTGAAAGCCTTCCACTGGGCAACTGTATACGCTCAGGGAGATTACCTTGAGGAAAATAGGCAAGAATCATTATATAAGCAAAGAGAACTGAAAAATTGCTTAAGTCCTAGAAACAAGATAGTATTGTGTTTTCCTTCAATGTTTTCATATTTTGTTTTTATTATTGTTTGCTGTCTAGAGTCATCTGGAATCAGGCAGCCTTACAAATATGATAAATAAACAAACATATCTTTTTTAAATTGAAAAGAATGAATTAAAAATAATTATTAATGATGAAAAACTGAGACAATTAGTGAAGAAGGAAAGGGGTGATGAAAAGTTCTGAACGTGGGACAGACCATTTTTTGGTAATATCAAGAATAGATCTTAGGAAAAAAAGGACATGGAAGAAAAGGAACTTTTTGTTGTTTATTCGTTCAGTTGCTTCCGACTCTTCGTGACTTCATGGACCAGCCCACGCCAGAGCTTCCTGTCGGCTGTCACCATCCCCAGCTCCCCCATGGTTGAGTCCGTCACCTCCAGAATATCATCCATCCATCTTGCCCTTGGTCGGCCCCTCTTCCTTTTGCCTTCCACTTTCCCTAGCATCAGCATCTTCTCCAGGGTATCCTGTCTTCTCATTATGTGGCCAAATTACTTCAGTTTTGCCTTTTATATTGTTCCCTCAAGTGAGCAGACTGGCTTTATTTCCTGGAGTATGGACTGGTTTGATCTTCTTGCTGTCCAAGGCACTCTCAGAATTCTCCTCCAACACCACAGTTCAAAAGCATAGAAAAGGAACTACTGTATGTAAAATAAAATAAATTAGAGTTAAAGTAGAACTACTGTAGGAAGAGAAAGTATGAGTTCTGTATGAAAAGGTATTAAAAATAGATTAATCTCACAAAAAGAATGAATGCAAATTGGATATAAGGAAAAAATGTGGAATCTGCAAGGAAAAGAATTGTTACAGACTGTCTTTACTAATGAGAAGTATAAAAATGTATGCTTGGTAGAATAAGGAAGTGAAAAGTCTTTGAATGAGAAAAAGGATATGGTATTGGACAATTTTCATCCTGTCTCCAGTTTTCATCCTGTTATTGAGAAGGTGCTGGGCAGCTTCAGAAGACCCTGGAGCTAGCAGATTATCTGAACCCCTTTCAGTTGGGCTTCAGACCTTATTGAGGTATTGAGGTGGATTATCTCTGGCAGGACTGGGATGATGACCGCCCAGAGTCTACCATGGTAGAGATGGGCGGGGATAAATCCAATTAATTAATTAATTAATTAATTAATTAATAAAATGATGGTGATCCATCAATCCTGGCCCTCCTTGATCTCTCAGTGGTTTTTAGTATCATAAATCATGGACTTCTTCTGGACCTGCTTGGATGCCTCAGGAGTGAGAGGCATAGTGTTGCAGCAGTTCTCCTCCTTCCTCCAGGGCTGGTTCCAGTTGGTTTGATGTGGGGAAGAATTCTTGTCCTGAACTCCTACTTTGCTGGGTTATTCAGGGCTCTACTCTCTCACTACTGCTGTTTAATATCTACATGAAGCCATTGAGTGAAGTCACTCTCCAGCACATGGTAGGTATCCTCAGTAATGTTATCAAGTGATGTCATCGTGGTTCTTTCTCAGTGTCTGGAGGTTGTGGGGGCCTGGATGGAAAACAACAGGCTTAGGCTTAATCCTGGAAAGACTGAACAGCTGTGACTAGATCCGGTGACTTTGCATCATTAATTCTACATGGGGTAAATCCATATTGTGTGCCAAGTGTACCTATTTCTGGAAATGAGGCCCTATTCAAAGTTATTTATGCCTTGGTCACCTCCTGTTTGGATTATTGTAATGTGCTCTACATGTGGTTGCCCTTGAAGACCACTCAGAAGCTACAACTGGTCCAGAATGCAGTGGTGCAAGGAGTTATGGATGCACCATGGTAATGCCTCTACTTTGCAAGCTGCACTGGCTTCTAGTAGGCTTCTGGGCATAGTTCAAGATACTGGTTTTTACCTTTAATGCAGGGCTATTTGCAGGGCTAGGTTATTTTCAGGGCTGCCTGTCTTCAATTATTTTGGCCCATTCTATAAAATCTGTCAGGGTGGCAATGGTCCAAGTCTCCTCTATGAAACACACTCATCTGATGGGTCCCAGGAGATGTGCCTTCTCTGCCGTGGCACATCTCTTATGGAAAAGCATGTCCCTGGAGATCTGGATGGCCTGAACCTGCCAGACTTTCATAACAGGAAGAATATCATTATTGTTCCCTTATACAAAGGGAAACAGAGCAAAAGTCAATGCAAAAAACAGTGTGGATTTTTTTTTCAAGTGTTCCTGGGAAGTTATATGAGTGAAAACTGGAAAACCTTGGGAATTGCAGTGTGGTTTTTTGCTTATGGTAATATTAGAAATAAATGCTGATTATGCACATGGAAGTACATGTACTTTTGTATGCAGGTTACGCCATATGTTTGAATGAAAACTCAAATTACTTACAGCACATGTAGACAGGTTGTACGATGGAATGAGGAGCATGGCTCTGAATGTTTCCCTCTGTTGTTCCTGAGTGAACAATTAAACAGTATACATAGAGGAAAACAATAGAACAATTAGAGGTTACTGAACATGGCAAAATGGATATAGAAAATGTAAATATATGCAAATACTGATGGAAAGGTTAAAGGTGGGATATAGCTTATTATGAGAAATGATTGTTTGTCAAATGAAGTGAAAATGGTGGTGTATAAGAGAGATGCTTCTGCCCAAGTTATTATATGGAAGAGCTGAACATGTCAATGGAAATATCATAATGAGCTGAATGCGGTAGGAATCATTTACTTAAGAAGTAGGTGTGGTCAAGAATGAATGTGTACTGAACGAATCTGGATTAAATAGAAAAGTGTATCACCTGAATGAGAAAAAGTACATTGAAATAGTTTGGTCCTATAGAGAGAATGAGTGAGGATCAGATTACAAACACGTTATGAAGCCAGAGTGACTGTGTCAAGACAAAGGGTAAAACCATGAAAGTTATGCTGGGTGATGTTGATGAGCCCCCAAAAAGAGATATGGAAAAATGTTCAATAAAACACAAGGTATGAAGTGAGGTATGGACATGATGGAAGCAAGGCTGGTTTGTAAGGATCAAAGGGATAATGAATGCTCTCTTGCCTTAATTGTTTTGGAGTGCTACTTCTTATTCCTCTTCTGCACATTCTATGTTACATACCCTGCAAGGGAATAGCATGGTATGTAGGAATGTACATAATTCAGCAAGGTTACAATTTTAGTTCCTTGTCATCAAAAGCATAGACAGCTGTTTTTTTATAAATGTAATTGGTAACTCTAATTCAGGCCTGTCAATTTTTTTATAAGGTTAAGTTAGCTTCTTTAAAACACATTTGAGAAGCAAATATTACAAGATACATTGTCCATTTGAAGGATTTCCCTAAAGCCTCTTAACTTCTGCAGATTGGAGGACATGAACCTACCACATTAAATCACAGAAAAGCAGACTCATATCACATCTTTTTGTCCATTTTAAGGTTTCTGTGCTGCAACCCCTTCCTGAAATGACCGGAAATGAGGCCAGAAAGCAGTATATTTTAGTTATGACACCAATTACTTCTCCTTGGAAGGAAGATTGGTGCCCTTGCTGATGGCCTTTCATTAACTGCTAAAAACAAGCTTTTCCAGAGAGCCTTTGAGGATTGATTGTCACCTTTGTAATTCACTGGTTTCTTTTTGTGTATGTGTGTGTGTGTGTGTGTGTGTGTGTGTGTGTGTGTCAAATCAGTGTTGACTCCTGGTGACTGCCTGGACAAGTCCCTGCAGTTTTCTTGGCAAGGTTTTTCGGAAGTGGTTTGCCCTTGCCTCCTTCCCAGGGCTGAGGGAGAGTGACTGGCCCAAGGTCACACAGCTGGCTTTGTGCCTAAAGCAGGACTAGAACCCACAGTCTCCCGGTTTCTAGCCTGGTGACTTAACCACTATGCCAAACTGGCTCTCTAACTGGTTATTTAGTACTTATTAATCTGTTATAATTTGTTATTTTTGTTTTGTGTGTTTTTTGCTTTAGAGTTGGATTGTTTTGTTTAGACATATTTACCACATATGTCTTAATTTTTCTTATTATATGTTATTTTTCTGTTGTAAGCAGAAGTCTGGAAGGACTTCAGTGGCATACAAATCTAACACATAAAAAAAAACCTTACAATCCCACAAATATGTTGGGTCACCCCTCCCCAATTAAGATGGTTAAGTCTGAGGGTGGGGGAACTATAGCTCCACAGATCTAGAAGGTGCCAGGATGGGGAAGTCTACTGTACTTTTGTTTTTGCCATTGTGGACTACATGAAGTGAATCCAGCTTCAGTCCAAAGTTAGTAGGTTTCGTAGCATTAATGGCAGAGAGGCTGCAATTGAAGCTAGGAAATCCCTGATTCAGATCTCACTAGTTACAACTATGAGCAAAGTCAGTGACTCTCATATCAACCTAAATATCCCCAGTCAGGGTTAACCAGTAGACCAGCAGCAGCCCCATGCCTGCCAGCCAGGACCTCCCCAGGACCTTCTCTTTTTTTCCCCTCTGCTCTAGCTTGAATTCTGAAAGTCACAGAAATGTTGATACAGAATGCTCTAAATATTGCATAAAGTAGCACTAACAAAATTGGGAGGGGGGGGAGTAGCAATAAGTAGCTTGATTTTTTTCCTTTGCTAATTGAACATAAAATACATGTTTTGCTTATAATAAATATTAAAAATATGAGTGGCATAGGGATTTGATATAAGGCTTTTTGGCTCTTTGAATATTCATTGCTATCACCAACCTGGTATATGACTAGGCTGACCATATTTCAGGATGGCAAAATGGGATGGGGTCATGTAATATTCCGTATTCATGAAAAAGACAGGGGTCCCTGCTCCCTGGTCCATGCGATTGGCTCCTGCCTGCAAACCCCGCCCCCCAACCCACACAATTGGCTCCCGCCTGCAAACCCTGCCCCCTGTCCGCGTGATTGGCTCCCGCCTGCAAACCCCACCCCCGGCCCATGCAATTGGCTCCTGCCTGCAAACCCCGACCCCCAGTCCGCACAATTGGCTCCCGCCTGCAAACCCCGCCCCCTCTCCACGTTCCGGCTCGGATCCTCCTTCCGCACCATTCCTGCTGGGTTTGAAAAATGGGACAAAATTGAGATTTTTATGTAAACGATGGGACGGTTGAAAAATGCTAAAAAAACGGGACTGTCCCATTCAAAACAGGACGTATGGTCAGCCTATATATGACAGATCTCTTTGATTTTTATTTTTATTTAGAACAAAGATGAAAACTACAGAAAAAGAAAAAACACTACATACAAAAAGAAAACCATTAAAAGTGCAAAAACAAAAAGAAAAAAGTTACATATAAACAGGTAGCTTCCCGCTTTTCACAGCAAGAATATACAGCAATTTCCACAAACAAACCCTTCCTCTAAGTTAAACCTTAATCACATTATTTCTATAAATTCTTCCAATATATAAATCTCTAATAAATTTGTTCCTTCCCCTTACATAATATATATATGTGCATATATTTAATTTTTACTTCACTCCCTTCCTTTTAAAATTAATCCATTTAATAATTTTATTTTCCCCTCTTTTACTACTATTCTATATACTTCTGTCTACACACTACATCAAATTATAAAAAAATCAATAAATTTTCTGCCTTTATAATAAACAATCGTCCACAACAGCAAAAACGCCATCTTTTCCCGTGTTTTCTTCGTCTCTCATATTATTTTCCATTTTAACCAAGATCTCATTTCTAATGTCCCAAATAGTCTGTATGATATTTTTACAGCACTTTAATAGGATATTTTCTTGCTGACATTGTAATTTTCTTAAATCTTCTTTAAACTCTTCCATTATTCAAACAGTAAATTATAGCACACCCTAAAATTTAACTCACAAAGATAGAAGTTAATGAATTAATCCAAAATTAACAAAAGACAATATTCAGGCAGAGAGTAGAAAAAAAAGTAAACAGAAAGTACTTTTTAAAATAATAATAGATACTTGAAGAGAAAACACTTCATCCTTGGAATTTAGCCAAAAAAGATAACAACAGAAAGGCAATATTACAGTATCACTTTAGATATAACCCAGGTAGGGAAGAAAGCCAAAACTTTTTTTTTTAATTAAGAAGTTCCAAAAATAATTATAAATACCGAGAGATTCCACTTCTTCTTACTGCAAAAAGCTTCTCTTAAGATACAAAACTTAAAAACAAATCGGGTGTTTAAGATATGGAAAGGCAATGACTTAGTTCTTTTTAATAAGGGAATGCGAACGTGGATTTGACAAGATTAAATCCCAGCCTCCGAGTGAAGTCTTACCGCTCGATCGCAAACACTGTTTACAGTCTCCTGGCTGCAACTCACCGTCTGGAGGACAAATGGGTCGATTCTTAGTGTTTTCCTTAATCCAGAAAAGCACTTGGGGCTACAGAAAGACCAGTCTGTGCCCAGAAAAAAACTCCACATTGCCAGCTCTGCCTGTGCAGCTCACAGGCAAAGTTGTTCAGTCAGCCATTTTCCACAGGAAGCTCCTCCTATATATGACACATCTTATAGGACTTGGGAAATGGCTGTGTTATTAAGTCTAAATTGAATGCTGTCTTCAATTACTGAGTGTTAATAAACCATCCACTAAATGGTAGGGGGAATCCTGATCAAGCTTGAGTACCTCTTCAACTTTTTTTATATACACTGGAATTTGCTAATATATTATTTCAGAGTGTTCAGAAGTCAAACCATTCTGTGGGCATAAAGATGGAAATTATCTCAGGCTTATCAAAGGGGTTATAAATTAGTCAGCAAGGTTTCATACAAGCTGTTCTTGTTAACCCTAAGTCCCCTCAGGTTGTCCTCAAGTTTGGAACTTCTAAAATTTGATGACATTCAACTGGATGATGCAAAGGGTACCAATGGAAAAAAATATATCCTGGGAACTCTAAGAAGACTGCTAACCTTAATTAAATAATTTGTTCAAGGTAATGGATGCTTCTGGCAATCTTATAATTGACTCCAGCACCAAATATTTTTATTTATGTATTTGTGTGTTCATTCATTAGATTTATATGTTGACTTTCCTTCAGGAGTTAAGAATGGACATTGCACTTTCTCTTCCCATTTTTCTTCATAACACCCTGTGAAGTGTAGCTGAGAGAGAGTGACTGAACTGAAGTGACTTAATGGGCATTCATAGCGGAGGCTTCAGTCTAAATTGCCTGGTTCTTGTCCAACAATTCAGTCACTTCAATGCTCCCTTTTTCTTTTTTCTTGATTGAGTGAACACCCACACATTTGGAGAGGAGGCCAGGGTCAAGCCAAATCCCTCTTATGCTGATGTGTCCACTGGGGGATGGGGGTGCGCTGGGGATCAAAAACTCAATAGGGCAACCACAACCATGTGATCAAAGTATTGCCTTTTTTTACACATGTTGCAACACACATAACAAAGGGTGGAGCTTTGATCTCATGGTTGTGGCCATCATCTTGACTTTTTTGAACCCCTCTCTGCAGGCATCCTGGTGTCCACTGTCTTTAGTCCATATAGTCATGAATTCTGTATGTGAAGGGACATGTGTGCAGAACTGGGTATGCAGGATTTTCCACCCAGTTTGATCTGGTGATAGCAAGCTTCACATATGAGTGAGTACCTATGGAGCCCCCCATCACCTTAATATAGGATTGTTAGTGTGGGGGAGAGTTTGGCTAACATGTATGAAAGAACTGTGGTTAGTGGGTATCCTCCTACTGTCTCAAGAAAGTTTATTTGAATCTCCTAACTGTCACAGAGGAGAATAAACTTGGTTTGACCATCCCAATCTTAATTATAACTCCATTCATAATTTAGATATACAGCAATCATTCTAAGCAAATTATAGAATGAATTTCAAAATTTTATTTGCAATCAACCATGCTTCTTTTTTCTCCTTTATTTTAGAAGAGCAACATGGCTCAATACACACTGATATTATTTATTGTAAACTCAGTAGTGGTAACATTTCATCCTATTCAGGTGTTTTTGTTGAGTCAACAATGTTGAATCAGCACATTTTTCCTTATTCACTTGAGACTGTTTCCTTTTTAAAAATTTTAACAATGGTTTCACAGATGTTCTTTTTAATTAAAAATTGTTTTCTGAAATAACATTTTATATTTCCTGGATTTGCTACTTGACTGGAAACCACAGCTGATCCCAGCAAGTAAACTTGTGTTTATAACCTTTATGTTAAGTCCTGTTTAAATAGTGCAACACATGTTCATTGTTGCACAAAAATTTGGCTTGTTTTATACGGTATGATGAATCCCTTGTTTATGGTTAGAAATGGGGAAGTGCTGAATAAAGACAAATAAACATCATATCATTCCAGATAATTGCCTAGAATAAAATTAATCTTTTCTGTATAGGATTGCATTCATCTTTTGACAGCTTGGTGAAGCTTCTGGACTGAGAACAGTTACCACTGGTAAGTTGAATTGCATTCCACTCATCCTTCAGTAGGAAGAAAATTATTCTGAAAAGAAATTTACTGTCCCCATTGCTGATCTCTGTTCTGCCTCTTTGACCTCTGCTCACAGTCACTGCCAATCACCTGACTATCCTCCAACATACTGAATGACAAAATCTAATATATTTTATATATATTGAGACTGCTGTTGGATCATGTCAGAATAAAGAGAAAATACTACTTTAATGTTAGTACATCTAAGGATGGCTTAAGCCTAACTCACTCATGGGCTGTGTACAAAATGAAGGCAATGTCATGGGGACACCATAAAAAGATTACCAGGGCATATTTCTACTATGGTTATGTGGAAGTGGAGAAGAGCCTATAACTGTAACTGGATACAACTGACATTCACTAGGTTCAGTGAATAAGAGCAAAGTGTCCATGCTCCTACATTTTTATTTCATTATTTTTTAATACTCTATGGCAGTGTTTCTCAACCTTGGCCACCTGAAGATGTGTGGACTTCAACTTCAACATGGCTGGCTGGGGAATTCTAGGAGTTGAAGTCCACACATCTTCAAGTGGCCAAGGTTGAGAAACACTGCTCTATAGCTTGACTAGCTTGCTTGCTTTCTGCTCATCAGTGTTGGTCATGTAAGTTCTGAAAAAGTTCTACTGGTTTCTAGTTCATTTCAGGGCACAATTTAATATTTTATTTTTAAAAGCCAAGGCACAATTCAAAATGCTGTTTTAAAACAGCAGTTTGAGCTCTTCCTTCCAACTGAATCTCACATGTGTTAAGAATGAGATCAGTCCTTTTCATGCCTTTTTCTATTTTAGTTGGTTTTTCAAACGCATTTGAAATTTCAGATCGAAAAGGCAATGTTATATACTAACACAGGTATAGCCTATGAGTAAGGGCTTTAGTGCTTTAGTGTTTTAGCTTTGAGGTCTCAGGATCCCCCCTGGATGGTTTGCATTTTTCTTCCCATGGTTAAAGCAAAGAAGGCTTTGTATCAGTTTCTGGTTCTAAGCATCAAACGTATGCAGCTCTATGGGGAAATGGAAATTTGTTGATAGCTCCTAAACTGACTTGTCTTCCATTTGCTGCTCTATGCTCTGGAGAGAGAAATTAGTTCTGGATCTCCATCTGGTTCTATCATAAAACATAAATTATTAAAAATAAAATAAAAAATTGATAAAACTATTTTTATAATAGAAGAATGCTCAAGTATTGACTGAGAATATGGGTTAGAGCAAGAAGAATAATTAGGAAACAATTCTATGTGGTGCTGTTTGGCATGGAGCATCTGAGGAAAACGTTGAGGCCATGGTTGTATTGACACTAATGAATTGTAATAATTCATGCTTTTGTCTGGGACATTGATATGCTTTATAAATTATCAAAGTTGGTGTAGCTCATATACTCTTTTCAAAATCATATCTCCAAAAATTTCATCAATAAAGGAAAAGAGTGCATAGATAAACCATGACATACAACAGACTCCTTTTTTAAAAAAAAGCAACACTAACTCTCTCCTTCATATTGTGTAAAAAAAGTCAGTGCCTGGGGGAGATAGAAAATGAAACTATATCTCTTGAATTTACTTTTCACCTTCACAGACTGAGCAGGTTGTTTAATAGGCTGTCTTCCCATGGCATACTTATTATTAACTTAACCCAAATTCTTAATTCACACAACATTTTGCACTAAAATGTAGTAGACTAGTTTGTTGGTCACTCTGTGATGTGTACACAGCAATATACTTGTAAACACATTGGTACTCATGCTTTTTCTACAGAGAACTGAAGATCCCAAAAAGATTAGCAGCTGAGATTGTAGCTCAGCTGATAATTGCCCGTCTTTCATCTCAAGCACAGTTTGATGCAAACTTAGAGAACCCTGCTCTTAAACCAAGCCAAATCCAAAAATGCTAGAGAATTCCTGGAAGCTTGGCACTCAGACAAAGCAGCCATCAACAGACACATAGAGGTAAACAACATTTACATACCATTCATAAGAGACAATAGAAAAGCCAGAAGACCAGAACACCTCCTTGCCAGCAATCAACAACCAGATAGGCAAAGATTAACAGCAAGATTAGCACCAGAGGAGCAATCAAACAACACAATAGACCCTAATCAAGGAACTATTAACTCAGTCAATCAACCAAGCAGCAAACAACAACCCAATCAAGGTACTACCAAGGAGAGTACAACACCCCCACCAACACAGGCAGGACAAGCCAAGGTATATAAACAGAGAGCAAGTCCCACTCCCTTTTCGCACTGAAGATGTTGCCTAGCCTGGCAATGAAACGTCTGCAAGAAAATAACAAGGCTCAGAGAGCACCAAGGACTCCATAGTTCAACCCTGAGCTACAAATATTCTCTTCGATTAGAACCCTGCTCACATAAACTAGATAGTTATTGCAGGAAAAGTAAAAAAGGATTTTGGCAATGTTACTGATGTGTTTCAGAGGCAACTGCCTTGAAAGTAACCATGAGGTTTCATTACTAAGAGTTTAGAGCTGCATTTTCTTCAATGACACAGGAATAGATCAGACTCAGATTTGAGGGAATCCTGGACAGACTGTCTTTTGATGTGCTTCCTCCTCTAGCAGTACACCTTTGAACTTTTATCAAGTATGAAAGCAGCATTCCAAGCAGGTGGTTCTACCTATTTTCCATAAAGTCTTTAAAATAATCTAGGAGAATTGTGGGAACTTTAAATGGCTATTATATTCATCTGCCTGGGAGAAAGGGCAGGTATTTGCAGTGGGCTATATCATTTGCCCAAAGATGCCAAGGTCTGGGCAGGACTGCCTTCTCCTATATGAGCCTTCTGTGTGCATTATGAAGTTCTCTCAGAACTTCCCAACTACTAGAGGCAAAGAGAGGCCTTTTTTGTAATGATAGGTAGATTGTAGAATATTCTTCTCTAAATAATCCTCTTGTTACCATCAACTTTCTGCCAGTTAATAAATTTCAGAGAACTCATAAACTCATACTGTTTTTGCATACTTCTGAAAGACAAATGGCTAATGGAAGTTGTTTGCTGTTGGTTTATTTAATTTTACTTGATATTTCATTATTTATTATAGTGGTTTTATGTATGCATTTTCCTGAAGGGGGATGTTATCCTTTTCACCACCTTAGACCCTTTTTTTATGAAAGTACATAAATAGTAATGAAACCTTTGAGGTAAATTCAGAAGAAACTTCAGCAGGTCTGCTACTACACCTGAACAGCCATCTCTCACAGATGGCTAAACTGGTTTTCCTACACAGTGTAGAAGCTTGGATGAAATGATCCTTGTGGTCTCTTTCAACTCTACCCTTCTGTTATTCTCTGATTCTGCTCTATGGAAACAGCTAAAAGATATGTTTTCTTGGGTTCAGTATACGAGGTTTGAAGAAAATCTATTTATTGCCTTAAATTCCCTAGGCTTAAGGAATTATTTCCTCCTCACGGATTCTTCTGGATTTAGAACTCCTCATATGCATGTCCTTTCCAGGATCTTTAGGAGCCTGCTGGGGGCAGCCACCATAGGCTGCTGATAGTGGATGTTATAAAAAGGCAGTAAAGTGTTCCCTTCCTTCTTTGTTTAGATTTATGCCCAACCTTTCCTCCAGGA
The DNA here is from genome assembly GCA_023362775.1 of Charina bottae. Lineage (NCBI taxonomy): Eukaryota > Metazoa > Chordata > Lepidosauria > Squamata > Charinaidae > Charina > Charina bottae. The sequence continues at coordinate 28,493,611 of JALMGJ010000006.1, read as the reverse complement.
GCTCAAAGCCCTATCTCCAATTTTTCCTTACAACAACCACCTCATGAGATAGGTTGGGCCAAGTGACAGTGGCTAACTCAAAAGCATCCACTGAATTTATAGAGTAGACTGGAATCTGAGTTTCCCCCTCCTGATGCAATACATCTCTATCACACCGGCTCTCCAAATTTCTAATTAAATGATTCCATTTATTTTTGTGGCCTTTTCCTACCAGGAATGGGAGAGCTGTTTGTAAGATGTTCTGTTTCAGACAACATAACTTGTTCTGCCTTGCATGCTATTCACCTTGAATCAAAGCACAGACAGGCTCCTTTGCTTCAGGCAAGAAAATGTCTTGAACTCACCCAGGGCCTTTGTGATGCTTATTATTTTTCAGATCTTCCTGATTGGAGTTTTAGCCAGCCTTCACACATATAAAAGGTTAAGGTTTGTGTGATTATGTCCTTTTGGCAGTTTTCACTTAGTTGAGGAATGTCCAAAACTGCCAGGTCTCTTTGGGTACCCTTCACACCATGTTCACCATGTGAACAGCATGCTAATTTGAGGACGGATCAGAAAGTGTTCCATCGCTTCTCTGCAAAGGGTAGAACCCCTTAAGGGGATAGTGGGAAGAAATAGTGAATGAGTAGTCATGCAATGAATTCTAATGTGCTATATTTAAAAGGTATTGGAGTGTCTAAATGTGGATATAACTTGAAAATAGAATGGCTTATGTTAAGAGTAGTATTGCAATCTACTTAACAGCCAGGAGTCTGAACTCTCTGGATGGTGATGGTGATGATGATGATGATGATGATGATGATGATGATGATGAAACTCATTCCATTCACAGCAGACCTTTCTGGCAAGGGACACCTTGCTCCTTTCTTCCTTATGGCACATATAAGGTAATCTACATAATATGGATAATCAGTCTGGGGCATTAGAATATGAAGGTCTCTGAACAATGCAAAAGATGAAAGGTGACCATCTCCTCTTCACTCCCCCCATCCCCCACCCCACCCCACCCCGATTTTAGGCCTTCTGCAGCTAGAGAAAAAGAAATCAGTTCTGCTGCATAGAAATAGGTTGCATACAAGAATGATGGAGACTGAGCGTGGGCCACCTTTGCTTTTTTTCCCTATCAAATCACATTTGGATAAGATGACTGCTTAGACATTTCAATTCAGCAGCAGCCCTTGTTAGAGGATATGCTCCTGAACATATGCTGAATGCTGAAAGCATACTGAGTAATTAAGTAGAATATCACATTAAAAAGAAACGCAAGTGTTGTCTTAGATGCAGAGTATGGGCTTAGCCCAGCTATCAATGAATGTGAGCAGACATTTATTGTATTTGAAGTGAAAGCTAGGTTTATTTAGAAATACATGAAGATAGAAAAGCCCCACTGCTACAGGCCAGGTGAGATGAACTGCAGTCAGGGGAGAAAGAGACCCAGGGACAGCATGGGAAGACCCTCCTCTTCACCTCTGTCTTGCCCTACTGCTCAGAGATGATACAATCTCCAACAGAGTCAAGGTGTATGGTAGAACTGATAGCCCACATGGGACTCCCCAGAAGTGTTGGCCTGCAGTTTTCAAAATTTCCAGTCAGCAAAGCCTTTGTCAACTTTGGATAGAAATTCTAGAGGTTGGTAATTGGAGAAGCTTAGCTTATAGGTCTGGGTACTTTGATTCTAGGGGTGTGTTCGGAGCTTCGAATCCCTAGTCCCGCGTGACGGAGGGAGCTCCCGCACTAGCCCCAGGTCTTGCCAACCTAGCAATTCGAAAGCATGCAAATGCAAGCAGATGAATAGGTACCACTTCGGTGGGTAGGTAACAGCATTCCGCGCGCGTCATGCCGGCCATATGACCGCGGAAGCGTCTTCGGACAACGCTGGCTCTTTGGCTAAGAAATGGAGATGAGCACCGGCCCCTAGAGTCAGACACGACTGCACAAAAGTGCAGGGAAAACCTTTACCTTTACCTTACTTTGATTCTCAGATCATTTCTGTTCTGTTTTGCCTTGTTAGGATATTTGATTCATGCAGATTTGATTCTGCAAGATCCTGGAAAGAGACGCATCTGGTCTTTGTGCTCCTCCTTGTTCCAGAATATCTCTTCCCAATCAAATCCAAAGCATTGCATAGCCCTAATATAGAGTCCCCACCCACTTTAACAATGTTATATACATCAAAGTGGAATGTTCCTTTTACTAAATATATTATTGGAACATCATCTTCTCCGCTTGCCTGGAAATAACAATCTCTAAAGGACCTTCCAGGTGTTAATCATGTGAAGGAATTTTCTCCAGTGTAGGAGCCCACGGGCAGCTCTGAGGTTCATTCAGCCTCCCTAGCCTGACCTCTGATGCCAACAGGAAGAAATTATTATCTAAGCATCAAGAATGCAGTTGAGCCCATTTGGGGATAGCATGTTTTGAATAGAAAACGATGGTTTCTTCCTCTCTCTTTCTTATACTTTTGGTCTACGTATATGAACAGTAACTGTGAGCGAAAGGTGGCAGCACATAACGAGCCACAACTAACACAAACCAAGTGTATAAGAATATCTTTATATGCCACTTGTTGATAGCAGGCCTAGAACAAGGGACCTACTGTAGTTTGCTGAGGCATGAGTTTAGGCTTGGTTTGGGGATCATATGTGCATAAACTCCCCTTGTGGGAGTTGGGTGGTGATAAATCTAATAAATAAATAAATAAAGAGCTTTTCTGCTAAAGACATGCCTCCTCAGTGCAAGGATGAGGGGGAGGTAGCAGCAAAGAATGGCATTACGATAATGGAAAAACCTTGCTTTATCTGCTCTAAGTGATTACAACTACCTAGATTATACCCTTTAAGACAGAGCTTTCCAAACTTTTCATGTTGATAATACCTTTTAGACATACATCATTTCACGACACAGTAACAGCAGGTTACTGTGGCCCACACAATTGGCTCCTGCCTGCAAACCCCACCCCCGGCCCACACGATTGGCTCCCGCCTGCAAGCCCCGCCCCCCCGGCCCACACGATTGGCTCCCGCCTGCAAGCCCCGCCCCCCCGGTCCATGGAAAAATTGTCTTTCAAACCGGGCCAGGCTGGGCCAGGTGGCATAGCCACAGTGCAGGGCCGAGCGGTGGGGGCTGCCTCGATCGCGGGGCGGAGAGGCAAGGCGGCAGCACTTACTGGCGGTGCAGCAAGGGCTGGGTGGGACTCCAATGGGGTGGGGTTACTGTGTCTACATATTACACAGAATAGGATAATAGATTTTAGATTGTTATCATTCCAAAATTCAAGTATAGTTAAGGGAATCATGTTCAAAGCTCTCCTGTATAAGTATGTCCTGTGAGTAATGAACAAGCCTATCAAGTAGAAAAATGTAAAGGCCTACTTCCATGGTCTTTGTATAATACCACTTGCCATCTCAAAGACAGTAGAAACCAGAATTTTACCACCAGATTTTGCATAATGTACAAATGAGCTCCAAATTATGGCAAACATGACTCTCACAGAATCTTCTTCTGCATGTTATAGCAGGTATATTTATTCATTACTTTACTTCCTTTTAAAAGCAGCATTTCTCTCCCCCACCCCCCATTTGCAAGTACCTATTTCTATATCCATATGCCAAATCCCTATTTGTGGTTTCACACCTCTGTAGCACAAAATAATTTCATTAAAGTATTTGACATAAGATTATACAGAAAACAGAGTGGAATTTGCATCAAGTTTATGCTTGTACTAGATCTGTAATTTTTTCTAGTATAACATCCCTGGGGATTTCATTAGTTGGATCTTGAATTCTTGATCTGGATCATTTATATAAGTGTTTAATAAAACAGCACTTTACATGAATCTCCAGGATGCCCATTGGATAACTTTCCCCAAAGCATTGACCTTTATTTGTTTACTTAAAGTTCAGATAGCAATTTTAAGGGGTTTGCCAATATGAATAACCCTCCATCCATCCTTACATCCTTTTTTCTCTCATTAACCTTGCAATTTGACTCCAGAATGATCAGGTTAATGGTGTATGATTTGTTCCCCATAAATCTACATAGTTAATTTTTCATGGCTCCATTTTCTTAGAGATTCATGTAGGTATTTTTGATTTAATGATGATAGCGCCAGCAGCCAATTCAATATGGGATGCCAATTTCAGAGTATACTTGATTTGTTGCCCTTAGAGAATGAAAGACATCAAGGAGAAAAGCAGATGCATTTTTGTTGAATATTTATTTAAATAAAAAGGAATGCAGCAAAGTTGTCAGAAAGAGTGCAGTGATCTAATCTGAACAAAGCTAATTTTGGCATAGTGCCAAAATTAGGACACAGTGCCATATCTGTGGAATTCATCTTATAGTACTTTCTGATATAAGGTTTAGTGAAATTTAGAAGATATAAAACTCAGACTGGGATTATTGGAGCAGGCCTGGTCTGAAAAGAGTTCTGCTTGAATGATAGAAGATCAAATGATCAAATTAGGGCATTTTTCATACCCACCCACCAGGTGGGTGAAAAGAGGCAGCAAGAACAAGAATAGCCAGGAGCAGGTACAACTGGGTGGAGTGAAATACTAGAGACAGTAGGTAAAAGTGTTGTCAAAAGTGCTTAGGATCCCAGGATTGACCTAGAACAGAGCTTTCCAAACTTTTCATGTTGGTGACACACTTTTTAGACATGCATCATTTCGCGACACACTCTTACAGCAGGGCACAAGGCAGGCACTAGGGCCTGCGCAGAATCACAGCAGGTTTGGAGGCAGCAAGGCACAAGGCAGGCACTAGGACCTGCGTGGAATCCTGGCAGGGCTTGGAGGCAGCAGCAGCAGCAGCAGCAGCCGCGACACACCCAGACACTGCAGCCGACACACTAACGTGTCCCGACACACAGTTTGGAAAGCTATGACCTAGAAAAATCATCTGGGTTGTGAGATCAGAAAGAAGTAATTGTACAGATTCTGTTTTAGGTTTGAATTTTCTTGTTCTTTTTACTTTTAGAGTCCTTTGTAATCCTTGACTATGGTTCAAGAAGTCAGATAGCTTAATCAGCTATCCCTGACTTATTCTGATAGGCATACCAAGTTCTTGTCTCTCCAAGTAGGCCATAAGAACGTAGGAAAAGTCTGGCAGATCCATCAGAGCGAAGGGGTTCTTTGCACTGTCATGCAGCCTGTCATACAGATTGCTACTTGCCAGGATCAACTTTTGATGGCTCAGCCTCCCAAGCTGATTCTTCAGGATCTTGGCTGTGCTGTAGAACTACCAGATATTTGTTGACAATGCTTCTGTTTCCCAGACTGGCAAAAACCGTTGGGCGTAGCATTGTATGAAAGATCACAACTCATCTGCAGGGGACCAGGTTAGAGGAGGTAAACTACAGGTATCTTCTAATATTCACAGCCCACATGAAACACACATGAAACTTTTATTTGTTTGAAATGCTCTTGAAAGCCATAAAACAGAGTTTTTCAGATTTGTAAAGAGAGACCTGGGTATGAAGACTTGTTCAGTCCAAAGGCCACCGTGTGAGATTGGGGCTGTTTCCAGAATGCAGTGTGGGTACTGGGGGGTTGGCAGATAAGCTTTTGGGAAGGGGAATGAAATACATCAAATCTAACAATGATCTCCAAAGCTTTTATAAAGCGAATCTACTATCAGATTTTTTCTTTTCCATTCTGCTCTGGAAGTGACTCACATGCTACATATAGTGCTGTTTTCAGCTAATCAAGCTGCAGCAATATTTATGTTCTCTCTACGGTGCAATATGAGGTTTCTAGTCCACTTTTGGAAAATAATAATACCCTCAAACCCTCACAGTATTTGTTTAAATGTACAAGCAGATTCCTTTAGATTAAACTATTGCTTCACAGCCAGCAGGGGGAGCACAAGACATTATTTTTGGGAACCAAATAAAAGTTGGGTATTTTTTAAAGAGTTGTGTTTCTATAATCAAGTTGACCTGTTGCTGCTGCTGCTGCTGCTCTTAAAAGTTTTGGGCATAAGAATATTGGTATCATAAGAAGGAGCAATATTCCTTCATGAAAGCATGTCTGACTGCAAGTCAAATTATGCTTTATGGTGATTAGGTTTGGGGGGGGGTGCTGCTGTGTCCTTTCCTAAGCATACCCATTCAAGAGAATAGTTCTGCTCCGAAGTTTGGAGATAGTGGGTGGGTAGCATTCTGGAATTCAATCTATTTGTGCCACTGGGTGGACACCAGTCCTTCCATGGATCTGCATGCCAAAGATACCAGTGTGTTGTGGGTTAAAATCTCTTACAGTCTTTAATCCACATACAACATGAAATCATTACATACCTAGAGGTCCCTTAAAGAGCCCTTAGCTCACTCTGTACCATAAGAGTTATGCAGTCTTCTCTAGAACTGTTGCAGCCTAGTTCTGATGGACCTCAGGTGCCGTCCTGAGCAGCCGTGCCCTTCTAACTGTGCCATCTATTTAGTAAAGATGTATTATCTTTATATTTATGGGCTACCACAAAAACTGACTATTCATAACTACATAATATCATGTTCTAATATACTAATCAAATTAATACTTTTTAATGATTATTGACAGGATAGCAAAGAGAAGTGAAACAAAACTGCATAATTTGAAAACATCACAAACAACAGAGCTGCTATTGGTCCAATGTACGTTAGATGTGTAAGTTTACCTCTTACATACCATCTTAGCATGCTAATTTTCAAGAAGCTTTCATCGTTTTGCTGTCTGCAGCACGTCCCTCATACATAATCTGAGATAGGAAAATTCACATGTCCAGCAAAGAATTTATTTTACTCCATTTGTCTTGATTCTTCCTTCCCCTTGTAGTTTGTACTGGATATTCTATTTTCCACATTTACTGAGCTGTTTTTCCTGTCCTCATATCTGGGAATCTCTCCAAAATATTTATTTATACTCTGGGCTTCTAATGTGGTGTCTGTGGGCATTAATGTGCCCATAAACATCACACTGGTTTTATTTATTTAATTAAAGATTCTGCAATTAAAAAAAACAATGAAAATCTTGACATGGTATAAAGCAAAACACTACACTTCAGCATAGTCTTATTTCCTAACAATATCAATCAAAGAGAATATTTGTAGCTCAGGATTGAACTGTGGAGTCCTTGGTGTTCTCTGAGCCTTGTTGTTTTCTTGCAGACGTTTCATTGCCAGACTAGGCAACATCTTCAGTGCGAAAAGGGAGTTTATCCTGCTTCTTTGTGAACTTCAGGCACACAAAGATTACTAGACCATTTTCAAAGCAGTCCAGCAAAAGTAAGCTTTCAACCCTTCTTGGTCTTTCAAGCATTGCTTCCGCGCACCGAGAACCTGCCCGCCAGCAAAACCGGAAGTTTCGAAAACTTCCGCGGAAGTTTGCGTGGAAGCAATGCTTGAAAGACCAAGAAAATTGCATTTCCTTTTTGCTGGAAAGTAAGCTTTCATAGGGCTGCCCTTCAAAGATTCTGGAAGCTGCAATTGGTCCAGAATGTGATGGAATGACCAGTTATGGGTGCATGTAGATATACTCATGTTACACCTTCATAAGGTATCCTAGCTCATTATAGACTTAGAGTGCAATTCAAGGTGCTGTTTGTCATCTATAAAGTCCTACAGAACACGAGGCTGAGTTACTTGAGGGGCCACCTTTCTTCTTATTTGTCCACCAGTCTCATCTGGTCTGGCAGGAAAGGAATGCTCCAGGTCCCATCCATTAGAGAGTGCCATCTTGTGGGACCCAGGATGTGTGCCTTTTCTGTCACAGCTCCTGCCCTCTGGAACACCATACCATGCAAAATTGGGTTAGCCCCACTTCTATTAGTCTTTCAGAAAGCCATCAAGACAGGACTAATTTACTGAGCATTGGGAAATTAGTTAAACCCAGGAGGTTGGTTGCTGGTTTCCTCAGTTGCCTTAGTATGTTGATTCTCCTTGTTCCTTGTTTTTTTGCTTTATTTTATTGATTTTTAAATCTTGTTGGCCACCCAGAGTCACATGTGCAAGAGGAGTGACCATATAAATAGACCAAAATAAATAAATACACTTCCAATCATGCCCACCAATCCCAAAAAGTGAGAAGCTTCTGATTTATACTCCTAATTCCTATTATACTATGTCTTCAGCCATTGAGTAACATATGCTGGAACCCTTGAATCCTTGAATCGCAACCATTCCTCTTCTCAGAAGAGGGAAATGTAGAATTTCCATGAAAAGTGCCCCATGGCATATGCTTCAATCTTTGTATTAGAGACATGTTTGGCTGTGTTATTAATAAAAATGGTCTGTGTCGTGTTCATTGCAAGAGGAGAAGGAATCAAATCAATAAGATAAATGCTAACTCCAACAACCTTGAACTTCTATTGATGAGTATGAGAGCAGAGAGATCTGAGAATCAATATTGCTATCTCTAAAATTGAAAGGTAATTGATTGAAAAATGGTAAAGAAACAGAAAAGAATCTGCCACAGACTTTTATCTTCAAGTAACAGGCCTCAGTCTCACTCTGCTGGCTTGATTTACACCCTGGATGCTGACTCATGAGCAAAGAGTGCACTGGAGTTAGCTAAGCATCAGTATTCTGGGACAGAAATTCATGCATCTTAGAGATGCTAAACACTCATCTAGGAACTGTTATGAGACACCACATCAGATTTAGATGTCAAACAGGCCACAGAAAGATGTGAATTATAACATAGAGCTATAACTACATCACAGGCTTCAGTGAATGGCAGTTGAAAAAGAGGGGAATAAAAACTGTGCTGTTGTTTAAAGATGGGTTGACTCTTTGAATTGCCTGGAGACAATTTTTTAGGGCTAGTAATTTCAAGTATTTGTAGGAAACTCAAGCTGCTGGATGCATCCTTTGAATAAGCTGATCTAGAAGTCCTTGGTCAGGCAGGTTGGCAAGTAGGCAGACTAAATGAGTAAATAAATAAGATGTTTGCTCAAGTTATATCTTTAAAGTTACTAACATGTGCCCATATTCCAATGGTCACATTCCTCTAAAAGTAATGTATCCTCCAGAAAATGCCATTATACATATACATAATACATCGAACCTAATCCAAATAATGTCATTATTCAATAGGCCAGGTCATTTAACAGAATAGCAGTATATATTAAGTCTCATGGTTCTTGTTTCTCATCGAAATGAGATATCCTCTTGCAAACATTTAAAACATGTGCAATGTTTAAATGAAATAAAAGACATTGCTTGGTCAATTCTTGTGGATAAGAGAGGTTTGAGAAAAGGATTGGCAACAAAGACTTAGAAGAAGACACCTTTCCTATCAATCTAGGTTCTTCTCTTATGTTGCACTCCTTTTGTTAGGGTGCAACAAAGAGGGGTATGCAACCAACACATGGCATGCTGTAGCCTACAGCTTTATATATAGAAGAACACTATCATATAACTCAGAAGGAAATATCTTTACCTGTCAAATATAAATGCTTTTTAAAAGTCAACACTCTATTTGCAAATACTATACAATATGTAGTAAAGCATGATATAAACATTTTTTAAAAGACAGCTTGGCCCAAATATCCTCAAGTATAGAAGCTGATTGAACTGGTGGTCAAAGTCCTGTGTGGTAGAAGATACTAGCAATGGGATTCTCTGAGAAAGGGACACAATAGAGCAGTCTATGAAGGTTCTCAGTCATCCAGGTGGAATTGTCTGTAGCTTGAATCATGTCAACTGGATTTCCATTTTCTCAGTGGAAACATTTCGCTCCTTATCCAAGGAGCTTCTTCAGTCTGAGCAAAGTTGGTAAGGGAATCCTAAATATGTTTCTAGGTAGCTGTGTGACCTTACACCTGGGGAAAAGATAAAACGGATATTTGGCAAACACCACATACCTGTATATTTCAAACCCACCAACACACTGAGACAGAGGCTTGTACACCCCAAAGATCAAACTCCAAAACACAAGAAAAGCAATGTAGTTTATGCAATCCAGTGCAGTGAGGAGTGCTCTGAACTCTACATTGGAGAAACCAAACAACTTTTGTACAGGAGGATGGCCCAACACAGGAGAAGTAACACCACAGGACCAGAGTCAGCAGTTTATCTTCATTTAAAGGAAAAAGGACACTCATTTGAGGACATTAATGTTCACATTTTAGACAGAGAAGATAGGTGGTTTGAGAGAGGGGTCAAGGAATCCATTTATGCCAACTTGGAAAATCCTTCCTTGAATAGAGGTGGGGGCCTCAGGCACAATCTTTCTCCCATCTTTCTCCCGGCTCTGTCTTCTGTGCCTAGGAAGATTAAGACCATTTCACAAGCTCAACAGCAGCATGGTGATCTTAAGGATCCTCCTTTAGATAATAAAAGGACTTAAAATAACATCTCAATATAACCATGACCCCAGGTGTAAGGTCACACAGCTACCTAGAAACATATTTAGGATTCCCTTACCAACTTTGCTCAGACTGAAGAAGCTCCTTGGATAAGGAGCGAAACGTTTCCACTGAGAAAATAGAAATCCAGTTGACATGATTCAAGCTACAGGCAATAGAGCAGTGTTTTTCAAACTTGGCAACTTTAAGATGTGTGGACTTCAACTCCCAGAATTCCCCAGCCAGCATGCTTAAAGCTGGCCCAGCCATCTTAAAGTTGTTAAGTTTGAAAAACACTGCAATAGAGTCTTTGCTGTCTAACACAACCAGATTGTAGGATTGCCATCAAGGCCAGATATCCTTTCCCTGTAGCATGGCTCTTCCATAAGCTTGAATGCAAAGTGTCTTACTGCAGAGGAAACAACAGATACAAGACTTATTTATCTTCAACAGATTTTTCTAATTTCCCTCTTTTCATTTTTTTTTAAATAAAGGCTGACCTTTAAATTTCCTCCTTCATCAGAATCTGAAGTAATTATCTTTCTAATTAAAGAATTAGAGAGGGATGTTTGAAATGAGGCCCCCTTTGAATGATTAATAGAAGTACTGAGGAACTTAGTTTTAACTTTGATAACTTACCCATATGGTATATAAAATGCCTCTTTTCCTTTTTTCTTCCCTTCTCCTCTCTCTCCCAGTCTTGCAGTGTTTAATCAGACGTGTCACACCTCCATGCAGGTAAATTGGGTTTATTTGAAAAGGAAAATTAAATTAAGCTTGTTTAGGAATTGACAGTCTGGGTTTATCACATTATTTCACTGGTTATATATCAGGATAAAAGACCTACTGACCATATTTTAAATGAAAGAGGAAAGTCCCCTCCAAGGCTGAAACAATAAAATAGAGGGGGGGGGGAAAGAGGGAGGGAGGGAGGAAGGAAGGAAGGGAGGAAGGAAGGGGGAAGCTTTTAAATGTCATATATTCCTGATAGGGTTAGCCAACATTTGTAAAATGTATTTATCTTATTACTGTTTGTCCCTTCCTAGCACATCTGAAGGGCACCAGCTTAAGTAAAGCTGCTGATATACCAACAATACATCATTTTATAAAAATTCTCAGTCTGACTCATATTACCTTTATCTTTTGTTTTGTAAAATCCACCAATTGTCTGCACTCGTTAATAGTAAACAAAAAACATTCCCACGAAGGTCCAGTTCATTTGTCAATTTTAATTCAAATTTGCTCAAAAGCACTTTCACCAAAAATAATCTTTCAAAATAACTATTCCCATTATCTGTTTTAAACTTTCTTACATCCACTTCTTGTTAAGCTTTCTGCCAAAAGTTTTTAAAAAGTCTTTTTAAGTCTTAAGTCTTTTTAAGTCTTAAGTCTTTTTCTTTATTCCTTTATAATCCAAAAAAAAATAATAACTCACCAAGTGGAATTTTTATCCTGCCGCTCATAAAATCTCTCTTTAGCTGTAAACTAGTTACATCTGAAAGTGGTTAAGAAAATGAGACTTTTGAGAACCTTGTATCCATATAGGCTGCATTATGGCTGTGAGCTTGGTTGAAATCCCTTGACTCTCAGCTGCTCAACTCACAAACTGACTGCAAAAACCTCAGTTCCTGCAGTCTACTCACAAGGAGCAGCTGCTAGGGTGCAAGTGGGTGATCTCATGATCTCTCCTTTTTCCAGAGAGACAGTGCCATCCAGAATTCGCCATCTGGCCACCAATCTCTACCACAATGCCATCCTTGCTCCTTCAGGGACATCTAAAGGTAAAGGTAAAGGTACCCCCCGCACATTTGTGCAGTCATGTCCGACTCTAGGGGCCAGTGCTCATCTCCGTTTGTTAGCCAAAGAGCCAGCGTTGTCCGAAGACGCTTCCACGGTCATGTGGCCGCATGACACACGTGGAACGCTGTTACCTACCCACCGAAGTGGTACCTATTCATCTGCTTGCATTTGCATGCTTTCGAATTGCTAGGTTGGCAAGACCTGGGGCTAGTGCGGGAGCTCCCTCCGTCACGCGGGACTAGGGATTCGAAGCTCCGAACTTGTGATCTTCCGATCGACAAGCCTGGCATCTTACCCACTGAGCCACTACGCCCCCTGAGCCACCACGCCCCCTGACATCAGGGGGCATATATCAGGGACATCTAGCTATATATAGATATCAGAGACATCTAGCTCACCATAAATCCTCACCAGAAGCCCCCAAAACTGTTACAACTCTGGACAGATTACAAAATGCAATGATCAACATACTATAAAAACACAAAATCATCAAAAGTCTGGAAAAACCAATCATTTAAAAAACAGAATACCATCCAAGGGCTCCATCACTCACTCTAGCCTTGGCCTGAGAACAGAACCAGGTCTTAAGGGCTCATTTAAGTCGGACCAAGTTGGGGGCTGTACAAACCTTGGTGGGAGAGGATGGTGTCCTAGACATCATGACAGAGAAGGCCTGCTGCCTGGATCTCACCAGCTGGCATTGCTTAATCAAAGGGACCAAGAGTATGCTGACACTCTCAGGCCATGTGGGACAAAAAGGAACTACATGTGATAGGTGGGAAATAAGTTGTTGGGGGGAAATAGGAGAAGGGAGTATTATGTATGCCACTTTGAGCTCCTGAAGAAAAAGTGGGAAATAAATCTAACAAACAATAAAAGAGGAATTCCTGAGATGAATATTTTATATACATCACTGTCCCAATAGAAATAAACAACAACAACAAAAGGCAGCTGTTCCAGACTTAATCTCTCATTAAAGTACCACATTTTTGGCTGTATTCAGATGAATATCATGCTGATCTGGTCTATAATTTAAAAATGAAATTTTGCCAGGATTGTGTAGTTTCTTCCCCACAAATTCTGGTGGTTTGGAGTTTTTTTCTTAAGTGAAATAGAAGAGTTAAGCCAATTCGATGTTTAATGCATACATTTTACTGCTAATTTTCAGAAAAAAGATCAATCTGTGATTCAGCGGTACAATCTTGGAAGCTTCAGGGCTACAAGGATGCTTTAAAGGATAGAAATACAGCCTAGACGCAGGCAGAAAGGTAAGTGCTAACTTGGATATTACAGGAAAAACTAGGGGAGTTGTCAGAAATCCTAGCAACCTGCCTCCCACAAAACAGCAGAAGAGACATCAGAAAAGAATATCCAAGACTTCTGAAGTTTAAAACGTGTAGATATGGAAAATAAACAAACTTAGACTGAACTCTTATTAAAGGAAAGTAAATGTGATTTGATAGCTGTAACCAAGGTTTTGTGGGTTGGCTTCCATTACTGAAATGCAGTACTTAAAGGATATAACAAGTTAAAAGAGAATAAATGCAAGAGAAAAAGAAATTGAGGGGTATTATATGACTTTAAAACTGTGTACAGAGAAATTCAAGAGAATGAACAAAACTCAGAGAGCATCTGATTAAAAATAAATGGAGAAGGAAATAAAAACAACTTTACCCTTGAAATTGACTACAGCCTACCATCTTAAAAAAGAGGATCTGAATGATGCCTGTAGCAAACTACAGAAGTTTCAGATAAGCAAGAATTGATGGTAACAGGCAACTTCAGATTTCAGATATCATTATAGCTGATGGGAGATAAACTCTGCAAAGCATGGATGTACTTTGCTGACAATCTCCTCTTTCAAAAGGAGTAGGAAAGAGTGATGAGATCAACAGTCTTTGACTCTGATCTTAACCAAGGGAGAAGAATTGGTCAATCAAAACCAAGCAGATAGGAGATTGGGGGAAACTAGCCATGTAATGCTGGAATTCGTGATTTTATACAGCATCAAAAAGAGACTGGTCAACAGCATTTTCCCACGGGAAGATTTCTTATACTTAATTTCAAAATCTTCATAATTTTTTTAATAAAATTCTAAACAACAACATTCCCCCACAGGAAAGATTCTTGTTTCAAAATCTTATTTCCAATCTATTTGGCCCCTTAGTCCATTTATAACTTTCCAGAATCAATGTTCTAATCAACCTTTGGTTGTTTATTTCAAAATAGTTTTTTAAGCCCTTCAACTTGCATAAAACGTCTTTCACTAAGGATTGAAGGAGACTCACCAGATGAAATGAAACTTGCCATTCTGAAGGTTCTTAATATCCAAAAAGCAGTCAACAAGCAATTTCCAAAAGTGATTTAAGAAAGGAAGTATGCAAACCTAGTGTCCTTTTGAAGGTGCTGAACTGTGGCTTGGGCAAAGATGGTGATCCCTCGGCTCCCAGAGCGCTAAACCCACTGGAGACCACTGTCTTGTGGTCTCCTAGCAGGGAGCTACTGTCTGGAGCACTTGTGGGCAATCCCAAGTCCTCTCCTTGTCCGGAAAGGAATTCCAAGAAGCTGGTTCGTTTACTGACTTCTCATTCCGTCACGGTCGTCAGCTCCACTCTTCAGCAGAGCCGTCTTAAGTTCACCATTGCTTCCCCGGAACCCTAACATCAAAAAGAGACTGGATAGAAAATTGTTGTGTATGCTTTAACCTGGACCACTGCACTGAGCAGGGGTTTAGATTTGCTGGACACTAAATAGCCACCTCCAACACTAAGCATGTATGTTTCTGTGCAGGAAGAGCTTGTAGGAAGAGAAAAAGAGAAGCTGGAGAGGGAGCTAAGAGCAACAAGAAGAGCTTTCTCCAGTTACGTTTGAAGAAATAAATGGTTAGCTCCTTGCTCAATTAGAATGATGAAATCTTAATAAAGAAAAGACACCAACTGTCTAATTGTCACTTTACCCAGGCAACCTAACTGAGGAAAGGGTTGATACTGCAGTCTAAGATTGTGCGAAATGAGTCCAGGAACACCTTAAATAAAGTGTTCAAGTCAATGAGGCCAGATTGCACCAAGTGTACTAAATTAAGTAGTTTGTATCTTTCCAATTTGTTAACTAATTAAACTGTGAAATTCTAGGGTACATACATGAGAGAGTGGGAGGATTTTTTTAAAAAAATGCACACCCACATGTAATAGAATTGAAAAATGAAACTGATATTAAAGTATGTAAATAGCAAACGCTATTGTTTTGCTTTGAAAAGCTTTTGGGCAAACAGATTATTAAGAATTGGACAAAGGTGTTGCAAGAAACAGGAATCCAGAGAGCTGTAGCCTCTTCGGTCTGGAATAAATAAATATGATTTTATTAGAAACTATATTCATGCCCCATTTTAGTTTGCACTCATTCTGTGGTGTTTATAGCGTCAGTTATTTCTGTCTAGCCTGCTTTGAATATTTAACCAAGGAAATATACTTGTAACACTAATAATGCAACCACTAATAATAAATAAGAGCATATTGGAACTAATAACAATAAACATATGCATTAGCTTAACATTATAATCAGGACATTTTTACAGGCACATTGTGAAAGAGTGTTTCTGCCCTTAGAGGTGCTCAACATGCCAGAAAGAAAACTATTATTAAATCCCACTTTATTCATGGGCAATCCTAAGATGGCTGGGTATAAGAAGAAAGAACTGCACAGTTTGTTCTAATATATGATGCTCACGCATTTGTCAGCTGGCAGAAACAAAATTGGAGTAACAGTATAAATCCATACAACATCCTGATCGATAAAAATAAAAGGGATATTGGCCAGACCAATGGGAGTTAGCCAGGCTATTGATGCAGTTGCTCTGCCTAATTTTGGTTGTACCCATTCCTAAAAAACCTAGGTTTGACTGAGAAGTACAACTGAGAAACTTAGTCTCCCAGATCAAGACACCTGGAGGAGAGTAGAATTATGTAGAAAAGCTCCTTTGACAATTTTCACCAATAAATAGAAGCTCACTTGGCAAGCAGGCCACCACCGGAAAGGCACACACTGTACCTAGAGAGAGCACAGAAAGGTAGACCCAAATAGCCATTTAAATCTCCACTAAATTTGTGGACAGAGAAATTCAGTTTATGATTCCCTGAATTTCTCCAGAATAGAATAAATTTTCCCATAATCTCTGAAGGGCTGGATTCTCCCTTACCAGCAAGAGCAGGACGGCTACTGACAATGCTCAATGGGAGGTATTCCTTCATTACTGTACAGTATGTCTGTCTAGAGAAGCCAGGGAGGCTGCAAACCGCCAGAGAGATTATTGTATGGTGAAAAACAGGGTGTTCATGCAGTCGCACACGTCGCCTGGCCACTTCATCATGAAAATTCACTATCCATGGGCATTTCTCTCAAAATGCTCTTCTCCTCTTGAATTTAATTTCTGAGCACATTCTCTTTCATCCAATTGAACGAGAAAAAGAGTGCAGAATACCCATAATGAGTTCTGCTAACATAGACGTAGTGCCAGAAATATTCCTGTGATTAGTAGCCAGATGAAAAGCTACAGCGTAGGACTGGTAGGGGATAAACATGACCTTGGATTATCCCAAGGGTCAGCAAACTTTTTGAGCCGAGAGCCATTTTGGTATGCTCGTGCACATTTTTAAGTGCTCGAGAGCCAGGGGGCGGGGTTTGCGGGCGGGGGCCAATCGCGTGGAAGGGGGCGGGGTTTGCAGGCAGGAGCCAATCACGTGGAAGGGGGAGGGGTTTGCGGGCGGGAGCCAATCGCGTGGAAGGGGGCGGGGTTTGCGGCCGGGGGCCAATCGCACACACTTAGGGCCTGCTGCCGCCATGCCCGCTGCAGTGCCCGCCGCCGCCATGCCCGCTGCCACGACTGCGCAGGCGGAGCTGCCTGCCTGGCACTCGGGCGCTCTGGCTGGGGTGCAGCGGGACGGGAGCATCGCCGGCGGCCCGCGAGGACCGGCCAGGGAAGGCACGCGGGCGGAGCTCCCGTCCCGCTGCACCCCAGCCGGAGCGCCCGAGTGCCAGGCAGGCAGCTCCGCCCGCGTGCCTTCCCTGGCCGGTCCTCGCGGGCCGCCGGCGATGCTCCCGTCGCGCTGCACCCCAGCCGGAGCGCCCGAGTGCCAGGCAGGCAGCTCCGCCCGCGCGCCTTCCCTGGCCAGTCAAGATCCTTTCCCCGCCCCCAGCAGAACCAAATATGTTAAAAAGTGGGTAGGTAAAGCACGCTCGCGTAAACATCCTGGTTCCTTCATGATCAGTTGAGCAGCAGCCACGCAGCAGCAGCAAGCGGGCGTCTTCGACAAATTGCTCTGGAAGGGGGCGGGGGAGGTTTGGAAGAAGAAGGGAAAGAGAGGCTTGACTGCTCCAGTCGCTTCTCTTCCGGAGCCTCTCACGCCCCCAGTCCAGGCAAAGTAAAGCTGGTGGGGAATCCAGCGCGGGAGCGGGGTTTGCGGGCGGGAGCCAATTGCGCACACTTAGGGCTGTGGGGTGGAAATGTGCTGCTTTTGCACGGAGAAAAAGAGTAAGCAGAGCAGCAAGGAAGAGGTTAAGGCAGGGCTTTCCAAACTTTTGCCGTTGGCGACACACCAACAGCCAGCCCACAAAAACCTGGAAGCACCGGCGGTTGTGGCTGCGGCGGCAATGGCTGCCCCTTCGAAAGGGCAGGCTCCGGGGACCCCGAAAATGCCCTCGGTTCCAGCAGGGAGGCAAAAATCGCGTGCAGGCTGCCGGCTTCCCGACGCACAGCTGATTGGCGCAGTGGGGGGGGGACGGGGTGGAAATTCTCTGTGCTGATCAGCTGTGCGCCGGGAAGCCCCGCAGCGTGCGCGCGCGATTTTTGCCTCCCTGCTGGAACCGAGGGCATTTTCGGGGTCCCCAGAGCCTGCTATTCCAAAGGGGCAGCGGCAGCAGCGGCGTCCTGGAACCCGGAAGCACTGATGGCCCACCACCACTGCCCCTTCGAAAGGGCAGACTCCGGGGACCCCAAAAATGCCCTCGGTTCCGGCAGGGAGGCAAAAGCCTCTCTTCCCCTCCCCGCACGCACACGCTGCCCTGGAGTGGGGTGGAAGTTTTCCCCGCAGAACAGCTGAGCGCTGCTTGCGCGCAGCCTCCCTGCCTAAACTGAGGTGCTGCTCCTTCAAAAGGGCAGACTCTGGGGACCCCAAAAATGCCCTCGGTTCCGGCAGGGAGGCAAAAGCCTCTCTTCCCCTCCCCGCACGCACACGCTGCCCTGGAGTGGGGTGGAAGTTTTCCCCGCAGAACAGCTGAGCGCTGCTTGCACGCAGCCTCCCTGCCTAAACTGAGGTGCTGCCCCTTCAAAAGGGCAGGCTCCGGGGACCCCGAAAATGCCCTTGGTTCTGGCAGGGAGGCAAAAGCCTCTCTTCCCTTCCCCGCACGCACACGCTGCCCTGGAGTGGGGTGGAAGTTTTCCCCGCAGAACAGCTGAGCGCTGCTTGCGCGCAGCCTCCCTGCCTAAACTGAGGTGCTGCCCCTTCAAAAAGGCAGGCTCCGGGGACCCCGAAAATGCCCTCGGTTCTGGCAGGGAGGCAAAAGCCTCTCTTCCCTTCCCCGCACGCACACGCTGCCCTGGAGTGGGGTGGAAGTTTTCCCCGCAGAACAGCTGAGCGCTGCTTGCGCGCAGCCTCCCTGCCTAAACTGAGGTGCTGCCCCTTCGAAAGGGCAGGCTCCGGGGACCCCGAAAATGCCCTCGGTTCTGGCAGGGAGGCAAAAGCCTCTCTTCCCCTCCCCGCACGCACACCCTGCCCTGGAGTGGGGTGGAAGTTCTCCCCGCAGAACAGCTGGCGCAGCTTGCGCGCAGCCTCCCTGCCTAAACTGAGGGCATTTTCAGGGTCCCCGGAGCCTGCCCTTTTGAAGGGGCAGCACCTCGGTTTAGGCAGGGAGGCTGCCCGCAAGCAGCGCTCAGCTGTTCTGCGGGGAAAACTTCCACCCCACTCCAGGGCAGCGTGTGCGTGCGGGGAGGGGAAGAGAGGCTTTTGCCTCCCTGCCAGAACCGAGGGCATTTTCGGGGTCCCCGGAGCCTGCCCTTTCGAAGGGGCAGCACCTCAGTTTAGGCAGGGAGGCTGCGCGCAAGCAGCGCTCAGCTGTTCTGCGGGGAAAACTTCCACCCCACTCCAGGGCAGCGTGTGCGTGCGGGGAGGGGAAGAGAGGCTTTTGCCTCCCTGCCAGAACCGAGGGCATTTTCGGGGTCCCCGGAGCCTGCCCTTTTGAAGGGGCAGCACCTCAGTTTAGGCAGGGAGGCTGCGCGCAAGCAGCGCTCAGCTGTTCTGCGGGGAAAACTTCCACCCCACTCCAGGGCCGCGTGTGCGGGGAGGGGAAGGGAGGTTTTTGCCTCCCTGCCAGAACCGAGGGCATTTTCGGGGTCCCCGGAGCCTGCCCTTTCAAAGGGGCAGCGGCAGCAGCAGCAGCAGTGCTGCCCCTTCGAAAGGGCAGACTCCGGGGACCCCGAAAATGCCCTCGGGTCCGGCAGGGAGGCAAAAATCGCGCATGCAGGCTGCCGGGCTTCCCGACGCACAGCTGATTGGCGCGGAGAATTTCCACTCCTGGTGGCCTGGCAGCGCGCCCGCACGCGATTTTCACCTCCCTGCCAGAACCGTGGGCATTTTCATCAGCGCTTCCGGCTTGTCACGCGACACACTTGGGGGCCCTGGCGACACAGTATTGTGTCGACACACAGTTTGGAAAGCCCTGGGTTAAGGCGATGGGCAAGTGCGGAGACGGAGGCTTCCAAACTCTCGCAAGACTGTGTGAAGCCCGTCCCCGGAGGAAAAAGAGAGGCTGGGCCTAGTATGCCCACAGCCACACACACCATGCTCGCTGCCGCGCCTGCCCCGCCACGCCTGCCTGCGGAAGAGCCACACTCAAGGGGCCAAAGAGCCGCATTTGGCTCGCGAGCCGCCATTTCCGACCCTTGGATTATCCCAATGTAACCCCCCTGTTGATGAGCCTTTTGTAAGATCATCATATATCTCTGGCCTTTTATAGGAATGCTCTTTCTCATATCTATTAAAATGGAAAGTTGATTTATTATTCATAAATCACTTATTGGGTTTTCAGGTGGTTATTGATTACTTTTAAAAAGGCAGGAGTATATGTATTTCAAAGGCTTAGATTATGAATGGGAATTTTCTTTCTTAAAATTCAAAAGGATGCTCACATTTGTTTTCTTTTTAAAAGGCTGAGAAGCTCCATTTTAGCTTGATAGCTGTTAATTAAAATGAAATAAAATCCTTACCACAGATACCAGGTAATAATACTTAACAGCAATGTATCGTCAATCTTAAACGGTATTATATGGGTGGTTCTGCAGTCAAGCAAATCATTTGTAAACCACACTCAAGATTTTTGCTTCCCCAATCATTTGTTGCTTAAGAAATTGAAACAAGATGTCATCCCTCCTCCTCCGCTTTGCATATTCTTCTTGGCCATCTAGAAAATTCTTTTTTTTTTAATAAGGCAACTCATCCCAATCAACTAAATGCTAAGTCCTATCAATCATTTTAGAATGTTTCTAATGCAACATCTGCTAGGGCTTCAGCTATCAGCAGTATGGAAATGAAAGGAAAAGCTTAGGCTTCTGGGAAATGGCTTTGGAAGAGTAGGTTTGGGACCAGGGTGTCAGAAGAAGAAATCCAGAGCTAGGTATAGCAGTGGAATAAGTTCACCACATTTGCAAACTTCCTGACTGGCACCATGGATGTTGGTTATCCATTGCTAAACAAGTGCACCACTTCTTGATTATCATAGGCTTGCTTCCATCAAGGAAAATTTTAGACCAAGTTGACAAAGAGTTTATTTGATTTCAAACTGATGCTTACTTTGGCTCTCACAAATGTAGACAATCTTGGCTCAGTTAGGCCAGCATTGATACCTTATAATATGTACAACTATCCGGTCAGGTCCAGTATAGCCAAAGTTGAAGGCCAAACTCCAGCTTTATAGAAGGAATTGTGCTAGTGATTCACAGCAAATCCAGAAACAGGATACCTTTGCTCATACAACATGCTAAACCAAACCCAGACAAATCCTGTTATGGTTTGACATGGATGTGAACCAAGCATTCTGGCTTGTAAAAATGGTTTATGGCTTAGTACAATTTGTGAATCCACCCTACTGGAGTTTATTCAGCAAACCATAATTAAGGAAACCATTGTCTACCATGTTGATAAACGCCAACCTGTGCTTGCATTTCAGGTGAGTTAAGATCAATGTAGACAAAAGAAAATGTTGGTCAACAGTCTGTGACTTGTTGTTGTTTATTCGTTCAGTCGTTTCCGACTCTTCGTGACTTCATGGACCAGTCCACGCCAGAGCCCTCTGTCGGCCGTCACCATCCCCAGCTCCCCAATGGTTGAGTCCGTCACCTCCAGAATACCATCCATCCATCTTGCCCTTGGTCGGCCCCTCTTCCTTTTGCCTTCCACTTTCCCTAGCATCAGCTTCTTCTCCAGGGTATCCTGTCTTCTCATTATGTGGCCAAAGTACTTCAGTTTTGCCTTTAATATCATTCCCTCAAGTGAGCAGTCTGGCTTTATTTCCTGGAGTATGGACTGGTTTGATCTTCTTGCAGTCCAAGGCACTCTCAGAATTTTCCTCCAACACCACAGTTCAAAAGCATCTATCTTCCTTCGCTCAGCCTTCCTTATGGTCCAGCTCTCGCAGCCATAGGTTACTACAGGGAATACCATTGCTTTAACTATGCGGACCTTTGTTGTCAGTGTGATGTCTCTGCTCTTAACTATTTTATCAAGATTTGCCATTGCTCTCCTCCCAAGAAGTAGACGTCTTCTGATTTCCTGGCTGCAGTCAGCGTCTGCAGTAATCTTTGCACCTAGAAATACAAAGTCTGTCACTGCCTCCACTTTTTCTCCCTCTATTTGCCAGTCATCAATCAAGCTGGTTGCCATAATCTTGGTTTTCTTGAGGTTTAACTGCAACCCAGCTTTTGCACTTTCTTCTTTCACCTTCGTCATAAGGCTCCTCAACTCCTCCTCGCTTTCAGCCATCAAAGTGGTATCATCTGCATATCTGAGATTGTTAATGTTTCTTCCAGCGATTTTAACTCCAGCCTTGGATTCCTCAAGCCCAGCATGTCGCATGATGTGTTCTGCGTACAGGTTGAATAGGTAGGGTGAGAGTATACAACCCTGCCATACTCCTTTCCCAATCTTAAACCAGTCCGTTGTTCCGTGCTCTGTTCTTACCGTTGCTACTTGGTCGTTATACAGATTCCTCAGGAGGCAGACAAGATGACTTGGTATCCCCATACCACCAAGAACTTGCCACAATTTGTTATGATCCACACAGTCAAAGGATTTAGAATAGTCAATAAAACAAAAATAGATGTTTTTCTGAAATTCCCTGGCTTTCTCCATTATCCAGCGGATATTGGCAATTTGGTCTCTAGTTCCTCTGCCTTTTCTAAACCCAGCTTGTACATCTGGCAATTCTCGCTCCATGAATTGCTGGAGTCTACCTTGCAAGATCTTGAGCATTACCTTACTGGCATGTGAAATAAGTGCCACTGTTCGATAGTTTGAACATTCTTTAGTGCTTCCCTTTTTTGGTATAGGGATATAAGTTGATTTTTTCCAATCTGATGGCCATTCTTGTGTTTTCCAAATTTGCTGGCATATGGCATGCATCACCTTGACAGCATCACCTTGCAAGATTTTAAACAGTTCAGCTGGGATACCGTCGTCTCCTGCTGCCTTGTTATTAGCAATGCTTCTTAAGGCCCATTCAACCTCACTCTTCAGGATGTCTGGCTCTAACTCACTGACCACACCGTCAAAGCTATCTCCAATATTATTATCCTTCCTATACAGATCTTCCGTATATTCTTGCCACCTTTTCTTGATCTCTTCTGCTTCTGTTAGGTCCTTACCATCTTTGTTTTTGACCATACCCATTTTTGCCTGGAATTTACCTCCGATGTTTCTAATTTTCTGGAAGAGGTCTCTTGTCCTTCCTATTCTATTGTCTTCTTCCACTTCCGCACATTGCCTGTTTAAAAATAATTCCTTATCTCTTCTGGCTAACCTCTGGAATTTTGCATTTAATTGGGCATATCTCCCCCTATCACTGTTGCCTTTTGCTTTCCTTCTTTCTTGGGCTACTTCCAGTGTTTCAGCAGACAGCCATCTTGCCTTCTTGGTTTTCTTTTTCTTTGGGACGTTTTTTGTTGCCGCCTCCTGAACAATGTTGCGAACTTCTGTCCATAGTTCTTCTGGGACCCTATCTACTAAATCTAGTCCCTTAAATCTATTCTTCACCTCCACTGCATATTCCTTAGGAATATTAGTGAGCTCATATCTAACTGATCTGTGGGTCTTCCCTATTCTCTTTAGTCTGATTCTAAATTTTGCAATAAGAAGTTCGTGATCTGAACTACAGTCAGCTCCAGGTCTTGTTTTTACCGACTGTATAGATGTCCGCCACCTTTGGCAGCAAAGGATGTAGTCAATCTGATTTCGGTGTCAACCATCTGGTGAAGTCCATGTATAAAGTCATCTTTTGGGTTGTTGGAAGAGAGTGTTTGTTATGCACAGTGAGTTGTCTTGGCAAAATTCTATCAGCCTATGTCCTGCTTCATTTTGTTCTCCCAGACCATGCTTGCCTGTAATTCCAGGTGTCGTCTGACTACCCACCTTAGCATTCCAGTCTCCTGTAATGAAAATAACATCTCTTTTTGGTGTATTATCTAGTAGGTGCTGCAGATCCTCATAGAACTGATCTACTTCTGCTTCTTCAGCATCTGTGGTTGGGGCGTATATTTGGATCACTGTGATGTTAAATGGCTTACCCTGAATTCGAACTGAGATCATTCTATCGTTTTTTGGATTGTATCCAAGCACTGCTTTAGCCACTTTATTATTAATTATGAAGGCTACTCCATTTCTTCTGTGGTCCTCTTGTCCACAGTAGTAGATCTGGTGGTCATCTGATGTGAAGTGGCCCATCCCAGTCCATTTCAGTTCACTGACACCTAAAATGTCTATATTTAATCTTGACATCTCACCAAGAACCACATCCAATTTGCCCTGGCTCATAGATCTTACATTCCAGGTTCCTATGGTGTGTTGATCTTTAGAACATCGGATTCGTCGTTCACCACCAGCACCGTCGGCCGCTAGCCGTCCTTTCGGCTTTGAGCTAGCTGCGTCTTCACATCTGGGGCTAGTTGAACGTATCCTCTGTTCCTCCCCAGTAGCATTTTGACCATCTTCCGACCTGGGAGTCCCATCTTCCGATGGTATACCGACATATCTTTGGTTGTACTGATCCATTTAGTTTTCATGGCAAGAATACTGGGGTGGGTTGCCATTACCTTCCCCAGGGATCGTATTTAGTCTGACCTCTCTGCCATGACCTTCCCGTCTTGGGTGTCCCTTCACGGTTTAGCTCATGGTTTCATTGAGGTGCTCAAGCTCCAGCACCACGACAAGGTAACGATCTCCTTTGCTGGAGAGTCTGTGACTAAAGTAGAAGAAAAACAAACTTTAATCAAGTAGTAATGCCTTAAAATCATATGGAAAAGCATCTCTTTTTACAACTTGGAGAGTGTTTCCCTCTGGAATCTTTCCATTATTGTTCAGGTATTATGTTTGTGTGTGTCCATGAGTGTGTATGTGTGTCTGTCTTTTAAAATAATTTGCTATTTAAGATGTTTTTATATAGAGTTTGTTACTTAGCTATATTTTTTCTGTATAGATATGTGAAGCTTCCTCTATGCAAATTTCCTCTGATAATCTTACTGAAGCTTTTTAAATTGCTGACATTTCTACATTTTGCTTCAGAAGGATCTTTCAATTTAATGTAAATAGGAAATTAGAAAAATCCAGTTATGTCAAAACTGACTGCAGCTGAACTTATAATAAATCAGTCTCTTGCTTATATTTATCTGGTAAAAATCTTCTAAAGTTCCCTCTTGCTTCTGTTTTATAAGTAGTTATTTGATTATTATCTGTATAAATTTTTTAAAATGCATCCATGCTGCATTTAGTGGCTGTCTGAGATACAAAGTAAAAAGGCTGATAATATTTACCTGAAATCTGTTAATGGATAATGAATATTCCTAATTACCTGATAGTTGTTCTTAAACACAGGAAAGTACATTAATGTATGGTTGACTGTTTCTTCAAACAGTGTTGCTTTGACAAAAGGTCATAATCTGAAGATCATAGTGGATAAATTCCATGCAGCAAAGATACTTCCACAGGTAAAAGTAAGTCAGACTCAAGATAATTCTGATGAAGCACAATGAATAAAGCTCATTATACATCTAATAAAGGTACACACAATACAGTGGCATGGACAGTGATGGGCACAGGATGCTGACATGACACCTCTGCTTCATAAACTGCACTGGTGGCCAATATGCTTTCAAGTACGATCCAAGGTGCTGATCATCACCTATAAAGTCCTATATGGCATAGGACCAGTTTATTCGAGGAACTGCCTATCTCCCATGGTTTCAGCAGGTACATGCTAGCAGGTACAGTATATCAGAGCTTTCCAAACTGTGTGTCGGGACACGTTAGTGTGTCGGCTGCAGTGTCTGGGTGTGTCGCGGCTGCTGCTGCCTCCGAACCCTGCCAGGATTCTGCGCAGGTCCTAGTGCCTGCCTTGTGCCTTGCTGCCTCCAAACCTGCTGTGATTCGTGCATGTCCTAGTG
The DNA here is from genome assembly GCA_023362775.1 of Charina bottae. Taxonomy (NCBI): domain Eukaryota; kingdom Metazoa; phylum Chordata; class Lepidosauria; order Squamata; family Charinaidae; genus Charina; species Charina bottae. The sequence continues at coordinate 28,467,789 of JALMGJ010000006.1, read as the reverse complement.
TCTGCCTTGTGCCCTGCTGTAAGAGTATGTCGCAAAATGGTGCCCTGCTGTAAGAGTGTGTTGCGAAATGATGCATGTCTAAAAAGTGTGTCACCAACATGAAAAGCTTGGAAAGCTCTGAGGTACATGCTCTGGCTTCCTTCAATTAAACAGTGCCATCTATTCGGATCCAGAAGCCTGCCTTCTTTGTTGTGGTGCCTGCCCTCTGGAATGAGATCCCCTTGAAATCTGGGGGGCTCCCACCCTGTTAGTGTTCCATGCCATGAAGACCTGGTTGTTTTCCCAGGCCTTAGATGAAGATGGATAGAGCCCCTTGTTGGATTTGTTTTTGTATAGAGCAAAAATATAGTCAGACCCCATCCTGTTTTGTTCTGTATTGTGTTTTTATTGTTTACTAGACAATCCTGTGATCTATTGGGTCACCCTTTGAGAGAAAGGTAGTGCAGTCTGACGTGACCAGAATGATCATTACATTTTGGACTAACCATTTTTTTTTACCCCAATGCTGGATGGTCCCGTGATCATCTAAGAAGAGTATATATCATAAATAGAAAAATAACTGTAGTGGCAAACAAACTTCCATAATAAATCAATATTTACTTACCTAAACAGATAAACAGAATGATCATGGGTGGGCAAAAAAGCAGTGGGAGCGGGAGTGACTTCTGACTTCCTGCTGGCTTCCCCATTGACTTTATTTGTGGGATGCTGGCAGGAAGCATCGGAAATCACAATCATGTGACCGTGGGGACGCTGCAACGGCCACAACTTTGCAAATAAAACTGGTCTGAACATTGTGGAAATTTCAATTCCACAGGAGTAATGGGTCCTGGATTTTTTACACATTCATTAAGTTAGGGGATTTTAGGTATGTTGATTCAAAAATTGTTGCAGTACAATGCACCATTTCAGCTAACTTGAGGGGACAAACAGATAAACACAATGAGAGTTTAGTAGCATATAGATTATATTGTGAGCTGCCCAGAGTCCGTTTGTAGTTGGGCAGCATCTAAACTGAATTAAATAAAGAAATAATTTTAAAAATTATTTAAAAATCTATCTATTAATTAACTTTATAATGAAGTTGTTATAAGCTCTCCATGGAGAGACACCAGAAGAGTGGTTCAAGATGTAGTAGTAACTCTGCTGCAACAAAATGTTCACTAGAACTTTCCCAACAGCACACTTAATACTGTTCTAATATGGCAGAAGCAGTCACAGTTTGGGTGGGGCCATCTCACCAAAAATCTGCCTCAGAAAAATCCTGATTTCTACAACAGGAGAGGAAGATCCAGAGAAATGAGAAATTGCTTCCAGTGCCGCTGCCATCATGCTTCTATGGCCACCACTGCTTATATTGTTTGGCTACTGCAGTGTTTCTCAACCTCAGCAACTTTAAGACGCGTAGACTTCAACTCCCAGAATTCCCCAGCCAGCATGCTGGCTGAGGAATTCTGGGAGTTGAAGTCTACGCGTCTTAAAGTTGCTAAGGTTGAGAGACACTGGGCTACTATGTTATATGGCTCTGTTTCCTTCATTTGGGTGTTCAGAAAGAGGCAAGAGAAGGAGGGGTGGCAGTTGTCATCCGAGAGTCTCTTGTGGCCTCCAGGGGCGCTGCTCTGCAAGTGACCAGTTGTGAGACCCTGTTTTTCAAGTTGGGCTCCCGAGAACAGTTGGGAGTGTTGCTACTGTACCAGCCTCCCTGCTGCATAGCAACCTCCCTGCCCGAGCTGCTGGAGGCCATATTGGGGTTGGCAGTGGAGTTCCCCAGACTTATGGTTCTGCAGGACTTCAATCTGCCGTTCCTTGGACAGGCCTCTGAAGCGGCTCGAGAGTTCATGGCTACCATGGCAGCCATGGGCCTGTCTCAGTTTATTTGGGACCCGACTCGAGACAGTGGTCTCACGCCGGACTTAGTTTTCTTGTCTGAGCAGTGGCAATGTGACCTGAGGGGAGAGATAGATCTGTCCACATTGTCATGCCTTGGTGACCTTGAGGCTCTCCTGTGCTACCTCACTCCACAGGGAGGCTGGACCCATTCGATTGGTCTGACCCCGGCGACTTATGGACCCAATGAGGTTTCAGAGGGAGCTGGGGGTTATACCCGAAGATCTGCTGCATGGTCCAGTGGAGGTCCTGGCCGCAGCCTGGAATAAGGAAGCGGCCGGGGCCTTGGACAGGATCGCACCTTTGCAACCTCTCTTGCCCCATTCAGCCCGTCACTCCCCGTGGTTTATGGAGGAGTTGAGGGTTTTGAAGAGGGTTAAGAGACGTCTGGAGCACCGCTGGAGAAAGACGAAGACTGAATCTGACCGGACACAATCTAGAGCCACTATTAGGGCCTACCTTGTGGTGGTAAGAGTGGCGAAACGTGAATATTTCTCTGCTATTATTGTGTCCGCAGAATGCCGCCCTTCGGCCCTGTTCAAGATCACTAGATCTCTTTTGGGTCGTATAGATTCAGTGACCCATTTACAGGGCCGGTCGGAAGAGTTTGCTGAGCATCTGCAGGATAAAATCGCTCAGATCCATTCTACATTATACTCTAAGCGTGAGGCACAGTCTGGGGAGATGCCAGGGGATCGTACTTGCCCTGTTATCTGGGAAGTTTGATCCTGTTGGACCTGATGAAGTGGACAGGATCCTCCGGATTGTAAATGCCACCACATGCCTTTTAGATCCATGTCCCTCCTGGCTGGTTAAATCAGCCAGGGAGGTGACATGTGGTTGGGTCCAGGCAATGATTAATACATCCTTGAGGGAGGGGGTGTTTCTGGCTACCTTTAAGGAGGCGCTGGTGCACCACCTCCTCAAAAGACCATCCCTGGACCCCACCATTTTGAACAACTTTCGCCCTGTCTCCCACCTTCCCTTTTTGGGAAAGGTGGTTGAGAAGGTGGTGGCGCTGCAACTCCAGAGGATTCTGGATGAAACGGATTATCTAGACCCCTTTCAGTCAGGTTTCAGGCTGGGATATGGGACAGAGACTGCATTGGTCGCACTTATGGATGATCTCTGGCGGGAGCGTGATGGAGGGAGTGCATCCATTCTCGCTCTCTTGGACCTCTCAGCGGCTTTTGATACCATCGACCATGGTATCCTTCTGGGACAGCTCAGGGAGTTGGGGGTGGGCGGCGTAGTCTTGCACTGGTTCATCTCCTTCCTCCAGGACCGTTGCCAATCGGTGGTAATAGGGGAGGAGAGATCCGACCTGCGTCCCCTCTTGTGTGGGGTGCCGCAGGGTTCGGTTCTCTCTCCTCTCCTATTTAACATCTACATGAAGCCACTGGGGGAGATCATCCGTCAACATGGGATGAGGTATCATCAATAAGCTGATGATACTCAGCTGTATATCTCCATCCCGGGTGAAGTAAGTGATGCAGTCGACACCCTGTCTCAGTGCCTGGGGGCTGTGGGGGCCTGGATGGGGAACAACAGGCTTCAACTGAGCCCTGGTAAGACAGAGTGGCTGTGGATTGATGGCCTCTCGGTTTCCAGGAAGTTGTCATCTTTAACTCTGGATGGGGTGGCACTGGCCTATTCAGATTCAGTGCGCAACTTGGGGGTCCTCTTGGACTCACGACTCCTGCTCGAAGAGCAGGTGGCAGTCATGGCCAGGAGGGCCTTTGCACAACTTCGGGTTGTGCGCCAGTTGCGCCCTTTCCTGGATCGAGATGCCCTCCGAACAGTCACTCATGCCCTTGTCATCTCCCATATAGATTATTGCAATGTGCTCTACATGGGGCTACCCTTGAAGAGTATCTGGAAGCTTCAGCTGGTCCAGAATGCGGCCGCGCGGGCAGTTATGGGTGCGATGATATCAGCCGATGTAACACCACTGCTGCGTGAGCTGCATTGGGTACCAGTTTGCTTCCGGGTCCAATTCAAGGTGTTGGTTATCACCTTTAAAGCCCTACATGTCATGGGACCAGGGTACCTGAGGGACCGTCTCATCCCGATTACATCTACCCTCCTCACCCGGTCATGCAGAGAGGGCATGCTTCGGACCCCATCAGTGAAGGAATTTCATTTGGCAGGGTCCAGGAGACATGCCTTCTCTGCGGTAGCACCCGCCTTGTGGAATAGCTTGCCCCCGGAGGTGAGACAGGTGCCTTCACTCCTGGCCTTCAGAAAGTCTTTAAAGACCTGGTTCTGCTGCCTTGCTTGGGACAAAGGAGGTAATAATTCCTCCTGGGGGTGGTTAGCCCCGTAATACCCTCATTTTTTAAGATCTTCCCATCCTCTGGATTCTTATCTATTTATTATTATATTGTATTTTTAAGTGTGTAGGTTTTTGATATTGATTTTAATGATTTTAATGTTGTAAACCGCCCAGAGTCCGCTGTCATGGAGATGGGCGGTCATAAATTTGAATAATAAAAATTAAAATTAAAAAATGTGCTTCCTTATTTATCACATGATAAAAAAAGTGTATGGAAGTGACCAGTATATATATATGTGTGTGTGTGCATGTGTACGCACACATACATAGGCCAGCAGATGCCATAGCGTGGTATGTTTTGGGTGGCTGGGATTAAGTGCTATCTCCAGTCAAGGGCTTTTACATGCCTAATAGTATTTTATTTCCTAAAACTCCTGAGAGCTGAAATAAAGCTCTTCTCTTACAGAGGGCAGTATTTTATTTTCAAAAACTGCATTATTGCTCCAAGCAAGGGAGTATCCCCTCCAGAACAATATTTCATTTTCAAAAGCTACTGTACAACTGAAATGAAGTTTTTCTCTTATCAAGGACCGTGTTTTATTTTCAATATCTTCTTGCTGTGCTACTATATGTCTGAAGAGAAATCCAAGCCAAAACAACATGAAACTACATTCAGTAGCTTCTGACCACAAATCTAAAAGTATGACTCCGTTCCTGCAGTAGGGAAAGATCAGAGTTGGAGAACGAGTCAATTAATTGGAATTAAATTGATCTGAGAGCCAAGCAAATGGTGGTTGTCCATTGCTAATTTCCTGTGTGGTATGGAAGTAATCCAAAGTGTTATTGAAACCCAAATAGAGCAGGATGTACAAGCAATATTTCTCCTGCATGGATGCATCAATTCAGGTGAATATCAACAATGCCTCCACTAGAAACAGTCAAAACAATCCTAAAGCTTTTTAATACCTATTTGGTGAGCCTTAGACTTGTTTTAAATTGGACTACTAGAGAAGCTCTGAAAACAGCAAAGTCCAATGATCCTTGCAGCTTCTAACTATTCAAGAATATAATATAAAATATCATGTGACCTCCCTCTACTTTCTTCTAAGAAAATTTCCAGATTTTGGAGACAAACAATAACAAATGGTAGTCAACTTCATCACATCAAATTTTTGTATTCCCCAAAGCATAATTTTTAAATTTCTATTTTCTTTAATTATTTTTGTAAGTCTTTTTTATTATACTCAGTTCTTAGATAACATTTTAGTGAGATCTTTTTAAAACTCTGAAATCCTCCCATTCCCCCATCCTATATCAATGTCATTTTTATGTTTTAGATTTATTTATTGCTTACTGAAGTCAATCATCCAATAACTGGGAGTATGTGGGGGGGTGGGGGGTGAAAGAGAGAGAGAGAAATAAAAATACTTAATTAACATCTGCTATTTTATTTGAACTGATTAGTATCATTGTCTTGAATGAAAAGCATCTTCTGAATTTCAAGTACTGAACAAAAGAAAATAATGGACAGTAAAGCAAATAATGAGGCAGATATTTAATCTGGGGATGGTAGAATGCAGAATTTTTACATCACTGGGATTTCATTGTATCTCCCATAAATCACTGTCACTGGCATAGTTTGAAAACCTAAGGCTGTGGATTCCTGCTGGCACAATTTATACGAGATTATATTATAATCAGCTTTCTGGTGATCCATTCTCAGCTATTTTGCCATGAAGACTGTGATGACTCATCTGACAGTCCTAAACTGCATAAAAAATGTTGGTGTGTGAGTTTTCTTGCATATGCAGAGTATCAGAAAGCATTTGGCATTAGAGACCAGTAATGACGCCAGGCATTGCAGTAAATCAGTTGTATTAGTTATTCATACAAAAACAGATGTTTACAGTTCTCTTCCAGATCCCTGGAAGTATTACGAAGTATTACAGTTTTTCGCACTGAAGATGTTGCCTAGCCTGGCAATGAAACATCTGCAAGAAAACAACAAGGCTCAGAGAGCACCAAGGACTCCACAGTATTACAAATCTTTCACCACACACCAGAAAAGAGAGAAAAGTTCTCCCACCTCCTTCTGGAATTCAGGAAGCATAGGGGTTAAGATTGATTTACATTCCTGCATGTTAAACTCCTCTAGGAGTCTCTTGATCTTATTACTTTGGCTTACCAGGAAACTACCATCTTTTTCTCTGTATATTTCCAAGCCTAAGTAATTTGTCACTATACCAAGATTCTTTAATGTAAAATTGTTCTTCATGTACGTTTCAAAATAATGTTGTTGTTTATCTGATGAAGTAAGTAATAATAAATCATCAACATACAAACACAAATACATAAAACTTTGCTTTTCTTTCTTGACATAAACACATGGATCCCTTTTTCAAAACCAAAACTTTGGAGTGTTTCATCTAATTTTAGGTTCCAGAAGCGAGCTGCTTCTTTCAAACCATAAATTGATTTTTGTAGTTCACACACCAAATTTTTACCTTGTTCAAAACCAGGTGGTTGTTGCATGTACAATTTCTGGTCTAATTAACTACATATACAAAAACGCAGTTTGAATGTCATGATAAACTGACATCCCTTTAAGAGCAGCAACTTTCAACATCAACCTGATTGCAATTTCTGGTCTAATTAACTATACAAAAACGCAGTTTGAATGTCATGATAAACTGACATCCCTTTAAGAGCAGCAACTTTCAACATCAACCTGATTGATTCACCCTTTGTAACAGGTGCAAACGTTTTGTCAAAATCCAAATGTTTTCTTTAAGAAAATCCTTTAGCAACTAACCTTGCTTTGTATTTTTGAATTTTCCCACTAGCATCCTTTTTTAGTTTGAAGACACACCTACAACCCAGACAATGTTCATTGGGAGGTAGATTAACTAATTTCCAAGTTTTATTTTCTTTCAAGGAATCTAATTCCTGTTGCATTGCATCATACCAGCATTTTGCAATCTCAGGTGGCATATCATTTACTTGCTGTAAAGATTCTGGTTCAGAGTAAACATGGAAGGTTTTAACCATATCCACCTCAAAATGTTGAGGAGGAATTCCTTTATTACTCCTCTAAGACCTGTAGGGTATTACAGGGCTATCAACCTGTCTTCCCTCACTTTCCTGAGTAGAATCTGTCACATCAGACAGATTTACAGCTTTCTCCTCTTTTTTAATGACCTCATTTGGCGAAGAATCCTGTGGAATGCTATCAGCAAGTTCTTGTCATTGCCTCGGTATACAAACAACTTGAGAACTGGAATTTAGTTTTCCTCAGTTTTGTTCTGCAAAAGAAGCACTTTTGCTAATTATTAATTTATTGCCTAATATGAACCTGTAGCTTCTTTAGCTTTGTTCATACCCAACAAAAATAGCTTTCTTTGTTTTGGAACCCCTTTTTCTCCTTTGTTGTTTTGGTATGTGAACCCATGCTGCACTGCCAAAAACTCTGAGATGGTTCACTTTTGGTTTCACATCATAAAACAAATGAAATGGAGTGTCCTCAATCACACAATTAAACAGTCTGTTCTGTACATAACAGGCAGTTGATACTGCTTCACCCCAAAACTTAAAAGGTAATTTTGCACCTTTAAGCAAGCACATCATAGCTTCTTGAAGCATTCTACCTTTCCTTTCAGCAACACCATTTTGGTGAGGAGTGTAAGGGTTAGAAAGAATTTGTTCTATCCCCTTCTCTGTTAGGAATTTTCTAAAAGGATTAGAAAGAAATTCCCCTCCACGATCACATTGTAGGGCAGACAAAGGTTTTGGAAATTTTCCATTTGCCCATGTTACAAAACTCCTAAATTTATCAAATGCCTCATCTTTATGTTTCAACAGATAGATAAATGTGTATCTTGAAAAATCATCAATTATGGTCATTATAAATCTTGCTTGTCCCAAAACGTGGAGCAGAAGGACCAATAATTTCAGAATGAACAATTTGAAGAGCTCTAGTTGTAATTCTGTCTCTGTGCTTACTCACAGAAGCCTTCTGTGTTTTACATTCTTTGCCAACTACACAGTCCAGATATTTATCACAAGGTTTCAACTTCAGGTCAGCACATACAGTTGTGGCATTTGTGCTATGTATCTAAAATTAGCATGACCAAATCTCCTGTGCATCAGGTGTATGCATTGATCATGAATTGGGATGTTGCCAATTACAGCTTTTGCAGCTTGGCTTTTAGCATTCTGTACTATGTACAATGAATCTCTTTGTACACAATTTGCACACAACTTACCATTCTTACGTATCTCACAACTATCTTTCTTAAATGTTATGACATAACCAGCTGCTACTAATTGGGCTACAGATAAAAGGTTTTTCTGTAATTTTGGAACAAACAGCACACCTTTAACAGTCTCTCTCAAACAAGATAGATACATGTCACCTTGACCCATGATTTCTATTGTAGACCCATCAGCCATAGAAACACTTTGCCGATTAGCTTTAGACAGTGAAACAAAAGAAATTTTACAATTTGATAAGTGACAATTAGCACCAGAATCTAACACCCAAACATCAGAATTACAGTTTTCATGAACCTGTTCAATGTGGGTTGTCTGAAGAGCCTTCTTCCGCATTGCCTCTTTGTTCTTTTTTCCTGTCTTTCGCTCTTTGGGCAATAAATTACAGTTTTTTGTAGATGTCCAGCTGATCCGCAATTAAAACATTGGCGGCTGGCTAGAGCTGTTGCTTCAGCCTGGTTGCCGTTCCCTTCCCTCACTTTTTCACGTTGCAGCTTACCAGAAGAAATGGGTGGAGATGAGTGCTGTTCCTTTTGTTCCTGTCATTTCTCCCACTCAGCAAGCAGCAATTCAGAAACATATGAAGGAGTAAGGTCAGCCTCAGGCATTGCTTCCAGGGTGCAAATTAATGTATCCCACATTTCATTCAGATAAAATAATGTATGATTTTGTCAGAGGTGTAAATTCCATACCTCTCTCTTACAATTATACAAACAGCTGATGTTTGGAGTATAAATGCTCAGGCAAACTGCCATTTTCTGATAAAAAAAGCTTTATAAAGTTTTCTAGTCAGGGAAACTTTGCTTCCTGCTGTTGCTTTCACATAGAAGACTCTTAATGCCTCCCACAGTTGTTTTGCAGACTGCAAACCACAAACATTCACTAGTTGACTGTCTTCAACTCCCAAAATAATGGACACTCTGTCATGTTCATCCTGTCTGAGCCATGCATTACTGGGGTTCACTGGAGTTGGTTCACCTATCAGAGTCCATAAATCTTCCATCCAAAGGAACATTTCCATTTTTAAACTCCAGTTTATGTAGTTTGTTTCTGACAGATGTTCCAACGACATTCCTAAGGTCTGATAAGTAGCCATTACTCCTTTCTTTGTAAATCACCTCAGCTCAGCTTTTTCTGCAAACTGATAGCAGCTAGAAACCTCCAGGCAGCTTCAAAGAAAAACACTTCACTGGTCTTTGTTCACTTATCTTCAGATGCAAACAAGATGAGCTGGTCTCTCTGGGCCCATAATCTGTTGGTGTGTGTGTTTTCTTGCATATGCAGAGTATCAGAAAGCATTTGGCATTTTTTTTTTCATTCAGTCGCTTCCAACTCTTCGTGACCTCATGGACCAGCCCACGCCAGAGCTTCCTGTCAGCCATCGCCACCCCTAGCTCCCCCATGGTCGAGTCCATCACCTCCAGAATATCATCCATCCATCTTGCCCTTGGTTGGCCCCTCTTCCTTTTGCCTTCCACTTTCCCTAGCATCAGCTTCTTCTCCAGGGTATCCTGTCTTCTCATTATGTGGCCAAAGTACTTCACTATTGCCTTTAATATCATTCCCTCAAGTGAGCAGTCTGGCTTTCTTTCCTGGAGTATGGACTGGTTTGATCTTCTTGCAGTCCAAGGCACTCTCAGAATTTTCCTCCAGCACCACAGTTCAAAAGCATCTATCTTCCTTCGCTCAGCCTTCCTTATGGTCCAGCTCTCGCAGCCATAGGTTACTACAGGGAATACCATTGCTTTAACTATGCGGACCTTTATTGTCAGTGTGATGTCTCTGCTCTTAACTATTTTATTAAGATTTGCCATTGCTCTCCTCCCAAGAAGTAGACGTCTTCTGATTTCCTGGCTGCAGTCAGCATCTGCAGTAATCTTTGCACCTAGAAATACAAAGTCTGTCACTGCCTCCACTTTTTCTCCCTCTATTTGCCAGTTATCAATCAAGCTGGTTGCCATAATTTTTCTTTCTTTTTTTAATAAACCTTCCTCAGAAGGCTCCTAAGCTCCTCCTCGCTTTCAGCCATCAAAGTGGTATCATCTGTATATCTGAGATTGTTAATGTTTCTTCCAGCGATTTTAACTCCAGCCTTGGATTCATCAAGCCCAGCACGTCGCATGATGTGTTCTGCATACAGGTTGAATAGGTAGGGTGAGAGTATACAACCCTGCCATACTCCTTTCCCAATCTTAAACCAGTCCGTTGTTCCGTGGTCTGTTCTTACCCTTGCTACTTGGTCGTTATACAGATTCCTCAGGAGGCAGACAAGATGACTTGGTATCCCCATACCACCAAGAACTTGCCACAATTTGTTATGATCCACACAGTCAAAGGATTTAGAATAGTCAATAAAACAAAAATAGATGTTTTTCTGAAACTCCCTGGCTTTCTCCATTATCCAGCGGATATTGGCAATTTGGTCTCTAGTTCCTCTGCCTTTTATAAACCCAGCTTGTACATCTGGCAGTTCTCACTCCATGAATTGCTGGAGTCTACCTTGTAAGATCTTGAGCATTACCTTACTGGCATGTGAAATAAGTGCCACTGTTCGATAGTTTGAACATTCTTTAGTGCTTCCCTTTTTTGGTATGGGGATATAAGTTGATTTTTTCCAATCTGATGGCCATTCTTGTGTTTTCCAAATTTGCTGGCATATGGCATGCATCACCTTGACAGCATCATCTTGCAAGATTTTAAACAGTTCATCTGTTATACCGTCGTCTCCTGCTGCCTTGTTATTAGCAATGCTTCTTAAGGCCCATTCAACCTCACTCTTCAGGATGTCTGGCTCTAACTCACTGACCACACCGTCAAAGCTATCCCCTATATTATTATCCTTCCTATACAGATCTTCCGTATATTCTTGCCACCTTCTCTTGATCTCTTCTGCTTCTGTTAGGTCCTTGCCATCTTTGTTTTTGATCATACCCATTTTTGCCTGGAATTTACCTCCATTGTTTCTAATTTTCTGGAAGAGGTCTCTTGTCCTTCCTATTCTATTGTCTTCTTTCACTTCCGCACATTGCTTGTTTAAAAATAATTCCTTATCCCTTCTGGCTAACCTCTGGAATTTTGCATTGAATTGGGCATATTTCCCCCTATCACTGTTGCCTTTTGCTTTCCTTCTTTCTTGGGCTACTTCCAGTGTCTCAGCAGACAGCCATCTTGCCTTCTTGGTTTTCTTTTTCTTTGGGACGTTTTTTGTTGCCGCCTCCCGAACAATGTCACGAACTTCTGTCCATAGTTCTTCCAGGACCCTATCTACTAAATCTAGTCCCTTAAATCTATTCTTCACCTCCACTGCTTATTCATTAGGAATGTTAGTGAGCTCATATCTAACTGATCTGTGAGTCTTCCCTATTCTCTTTAGTCTGATTCTAAATTGCACAATAAGAAGTTCATGATCTGAACTACAGTCAGCTCCGGGTCTTGTTTTTACCGACTGTATAGATGTCCGCCACCTTTGGCTGCAAAGGATGTAGTCAATCTGATTTCGGTGTCGACCATCTGCTGAAGTCCATGTATAAAGTCGTCTTTTAGGTTTTTGGAAGAGAGTGTTTGTTATGCACAGTGAGTTGTCTTGGCAAAATTCTATCAGCCTATGTCCCGCTTCATTTTGTTCTCCCAGAGCATTTGGCATTAGAGACCAGTAATGACGCCAGGCATTGCAGTAAATCAGTTGTATTAGTTATTCATACAAAAACAGATATTTACAATTCTCTTCCAGATCCCTGGAAGTATTACAAATCTTTCACCACACAAGAAAAGAGAGAAGTAGTAGTAGGAAGCAGACAGGCAGGAGAAGGCAGGCTCTTTTATACTTTTTCTTTTATTTATTATTTAAATTTGTATCACCGCCCATCTCCTCCATACCTGGGGACTCTTTTCAACCTGGATCACCTGATGCCTGACCCCCTGTCCTTTCCACCTGAGAGCACCTGATGCCTGACCTTTCGACTCTGTAACCTTTTAACCTGAGAGCACCTGATGCCTGACCTTCATATGTGCAGGTGCTTAATTAACAAGGCTTATTACTTTGTGACTTACGCCTTAAAGAATAATACACCAACAAGAACTCCAGTCTCTCATCTCACCAGGGTGATTCAACATAGATTTACCCAAAGATGGAAAGAATATGATTGCAGTAGATCAGTGAGTGCTGATGTCCAAGTCTTACAATGTTTCAGTAATGTATAGTTGAAGGCTTTCACGGCCGGTATCCAATGGTTGTTGTGGGTTTTCCGGGCTGTGTGGCCGTGTTCTGGCAGTTTTTGTTCCTAACGTTTCACCAGTAGCTGTGGCTGGCATCTTGGGCACAGAGAGAATCTTCTAGCTGTGCTCCTGTCCTCTGAAGATGCCAGCCACAGCTACTGGCGAAACATTAGGAACAAAAACTGCCAGAACACGGCCACACAGCCTGGAAAACTCACAACAACCAATGTTTCAGTACTTCAAATCAGGATAACCAAAGACTTGTTATCCCTCTGTGAGATATTTATTATAATTCATTAGATTTGTGAACGTGAGTGGTCAGTGAAGGGAGGCCAAGCTGAGCTTGAAGAAGGGCAGAAGAAGCTCCTGATGGAAGCACCAATCATCCTTGAAAAAAAATGTTTCTGTAAAATTTCTGCATAAATTTTCAGAGCCTGCATAAAATGATTTGCAAATCACAGATTTCAGCCTCAAGCATTGAAATAAATTCTTGTTCTAGTAGAGTTTGAAAATTGGCTCAACAAGCTACTCCCTTTCATATAATACAAATGTAAAATAAGCTCTGTGGTCTCTGCTGCTACTCTAATGCAATCTTCATAAGCATGCAAGGCATTGTCTCATTAAAAACACATGTCCAACTTCTAAACTGTGTATACAGTTCTATGAGAGATCTTTGAACAAATCATTATGACTTACTTTGGCTGTTTTCCAAAAATTGTAATTTTCATTTTAGCATGATGGATGCTAAGTCTTTCTTTTTAGCAATACCAGCTAAATTTCAGACCATTATTGGTCTATAAGAGAAGGATATCACCAGTGTAGAACAAAACAGAAACCTTTTAAGACCCAGTGGAGAAAGGAAAATAATATGTGGGGGACAAACAGGAAACCACAACCTTCCTCTATAAATTAAACATAGGGGTGTAAAAACTATCCAATCCATCCAGAAAAACTGACTCAAAGGCGAAAGTTAGAGTTAGGGCTAGGGCTAGGGCTAGGGCGGTCTGCTGTAAAGTGTAGTGTGAAACCTAGTATTAAGATGCAATTTTATGGTTAGTCGTGGTCTTAGGTTTATGTTGTGGTTTTGATTGTGTGTGTAGATTTGGGTTAGAGTAAATTATTAAGTTGCCAATTGGGTGAATTTTGCATTAGGATTAGACAATTTGGTTAAACTGAGTGTGAAGATGTGCTTAAGGTTGAGTTTTTATGACAGTTGTAGTCTTTGGTTTATGTAACAGTTGGGAGTGAATGCTGTGATATAGATTATGGCAAATATTTGCACTGGCATCATAGGCATTATTATTATGCCAATAAAAATACTTAATCCATTTTTCCCAGCACCCAATCCCAACTGTATCATAAACCTAAGATTAACACTTGCTATAGGAATCCAGGAGAGTTCTAACCCTCACACTAAACTTAAACATAAAGCCCAAGAAAACCTAACCCCAACCCTCAATTCTTTCCTGACATTAGTCCAAAGATGCTGATTGGGTATTGCCGCTGCCATCAATCACTTTACACTAGAGAAATCCTTCTCTTCCATGGTGTACTCAGGAAGAGGCAGGTGGCAATCCTCCCTCCTTCAGCAGCTTGGTTGTCAGAAAGACACAGGCTAAAGGCAATCAGAAGTACCATTGATTCATTAAGACAGTGCTTTCCAAACTGCCGCTGTTGGCGACACACCAACAGCGGCAGCGGCGGCGCAGCGGTGCACATGGTGGCGGGGGCGTGCACGGCGGTGGCAGCGGCCTCATGTTTTCTGCTAAAACGCAGAAGCGCTAATGGCGTGCCACTGCCGTCATCGCTGCCGCCGCCACCATGCATGCCGCCATCACGCATGCCCCTGTGCTGTCGCCATGCACGTCCACTTCCGGGTTGTGTCGCGACACGCTAAACTGTGTGTCACGACACACTAAAGTGTTGCGACACACAGTTTGGAAAGCTATGCATTAAGAGTTCAAGTCTTTCCTATGTATATCAAGGTCAAAGAAGTAGAAGGAAATTGAAAGGCACAAAAGAAGGAAAGGAAAAAAGGGAGTAGAGATGAACACTTGCTCCTCAAAAGCTTATTCTCAGCCAGTGGCTTCCTCAGCCCAGATCTCCTGCGAACACAAACACACAACACAAAGTCACTGAGTTCAGATCAGTCTCCCCAAAAAGTCAATAGAACCTATCCTGTATCAATCTTCCTATAAAATTTCCTGATCTCCCACCCAAATCTGTATGAGTTGGGGCTTCATTTTTTAACTGGGCTTTCATCCAACCCCAGGGAAAGTGCTGTTATGGGAACAAGGCAAAAGCAAAAATGGAGGTGACTCCCTTCTCTTTCCAAAAGCCCACCTGAAATGGGAAACTGATTGGTTCCTTTAAGGGGGTTGGGATGCTGCTCACCTGGTTTTCCTTTAACTCTTTCAGTGTCTGAACCTTTGGAATGGGATCTTCCACATTCATTACGGAAGTGTTGTCAGGCCTAGCCCAACAACGACATAGAATCAATCCAGCCAAGTTTCAGTTCTTTATTTGCTCACACCGTATAGACAGAATCTTGCCAGACGAAAGCTACTCCATTCTAACCTAAAGGGAAATAACCTGGGAGGCTCTAGGGCGTGGCTACTCTGAATCTCTTTCTCTTCCCACGGTCCAGCTCCAGGCTGTGTTGTCTATTGTTCTGCCCCTTCCTTGGAATGTGCTCCCTCCTTCCTGAGAACCCACCATGTTGCTGTAGTCCATCACAAGTGTTTAAAGGTCTTTAAAGCAGTAGCCTGTTTAATTACTGGCAGTACTGATGTTGGGGAGGCTTATTGCTTATAATAAATAAACTATCTTTGGAATGACAGAATAATTTCTGCTGCTCATAACTGGAGAATTAAAATACTTGATCATTATTAAGATTCTTCTAGGTCTGAGATCATGAATTGTCACTTCCTGTGTTAGAAGGCAGCAAGAATATATATTCAGCAGGGGAAAAAGTCAAATACATAATACATAAGTTTGCAACTGTATCCTCATCACATTCATACTTTTTAGCAGTTTATTTTAAAAGCATTTTACGTGCCTATTTAAAATGCATTTTAAAGAGAGGCTGCAAAATCCATTCGTGATTTAAAGCATAGCATTTCTTGTCCCAGTTTATAGGCATAACACCTGTGGTGCCTTTTAATTCCATTACTATTATTTTAGGATTTAGCATGCTAGGAAGATCAAACGGTTTCAGTGTGGCAGCTCATTTTCAGTAATGGATACATAAATCATAAGTCACAACTCTAGGGGAAGGGCCTCTTTATAACTAATCTTATAGTAGCAAAGACCTTTGATTCTGATATCATATCAAAAGGGACTTATACTATGCTTTTCTTAGTGCTCGTGCGGTGTTTGTTTGCAATGAGTATCCATTCAGCTACTGTTATCATTCTGCCCACTTGGCACTGAGAAATTAGTAGGAGATACCAGCATCATCAGAAGAAGTCTCAAGTTGTCATATAGTGTGTGTATGGGTGTAAAATTGGGGGAGTGGGCAGGGGGCCATCTTCTCGAAAAGATACCCCAGCAAGGAGTAAGCCTGCTCAGTAGCTATGGAATGATTATTATGACATAACAAAGGACCCTGGGAAACTTGAGGGTGGGTGGAATGAAGAGGAGGGCGCAGCTGGAACTGCGTTATGAAATAAGGATACATCTTGTTGTACCATCTGCTTGTATAAGATCCTAATCACGTTGTTTAAAAAATTATTATAATTCATACTAAGACTGATTTTTATTGGAACAGCAGTACATGTTATCCCCTTTCTGCCAGAATCTCGGTGAAAAAACACTCCATATGCAAATAGTGATAAGAAAGAAAACACTCACTGGCATTTACTGTAGCTTTGTTGATTTTGATAACTGTAGTGAAGGTTTCTTGAGGTTTTTGTCTTTGTTTTTAATAGAGCTGTAGAAGGGAAAGGAAACTTAAAATCCCCCTCCGTATGCACTGTGGCTATTGAAAAATCAGGGTCTACCATACATGCAACTAATTTTTAAAAAAACTCTGAAGTTGCTGTAAATAATACATTTAATGTAATGTATATTTAGTCCTAATATAAGCCAGAAGCTAAATGCCAATTGCTTGCTTCTTTTTTTCCCCCCTTTTACTTACAGGGAGCTAGAAAATAATGAATACTGTCCAAAGTGAAAATTAAACTGCATTTATCCCTGGTCATCTTCAGGAATAAGCAGGCTTCGTCTGCCTAGGTATAGAAGAAGATAAGAGGTGTATAAAACTCAAATTAACAAAATATTATACTCATATCACTTCCCACAAGCAGATATACATATTAAAGACAATATACAGTAAGTTGGCATTTTGGTATAATAAGCCAAATCCTTTCAGTGCTTTAACATTTGTCTAGATTGTCACTCTATGCTCAAGAATGCCTAAAATGGGGGGGGGGGGTGTTAAGGGAGCTATAATCCTCATATTCCCAAGTTTAAAAGAAAAGCTACAGGTAGTCCTCGCTTAATAACCTTAACTGGGACCAGCAACTCCATCGCTAAGCGAAGCAGTCATTAAGTGAAACATCATGTGACCGCCCTGCTTAGCGACAGCAATTCCGGCAGTCCCAGTTGTAGTTGTTAAGCAAGACAGCATGTGACCACAACTTGAGACCTCCTGCTGGCTTCCCCACTGACTTTATTTGTCGGAATCTGGCTGGGAAGGTCACAAATGGTGATCACGTAACTGTGGGATGCTGCAGCCATTGTGAATGTGTGATGGTTGCCAAGCACCCAAATTGCAATTACGTGACCGCAGGGACATTGTGATGGTCATAAGTGCAAGGACTGGTTGTAAGTCACTTTTTTCAGTGCCGTCGTAACTTCGAACAGTTGCTAAATGAATGGTTTTAAGTGAGGACTACCTGTAGTCTTTCTATAACCTGAGATACGCTAAAATACAGTATATTATCACTATCCTATACACAGGACCAGCTTTAGGCTAAGACTGAGTAGGCACTGGCCTAGGGTACCAAAGCTTAGAAGCAGCACCACCACCCCTCCTTCTGAATCATTCTAAAAATGCAAATCTTCATATTGGCAGGAGGTGGCGCCACCAGCCAACATGGCCTAAGGATGCTATATACCCATGAGCCAGCTCTGCCCATACATTTTGTAAGCAGGAGCTGCTCTTGCTTCTCAATGGTTTTATCCAATGAACAAATAGTGCTAAGCAAAGATTGTTATAGGTGCTGTGTAGAAAAGGAAGTTCACATGGTGTTTTTTTCTCCTTTTAAAGTCTTCCCTGGTGAGAAATGATTGCTGCCTCCTAAAAGAGTGTTCAGCAGGAACTGCAACACCTAAAATGGCTGCTTAAACCAGCCCTAGTTATTAAAGTGTGAGACTCTTCTACTAAGATTTCTTTGTAGACTTCTGAGACACTGACAGTGCAAATACAGTTAAACATGTGTGAATCATAACTGCCCTCACTGGAAGGTCTCCAGTGCTTGAGCAGTGGAAAAGAAAGGTTAGTATGAGTACATAGGGCTAAAATTCATACAACATAAAAAGCCATGGTGAAACTGATTTAACCAAGGTCATATTTTACAGCTTTTATTGAAGAACATCTGTAAAGGATTTGAACTTGTAATGGGCAGAAGGAGTAACCTTGAGGAACAGGAGGAAGAGCCGCTACCAAGACAATGGTTGTATAAAAGAAATCTGAGTCCAGGGCAGAATTGTAAGAGGGAGAGAGGGTCTTGTCTGAGACACTTACTCAGATTACAGTTCTGTCCTGGACACAGATTTCTTTTATCTGACCACTGTCTTGGTAGTAGCTCTTCCTCCTATTCCTCAGTGTTATTCCTTCTATTCATTACAGAACTACATTTGCAACAAACTACAAGGATGAGTTGGCAGTGAGTTAACACCACCTAATGTTAAGAGTGTGAGAGATTGTGGGAAAACTAGAGGAGAGTCAGTTGAATGTCTACCTCAGAAAGGTGCTCAGAAAGGTGGAGAACAGAGTTACAAAAAGATTCCACCTTAATTAACTCACTCTAACGGAGGATATCAAATCCCTCTTACAGATCCCTAGAATCTGTATGTATCCCAAACTAGCATTAGAAAGAGCTTCCTGAAATCCATGTCATTCTTGCTCCCTCTACTTGCCAGAAACATGGGACTTGACGAGAGGTGACCAGCAAATTAGGAATGTTGGCTACCAAAGCCAAGTTAAATTTTCATAACAAAAAGTGACACAAAACAACTCCAAAAGCATCTCTCCAAGCCAGAAGATGGGCAGTAAAGTGATCAGTATGGAGGTGCATAAGCAATGGTCAAGCATTTTAATACTGCGCAGGGCCACTACTGAAATCAGCAAATATTCAGAGGTATTAAAAGATATCAAATTCTTAATTGTGTCTTGAATATATTGGACACAATCAATTTTCTGTTTTAAGTATCACATGTCATAGGCCATCTTGGAAGATCTGCTTATATCAGATGTAAGATACCTGACATGTTTTGGTATTTGGTATTTGACTTTGATTTTGTGGCCAGTATTATTTCATCCAAAGCATAATTTTCTCTTTAATCCTCTCATTTTGAATAGGAATATTGTGATTTTAAAACCACCTCTGGTATGAAGCATGGCTGCTGAAAGATTACCATTAATTCTTTCTATTATCTGGAGCAAGCTCACTATTATAAGAACTTGACTGGAATTATTTATTGAGATTCTTAACTTACTTTCGGCTTGGCCTAATTGACAAATCCTATGTGTCTCTTAAAACAGTCATTTTGGAATTTAAACTATATCAAAGGAAGTTACTGAGACAAACAGAAAGGGAAAGGAGCAATGAAATGAAAATGAGACATCTGTCCTGATAGCCACAGCATGATAACATTACCCTTTAGCTGGCATTCTCTCTGATTGCCCTGTAGAATTACCATAGTGAATATTCTTCCACTTAAAATACATACCGTTCTCTAGCAGCAGCCTAGCTTAATGGTAGAAGTTTGGAACTATTCACAAAACCACTTTATTAGGAAGACACTGCATAATAATAAAATGTGAAAAACTAACACAGTCCACCACTAAGAACAGTTGCACACATAGGGTAAAGGCTAAAACAGGAACATATAATTTCTTTCCAAAAATGAGCAAAAGCAAATATGCAGGTATATGAAATGGGGAGATTCAGGGCAAGAGATTTTCCAGTTGAATAGTACAGAATACCAAGAAGCAGGAGAAAATTATTTATCAACTGTTTAGGGGCAAATACTGCACCCCTTAGATATGATGGTTAAAAATCAGTCAGTAGTCAGTTGATAATAATGATTATTTAACCCAAATTTATACTCCAAATTCCAACTGCCATCTCAATCAATGGCTGTCAGAACACCAATCCAAATTTGTAGCTGATCAAAGGATGTTGGACAATCGTAATGAAAAAGTAACCGAAAAATGCAGTCACAACAGTGGTTTTGGTTTAGTAAAATGCACATATTTTATGCACATTGTAAAAAAAAAAATACATGATTTTGACAAGTATGTATTAGATGAAAACAGTATTTGGGAGCCAGTATAAAGCACAGTAGAATACCAGCAAAAGGAGAAAAAATACCATAGAAATGTTAACCATTTTCTGATTCAGCTTTTTCCCCTTTGCAATGTGCTGTACAGTACATGGGCTGCCTTTGAAAACCACTTAAAATACATGGACACGAGGAAATATGGGCCTGCCTTGTAACAGCTTTGCTCCCTGAGCTGTACTGATACCAGTAGACTTCCAGTGCAGTTCCAGGTGCTGGTTATCACCCATAAAGCCCTTCATGACATAGATCTAACGCAGGGGTTCCTAAACGTCTTGCCATCACACCTCCCTTTAGTGTAATCTTAACGTACACACCTCCCCTAAAAATCCAAACACCAGAATGAACACAAAGGAACAATGAAAACAATACAACGAAACTTTGGGAAAGATGGGCTTCTTGTAACAATGTACAACTGAAAAGTTCTTCACAACTCCCAAGGGAGGTACTCCTCACAGTTTGGGAAACCCTGAACTAAAGGAATGTCTGCCTTCTGTGGCTTCTGCCTGTATGATTGGGCAGAGTTGGCATGCTGTAGGTGCCATCCATTAAGCCGTGTCAGCTGAAGGGACCTAGGAGGAATGTCTTCTTCTTTGTCGTTGCATCTATCCTCCAGAATGCCCTCCTCCCTGAGATATGTCTGGCCCCTATCCTGGCCATGCTTAAAATAGCCCTGATAACTTGGCTGTTCTCCCAGGCCTTAGGTTACAGTAAATAGGGGGTCCTGTGTATTTTACTGTTAAGTTTTCTTCCCTGTATTTTATAACTGTTTTTTCCCTACACTTCCCAGTCATTGTAGAGTTGTTGGCCTTGTAAATTTAATCTAAATAAATAAATAATCTCATCAGTATATGCGGCTTTCTACTACTAGAGCAGAGCACAGTATTTCAAATTAATAGGTGAAGATAATATTTATTTATTTTATTTTATTCTATTTTTTTAATTTATGTGGTCATCCATCTCACTTGCATGTGACTCTGGGCAGCGTACGCTGTTAAAACACAAGAAGTCTTCTACCATTAAAAACAATGAAAAAATTAAAAGCTACATTTAAAAATACAGTGCTAAAAAGTATTTTATTTATTTATTAAAATATAATTTTATCAAATAGATCTGTACAAAGGTTAGCATTAGTCAGAAGCCAGTGAACAGAACAGATAACTGACAACCTTCAAATTTTGTACAGAAAAATAGATTGCATATGCAGTTTTCCATCTTCAGCCCCACTCTCTTTTGTACTCTAAGCCCACCCACCCCACAAATATGCAAATTTTTAAAGGAAATCTGGGAGTTGAAGTCCACACCTCTTCAAGTGGCCACAGTTGAGAAACACTGCCCTGGGGGATGGAAGGTGACAGTAAGAACTAAAAAGGCACTACCCCAAAAGGCAGGAGGGCAGAGCCAGAGTGTGAAGATCCATAGGGTATCTGGGAAAGCTGGTTTGAAATCTATAGACTTAGCCATGCCACTATAGAATCCTTTTGCATTCTTCATAGTGGGCAGTCCAGAAAGCATCTTTGTTGATAACTGAGCATATTCATCAACCACAGAAACTATGGAAGCTGGAAAAGAAAATGGAAACCCATCAGATGGAAGAAAGGAACAAGCTGCTCAGAGGACTACATGGCTGGCTGGCTGGCTGGCTGGCTGGCTGGCTGGCTGGCTGGCTGGCTGGCTGGCTGGCTGGAAAAAGGTAAAGGTACCCCCCGCACATTTGTGCAGTCGTGTCTGACTCTAGGGGCCGGTGCTCATCTACGTTTGTTAGCCAAAGAGCCAGCGTTGTCTGAAGACGCTTCCATGGTCATGTGGCCGCATGACACACGCGGAATGCTGTTACCTACCCACCGAAGTGGTACCTATTCATCTACTTGCATTTTCATGCTTTCGAATTGCTAGGTTGGCAAGAGCTGGAGCTAGTGCGGGAGCTCATTCTGCACGCGGGGCTAAGGATTCGAACCTCCGAACTTGCAATCTTCGATTGACAAGCCTGGCGTCTTACCCACTGAGCCACCACGCCCCCTTAGGCTGGCTGGAACCCTGGACAGATACTTCTCATAGGTTGTGAGAATGTATTCTGCAGATTAATCAGGAAAAATATGTTTTAATCCTTGATTTGCCTCCTCCCATGAAAAAGTCTTAGTGGACTCTAGTACTATAGTTTATTTTTTGCTTGCTTTTTCACATTATGAGAAAATATGGAAGCTTTCTGTTTCTCTTTGTTTAGCTACTTTGTGCTACTAAGTTAGAAGAAAAACCAGAATAAAGTTATTGAGAAATAATTGCAAAAATAATATTTTTATCCTGTTATGATGCTTAAAGAGTTTGGGTTGCCTCTTTATTAAGGTTGCATTCCTCTGCTGAGAAAATTGAGGTCACACATTATTAATGTAAATAAAAAATCAGCAGTAAATTTTGAATAATTACAGCTGCATGCCCTGCATTATTGCTCTTACATGAGCACCAATCTCTGTGAGATGACATCTATGATTTAGTGCATCACCAAAACAATTCCCTGCCACAAAAGTCCCATCATTCACTCTTGCTGTTCATTTATTCAGTATGAAACAGAGGTGGTGATTAAATAAAGGTCCTCTTTAAACTGGTTCTGAGTTCTACAAGAGGATTCCCAATTGGGAAGTCATTCATCTCTGTTGATGCTAGCTCAGATCCCATGGAGGATTCTAAAACTGTGTGGAATGATGACTCTGCAATCATCCCGCAAGAAGCCAGGGAACATGAATGTAAAAATCCCAGCACATGTAATTTTACTGGCCATCCAGCATCCCTGAAAAAAGAAATGCCCCTACTGCCTTCAAGAACAAAGGAGAAAAGTAAGCCCAGAGCAGAAAAATTGTTACTGCCACCTACTTCACTTTCATCTCTCAAGCTTCAGTTCCTTCATTCATCTCATCCAATGCCCAGAGCCACCTTGGAGGCATGTTTGGTTCTGTGTCCTACCTCAGGAGCAATAAAACACTCTGTCTACTAGCAGAGTCAAAGACGTTTTTAGTCGTTCAGGCATTTGAAAGCAGAGTCCAAAGCCAAGCTAGAGTTTATGGTGTGGTTGTGTTTGAACAACACATTAAATCTCAAACTAGCCGACTACATTTTAGCCTAGCATGTTGTCTGTACTCATCCCAGGTGGTTAATTTATTACTCAGTGTATTGTGAAACCCAGCAAATTGGGTCAATTGAATAAGCCATGGTTAGGTTAACCATGGGCAAGTGTATCATACAGACCCACTACTTAAGATTTGGTTAGAGTATCAAAGAGAGTAAAGGTCACAAGAAGGTATGTGCAGTGCTTTGAATTTGAAGAAAAAAGGTGCTTTGAAGCACATGGTGACATCTACATTGTCCCAAGCTGCAAGTCCATTTCATGGGGCTGCCTTCCACAACTGTCCGACCCTATTCCTCACCCTCTCAAATTCTCCTGAGCTTAATGGAGTTTGATTTCTCCTGTTGAGGCTCCAGAACTTTTGGACTCAGGCATCCATATAGCCAGTTCCACATCTCGGGGTTCAGGTTCATTTTCTGATGACACTTCCAAGGGAAGCAGATCAACCTGGAAAGGAACTCTAGAGTTTCCTCTGGCTGGTTGTCCCTACACTATGTGTCTGGTGTGACTGGCTATTTCTTGGAGCTATTGGCTATGAATTCCAGCCAGTCTCTGGCTGCTGCTTCTTCAGTCTGTGCTGACTTTTATTTTTTGTTTATTTATCAGATTTTATCACCACCCATCTCCCCCCAAGGAGGGACTCTGGGTGGTTTACAACAAAAAACACAGTTAAAATGCAATACAATTATAAGTATAATAAATATGAATATAAGTAAACAATAAAAATATAAAATATGATAAAATCCAGATGGCTGAAGGTTCTCTATCAATCCATGAGTATAAAGGGCTATTTTAGGGCCATGCCAGGGGGCTAGCCATCCCTTGGAATTACTATTCTCCTTCCTGCTCCAGGTATATTGGCAAAACCAGGTTTTTAGTTTTTTGCGGAAGTCCAGGAGCGAAGGGGCCTGTCTTACTTCCGGGGGAAGAATGTTCCAGAGGGCAGGAGCTACTGCAGAGAAGGCCCACTTCCGAGACCCCACCAGATGGAATTCTTTTACAGATGGGGTCCATAACATGCCCTCTCTGCATGACCAGGTGGGACGGGTCAATGTGATGGGGATGAGATGGTCCCTCAGGTAACCTGGACCCATGCCATGTAGGGCTTTAAAGGTCATAACCTTTTACATTTTTATATAGATGTAGCAATTGTTTTGTTTTTGTTTTGGGGCATGATGGTTCAGTGGTTAAGACGCCAGGTTTGTTGATTGGAAGGTCGGCGTTTCGAGACCCGAGCACCCGTGTGACGGAGTGAGCTCCCGCACTAGCCCCAGCTCTTGCCAACCTAGCAATTCGAAAGAATGCAAATGCAAGTAGATGAATAGGTACCACTTCAGTGGGATGGTAACAGCGTTCTGCGTGCGTCATGTCAGCCACATGACCACGGAAGCATCTTCAGACAGCACTGGCTCTTCAGCTAAGAAACGGAGATGAGCACCGGCCCCTAGAGTCGGACACAACTGTGCAGGGGAAAACCTTTATTTTTTACCTACTAGCAATTGTTTCCAACACTGACTTCTTCCCCTGATGGTCCTCATTTCCACAGCAGTGATGCAGTGCTTGAGAAGTACCAATCACAGGGGCCACTAACCAATCAGGCAGGTTCCCTTCCTCCAAATAAAGCTAAATGCTTGAAATAGTGCTTGTGATTTTAAGGTTACGACTGTGCTATGGTTTCAGGTGAAACCATGCATTCAAAAACATAAATTCTGTATTGACGTTGATGCAAAAACAGAATAAACCTTTTCCTGCTTTTCCCATAAAACAAAAAATCTCTGGGATTACACCTTTATGGATTGCTCCATGAAGTTAGGAGGCCTTTCCCTCCTACTGCGAGAGCTTGTCTGGGCTGCAAGTAGTTGGACACTGAGGACTGAGTCATTGCAGAATCATAGCCTTACATGAACATAAACCAATACTTCTTGTATTACGGTGAAGGGGGAGGCTGGTAATTGCACCATTGGGACACCTCTGGGCTTAAGCCATTTGCAGTTAATCAGAATTACTAATGTGTTTGGTTAACTTTTTTTTCTTCCCTGACAAGAAGAAAAATTGATGAGGCTGCAGTCAAGAGATACAGTAAATGCCCTGGCATGGACTGTAGGCCTTCTCTTGGGGATGCAAATGAGAAAGCTAGCAGAAGAGTCATTTAGCAGGCTTGTTTTCAAATGGAAATGCTGAGTGCAGGAAGTAGGCTGCTGCTCTTAATGTTAAAGACCAGCCTTTTTTGTGCAATATTCCCCAAATGGATCTCATTTTAATAGGCTTGGCCTTCATTGTAAATGGTTTAATGTTCTCTCTGACGGATGATGTGTCTCACCAGAAGAATGGCAGATTCTGCCAGGAAAGCATCTTCCCGATGTAGAACAGTTATGTCAGCAGGACCGAAAATGAGTCCCAGCTAAAGTTGTCTACCTCAGATCACCAGCGAAACCTGATTGGGGTGAGTTTTGAAAAAGAGGAAGAGAGCCAAAAGTGATTCTGGCACAGCTCTTTCCTTTCTGTGTCTGGTTAGCTGGGAATCACCCCACTGTAGTGCTGAATAAGATTGGCAAAGCTACCTGCAGTGTTGGCAATTTCAAGAGTAGGCTTCCGTTTTACAAATGCCAGTCTTTAACCAGTTCCCATTAAATAAAGTTACTATTTTTTTGTAATGATAACTTGTTTTATACATAGAGACAGATTAAGCATAAGATGAGGGTTCATTAGAACTCCATCAGCTTCTTGTGCTCATCAGATTTCTAGAAGAACCCTCAGGGCAGCGGTGGACAATCCATAGGTCACATGCCACTCCAAATCACTTTTTTTTTACCCTTGCAAAATCACAGCACTGAAATTTGATGGTAAGATAAATGAATAGCTCCAGCTAATAGTTCTGACAGTTGCCATAACTACCCAAAGAAAGTTCACTTCCATGTTCCCATTTCCTGTTCATTCATCACCTTCCTTTTCATACAAACTGCACAGTGATTCCCTCGTTCCAAATTCAAAATGATATTAGGCAGATTTTAAAAGAAGATGATTTGATTGAGCAAGCCGCTGAAAGAAGGCTCTGTTTGGAGGTCATATAGCAGCTATCGAAAGTTTTAGCTGATACAGTTCCCAGAGGCTTTTTACTCTAAAGAACCTTATTAGTGGACTCCTGCATGAATTATACATAGAAGAAAATTGCTGTAAAATGAGTTGCTAGATCCAAAACTTTACAGATCTTTACAAGAAAAACTATTGCACTATCCTAGTTGGACAGTCTCCATCCTTCCAGGATCAGGTGAGCAGTAACTCTAACCATTTTTCTACTTACTAAGGCTGGTCAAATTATTTTGACACTTGAGGGAGAAACCCATAAATACTTTTCTTCTATCTTACTGGAAGCAAACATGCAATAATAATACATGCAAATTAAAAAAAATGCATCCAAAGGCTATGATTGTACAATGTATTGAACACCAGCCACATTTTAGCCTAGCATATTACTGTTCTATGGCCAATTTATGGTTCAAGGTCTTGTGCAAACCTAGAAAACTGAATTGAGAAACCTTCAGGAAATTGAACTAGAACAGGGGTGGGGAACCTTTTTTCTGCCAAGGGCCATTTGGATATTTATAACCGGGGACCGGGGGGGGGGGGTTTCTGGGATTTCCGTGGACCGGGGCCGAAGTTTGTGGGCGGGAGCCAATCACAAGCACTGGGGGGCGGGGTTTGCGGACGGGAGCCAATCGCATGGAAGGGGCAGGGTTTGCGGGCAGGAGTCCTGCGGGCCTTATACGGCCCGCGGGCCTGACGTTGCCCACCCCTGAACTAGAGGGAAATCTGTTTTGTCTGCAAGAAAACAACAAGGCTCAGAGAGCACCAAGGACTCCACAGTTCAACCCTGAGCTACATATATTCTCTTCTATTGGAAATCTGTTTCCCTAAAAGGGACTGATATCTCCTTCTTCACTCTGTGCAAACAGATCCAAGACTCGTTTAATTAGACTTGTATAGCTTGATGCTTCACTCCTATATACCTGGGACTGGACCCAGTGGGATTTAGTTTTGAGTAGATAGGCAAGGGTTGCTTTGTATATTAAGTGTGACCTAACAACTGGTATTGGAAGGACAGATGCTGAAGCTGAAGCTCAAATACTTTGGCCACCTAATGCAAAGAGAGGACTCACTGGAAAAGACCCTGATGCTGGGAAAGACTGAAGGCAAAAGGAGAAGGGGACGGCAGAGGATGAGATGGTTAGATAGCATCACCGATGTAATGAACGTGAATTTCAGTAAACTCCGAGAGACAGTGGAGGACAGGAAGGCCTGGCGTGCTATGGTCCATGAGGTCACGAAGAGTCAGACACGACTAAATGACTGAACAACAACAACAACAACAACAACAACAACAACAACTGGTATGGATAAATAAAGATGTTTCTGTATGTCAGCAAGAATATATCTGAATGGCCTCAAGTTGGAAGACAAGATAGTTAGCTATTCCGTACCATGCTGAATTGCGTGGCATAGAAAGTGACTGCCCTGATGCTGTTTTGGCACTTTGAAAATCATAAAAACAGAAGTAGCATGCATGTTCTGCACCTGTTCTAAGAATGTGATACATGCAAATCCCCCCCCCACCCAAACAAACCACCATACATCCACAGATCTATCACAAGGAGATTTATTACTGACACGATTTTCTATTATCTGTGTGTGCAATTTTGTTACTTATTGTTTATAGATTTTTAACTATAAAAGAATACTCCCAAACCAATTATTCAGTTAAGGATACTCCTTGCTGTGTGCACTCTTATGTCGTTTTTGTTTTATATATTTCCACCAATGAAGGGTTGTTATTTCTTTAATTTTTAATCCTCCATGCCTAAACAAGGTGATTAATTATGAATGGTCTCTATATGGATTGGGCCATCATATGCTTACACTGAAGTAAACAAAAAGCTAAAAGGCTATTGCATGATACATATTTTATATATTACATTAACTGTTCAGAAAACTCATTCTCAAAACATTGGGCTATGCATTGCAATACACATGGTAAGGTAAAGGCTCCCCCCACACATTTGTGCAGTCGTATCCGACTCTAGGGGCCGGTGCTCATCTCCGTTTGTTAGCCGAAGAGCCAGCGCTGTCCGAAGATGCTTCCACGGTCATGTGGCTGGCATGACGCACGCGGAACACTGTTACCATCCCACTGAAGTGGTACCTATTCATCTACTTGCATTTGCATGCTTTCGAATTGCTAGGTTGGCAAGAGCTGGAGCTAGTGCGGGAGCTCATTCTGCACGCGGGGCTAGGGATTCGAACCTCCGAACTTGCGACCTTCCGATCGACAAGCCTGGCGTCTTACCCACTGAGCCACCATGCCCCTGCCAATACACATGGACTACTGTACTAAGTTTCCAGATTATTAAGATAGGTTAAAGATGGGTCTTTTTAGTGGCCATAATATATTCACCCAGCATATTTATTCAAAGCAGGAGTTCACAAGAATTTATGATATAATAACATGCTGCAAGACATTTGCTCAATAGTTGCCATTCTGGAAACCAATAACAGTGGAGACCAAGGAAAACTAAATAATAAAATCCTTTTTATGTGTATTTATACGTATGAGCATACCCACACCATTCCAAATACAGGGACATTTTCTCCTATCAAACTACTTGGAACAACTTAATTTCATATACACAGTCACCAGACCACTTCCCTAAGAAAACTGCCTTAATCACTTGAGAACTGAATGCTTAATCATCATCATCATCAATCATCATCATCAATTTTAAAAACAGTCCCTCAAAAAAGGCTGAAAATAATGTCCCTATCTTTCTAGACTTGAATTTGATGATATCACTAATGTGTTTACTGACCTTTGTGTTGATATAGCTGCATACAAACACTTCATTCTGAGGAGAGGGAGAACTGTAGGATTTTTTTTCTCCCTGTAAAAGAACGGAAATTTGTCAAAAGGCAGTCCTGTGTAACTTAGTGAACAATTGATTGGCAGGCTGCACATGTTTGGAGACCACACATTCCTATTATAAGACAAAAACAAAAATGGCACTCCCGCCTTGGAAAATGGATTGTTTCTGTATATGCATGCCTAATAAATCTAATGGCTGATTAGCTGCAAAGATGGCAATAAGCTAGGCTGACCATATCTCCTTGAGACAAAAACATTGCCGGAAAAAGTGGGCGTGCGGGGACGCTCATGCGGGGGGGCATGTGCGTGTGCGGGCGCGCATGCGGGGGGCAGGGTGTGTGTGTGTGCACGCGCTTCACCGGGAAACTTTCAAAAACGGGACAAAATTGAGACATTTACTATAACGACAGGACGCTCCAGAAATGGTGAAATAACAGGACAGTCCTGTTCAAAAGAGGATGTATGGTCAGCCTACAATAAGCCACAAATGTTGACATCTCATTATCCAGGTTCCCAATTCCAAACTGGATTGTGGGATTTAGAATAGCCAAATATGGCCTAAAATGGGGTTCAGCAGTTAAGTTCCTTTGGCTGCTCTGCAGAATATCATCTCAATGCAGGAGAAGGAGGAGGAGGAGGAGGAGGAGGAGGAGGAGGAGGAGGAGGAGGAGGAGGAGGAGGAGGAGGAGGAGGAGGATCATTTTGAATAGATGGAGAGGAGCATGCAGAAAATCAGAATCTGCAACATAGAAAACCAAGCACAATGTATGGAGATGATAAATAAAATACTCTGTTTCAGATTTGTGGCATAAGAGAGGGTTTTGGAGGTAACACAGCATGTAAAAGATATGGGCAAGCCTTGTACGTTATGGTGGACTTTACAAACCGAAACTTGGCCAAATGGGAAGGTCTCCATTGCACTGCCAATAGCCTGGAGGTCTCCCAGAGTTGCATCTCAAAGGAGGGGGAAGCATGTTCTGTTACATTCTTGTAATTCAAAAGAAAAATAAACCCTTGTATGCATTTTCCCTAATTAATATCAAATTTCCCAGCCCGCCAAATCTAAATTTATTCTGTACTTAGCACTCCAATTTATCTAAGATTCTCTGGCAATCTCCCCCAAACCATTTAGATAAATGAGGTTTATCTGGAGTTCTGTATGGATCATGCAGTGTTTTGCAATAAAGTACTTTCATATTCCTTTCAGCTTTTCCTCCTTTTATAAGCTTAGTCCCTGAGGAAATACCATTTCTCATTACGTACTTGGGTTGCTTTCTGTGTACTTGCTAAAATAGCTTATTTTATTTGGTTTTTTTAATATTTAATTTTATTCAATTTATATGGTTGCCTAACCTGCCAAGGCAACTCAGGGCGGTGAACATGGTTAAAAACCTCAGAATAATAATAATAATAATAAAAGAAATATAAACATAACATAAACAGGAAAGCAAAAAAAGAGTGGCAACCAAGCTTCTCATCAGTCTAACCAGTAAATCTACAAATGATGAAATAAATCACTTTATTGATCAGTCTGAAAAGTCAAGGAATTCAACCAAATTCCTTTATTCCGTGTTAAGCAGCCCCTGTCCTGTGGAAGACCCTTCCTCCCAGGATCCTGCAGGCCCCCACCCATTTAGCCTTCCGGAAAGCCGAAAAGGGCTGTATTTCAGTGTATTGTAAAACATCCTTTTGCATGCAGGAAATTTCAGGTTCAACCTTCGGCATTTCCAGGTGGGACTGGGAAACCCATATTTGCTATTCAACTCAGTTTTAATTTTGGGGGGTTGATTTGGAAGCCATATGCATGCAGCCCCTTGACCATCTTCAGAGTAGATGGAGCTAGAAGAAACATGGATGTCAGTTGCTATAATGCAGCTTTCTTCTATTCCAAGAGAATTGCCAATGTTTTGATGATGATGATGATGATGATTGTAAAAACACATTTTTTTCTGAAATACTGAGATGGTTCTTATAACGTATTAAGCCATAATGTGGTCTGAATGATTTTGATACACTGTTATGGCTGAGCTTTGCCATTGTAGATCATAAACCATGTTTTATGTTTTAGTGTTCTACGTGAACCCTGCTAATTATTCATCAAACATGGTTGAGTAATCTATGTCAATCTTTGGCAATCCCCTTGTGTAAACCAGGGCATTGCCAAAGTAGTACTATTAAATGGAGAAAAAAGTAGTTTCATTACATTTTACAGTAGCCATAAACGAGATTTAGTATTTCCCACCATGTGTCATCATTATTTTCTGTATATTTCTGGATATACAACATTGAAGATGAAGACTGAAACTTTCTTTCCCTTTGCATTATTGGTATTCATGAATAATTGATACACCATTGCAGGAAACCAAGCATAATGTTTACTTTCTACCAACATTTTTGTTCAGACTTTTAAATTATATTTTCCCAACTCAGGCAGCTGATTCAAAAGTAGATAAGGTATCTGGACTGCAGAAATCCAGGCATGAGTTTTTTGTATCTTTTTGCTGCTATCTTATGACAATCTAGATCAATGTTTCTCAAACTTGGCAACTTTAAGATATATGGACTTCAACTTCCAGACTTCCCCAGCCAGCCAAGAGTGTTTGAGAAACACTGATCTAGATTTTTGCAGCCTAGATGTGTATGGCTATCCACAGGGGCGCTGTATTGGTAGTATCAAAAGCTGCTGAGAGTGTCCTAGAAGAGCATCAACAATGTTGTACTTCCTCTGTATGTATCCCATTAGTATAGGGCAACCCACAGAGCAATTATCAATTCCTGTTCCAAAATTAAGTTTGAAATGAGAAGCCAGAAAATTATTTTCATTCAAAATTGCCTAGAGTTGATTGGTGACTACTCCATGGAGTATCATTTTACCCCAGGGAGGGGATGTTAACAACTGGCCTACATTGTTTTTGTCTTCTGGTTCTAGGTTAGATTTCTTTAGGAAGTTGATTTCTACTTCTTTTAATGAGGCTGGAACTGCTGCCGTTTCTGACCGTGACTATTCAGTTCTTGGTGACTTCATGGACATGTCTCCCATCCAGTACTTTAGTAATTAGATACATTCTAACTAGGTCCAACTTGCTTAGATTTTTTGTGATCAGCCAAGGTGGGTTAGATGTTGCCACTATCTATAGCTCTGGACCAATAAAAAGTGTAAGATCCAGCCTCAAGCATAATTTTGATGTATAAGAATGTTTCCAAAGATGCTCTCAGATTTTTTTAAAAAAATATTATGCAACCGCAGGTCAGTGCTTTGTTTTGAACTGTGCCTATCTCCTTAGAAAGGACAAAGCTAAAAGTGGAAAGCCAGAGGGGATGATGGTGAGCAATGTTAGCAGTTTATCTGCTATTAAATGGTTATTTCATCCCAGCCGCCCACAATATATCTTTTTGTGAAAGAACCCATATCATTCTCTCAACATTCAAAATTGTCCCCACCAATTAAACAGTTGGGGACTCTGGCAATAAACTCTTTAGGATATGAACCCAGAGGTAGGCTTCCAGTAGAAGCCACAATGACACAAGTGATATAATGCATATCATGACATCATTGTGAAGTGATACAAATGTATTACTTATGCAATGATGTCATAATGTATGGGACATCACTTGACCCCCTGCCTGTGGATACTTGTGATTATCCAGATTTCCTAGATGCTAACTCAATATTCAACATTACCTAGGGTTTAGCTCCCCTTCATGGATCACTGCCTTGTCGTGGCGAAGGGGCTTGCGTAACTCAATGAAGTCAGGTCAAGAAGAACAGGTCATGACAGAGAGTTCTGACAAAACGTGGTCCAAAACTGGAGGAGGGAATGGCAAACCACTTCAGTATCCTTGCCAAGAAAACCCATGGACAGTATCAAAAGGCTAAAAGATATGACGCCGGAAGATGAGCCCCTGAGGTCGGAAGGTGTCCAAAATGCTACTGGGGAAGAGCGGAGGGCAATTCCGAGTAGCTCCAGAAAGAGTGAAACGGCTGGGCCAAAGCCGAAATGACGCTCAGTTGTGGATGTGTCTGGAAGTGGAAGGAAAGTCCGATGCTGTAAAGAACAATATTGCATAGGAACCTGGAATGTAAGATCTATGAATGTTCAAACTACCGTACAATTGTGCTCATTTCACATGCTAGCAAGGTTATGCTCAAAATCCTACAAGCTAGGCTTCAGCAGTATGTGAACCGAGAACTACCAGAAGTGCAAGCTGGGTTTCGAAGAGGCAGAGGAACTAGAGATCAGATTGCCAACATTCGCTGGATCATGGAAAAAGCAAGAGAGTTCCAGAAAAACATCTACTTCTGCTTCATTGACTACGCTAAAGCCTTTGATTGTGTGGATCACAACAAACTGTGGCAAAGTCTTAAAGAGATGGGAGTACCTGACCACCTTACCTGTCTCCTGAGAAACCTGTATGTGGGTCAAGAAGCAACAGTTAGAACCGGACATGGAACAACCGACTGGTTCAAAATTGGGAAAGGAGTACGACAAGGCTGTATATTATCACCCTGCTTATTTAACTTATATGCAGAGTACATCATGAGAAATGCCGGGCTGGATGAATCACAAGCCGGAGTTAAGATTGCCGGGAGAAATATCAACAACCTCAGATATGCAGACGATACCACCCTAATGGCAGAAAGTGAAGAGGAACAAAAGAGCCTCTTGATGAGGGTGAAAGAGGAGAGTGCAAAAGCTGGCTTGAAACTCAACATTAAAAAAACCTAGATCATGGCATCTGGTCCCATCACTTCCTGGCAAATAGAAGGGGAAGAAATGGAAGCAGTTACAGATTTTATTTTCTTGGGCTCCAAGATCACCGCAGACGGTGACTGCAGCCATGAAATTAAAAGACGCTTGCTCCTTGGGAGGAAAGCTATGGCAAACCTAGACAGCATATTAAAAAGCAGAGACATCACCTTGCCGACAAAGGTCGGTATAGTTAAAGCTATGTTTTTTCCAGTAGTAATGTATGGCTGTGAGAGTTGGGGAGGCCAAATCAGTCAATCCTAAAGGAAATCAACACTGACTGCTCATTGGAAGGACAGATGCTGAAGCTGAAGCTCAAATACTTTGGCCACCTAATGCGAAGGGAGGATTCACTGGAAAAGACCCTGATGCTGGGAAAGACTGAAGGCAAAAGGAGAAGGGGACGGCAGAGGATGAGATAGTTAGATAGCATCACCGATGTAATGAACACGAATTTGAGTTAACTCCGAGAGACAGTGGAGGACAGGAAGGCCTGGCGTGCTATGGTCCATGAGGTCACGAAGAGTTGGACACGACTGAACAACAACAAAAGGGTTTAGCTTGCTCTAGGGTGCTCACAGTTTCCCAGTTGAAATTGTGGTTGAGTCTGTCCTTGTGTTATGAGATTAAGGAGTTTTCATCATGTCTAGGAAATCTGGATAATTGGTGTTCAAGGATGCACTTTGCTAGTCTCCTGCCTGTCTGTCCTACATAGTGGCTGTTACAGTCCTTACTCTGTCTTCTTCTTCTTCTTCTTGGCGATCACTCGTAGCCGAGTAAGATTGTCTTCCAAGGGTAAAATCTTAACAGTGGATCCGTAAGTGCCTGTAAAGGCCAATTCTGGATCCACACAACCTCCCACAATGAGGGCATAGGTTTCCGGGTGGAAGACGGTCATGATGAGGGTTTGCTTGATGGGCCTTCCTCTTAGCTCATTTCTCCCTTTCGCCCTGTACTCGTGCTTCTTCAAAGTCCGTAGCACCTTTAATAAAGGCTGACCTCCAATTGAAACGCTCATGAGTTAGGGCTTCCCAGTTCTGAATGCTGATATTACATTTTTTAAAATTAGCTTTGAGAGTATCTTTGAATCTCTTTTGCTGTCCACCAATATTCCGTTTTCCATTCTTAAGTTGGGAGTAAAGTAGCTGCTTTGGAAGACGATAGTCAGGCATTCAAACAACATGACCGGTCCAGCGAAGTTGATGTTGGATGATCATTGTTTCAATGCTGGTGGTTTTCGCTTCTTCTAATTCGCTAACATTAGTCCGCCTATCTTCCCAAGTAATTTGCAGAATTTTTCGGAGGCAGTGTTGATGGAATCTTTCAAGAAGTTGGAGGTGGCGTTTGTAGAGGGTCCATGTTTCACAGGCGTACAATAGGGTTGGTAGTACAATGGCTTTGTAAACAAGCATTTTGGTCTCCCTGCGAATGTCCCAATCCTCAAACACTCTACACTTCATTCGGGAGAAAGCTACACTCGCAGAGCTCAGGCGATGCTGAATTTCAGCGTCGATGTCAGCTTTTGTAGGTAGATGGCTGCCGAGATAAGAAAAGTGGTCGACATTTTCTAGTGACACACCTTTAAGCTGGTTTGATGGTGCTGCGGAGGGATTGGTTCGAACTTGCTGGTAAAGCACTTTGTTTTTTTTAATGTTAATCGAGAGGCCGAGCTTTTCTGTATGTTGTAGATGACTCCTGTTTTTTCTTCTTCAGCTACTGAGTCTTTTGGCTTACTTAAGATGTTTTGGAGGACTTTAGTTGGTTTGTGTGCTACGGTGATGCTGTGGGGTTGTAATAGTCCGTTTGTTCTTTCTGAGACATTTTTGATGCATGGTAGTGTTATCCTTTTCATAGCTTGTGTTGCTTAAACTTTTAGCTAGCTTAAACTTTTGGCATAGCTTAAACTTTTGGCTACCAAAAAGCTGATTATCTTTTTAGAAATTAAGCACTGTTTTCTTTCTTCTTTCTTTAATATGAAACTTTATTATGAACATATGGTCACTTTACATTCTTCAAACTGATAGCAAATGTTATAATTTTTTTAAAAATATATCTTTATTACATCCTGCCAAATAAATTCCTAAGTCTTTCACTGGATCTTTTGTTACCTCACAGCCAGTCTCTTTTTTCACCAGTCTTCTTCAAAAGATAGGTACTTGGTTATTATCTTAGTTTTCTTTTCATTGACTTTGTATCCAGAAAAGCAGCCAACACTTTTTATAAGAATTTTATTAAGTTTCGAACAAGGATAAAAGCTACAGAAAAACAAAAATCTACAAAGAAAAAGAAAAAAGAAAAAATGAAAAAAGTGTGAAAACACAAGATAATTTTTTTTTAGAGTTACAAATAGAGGTGACTTCTGACTTTTAACATGCAACAATTTTCCATAAGCAATCCCTTACTCTATATTAAACCAAAATCACATGATTTCTATAAATCGTTCCATTGGCACATTATAAAGATCACTAAATACAGTTGCTCCATCCCCTTATATTAAAAGAAAAAAAAAGAAATATATATACCTCCTAATCAACTATCCCCTCATGGATAACATTTATTTAATTATTTCCTTCCTACTACTATTCTACACTTTCCTGTCTACTATAATAAAGATCAAACTAAAAAGCATATAAATTGTCTACCATTATACTTGATAATACAACAATTTTAATAATCTTAATCATATTAAACCCAAAACCAAATAATATTTTTATACTTTAGTAACCTTAATCCAAATCATTAAAGATAAATGAAATCAGCCAAACCCTAAAAACAATCCAAATAGATATTCTTAAACCTTTATCCCACTTCAAAATATACCAAAGCATTTACATGTCCCCACAAGTCACACAGAGCTTTTTTCTTACAGATATCAAACAGCCCAACTGCCCCACTCAAAAACTCCGACTTCTCTTCAGGAAACCTCCCATACATAATAACCCCTTCTTTTCCATGGCATTCCATCAAAAGATCAATTTCACTTATGGCTTGAAACTCGATCTCTCCCTTTAATTTCTTCAACTCAACCATCCAATCTTCATCCAGCATTTCAACAGAGATCGAAGAGACATTTCTATCACTGTTAAATTCTTCAATTCCACCCATGACATCCCCATCCAAGTGACACATTTTAAAGCTCATATTTTCCACAATGTCCAGAATGCCTTGCATAAAAACTTGGTAAGAATCAGAAAGAATCTTTTTGAAATCTCGGTGGACGTCAGAGAGAGTTTCTTTAAGATCCTCCATGCCTCAAGCAGTAGATTATAGCACCCCCTAGGAGCTTAACCAGCAAAAGTCGAGAATATGAAGGAGTTCCAGAGTTCCAGAGCATGTTTATACAAGTGAAAGTGATAAGCAAAGAGTTCCCCAGGGAAAGTAGAAGCAGAAAACTGAAAGTTCAAAACAGCCAATTCAACGTGTAGGAAAATGGTAGTATCTTCAAATTTAGTACAAAAATAATAACAGGGAGACAATTATTTACTCTCAATCCTTCTTAATATTTAGATGGAAAACAAGCTAAAACTTAAAAAGTATTTTTTTAAAAAAAATTAATCCCAAAAATAACAGTAAGTACCAAGAGAACCGCTTCTCCTTGCTGTAGAAAGTCTTTCTTAGGGTACATATACTTAAATATATATATATAAATGGGGTGGTCAGTCTTAATGTCCCTTTAAGGCTACAGCGCGGCTTGGGAAATGGTGACGTCCCAGCCTCCCGGCTACTCTTACCAGTCGAGTGTGAACTCCGTTTGCAATCTTCTGGCTGCAAGCCACCTTCCAGTGGACAAATGGGGTGATTCCAAGTGCTTTCCTTTCCCGGAAAAACACTTCTGGGCTTCAGGAAAAACCTGCCTGAGACCGGAAAAAATGCCGCGTTGTCAGTTCTGCCTGCTAAGCCCACGGGCACAGCTGTTAATTCTGCCATGTCCCCACCAGAAGTCAAAAGCGGCCAACATTTTTAATTGTTTTCAGCAACGGTCTTATCAAGGTTAGTGTTTCATAATTGTTAATACTACTGTATATCATCTGCATAGTGTTTCATTTTATATTCCTTTCCTTGAATTTTGATCTCAGTTAATTGTCTTTGGATCTTGTCTGCCAGG
The DNA here is from genome assembly GCA_023362775.1 of Charina bottae. Lineage (NCBI taxonomy): Eukaryota > Metazoa > Chordata > Lepidosauria > Squamata > Charinaidae > Charina > Charina bottae. The sequence continues at coordinate 28,429,689 of JALMGJ010000006.1, read as the reverse complement.
ACTTCTAGAGCAATTATAAATAATAATAGCCTGGTCATTTGTGCCTCGAGTAAGAACTCTGGGTTGATTTGTTTGACTGTCACAGGGAATACCATGGCTTGCATGATTCTGTTCTTTGTAGGAATAGACACATCATGGCATTTGAATATATTTTCCAAGGCTGTCTTTGTCATGGCCAGCGAGGAGGAGGAGGAGGCGGTTTCTTCAGAGGATCCTGTGGAGCAGCAGCCTGCCTTAGAGAGCAGCAGGGAGACACCTGGGGCTGATTTGGCTGCAGAGCCTGAGGATCATCTGGAAACAGCAGAAGATGAGGGGCCTGAGGACCTCCTGCCAGTCCTAAGGCATGTAGGGCTGAGCGAAGAGCAGAACAGAGGAGGTCTGCATGGCTCCTTGGGAGGCAATGGCATTCTCACTGGTGATTGCCTGCACCTGGTGGGGCTCAATTTTAGAGCCACCACTAGCAAGTAATTGTTTGTTGGGAATAACTTCTCCATTTACTGGAACCTTTGTCCGTTGCGCCCTGAACTCTTGCCTGTGGAAAATCTGTGCTTTTGAACCTGGACTGGCTGACAACCTAAGGTGACTGTATGACCTCTGGACTGTGCCCTGACAATGCTTCTGCCTGTTCTCGGAACTTTTGCTTACTGGGATCTTGCTTGTAAGTTTCCAAGTGGTTTAGGATTGTTTGAGACTGTGTGTGCATCTGCATACACATCTTGCCTGCCGCTGCTGTAATTTCTCAAAGCCAAGTAAAGCCTTGAACTGTACTTTGTGTGTGCGTGTGTGTGTCAGGCCTGGGACAGGACATCTGTGGCTGCTCTACCAAGTGCTAGTCTGTACTGTATTTCTTGACTGCTTGTTCCTTTACTGTTGATGGTTGATCCTAAAAGGCAGCAGCTATCCACCACTTCAGTATCTTCATTGCCAGTTGTAAGTAAGGGTGGTTGTTCTACCTGTTGGCATTAGTTTGGTCTTACCATTTATTTAAAACATGCTGCTGTCTTTCATCTTCCTGTTTGGAATGTAACCTATTTGATCTGTATGTATAATTTTGGAAATGCACTTCCTCATGCAATTAGCTAATATTGTGGCAAATATCTTATAATCAACATTCAATAAAGAAATTGGTCTATATGACTGAAGTTCTTTGGATCATTTCCTTCTCCATAAATCAAAGTTATATGTGCTTCTTCCCATGGCTTTAACATTGTTTTTGTCACTGTTAAGCACTGGTCTTGACTTATTGGATGTTGTTGTTTTTCTTGTTCTTGTCTGACCTTAGAAGTGGTACATTGAGCTGTTAAAATATTGGGAATAGATGTTTCTATGAATGTCTATTTCAAGTGATAAACAGTATAACAACTTTAATTCCATGTAGGTATAAGTGCTTTGCTGAATTTGTGCCAAAATTTCTCCCCAAAACAACCATAGAAGCCACATATCTATAGCAAATCTGCTTGCTTTATGTACATAAGTGTGCTTTGCTACGTTGCCAGCATAGCATTATCTTGAGCACGCAACCCTATAATTTCATACTAAGATGTTATGTGATTCTATCATAGAATCATTGAATAGGTAAAATTCTCAAAATGTACTGTGATGCTTAAGGTGCTGGACTAGGAAGATGCAGATTCAAGATTCAAACTCACTGAATAACCTAATATGGCTTCATATCAACACTTTGGAAAGCAATTTTTTTAAAAATAAGTTTTTATACTCCAGTTCAAAATCCATTTATGGGATACTTTATGATAAAGAAAGGACACTTATAAGAAGTACAATGAAGGAAAGTGTTGGACTTTCATTTATGTGTATAAACACCATTGGCTAAATTGTTGCATTCATTATAGAACAACACGGAAATGCCGCAAAATGCTTGTCTAAGCAAACACTCAGGGAACGGCTAAAGATGCCTGTCTTTGAAAATCACTCTGCAGTGTCTCTGATGTTCCAAATTGAGATGCTGATTGAGAACATTCAATGCGAGAGACCTGCAGAACATTTACTCTAAGGCCTATAGATTTTATGTTCAGGAAAGGTCAGGAGAAAATGCTACATTCAGGAAAAAGAGAATATGAAATGCACGAGCAATTCACAGTTTTATAGTACAACTGCAAAGGCTTATGCTTAATGCAACTCATAGCTTTTAGAGAATAGACTTAATTAGAGGTTGAGCATAATTCTGACTTAGCTGAACCATTTGGCCGGATACCTTCTAGACTTTCAGCATATGAGAGCAAGTGGGCATCTGCTAGATTTAATTCCAGTAAATCTCTGGCCGAAGTCTCCCCCAAAGTCTATAGTCTGAAACCTAGAATAACACCGTATTTTTAAAATGAGGTCTCAAGTGGAAAAATAAAAAAGAATATACATTTTCCAAAAACAATTTCTTTAAAAAGAACAACCTTGTCTTATAATTGGTACATTAAAAGATGGAATACTGTAGAATGTTCTGCTTTATTGTGTGACCCAGAGAGAGAGGGAGAAAGAGAGAAAAAACAGAGTTTTCTTCCAGAGCAAACATTCTCCTATTCTTTTTGAAGGCTGGGCTTAAAATGCTTTATACTTCTCTGTTCCAACATTATTAGGGCTACCATATCTGTGCCCTCCCCCCTTTCAGATGACTACTAAATGGCAACAAAGGGTTTCTTACTATAGAGTTGGATTTTTGGAGGCCAGATATGGTAGCCTTAAATAAGATGTGTTTCTTGATTACAAATAAATAGGATGTATTTATATAATAATATGATTATATTATGTAGAATAATATATTTACTTTTATAAAAAGGATAGCACTCAAGGCAGATAATCAAAACAGAAAATAAAACAGAAACACAACAGATTGAAAGCACAATGAAAAACTTACTTAACATATGCCACTAAGTATGCTGCAAACAGAAAATGGTATATGAACTGCTATTAAAACAACTGAAAATGATAAATCAAAGATATACATTTTATGTCCTACCTAAAAACAAGGGTTCATTATTCTAATCAACTTGGCTGAGGTGATTGAGGTTTTTCATCAGCTCCCTAGTCCTTTCCTCACCTCAATTCATCCTTCTTCCATTGTTTTCCACATGGCAGCCCATTTTCTTTGGTCCAAAGAACCCCTAGGGGTCCCCACAGGAAAACCTGCTCAAATAATTTGGGGTTTTGTCATATTAATATGCCAGAATATCAGAAGCCTAGGTTGCAATGTTCAGAATTCATTCTTAGATAAATAGGTAGCCAGCCATAGATAGTGCCACTATAGGGATGTCTCTGGGGAGCGGGGTCAAAAAAAGTCAAATTGGTAGTCACAACTGCATCCTCAAAACCCAACCCCTTTTCTACATTCATTGCACATGTGACGCATGTGAAAAATGACAGGGCTTTGATTGTACACTTGCAGCATCCATCTCAATTGTTTTGATCCTTCCCTCCAGACACGCTCTGGCCACCCACGTTAAATAATGCTCCTACCTCCAATTTTCCCCACAACGATAGCCCTGTGGAGCGGATTGGGCTGAGAGAGTGTGGCTGGCCCAAAGTCACCCAGCTGGCCTTCATTCATACCTAAAGGAGGACTAGAACTCTAGTGATTTAGCAACCAGTTATGCTCCCTTTCTGTCCAGAGTACTAGAGGCATGTCCTAAGCACATATTTTATGAGAAATTTCAACATTGCAGTGCTTAATTCTCTGAGGAGTTAATGTTTAAACTTAAGTAAAAATATTTATCTCTCAGTGTGGGACAAATTGAATTTGAAATGGCTATAGAGAGTTGTCATTCTTCAAATGGACCTACCACAGACCTTCAATAAGTCCCTTTATTACTGCTTTTTTATTTCTTTGGCTGAGACATGTCAGCAACCTTCCTTTCCTTCCAGCACCACATGCCATGAAAACAGCTGAAAAATAAACAGAAATCATTGGTTGTAGCCTCATTGAAATTGCAAATCCCCACTGAAAGGTTTGGATAATGCAGTGCAGCAATAAAGCCATGCCTGTTTAAAAAAAAATGTAAGGTTACATTTCTCAGCTTGTGTTTTATATAGGGGAAGCTAAATTACTGAGCTAGTTCACCATATTCAGTGATCCACCACAATAGTCTTTCCAAAATAATACTTTTTTTAAAAAAAAGCCAAAAGTTTGATCTTAAGTGATACTGTTCAATGGATACAATCAGACCCTTTTGTATAGGGCTTATCACCTGGATCAGCTTTCTGTAGGCATTAAGATATATTGAATGTTCCTATCAGGCCTGGAAAATACTTATTGAGCTTTTAAAATAACTGGAAGAAAAAAAATCTCATTATCTGAAAATCAGTATTGTACAGGACAAACAATATTCTGTTTGTACAATATTGTTAACTTCTTTGTAAATCTGTTCTATGGTCATTGATCTTATGGCAGTATACAGTCCATCCATTAATGGCAGTGGCCTACTGGAAAGCCTTGACCTGCCTTTCCCCACAGGTGTTTGGGCCAGGCTGTTAATTGAGCTCAGCACGTATGGGATTAAGATTGTGCATAGACTGTAGGGGCCTCGGTTATACAGTATTGTAATACTGTTTTTTCTATGCGTTATTGTGTTTGTACATTTTTGTCCTGAGCTGCCTAGAGACATTTAATAAATAAATAAACAGACAAGCAAAATGAATCCATCAACTCAAAAATCAATAAATTGCAGAATAAGCAGACAAAATGCAATATTATAACCAGTTCAATTCAAAAGCTTAGGTGAATAATGGGTCATAACTTTGTGAAGATATTAAATTAATCTAGGCATCAGCCACAGCAGTTGACAGGAGTGCTGCAGCTGAGAAGGCCCTTACTTACACTGCCAATTAATGTATCAATTCTGAGATGCAAAGGAGAGAGCCAGTCTCAGGATATTTCAATACTTCACTAGGGAATACTCCATCCCCCAATGTCCATTTGTAGTTTTAACTCAGATTGGAAGTGTATATTTCTATATGCTGTTACTAACAGCAGTCTAGCTACCTACATTAGCAGCAGTGTCTGAATCATCCTTAAGAGTACTTCCTTTTAGAGGGCATTTCAATAATCAGGTCATAAATTTGTCAAACCAGGAATAAATGCAGCTAGACAAGCCTTCTCCAACTTAGTGCCCTCAAGATGTGTTGAACTTGTGAAAAAGAACAGCAATCAGTGCTAGTGTGGAGTCCTTGGTGCTCTCTGAGCCTTGTTGTTTTCTTGCAGATGTTTCATTGCCAGGCTAGGCAACAACTTCAGTGCCTAAAGCACTGAAGATGTTGCCTAGCCTGGCAATGAAACGTCTACAAGAAAACAACAAGGCTCAGAGAGCACCAAGGACTCCACAGTTCAACCCTGAGCTACAAATATTCTCTTCGATGGTATCAGTGCAAGTGGATGTGGATTTAGCAGCTTGATGTGACTAAAACAGGCAATGCAGTTTTAGTCTCCATCAACAGAAGTGTAGTTTCCAAATCATAGGAAGTAGTAATCCTGCTTTATTCTGCATTGGGCAGATTCCATCACAGTTGCTGTGCCCAGTTTTGGGCACACAGTTTAAGGATTCAGAGAAAAACTTGAGCAGGTTCAGAGAAGGGCAGTGAAAATAATCAGAGGACTAGAAACTAAATCCTATGAAGAGTTATGAAGGGGTTCAAAAGTTTGTCTAGTTTTATCACCTTTGTGGATACTGTATACTTTTCTTTGGCAGGGAACTAGTTTTCTGGAGAAGAAGGAAGCTGAGCAAACACAGGCAAGGACTTGGAGGAAGAAAAGTCGTTTCTAGATAAAATGGTCACTATCTATTGTTGTATTTTTTTGTTTTATGATCTAAAAGAATCTGGGTCACAAGATATTTTGTTGCTCCCGCACTCGCCCCAGCTCTTGCCAACCTAGCAATTCAAAAGCATGCAAATGCAAGTAGATTAATAGGTACCACTTTGGTGGGTAGGTAACAGCATTCCGTGCGTGTCATGCCGGCCACATGACCATGGAAGCGTCTTCGGACAACGCTGGCTCTTCAGCTAAGAAACGGAGATGAGCACCGCCCCCTAGAGTCAGACATGACTGCACAAATGTGCGGAGGGAAGCTTTACCTTTAAGGTGTTTTTTTTTCCTCATACACACTGGTGCCAGAAAGTCTTCTGGTATTCAGGTTACTCTTACCAAATAAGGTATCTCTTTGTACTCTCAAGGTATTTTGTTACCATATATGGTATTCTTGTTTGAATGAGCTGAGTTTGAGAAGTCACATGCTAATTGGTTTCTATGGTGATCTATTGCCGGTGAGCAAGATTTGAATGTTTAAAGGTAGATCTTTTGTTTAGCCTGCCTGCACTTCTCTGTTTCTTTTACTATTCAGATGAAGATAGTTTGCTGCCTGTGTCTCTATGCAGGTAAAGAGATTGTAAATATGTCTCTTGTTTTTTGAATAAATGTAACTTTATTTTTTACTGCAAAAGACTAGTTTATTTTTTGATCTCTCTCAATACAAGCTTCTAAAACTCTGAGCTCAAATAAAATTAATATCTATAAGCTGAATTGCATCTGGATTCTGCAGTTAAATCCAAGGATCAGGCAAATAAAGAAGTTCATAGAATGGTCCAGTATTCAGACACACATGCCAAGAATCATGGAGAAGGATCACAAAGCATGAAAAAGGGATTCCAGTTTCAAGGAACAATGAGAGTGGGCAGCAAGCTTGGTTAAGTCTGCTGAGCTGGGTTTCTTCCCTGAGGTGGTACTTCATTAATCAGCCAAGGTAATCCTACTCCTACCACTGTCACCTTCACCTACTTGCTGTTGGAAATTCAGCAAATCAACATGCCTCATTTGCATGTAGATGAGTTCATCCCACAATGCAATTCTCTGTGTCTTTGAGGAAGTTGTTTTGTTGCCACTCCCACTTCCTCCTTCTCCCTTCATAGTCAGCTCTCTCTGCTGCTTCCACCGGAGAAGGACCATGCAGCTGCTGGTCCTTCCATGGAGAGGCCATGTGCTAGGCCTCAACTCTCCATCTTAGGCCATGGATGGGCCTAGGAGATTTTTCCGTGTTTTCTCCACGCAGCTCTTAGCAGCTATAGGGCTAAGAGTTCACAAAGTTTAGGGACAGAAGAAGAACAAGGAGTCATCTTTCTGAACAAAATGGATGTAACTGGACCAATAAATGTAAGAATTCTTTTGTACATATTTTTTGAACCTACTAGGTCTAAGCCTGTGATTCTTTATGCTTGGGTGGGCTAAGTGTGTAAGATTAAGAACCTGGATCTCTCTAATGTGCTCACTGGCTCTGTTTTTAAACAATATTCTTTTTCTGTGCACGAGCTTATACTGCGTTAAGCTCTGCTCCATTCACTGGTTCTAACAGGCCACTGAATGATCTTCTCTTGCAAGTTCTCAGCCTTTTCAGCTGACAATCTTTGTTATTTCAGACCAGGATGAAGGGATGTGGGTTCTTACTACTCTTCATCTCCAGCTGTCTCCTCAGAAGCGAAAATAGTCATATAGAGTTCTTCCCTAGCATTTGACTGTCATTTCACAGTTTTCCAAGTGTCCTGAAGTTGAAAAGGCATGATCTCTTCATAATCACAGGACTCTTCAGAAGTAGGCGAGACAGTGTATCTTTGAGAACAGAAGATTGAGCGGAATACAATACCCTCCCAATACCTGAAAATATGTCACACAGGAGGAGACCAAGGCCTGTTCTCTATAGTATTAACCTAGAAAGCAGGACATGTAATAATTGACTTAAGCTATAGGGAGGTAGAATCAAATAAAATGTCAGAAAAATGTCTAACAGTAAGACCTGTTTGACAGTAGAAAAAAAATAGCAATCTCCCCTTCAATGGATATGTTCAAGCAGAAATTGGATAGTCGTGCCATCGATTTTGGACTCCTGGACAGAGCACAGCCATGGACTAGATGGATTAAATAACCCCTTCCAACTCTATGATTCTATGATGCTGTTTCTGTAATTCCAATGGCAAGAAATTATAAGCATTGAAGCTGAACATATCTCTAATTTGAAGAGAGCTGGGGTAGATTATCCAGTCTGAAGATGGCTGGGCAGTACCAGCCAGACCTCCAGTGACAAAGATTAATTAAGGTTCATTCTCAGGTTATTTATTTATTGTAATTATATCCCCTCTTTCTCTAACAACTCAAGATGGCATATATGGGTGGCTATCCTCTAATACATTACATTCTCATACCAATAATTCTGTGAGGTTGGATGGGCTGAGAGACAATGACTGGCTCTAAATCACTAATAGGCTCTGTGGCTGAGCAGAGATTTGAACCTTATTTTCCTCAGTCCAACTCTAGCAGTTTAACTACTATACTATTCTCAAGCTATATGCCTGTTCCTTCAGAGACAGGGTACCCAATTACTGAACATGGAAATCCCTAATCCACAGAGCATCCTTCTTGTCTAGATTCTGCTCAATTTACTGGCTCTAATTCAGGCCATTACAGCATCTAGATAATTGCTTGACATCTACACAGCCTCATCTAACTCAAAGGTATAGATCAGAAGAGCTCAGTATCATCAGCATATTGATGACAGGGCACTCAAACCTGCAGTGGTTTCATATAGATAAATAACTACAAGGTTGTCAGGATGAAATCTGCAGCATACCATAGCTCAATGACTATGGGAAGAATAAAAATTCCCCATGGGCATGCTCACAAATCATGGCACCCACTTATACTCCATTGAGTCAGTCCAGTCAGATACCATCACTGATGGTGAAAGGTCAAGAGGGTTAATTTGCCTTTAATTTATCTCCCAGAGAGCATCTTGGCAAGCAAGGCCATTTCAGCCTGAAGTTGACTCATTAAAGTAGCCATATCATTAATGTGACTCTTAAAACAGCAACATCTTTTTTAGGCTTGTACAAAACTTTGAAAAATGACTGGGTGCTTCAAAGGACTACTTCCAAATTGTTTTTGAAGTGTGCACTGCCCTGTTATTTGCCTCTTGTGTAACTACCTCATTCTCCATGGCCATCTGATCTGGAACTCTAGCTATGCAGTGCCTCTCTGACTGTGAATAATGCTTAGGCACTAGGCTTAATTTCAACACAAAAATACAGTCATTCATCTGTCATCTGTTGCCTTCTTGTCTCTTTTAGTTGCATGCAACTGCATGAAATATATCCCTCTTGTTCCTTTCTAGAGCCTTTTTTTACATTTGATTTTTATTGCTGTTTATTATGCAGTCACAATGAAATATTCACATAAAGCAACATTGCAAGCAATAACCATGAATGGAAATTGGGCCAATTTAAGGAATAAACAGCTTCTTCACATTTTTCTTCTTGTTGTTACAAAAACTAAAATGAGCACATTATTAATTATGCTTCTGTCTTCCTGTCTTCACAGTTTGCGCCTTTCATTTTATTAACCTACAGAAACAGAAAGTTATGCTGTGTTCTCACCATTTCATTACTACATAACATCAAAAGAGTGAGCAAAAGTATGATAAAGTTATGTCACTGAAACAAGCTGTCTGCATGGCGTTGTCACATGTGGATCAGACATAGCGATCATTTTGTTATAAATAGAAGGGAAAAGAGAGAAAAATATTAACCAGCTTTGTATTTAAGTACTAGCCTAATCTCCATGGGTAACCAGAAACTGCATATAGATCAGCAAAGTTGATGAAACTATGCAGTGTTCCACCCCTACACTATGTTATCATACAAATCAAGTTGTCTGATAAAAGAAAAAAAAATCTCCACATTTAATTCTATTCATCTCCAGCAGCGTGGTAACAACATTTTCTGAAAAATGTTGTGGAATGTATTTACAAGGCTAATTGGACACAGATTTGCTTATGAATTCTCTAGTCTATTATCTAGTCTATTATCATAGAGGTTTCTTTCCTTCCTGCAAAAAGATCACAAGAGTTATCACTTTTTATTGTTTAACTTGAATTAATGGGCAAGCATCCCTAAGATAAATAAACTGAACAGACATCTGATCCAAGAAAGCTCAGAGGCTGAATCATTGAAGAACTAATGGCAGATCTCTTTCTAGAGGGAGGAAAATTACCCTAGGCATGAAGACAGCTATCCAAAGAATAGATTGGTACTGGAAAATATCTGATGGATAAATATTTCAAGAAAGCAAAACTCATAAATAAAAATATAACCCCAAGAACTATTCTACTATTTTGAATTTCTCTAAACAGGTTTGCTTGGCCTATGATGTCAATGAATAAAAAACAGTTAGAATACACACACACACATGTGCACACACATGCGCACATACACACACACCGGATGAAGAGGTTCAAAGGAGCATTCTACCCTCAGAATTTTCAGAATCTTAAAAAGTGTTTCTGCCAACAGTGTAGAAGGATGGGATCAGCAGAAGTTTTGTTCATTTTTTTTCTTTTATTGTTAAGATTTTGTGCTGGTTAGGGGACGTTTGTTTAGCCTACTAATGGCTAAACTGTTGATCAGGGAGGATCATGATGCAGAAAGACAGAAACTCATAATAGGGTCACAAGACACAGTTCATTTACAAGGTTCAGTCAGGAAATCAAAGCAGAGTTCTGGACAGCGCAAGAGTCAAGAACTAGGATTTCAGCAAACAAGGTAAAGTCAAAAATACAAAAAGGTCAGAAGCTATAAAGGGACATTGTCCCCACACTGGCTGTTCACAGCCGAGAGTTTATAAAGCCATAACACTTAAGTAGGGCAGGTAGGGCTCTATTCCTCAATAAACTCTTATTTCTAAGAAAAGCTATTCTTCAGACAAACACAACATCATGAACAATGAATCTGAAAATTCAAGGATTCGATCTCTCCCTCTGATTCATCACAGAGGCTCTGTCTCATGGTAATATAAGATTGGTCTTCCTAGATCCTGGCCAAAGAAAGGCAGGCATGGTGTTTCATCTTTGTCCTCTAACAATAATTCCTCCAGACGTAGCTGAAAATACTGTATCTAAGTGAGGAGTGGGAGGGCTGTCAATCTGCCTGTCCTAGCAGGCCCCATTAAATGGTTGAAATGCTTCCTTTCTCTGCCTTTGATGAATTCCCATAGCTCTTGCAACATTTTCTGAGGCAATTGGGGAAATGGGTTCTAAAGTTGGACCACCCCTGCAAGGCAAACCACTTCCTGTCTTTGAAACAGGAGATCCAATCCTATTGCTCCTGGGGTCATATTTTCATTTCAGTGATCAGATGATCTGTCTCCTGTCTCCATCATCTTTACAGAGGAGATTATGCACAATACAAGTTGCAAGACATTGTGCAAGACACAATGTAAGACTAGCTTGTTCTGTTTGGAAGCAATGAAGAAGAGAAATAAGTACCCTGGACTGCCTCTACTATAGCAAAGTAGGAGTTCAAAAAGGCCTTCAGTTGGACCTTACTCTGTATACAACCTGACCTGTCCTAAGAGTTTGTCCACTCTCAGTTCAGCTGCTTCTCATTGTTCTCAGATACCTAATAAACCAATAGGCTGATTTGGCTTCAACAGAAGAGGATGCTTAGAAGCAAAAGTGCCAGGTACTTGGGCCATCTGCATATTTCACAGATCAACCTAACAGATTATGTAGTAGATTCTTCAAGAACATTCAGGAAACCATCTGTATCCATCAGCTTCCTACGTCAGACCATTTGAACAGGTCTTCCACCACTAAGGAACTTTAAACTACCATAAGTGTAAAACTGACTAGGGACTGAGGTCTTCATGACAATGGAATCACATAGGGTCTTCCACAACCAGTTCACCAGAAAATGAGATCACCAGAAAACCAAATCCAATGCATGCCATGTTATATGGATGAGGCCAGATACTGGCTGGGACAAGTCCATGGTCATCAGGGTCCAGGAAATGCTAGCTTTTCTGGACTGGGCTATCTTAGCTTTGGCTTGAAATCTCCAAGGATAAAGAGCCTATGTAGAGAGTAAGGAAGATTACTTTGACAGAGATAGATTACCAAAGCGACAAGGGGAAAAACATGACTTAAGCCCAAAACAAGCAGAAGGTACATGAAAGCAGTCAGGCAGACACCTCCCTAATATACATGAGTATAAGAGGAGGGAGAACTAAAGCACAATCAGACTTGCAAGATTGATGTCAGCCCCACTATGTAGACCAAACCAGAAATCAACTCTGTAGGAAGGCTAAAACTACTTTTATTAATATTGGCTATAGTAATAAAATCTTGCAACCTAAAAGGAGGGGGAGGGCAGCTACCAACCTCCCCTCCTCTCCCTGCAACATCCAGCTTGCAACCACCCACCATATCTCTCTCTGTCATTTCTACTTCAGTATTTGCTCTCAGGCTATTTTCCATGCCCTGCATTTAACTATGTCATTAGATCAGGTTTGCACTATGTACTGAACAAAGATTAAGATAAGGCCTGCAACAAGCCTTAGTTACAGACCGTGCTTCAAACACTCTTCCTTAATCAAAACTTGACCTAAATTCTGGTTCAAATGGTATACTAACCCAAACTATAGACTGGCTTTGTACCCGGGCATGAACCCAGTCACAATCTCTCAGTCCAGCAGGATAGAACATGGAAAGGAAAGTCTATATTCCCTTTTTTTAAAAGTATGTATTGTACTAGGATGAGGGGGCATGATGGCTCAGTGGTTAAGATGCCAGGCTTGTTGACTGGAAGGTCGCAAGTTCGGAGGTTCAAGACCCTAGCCCTGTGTGACAGAGTGAGCTCCCGCACTCGGCCCAGCTCTTGCCAACCTAGCAATTCGAAAGCATGCAAGTGCAAGTAGATAAATAGGTACCACTTTGGTGGAATGGTAAGTGTTCCGCGCGTGTCATGCCGGCCACATGACCGTGGAAGCGTCTTCGGACAACGCTGGCTCTTCGGCTAACAAACGGAGATGAGCACCGGCCCCTAGAGTTGGACACGACTGTGCGGGGGAACCTTTACCTTTACCTTATTGTACTAGGAAGGGGGAGTTTATATACTTAAAGGAAGATGCTGTATAAACAAGTCTATTTTAAGACATGAAACATATAGATATCCATTCCTAATAATAAAGGCAACAAAATGGGCTTGGTGACAGCACAATGCAAGCTCTGCCCTTTTGTATTTGCATTGTAATGTTGAAGACAAGTACATAAGGGGTGGAGTTTGTGTCATGACCCCCATTTTGTCACTTCCTCCCTTGCTCCTTTGTGGACACCTATAATAAAAGAGGAGTTTGCAAAAAGGGGTTTGCTCATTAACATGTGAGCTCAACTCTTTATTATGGTAATAGATATTTAGTGGCAATTCCTCACTCAGATGTAGCTTTTTTTTACTGTCAAATGAGATATGTTGACATTCAAAATTGCACAGCCATGTTTTCCATGCAGCACAGATCCAACCCTAACCCTTTCTCTACTTTGATCCTTACTGTAAAATAACTAATGTGCTATCTTTCTTGTCCTGCCTTCCTCATCTCTTCCAGCACGTAGCAATGTCTATTGCAGGCAGTCTTTTCAATATCACGTGCGTGAAAAGATTAATTTTTAGATAAAGTGAGGATGAGGACTCTTAACTTTTTGCTGGCGGTTGCATTTTTGTAATGATTATTTTGGCCTTTGAGGGCTTCAGGGGCGGTGATGCTAACATGGTGGTATCATTGGGGAGGATAGTGCTGAAATTTTCTGCTTATTCTTTTGTTTGTGTGAAGTGATAGGGAAAAAAATGGTGTCCTATATTTTGCAGGAAGATTGGGAACCATGGATTCTCTACCCGTGATTTCCAACAATGAAATGGATAGAGAAAATTATGCAATCAGTCTTGGAAGCACACATTCCCAGCTTCCAAACAGCAATATTTATTTGCTCAGAATACGTTATTTCACACAGAGAGAGTTACAGAGATAAAGAAATCAGCTTTCTTTGGATGCAGAAAAGGATAGCGGCATCTGCCAGTTCTTGCAATCTAAATCTCCCAAAGTATAAATGTAAATCTCTTTAAAAGAACATCTCCTAAATTTGGATAAAAGACAACACAAGATGATTCTCCAAAGAAGAGGATTTATTGTAGCTTTTACCAAGCTCCTGAATTTTGTTTATTTACCTGTGGGGCACTAAATAAACATCTGGACAGCATCAGTTTGGAGAAAGGTTGAAATAATGGTTCTCACATGATAATCAAATGCAAAATGTAGGCAACTTCTAACTTTCTAGATGTTGCTGAACTCCAGTTCCCATGAGCCCAACCAATATGGCCAATTGTAAGGAATGATGGGAAATTCACTGGAACAAGTTTTGGAAGGCTACACATTCCTCACCTCTAACCGAAAGGATAGAAAATCAAAGGCACCTAATAACACTTAACTAAGCAATTCTTCAGGTGAATAATTTTGCTGAAAATAAGCAACATGCTCACTCTCCCCAGAGGGGAAATTCATCAACTTCCCCAAAAAACAAAGCCTTTGTGTACTTCTTGTGGGTTTGCACAATCTCTCCCACAGCAGGGGCTCAGCACACAATTACAATGACGGCACGAAATCCTGCCACAAAGTCATAATTAAAGTGTGCAAAAGGCAAGTGGAAAGTTTCCATTAACAGAACTATGCACATTCTCACGTACTGTGTTTAGCTGCACCTCAGGTGGCCAAGGACATGATTTCCACAATAAGATTGGTGGATTGTTTAGTCAAAAATTGCAGTAATAGTAATAGTAATAGTAATAGTAATAGTAATAGTAATATTTTTTATATTTTAAATTGTTATTTAATTTGTATTTTAATCTATTTATAATTGTATATTATTGATTGTATTTTGTTGTAAACCGCCGAGTCCCCCTTGGGGGAGTTGGGTGGTGATAAATTTGATTAAATAAATAAATAAATAAATAATAGTAATAGTAATAATAGATAGCTGTATCACTAAATGAATGTAACAGGCAGATTTTCTCAGGGGTGAATCCTAAGTCCGACTTCATTCAAAATGTTGCTGGATCATAGAATGATGGCATGAGAACTGAAATAATCAAGCTCATGTTCTTAACAATACGGTGGGTTTTTTTCAATTTGTATATTAACTTACAGAGTTGCTTTGTGAATACTGCTGTCAAGATGGACTGCAAAGCTCTTGCTCCTGTCTTGCAAAGCAGCTTAATGTAAGCTCTTCATTACAGGGTTCCCGACAATGTGCCAGTTTGTAAGCCCTATTTTACACCGTAAACCTCTCTCCAGCCATGGAAGCAGCAGGAAAGGAGGAAGCTATCATTTTAAATTGTGCTGGATTCCCCAACTACCTTAATAGCAGATGCTCTCATGACAATATATAATAAAGGAGGTATTTTTATTCTGTAATAAAACAATACATAAAAATTGTTGTTAGCTACTGATTAGCAGGTCAACTTGCAGCACTTAGATTGAAATGTTCAGGCATAGCCTGGGGGAATAAAATGATTTTTACCTGGCACCAAAAGACAATAAATTGGGTGCCCAGCGTGTCTCTCTAGAAAGGGGATTCTGGATTCCAGGGCAATCACTAAAAAGACTGTTCCCAATTCATCACCAGCTCTGTGTTTTGGCTGAGGACTTCCAAAGAAGGCCATAGAGCTTGGAAAGGAGATGTTATGTGCAATTTAAATCTTCCCTATTTTTATCCCCAAACTAGACAGAGTAATCAAGTCTTCACTGCATGATTGACAGAGAAAGACAGCGGGCAATTTGACTTTTTGTTGTAAGACACCCGTAGTTGATGACTTTTTCTTATGAGGTTTGTTTTTAATTCTGAGAGCATTGCCTTTGTTATTGTTTTGTTGCTGTTTTCCTGTTAACATTTCATCATTTTCATCAGAAGCTAAGGCTATTCTCTTGTTAGTATTTTTGTTATAATGTTGGCACCCTCCACTGAGGTGAGCTAGTCATATGTTGACCCAACTGTGCACTTGTTTTTCATTTGTTTTGTGTGCTTGCTGTGATTTTTTCCCAGCTTCACTTCAGCCATTCAAAAATGATCCACTTTTTCTTCATCCATACATCAACATGACTACATGGGACTGTAGTCCTGCCTTAGGAATGAAAGCTGGCTGGGTAACCTAGAGCCAGTTGCTCTCTCTCAGCCCAACTCACCTCACAGGGTTGTTGTTGTGGGGAAAATAGGAGGAGGAAGGAGTATTAGGCATGTTCGCCACCTTGAGTTATTTATAAAAATAATAAAGTCGGGATAGAAAATTAAATAAATAAATAAAAATATCTTTTGCTCCAGCTAATTACAATACAGTGTGCAAAAATATATACAAATCACTGCAAATGCTTATACAAAGTCATATGAGTTGTCATAGCATATTTAACTCATTATATTTTGCTACAGAGACACTCCTTCAGAAAATGTGGTCTCATAACGTTATGAATAGCTTTATAGGTTTGAATTCAGCCAAGAACTGAACTGGCTTAATATGATTATAACACCCAGATGGCAGAGACAGGCAAATAGTTGGAGTTGAGGGAGAGGACGGATGTCTATCTAGAGCATAGACTTAAGGACCCCAGCAGCTGTCTAAGTATGTCAAATAAGCTTGTTCTTCACATTCCTGCCCTTCTGTATTGGCAACAGAGGGATGGATCTTCTACCCCCGGACTCTAGATTTGGTTCACTAAGTTCTAACTAACCTAGTAACATGATGTTCTTGTTTAAAGAAGATAACATTATACTGAGATTATTTAACATAAATATTACATACACAATAGAGAACAAGAAGCTATTAAATTTTCTTAGCATAGCTGCAGCTTCCTAAAGAGTACACATCCATTTTTAGTTACTTCCACCAGGGTTAGAATTAGGAACCCACCAAAGTGTCTGCTGACACCATCTGTGATGAACCTTCAGATCTATCAATCACCATGAGTAGTATTCAGATCAATCATGCCTAATTATCATTCACGTGCATGCTCCTGAACAATCAAGTCAGATTGACTTCAGTAGCTTAAACACACACCCATCCCCCACCCACTGGTTCCCTAGGCTCTTTCTTTTTCTTATAAATGCACAAGCATAGGTTAATAACAATTTACAATTGGTTAAACCAGAGGCAGTCACTTTTCCTATAGCTTTAATCTATAGAGGTTATGGTTATAAGTTAAGGGCTATAACCTTTTGGGCCCCATTCTCCATGCATTGTCAGCATGGTTTATAAAGCTTGCAGCTATTCTTCTGAGACTCTTTAAAGCAATTTCAAATGGCTGGCAATAATACAATCATCCTGGATTAGAGCATGCACTTTTTTTCTGCAACCTGTGTTCCGTATAAATTTGTGCAAAGTTTATGATGGTCTATACGTATATTTGGACTTGCACTCACTTCATAGGACAGCTGTTCTTTAATTCACCTCCAAGGAGCTTGCTTGCGGTTTCACTGATATAGGCCAACGTAGGAACATACGCATAGTTAAAGCAATGGTATTCCCTGTAGTAACCTATGGCTGCGAGAGCTGGACCATAAGGAAGGCTGAGCGAAGGAAGATAGATGCTTTTGAACTGTGGTGTTGGAGGAAAATTCTGAGAGTGCCTTGGACTGCAAGAAGATCAAACCAGTCCATACTCCAGGAAATCAAGCCAGACTGCTCACTTGAGGGAATGATATTAAAGGCAAAACTGAAGTACTTTGGCCACATAATGAGAAGACAGGATACCCTGGAGAAGAAGCTGATGCTAGGGAAAGTGGAAGGCAAAAGGAAGAGGGGCCGACCAAGGGCAAGATGGATGGATGGTATTCTGGAGGTGACGGACTCAACCATTGGGGAGCTGGGGATGGTGACGGCCAACAGAGGGCTCTGGCGTGGACTGGTCCATGAAGTCACGAAGAGTCGGAAACGACTGAACGAATAAACAACAAAGGAACAACATAGAAAGAATGGGTGCAAATTATAGTAAAGCAGCTAGCAATATCTGTATTAGTATCATAATTAAATCAGTATTGTTTCTCTACCATCAGTTTTCATAGGTGTAGTCTGAATTTCTCAATTACTGTACTGGAAGGAAAAACTTTCTGTTTTATTCCACTTTTAATTCAGAAGGAAAGCAAAACCAAATTTTACCTGGAATCTGAGCTACGACTGCTATCCATTCTGAAACTCTAAGGACAATCTGTTTTCAACAACTCTGACATGTATATTCACTTTCCTTTTAAATGGCTCCATGCTGGCTTCAGAGAAAAATGCCCTGTAATATTTTATATTAATACTTTGTTTTAAGCAACCTTGGCATTTTGCAAATCAGTTTCACACCACTGAAAGTCTCAGATCATAGTACTAGTTAATGTGTAACCAACTTGGGAAATAAGTAAATCTGATCAAACTGGCAGAATGTTGCCAAGTAAGTCATGTTGAGGTAAGGAAGTTAACTGGTGTGCTAGGGAGCTTGGCTTAAAGGGGTCTGTAACTGGAAGAAGTCAAAAGCAGAAGGATGTGGCCCTCAAATATGCTAAGGAAAAAAGATGTAGGTATTAAGGAAAGAGATAAAAAGCTTTGTGTTAGGTAGTGTGGATAGCATGGAATTAGTAAGGAAATCAGAGTCAGAGGCAGGAGATGAAACTTAGATTTAGGGAGAGGTATAAAAAGCTACGGAGCTGTGTGGGCAAGACATACACATGGGGAGCAAGAAAGAGAGGAACAGAAAGCAGAAAGAAAAGAAAATGGATTCTCTAATAAAGGCAGTTTAAAGTGACAAAGAGAAGAGATGAAACTTTAAGTTAAGGGATAAAAAAAATGGCATTAATTAATTAATTAATGAGCCAGTTTGGTCTAGTGGTTAAGGTGCCGGGCTAGAAACCAGGAGTCTGTGAATTCTAGTCCCTCCTGAGGCATGAAAGCCGGCTGGGTGACCTTGGGCCAGTCACTCTCTCTCAGCCCAACTCACCTCACAGGGTTGCTGTTGTGGGGAAAATAGGAGGAGGAAGGAGTATTAGGTATGTTCACCGCCTTGAGTTATTTATAAAAATAATAAAGGCGGGATAGAAAATTAATTAATTAACTAATTAATTAATGAGTAAGCAAGAGAAAAGCTATGAAAGGTTTCTCCATGTAACACTATGCCAGCTGGGATTCTACTCATTCTGATTGACAGGAGGAGGCCTGAGGTAGAATGAAATGTGTGTCACGGTATAAACTCCACCCCTTATGTACTTTTGTGTGATGTCACAATGCCAGTACAAAGGGGGCAGAGCCTAAGTTGTAATGCATAGTTTGGCATTTGATCCCATCCCTTGCCCACCCTGAGGATGACCTTGGCCTGCAGTTTTATCAGTGAGAAAATCACACCATGGATTGGCAGTTGGGAAGGGTTGAGGCTTGGAGAACTAAGAGGAGGAAAAGTAGATTGGAGATGAAGGAGAATTGGTTTGTTGCAATATGTACTGTACTGTTTTTAAAATGGGCTGCACTTTAAGGAGTCTGCTCTGTTGTGTGTGAAAGAGAATGGATTCCTAGCTCTGAGCAAGTCTCTCTGCAGAATTTCATCCCACTGAGTTCAATAGCTTACTTTTCTTTAAAGTTATTCTTGTACCCATGTAAAACTGTCTGAATATCTGTGTGTTTTCTAAAGCAAGTAGTAAAGCTGTTCTTCTCAGATCATAATAGCTTTATGTTTTTCTTATTGGAGGAAGGGAGGAAATTT
The DNA here is from genome assembly GCA_023362775.1 of Charina bottae. Classification (NCBI taxonomy): domain Eukaryota; kingdom Metazoa; phylum Chordata; class Lepidosauria; order Squamata; family Charinaidae; genus Charina; species Charina bottae. The sequence continues at coordinate 28,410,104 of JALMGJ010000006.1, read as the reverse complement.
TATTTATTTATTTATTTATTTATTTAATTTATTTATTTATTTTCTATCCCGCCTTTATTATTTTTATAAATAACTCAAGGCGGCGAACATACCTAATACTCCTTCCTCCTCCCATTTTCCCAACAACAACCCTGTGAGGTGGGTTGGGCTGAGAGAGAGCAACTGGCCCAAGGTCACCCAGCCGGCTTTCATGCCTCAGGCGGAACTAGAACTCACAGACTCCTGGTTTCCTATTGGCTCCCTCCCAGGGCTGAGAGAGAGTGACTGGCCCAAGGTCACCCAGCCGGCTTTCATGCCTAAGGTGGGACTAGAACTCACAGACTCCTGGTTTCTAGCCCAGCACCTTAACCAGTAGACCAAACTGGCTGTCTCTTAGTCTCCTCTCCTCCCCTTGTAGCTTGAAGGTTTGCTTAAAGTGAAAAGGATAAGAGCTGAAGGAATCCTTCTGGGGGATCCACTGGGGAATCAATGTCTCAAACTCAGGACCAGTTTTTGCAAGAAAATATGATTTTTTTTGCCTTTTGAGGCAAAAATTATATTCTGTCAGTGGTGATGTTCTTGGGCAGAGAACACTGCTGGGAATAAATAAGAAATAAAATAAAAAATAAAGCAATTTTTGCAAATTCCTCACTGCACGACTCAAGAAGAACACAAGAAGAGCCTTGTTGGATCAGGCAATAGGGCCATCGGGTGTAGCTTTCTGTATAATTCAGTGGCCAAATGGATGTGTTTGGGAAGCTCAGGAGTCTTGACTGAAGGGTTAAAACCCCCTTGTACTGTCATTTCCCAGCTGCTAAACATTTAATATATGCCTATGATTCAGCCATTAAGCCATCCAAATTAATCACAATTACCAGTATGGCTGGCAGTGAATTCCACAGTTAAACGATGTGCTGCGTACAAAAGCACAACAGCCCTAGTAATCATATTCACAATATTTTATTAATTTAATTTAAAGTACATCAAATTTTAATTAAATCTAAGTTATTTATTTGGCCTGGTGTCACCAACGTTTTGGCATGTGGCCCTTGGTATACCACTCAGTTAAGAATGTCTCTTAATCTGAAGTTATTTATACTCTCTTAGATCATGAACTAAAACCCTGTTCTCCATTCTTCTCTTTACTCAAGAAGTCATGGCTTTCCCACTGTTTTAAAGGCTTCCTTCAAGCCACTTTTCAACGCCCACATTGTGCTATTAGCTATACTTTCTCTTCGCATTCAGCAGTCAGTGGTTTCTGCGAGGTTTCCAATTTGCATAGAGTCTGAGCTGTTTTGTGAGTGCGTGTGTATATGCTTGTGTGTGTTATGATTTATAATGGTGTCTTCACTGTTATGTTTAATGCAGTATTATCAGTTTCATTTAAGTGGAGCACTTTTGGTTAGAAACATTAGGATGAATACACAATGGATGAATATTTTTTTCTAAAACTTTACCTCTGTGAAATGCTTCATAGACATTTTAATCACTGGAAATATTTTGGAAAACTAAGATTATATTTGGCACTGAACCTCTGCCATATCACCAGTGTTGAGCCATAAAAATCCATGGGAATATTTCCATTGAATTCATTGTGATGGGATGAGAGTTTTCCCCTAAAATTTAATAAAACATACCGTGTGGTCTTCCTCTTTGATGTGTGGGCATTGGTACTTAACGCATCAGGTTGTTATGGGAATGAGAAGCCTACCATCAACTCCCATATCCTTCTCTACCCCTTCATTGTGCTAAGTTAAGGAATCAAGCTCTCAAAGCAAAGATGTGGGCTAAATGGTGATATGGCTCATATACACAGAGCTCTCATTTGTCAATGGTATGAGCTGATAGGACCAGTGTCGATGGCTGAGCCCTGTGGGATATTGCTGGCGTATGGGGTTTCAGGCGCAGAGTAAACAAAACAGACAGAGTGCAGCGTTTAGGGCTAAAAGTTGTTTACTTGTAGCATAAGGCAATAAATGCATATAGAGTTACATTATTGCAAAAAAGAAAAAACAAACCATAAGCAGAGTTTCGTTCCTTTGGTTCCATCAGCAGATGTGAAGAACACCATGGCTTACAGACAGCCAGGCGTGTATAGGCTATACACAGGACCAGATTACATACAGGTACATGGCAACACGACTAGAAGTCAAGAAGCATAGACCCATAGGTCACAGCTGAGATATACACTTGTTTCAGCTTTCTGATTGGAGGAAAACATGGAGTCATGAGGTACAGAAACATAATGTTAAAACTTAAAGCCTGTTGCACATAATATAAATTGCCACGAGATGGCGGTGTTGCACATTGTCTCTCCTCCGGGAAAAGGTTCCCATGAGAGAGGTACTCTGGATAGACATAACATATTTCAGGTGATGGGCCACCTGCATTATCTGTCAGTTTGTTATGGGAAACGCTCAGAGCAGAGGAACAGGAAAACAAAGTGGAGAAGGCCATTTGATTGTTTTACACAGGAACTCCGACAAGCCCATGTGATTTCCATTTGCATTTGTACAAAGTAAACATGGCACATAACTGTAACCATTGTTAGAAAGTGTAACAACCTGTCATGAAGAAAAACAGGGTAGTATAGAGCATCCAGGGGGGAGGCACAATGGAGGGCAGAGTATCTTTACCTGTTTGTCTTCTGCTTGGACAAATTCCTTCCTGGCAGTTGTTTTATGAGAGTACTCACTAGGTACTCTCAAAATTCCAAATGCGCCCATCTAAGGATCCTTGGCTTATTGGAATCACTCCTATAGGGGTCCTGTATCTACATTCCAAATGCTGTGGATCAAACAGATGGCCAATATTTTGCCATTCTAACGTCTATCTCAAGATGCAGCAGAAGAAAAGGGGGAAAAAAGTATAGATCATGAAGAATAGTTGATTTCCAGTATGAAAATAGATTAGTTTATTACATAGCATATGGTGTGAACTTTTTCAGACAGAGATTTTATTTGGGAGTACTGCCAAATAAACTTTTCTCCAAATATTTTATAAACATAACATTGTTCTTTACTAAAAGGCTCAAAGCACTTCACATATTTTATCTTAACAATCCTGACAAAATCCCTGTAAACTAGGACAGCATTATATCCCTGTATTAGAGATAAGGGGAAGATAGGGGAAGAAAAGAGCTAAGGCAGTGATAGTGAATTGCTTAAGGCCACTTAATTAGTTTGTATTCAAGGTAACATACTGAAATGGTATTTCCAGTTCACTATTCCATTATCTTAGCCATAGCAATATGCTGATTTCCATACTTTTTATTATCATCTTCATTCTCATAGTTAAGGACATTAGACATTAATATTGCACTTGCAAATGATAAACAGATTTTAAAAAAAAAATGCATCTTTTAGGTTCTTAGGAAGTTGCCTGAGCATGCAGATGAAGAGCCAATATTAATTTTAAGGACAGAAGTGAACCCATTGAGCAATTCCCCACGAAGTGTTAAAGCATTCTCCTCCTGTCTGTGAGCCAGCGGAAAACTTAACTAGAATAGATTTTGCTGTTTACTTTGCCAGTCCAATTGGTTTTGTTCAGGCCTGCAGATGGAGGACAAGATCCTCATTTCCCAGGCAGAAAGGTGACTTCCCCACACCTTTTCAACAACACTAGCTAAAACCATCTGTTAGTCACAACCTTGCTGGAATTAAAGATGATTTTGATAGACGGCTAGACTTGTGGTTTAGCCACCTATTAGCACTCACTCACCCCTTCCACCTGCCACCTCTCTTCACCTGAAGATCAACTGCCTGGGCTGGGAGAGGTGGCAGATGAAGGGGAAGATGAGGCTGCCTTCCAGGACTCCAAGCTGATCTTCAGCTTACTGAAGAGCTGTTAGCCAGAACAGCAGCTGACAGGCATAGAGGAGTTATATGATCCAACTCTCTCTCTCTCTCTCTCTCTTGCTTCACCATGAACATCCCCCCATGTCATAGCTGTCAGCCAAACATAGCTTTAGGGCTTTTCCAGAGGAATGCTAAATCTGTGTTCAAAGCACCACTATTTAGCATTCTTCTGGAATAACACTAAACACACGTTCGGAAACGGGCTGAACAGCAACTGACAGTCATGAGGGGTGGACTTTCTAGCTTTCTCCTACTTAACTGTGCACACACACACACACACCACCACCTCCACTGGTGTTTTGGGACTGATCCAGGCTTCAGAGATGGGATTGATTTGGAGATTTTGAGGATATAGGGAAGAGCCCAGTTTGAAGGAACTAGCCTCTCCCCTTCCCAAAGCAGAAAGGTCTTGGAGGACAGTACCTGGGGACCAGAGGGGAGGGGTTATGCCTGTACCCATCTAAAGTTGCATATAATTGCTGGGCTGATCATAACTCCGAGGAGTCATCTGGAAGTGATGCTAACAAAATAGTCCTGAAATATGTCAGACTGTATCTATGGTAAAGCTGCCATGGCTTTTTGGCTGCTTATGGGAAAAAGAAATATCTTAACATTAGAACAGCTATAGTCAACCTTTTAAGCTGCCTTAGGTAGGAGGTCAAGATGGAGGCAATGACATGAGGACATGACAGAATTAGTAAGTTGTATGAACCCATTTGTGCCATTGTTAGGTTCAAATGTGTAAAAAGACCTCCATGTGCAATTACTCATGCAACTGTTTCCATTGGCTTCTCCAGTTTTATGACTTCAGCTTAGAAAGAAGCTTCTAATACATTCTGCTTTTAGATACAGTTTCTCAAGATGTGCTTTCTATAGCATTCTCTCTCATTTGGGGATCTGCTGACAAATCCATAGAGACATAGAACTTCTGACATTTCTTATTTGATACCCAAGAAGCCAGAAGGCTGAGGAGGCCATGCTTTCATGCTCTGTAGACATCATGAGTAATGCAGTTCTTATGCCTATCTCCAGTATTCTATGCTGACATTGAAACAAAAGCTACTTCCAGATGATCAAATGTTCTGTCTCTCAGCTCTTTCTGATTCTACTTTAAAATGCAACTAGATAGGCCAGTGCTGTTTAGACTTTTTGTGGATATTGAAACAGTCTGAAAACAAGCATCTTTATATCTATGAAGGTTCTCAGTCATCCAGGTGGAATTGTCTGTAGCTTGAATCATGTCAACTGGATTTCTATTTTCTTAGTGGAAACGTTTCACTCCTTATCCAAGGAGCTTCTTCAGTCTGAGTAAAGTTAGTAAGGGAATCCTTAAATATGTTTCTAGGCTGGCTGTGTGACCTTGCACCTGGGGCTAGGTCATGGTTATTTTTGAGATGTTTGTTTCTAAATCCCTTTATCATCTAAAGGAGGATCGTTAAGATTACCCTGCTGCTTTTGAGCTTGCGAAATGGTCTTAATCTTCCTAGGCACAGAAGACAAAGCAGGAAGGAAGATAGGGGAAAGGTTATGCCTGAGGCCCCCACCTCTATTCAAGGAAGGATTTTCCAAGTTGGCATGAATGGATTCCTTGACCCCTCTCTCAAACCACCTATCTTCTCTGTCTAAAATGTGAACATTAATGTCCTCAAATGAGTGTCCTTTTTCCTTTAGATGAAGATAAACTGCTGACTCTGGTCCTGTGGTGTTACTTCTCCTGTGTTGGGCCATCCTCCTGTACAAAGGTTGTTTGGTTTCTCCAATGTAGAGTTCAGAGCACTCCTCACTGCACTGGATTGCATACACTACATTGCTTTCCTTGTGTTTTGGAGTTTGATCTTTGGGGTGTACAAGCCTCTGTCTCAGTGTGTTGGTGGGTTTGAAATATACAGGTATGTGGTGTTTGCCAAATATCCGTTTTATCTTTTCAGACACGCCAGCCATGTAAGGAATGACCAGGTTCTTCCGTTTACTCTGAGTCTCAGCCCTATCTGTCGCTGTTTTAGGTCTGGTAGAGTTAGATTTAGTGAAGGCCCAATTTGGATATCCACAGGCCTGCAGAGCTGTTCTCAGATGCTGCTTTTCATTCTTTTTGGAATCCATGGAGGTGGGGATGGTTTCTGCTCTGTGTGACAATGTCCTGATGACTCCTAGTTTGTGCTGCAGTGGATGGTGGGAGTCAAACATCAGGTATTGATCTGTGTGTGTGGGTTTCCTGTAGATCCCTATTTCTAGCTTGCCACCGGTCCCAATGAGGACTTCACAGTCTAGGAATGCCAGTCTGTTGTCCTTGGTGTCTTCTCTGGTGAAGCTAATGTTGGCATCTATAGTGTTTATATGGTCCGTGAAGGCCTGTACTTCCTGGGCCTTGATTTTGACCCAGGTGTCATCCACATACCTAAACCAGTGGGTGGGCACTGTTCCCTGGAATGTGTTGAGTGCTTTCTTCTCCACTTCTTCCATGTATAAATTGGCCACAATGGGTGACACAGGAGAACCCATGGCACAGCCGTGTTTCTGTCTGTAAAAGTCACCTCTGTATGTGAAATAAGTGGTGTTAAGACACAGGTCCAGAAGATGGCAGATCTGGTTTGGGTTGAGATGGCTTCTCCTTTCCAGGGTGCTGTCCTCTTCTAGTCTCTTCCTGACAGCGGATAGAGCATGAGTGGTGGGGATGCTGGTGAAAAGGAGACCATAGTTTTCCTGCTTTGTCTTCTGTGCCTAGGAAGATTAAGACCATTTCGCAAGCTCAAAAGCAGCAGGGTAATCTTAACGATCCTCCTTTAGATGATAAAGGGATTTAGAAACAAACATCTCAAAAATAACCATGACCTAGCCCCAGGTGCAAGGTCACACAGCCAGCCTAGAAACATATTTAAGGATTCCCTTACTAACTTTACTCAGACTGAAGAAGCTCCTTGGATAAGGAGTGAAACGTTTCCACTAAGAAAATAGAAATCCAGTTGACATGATTCAAGCTACAGACAATTCCACCTGGATGACTGAGAACCTTCATAGACATATTGCCATACATTTTGGGGATGAAACCCTGAAGTTGGTAAGGAAATTCGAGAAGACAGCAAGAAAGGTGGCAGACTATAGAAACCACCTACGTTTTAACCTCAGATGCAGACAACAGAGACTCATCCCGACAAGCCTACGCCTGCAATCTACAGTTAAGGGTCACAGAGCAGATCAGATCCTGCAGCAGGCACAAAGACATCTTCTAAATGAAAGAATAAGGCAAGTCCACTTCACCATTGATGCCCTGCAATACAATTTTGAAAACCTTCACCAGGAACTCACAGCCACCCTTCCTGACCCAATCCTGGATAGAGTTATTCAGCTTGGCAATAAAGTACAGCTGGCCCAGCATCACAAGACAAAGGAGAGGCAAACTAAGAAATTTGACATTCTTCTTTCTCGCAGCAAGCAGAAACAAGGAACTGGAGAAACCGCTGGGAGGAACAACAACAACAGGACCACAGAGGACAAAAAGAACATGTGGGTGAAAAATCTCTCAGACAGAGAACTTACCCAACCAGAGAGAGATGTCCTAGCCAAAGGTCTTAATTTTGCCATCACTCCCAAGCAAGTTCCGGTTGTGGAGCTCATTACAGCCACAGAATCTGCCATCCACAACAACCACCTACCTTTTGAAGAAGCAGAACAACTCCGGCTTAAAATATCTGCAGCTCTGTCCAGTGCTCAACCTCCTCCCCCCAACCTTACCGTCCAAGAGAGGAGAGCCCTGACAGCCCTCAGCAAAGATGAAACCATCACCATTTTACCTGCTGACAAAGGAAGATGTACAGTGGTTCTAAACACTGCAGACTACCACAATAAAATTACCTCACTTTTGGAGGATCACCATACATATGAAAAACTGAAAAGAGACCCAACCAACAATTACAAGAAAAAGGCAATAGACAGTTTGAAACAATTGGAACATGATGGCTCCATCGATAGGATTACCTACCACCGTCTGTATCCTGGAGAAGCCATCCCCTGCATCTACGGACTTCCTAAGATCCACAAGGAAGGAACACCCCTCCGACCCATAGTCAGCAGCATCAATTCGGTAACATACAACATTGCCAAACACCTCTCTACCATACTAGCACCTCTAGTTGGACACTCTGAACACCACATCCATAATTCAGAAGAATTTGTTTCCAAAGCAAAGATCCTGAAACTGGATACAGATGAAACTATGGTCTCCTTTGATGTGTCCTCCCTTTTCACCAGCATCCCCACCACTCATGCTCTATCCGCTGTCAGGAAGAGACTAGAAGAGGACAGCACCCTGGAAAGGAGAAGCCATCTCAACCCAAACCAGATCTGCCATCTTCTGGACCTGTGTCTTAACACCACTTATTTCACATACAGAGGTGACTTTTACAGACAGAAACACGGCTGTGCCATGGGTTCTCCTGTGTCACCCATTGTGGCCAATTTATACATGGAAGAAGTGGAGAAGAAAGCACTCAACACATTCCAGGGAACAGTGCCCACCCACTGGTTTAGGTATGTGGATGACACCTGGGTCAAAATCAAGGCCCAGGAAGTACAGGCCTTCACGGACCATATAAACACTATAGATGCCAACATTAGCTTCACCAGAGAAGACACCAAGGACAACAGACTGGCATTCCTAGACTGTGAAGTCCTCATTGGGACCGGTGGCAAGCTAGAAATAGGGATCTACAGGAAACCCACACACACAGATCAATACCTGATGTTTGACTCCCACCATCCACTGCAGCACAAACTAGGAGTCATCAGGACATTGTCACACAGAGCAGAAACCATCCCCACCTCCATGGATTCCAAAAAGAATGAAAAGCAGCATCTGAGAACAGCTCTGCAGGCCTGTGGATATCCAAATTGGGCCTTCACTAAATCTAACTCTACCAGACCTAAAACAGCGACAGATAGGGCTGAGACTCAGAGTAAACGGAAGAACCTGGTCATTCCTTACATGGCTGGCGTGTCTGAAAAGATAAAACGGATATTTGGCAAACACCACATACCTGTATATTTCAAACCCACCAACACACTGAGACAGAGGCTTGTACACCCCAAAGATCAAACTCCAAAACACAAGGAAAGCAATGTAGTGTATGCAATCCAGTGCAGTGAGGAGTGCTCTGAACTCTACATTGGAGAAACCAAACAACCTTTGTACAGGAGGATGGCCCAACACAGGAGAAGTAACACCACAGGACCAGAGTCAGCAGTTTATCTTCATCTAAAGGAAAAAGGACACTCATTTGAGGACATTAATGTTCACATTTTAGACAGAGAAGATAGGTGGTTTGAGAGAGGGGTCAAGGAATCCATTCATGCCAACTTGGAAAATCCTTCCTTGAATAGAGGTGGGGGCCTCAGGCATAACCTTTCCCCTATCTTCCTTCCTGCTTTGTCTTCTGTGCCTAGGAAGATTAAGACCATTTCGCAAGCTCAAAAGCAGCAGGGTAATCTTAACGATCCTCCTTTAGATGATAAAGGGATTTAGAAACAAACATCTCAAAAATAACCATGACCTAGCCCCAGGTGCAAGGTCACACAGCCAGCCTAGAAACATATTTAAGGATTCCCTTACTAACTTTACTCAGACTGAAGAAGCTCCTTGGATAAGGAGTGAAACGTTTCCACTAAGAAAATAGAAATCCAGTTGACATGATTCAAGCTACAAGCATCTTTATAGGTTTGTGAATTTAAAGAGGACACACAGAATTGACAGGCAGTCAACACTTGCTCTTCCTGACCAATAGCTGAGCACAAAGAACAGACAACTAATCAATACTCATGTGCTGGTCAGTAATGGTGCCTCAACTTGCCTCCCTTATTTTTCTATGTAGCATATATCCCTCCCACTTTTAAAGTTCACATCTCCTCTGGAACAGAGATTTCTCAATAATTATTTCAATGGGCAGCACTTAATTATAGAGACATATGATCAGTGGAGGATTCATCTTACCCTGCAACTGGGAAGTTGCTCCATTTGGAAGAGCCCAGAAAAGAAATGTAACTCATAAATTCAGATTTGTACTGAAAGATAGCTACTCTCCATTTTATTTCCATACCCTCCTATATCTAACAGCATGGTTTCAAATACATTGACTTGTTCGATTTAGTACCTTTCCTAAGACCATGTATAGCTGTACCAGGAACCAAGTGAGCCTAGAACATACATCCCTTAGCCCCAAGTCATTAACTTCAGCATGGAGTTCTATAAATAGATTCTGCTTTCCTGACAAGGAAAGGGCAAAAAAGAAATCCACCTGTATTTATAGCATGTCTACCCATTTGTGCGGCTTCAGATTGCCTGCCAAGCACAGAAAAGCAATGTTGCACTTCTCTGTTCCTTTCTGTGCCTAGAAAGATCTTTAGGAGCTCTTCCAGCTAATCTACAGGGGTGTCTACAGGGAGGGGGTAAAACAAAGTCAAATTGGTGGACACAGCCATGTGATGGAGCCTTGTCCTTTTTTATGTACTTTATGATGCATGTAAAAAGGGTGGAGCCTCCATCACATGGTTGTAGCCACCTCTTATCTTCTTTAAACTGCCCCCCATCCCCCACAGACACCCCTGATAGCTCGTCATGCTGTATTCGGTATCATGCGTTCCCTTTTCAAGTCTGACTCCCCAGTGTGCACTAGAATGATGATTTTACTTATAGAGTAGGAAGATGTATGGCTTTCTTGCAGAATTTGCCTGGAAGTACAGTATATATACAGCAACTCTGGTACAGAGGAGGCTACCTGGAAATGCTGAGGCAATATCTTCAAGGGGTTTGGAAGAAGAAGACAATGGCATATAGGAAGAAGATGCCTTCTGCCTGAGGTCTGAGCTTTCTGTGCTGCAGGAACATTGTTCCAAAAGCTTTTCTTAGCATTCATTTTTTAAATCATACAGTACTTGCTGGCCATATTTTCTCTCTCTCTCTCTCCTGCGGCTGATTCAGCACAATTTGTTTTCTAGTTAAAGTTTCTTCTTTTCTTTCTTCTAGGATCGATCCCAACCAAAATATTGCATTCATTCATGCATTCAATTTCCTATTTCCCACCGTTTGCCATAAAAATGATGGTCCAGGCAGTTACAATATACAGTATATCCAATTATTTTCAAAATACAATAAAATACATACTAATGCTCATTGTAGGGAAAGGGAGGGGTCCTTTGACTATCCTAACCTGGTGAAATAAATATGTATGGAAACCAGAAACTAGACAATGAAGGCATCAATCTAACTTTTAGGGCAGAGCTTTCCAAACTTTTCATGTTGTTGACAAACTTTTTAGACGTGCATCATTTCGTGACACACTCTTACAGCAGGGCATCATTTCGTGACATACTCTTACAGCAGGGCACAAGGCAGGCACTAGGACCTGCGTGGAATCACAGCAGGTTTGGAGGCAGCAAGGCACAAGGCAGGCACTAGGACCTGCACGGAATCCTGGCAGGGCTCAGAGGCAGCAACAGCCGCAACACACCCAGACACGGCAGCCGACACACTAACGTGTCCCGACACACAATTTGGAAAGCTCTGTTTTAGGGGAAGATGCTACATAGCCAAGAGTCCACCATTAAGGAGGTTCTAAATTGAGATTCCAAAGTCTGGGCTTTATTAATTGATGGTATCCCTTAACATGCCCTAGTAGAGCTCTCAACATGCCCTAGCAGAGCAAAATCATGAGAAAGAAAATACAAATTGATGTACTTCCTGAGCAATCAATATGGGTGTCGATGGAACAGAAAATGTTTCTTTCAAGCTTAGAAATAAATAGCCCATTCCAAACATTCTGTGAAATTTAGTTTTCTTCTTACAGGACAAAATGAGAAACATTTTGAGGGTTCTGTGCCATATGAAACAATGAGAAACTAGAATAAGGCCCTATTCTGACGTTCTTCACTCCAAGGTTATGGACCAGCCAACTTGTAAAAAAAAAAAAAAAAAAAACAAGCAAACCACCACCTCCCCAAATATTAAGACAAATCTTCATAGGAAACATTCCTAGGAAACACTCTGCTCTCACTCCCCTGAAAATCCTTGAGATTAGAATCTTTTAACAGAGCAAAGCCAACACAGTTAACAGGTTAGAAGATATACAAACCAAATATGCAGACATTTTTTTCCCTTTCTGACCTGGTACTACATGGATTGTTTGAGAATGATGTTTTTTTCAAAGAAAGCTTTTTCCAGTCTCCTTCAGTGAGACATGTGTACTCTAACTCTGATTTCAAGGTTGGTGAAGGCCCTGCTGACTGTGCAGGTTATCACCCAATTTCCTCATTAAATGTGGGTGCCAAAAGAGTGACAGCAACCCTGACAGGCAGACTGCAGACAATCCTACCTTCAGTTTGCCATCCTGAACCATCTGGCTTCACAAAAGGTCAAAAAGCACCTCATGATTTCAGCTTATTAATTGGTGGTTTGGATATACACTCAGAAAAATTGGAATGTAGAAAACACCTTTAATATAGAGCAGTGGACATTTTTTTAAAAGAAGCCTTGGCCAAATATGGATTTTTAAAAATGTTTTTATTAATTAGATTAACATGTGGTACTCTGACCTTTCTCATTGGGTCGTTACAATTGGAATTATGAAGATGCCTCACAGATGTAGAGGAGTACAGAAGTAGCCTTGATAAAAGCATGGGACAGCCATTACAAAAACATCCGCTTAGCCCAGAAAGGCAGGAGGGGTGAGGAAGGAGCTCAAGATTGGCCTGCCTTGACTTGCTTGGATATAAGAGTGAGGAAAACAGAAACTATCAAGATTCTCTTGTTATACCCTGCAACAATAAAGCAGAGTCCAGTAATCCTCGTGAAGTTTGTTTCTTGACCTTGACCGACTGATTGTAGAATTCATCAAGGACGTCCTTTATATACTGTACTCTTATATTTAATTTAATATTTTAAAATGTTTTAAAGACTAATAATATATTCAGAATTTTGACTTATTCTCACAATAAGCTTATACCCTGGGACAATCCCAGTTTGAAACTTGAAGGTAAATCTTTTTTGTCATGAGCAAACAGGGGAATTAATACTTTGGATCAGCTTATAGCTAATCACATTTTTGAACTGTTTGAGTTATTGCAAGAGTAATTTGAACTGCCCCAATGTCAGTTCTTCAAGGTATAGCAGGTCAGGAATCAGACACTGTAAGGCCTTTTGGAGCTCAACTTTATTGTCATAGAGTGTAATAATAGAATTTTGAAAGCCTGCTAGAGTGTCCCTCTGTAAAATCTTATACCTGCAAAATCAAGGCAGGATTATTCTGAGTCTCTTTCTTATGCAATTCTTCTTTGATGTTGGAAAGATCTCAGAATTTCAGTCCTGGATTGATGATATGTGTTCACTTTCCATCTACGAACTGGCTTGCTATTGGTACTATAAAAGACTGATCAAAATTGCTCAGTGTAGTCAAAGTTTAGTAATGAATTTAAAAATTGGGCTGGATGACTTTTTCATATTCAACATGCAGTATAATGTTTTGTTTTGTGGTTCCATGTTTTTTTTCTTCTTTTCAACATATTTAAGGTGTTTATTTTTCTTTTCTTTTTTATATTAAAGTACTTCAAAAAGTCTGCTGAAAAGGGAAGTAACTGGAATGTATGAATGCAGGACTATTACCATTAGCTCCAAAACTGGACAAATTTGTTGCTACCATTGAAAACATACAGAGAGAAAGACAAACAGATATACAGACAGACACCTTTTTCTTCCATTCCCATGAGGTTTTCTTAACATTCCTGTTTTAAAAAATTGAAAATCATTATTTTGGAGGAATTTTCTATAGGAACTACCAGCCCACCAATTTAGCAAGCTGCTTGTTATTCACAAGCCCAACAGAAGCAGCTTCATTGCTCGGTGATGATGTTTTTACTTGCAGATAGGAATGGATGTTGGCTCCAAAAAATGGGCTGCTGTTGCTGCATAACTTCAGTAATATATTAGTATTTCCACAAGAAGACATAACATCTTGCACAGTGCATGCACAGACACCAAAGCTCAACAAATCAGCCCAAACTAATACTGTTTTTACATGTTTAAATACATCCTGAAAGCTCGACAGAAATGCATACGGAGTATACCCACCTGCCAAAAGCTCAACAAACCAAATAAACAACATTGTTCTAGTAACTGCATTTACAGAGCTTCAACAGCATTAGTTACATATGTACTTCATACATATGTATTAAGTGCACAGCCTTGGCTATACATGTGTGTGAAGCTGACATTACTTGTTTACAATGTAAAACCCAGCAAAACACACATACAAGTTGCCCAGCCATTACCCATATGAACCACCTATCTAACTTCCTTATAGCAAAATATTAAAATATATATTTAGGAAAACAGCTACCCGAATGCTGCAAGCAGTCTTTCATGTCTGGCCATGTGCCTCAATGCTGCCTTCCTCTCAATACTCTGTTCTTACATCATTCCATTCATACTAAACTATTAGCAGCAGGGATACGATTGGTCCCTGCTGCTAGATTTTGCAGTCTAGAAAACAGTTGAAAAAAGCAATATAATCCAAAACAAAGAAACAATAGCCTAATCAAAATTACATTCAAATTGATATACTTAAAATAACCAAGTTTTACACTGAGATTTTTTTTCAGGGGTGGGTGGGAAAATTGTACCTTTTTAATACAGCCCGCCCCCTAATACCCCAAAGGGAACACTGTTCAACGCAGATGGAAATAGTCATGAAAACAGTCCCTGTTTTGATTCACCCCAGCGTACAATGCTAGCAAAACTGGATTTTGTTTAGTGAATGCTGCCATTTTATGGGGGGCCAGACATGGACACTATGGACAATAAATCAATAATGTCTTTTTTGCCGCAGGAACAGAGTTCATTATTGATGGGAGAGAAAGTAATATGCACTTCATTTTTTTAAAGGAAACAAAGCTAAAGGTTTGTGAAAGGATCACCCTTTCGACTTCTGTTATTTTAGCCCATAGCTTAGGGGCAACCTGTCAGTTTTGTTCTAGTATATTTCATCTAAAATAAATGTTATGACAGTTGCAAAGGCCATAAAGGAAACCCTTGGCCTACCAAAGTATAAATGAGCAATCTCCATTATGAAAAGGGCATTGGAGATCTAGGGAATGCTTCTGCTGACCTCTTTTGATGGGGAATTTGCTGATAAATGCACACAATCCAGGTTGCAGAAGAAACCAATTATAAAGTGATTAAGAAAGCACAGCCTGTCAACTTTTTTGACTGGTTGAATGTGTGTAACCTTCTCTTATTAATAGAAGGTGTCATATATAATGCAACTGGCACAAAGAATAAGTCAGAATACACATAAAAGCATCATTAGCGTACAAAGTCACAACAGTTCACTCTGATTACATTTCATTTTCCATAGCTTTCACCAAGGCTGCATAAACAAAGCAGTCACTCAAGAAAGAGGTAAAGGGGCATTGTGGAAATTACTGGGTGAATACGTTCTGCTAGTGATTTCATCAAGGTGATTCATGAGGAACAATAGTAACTGCCAAGATCTTCACAAGAAGACACAGAGTTCTAGAAGTCTACTTTATCAGGTGCTCACATGAACAAATAGAGGCAAGAGTTCAACATCAAGTTACAGAATTTAATTTTGTATGGAACATTGGGCATTGGACTACTTGATCATCATTGTTTAATTACCCACGAAACCTTCATTCCATGTTTTTAAAAAAGACAATATCTTGATTTTATGTAAGTATAGCTATACTTTTATACTTTTATTGGATATTTTTAAAAAGCCCCAAGAGGCAAGGTTAGGAAAAAGAAGCTGGGATCATTAATTTATTTATTTAGAAGTGTATATATCATTCATGTTTTGCTAAAAATCCTCTAATAATTTATAATGAAATCATGGACATGCAAAATAAAATAATGCAACAACTTACACAATAAAAACGATCAATCAGAAATTAATAGTATGAAATATCACAACAGTTAAGAGGGGGTGTTGCCATGGGATACTCAGGGAAATGCTCTAGCAGACAAACGAAGTTTTAATTTTCAGTGGAAATATTCTAAACTGGCAGTCCACTTCATGTCAATAAGGAGTTCATTTTTATTTTGGGCACCACAACAGAAAGTATGTTGCTGCTGAATGAATTTCAACAGGCCATGACACGGTGAACAAAGCATCCTTTTTTGAATGTTAAAACTGGGAAGAAGATGGCTTCTTGGACAACCTAGTCCCAAGCTATTTAGGACTGTATAAATCTTGAACACAGCTTGTTAGCGTTCCGCACAAGGGTCATGTAACAAAGATTTCCATTCAACAATCTAGCTGCTGTGTTCTGCATTATCTTCCAACTTCTGAACATTTTCAAGGTCATTCAAATGTTACAAATGTCCAGTCTTTTGGTTAGCAATGCAAGGATCACCACTGCTAGGATACCTCCATGTCATATCAGCTGTAAGAAGTAGTATGGAGGTAAGAAGTAGTAGTCACTTCATTGTCTAATGACAAAAGCAAATCTACAAGCACCTCTAAGTTGCTTATCCCTTCTACCTCTTCAGGGAGAAAGCAATGCCATATAGAAGAAGTAATTTACCTAATGCTCAGACCCAGAATTTTTTACCTACAGGCATCTGCATGAAAATACAAAGGGGAGAGAGGTAAATGCTGAATCAAGCATAAAGATATCACAATGCAAAGTCTGCACCTTTTATACTTATGTCACGATGTCAGGTTAAATGATTCTGACAACATCTCAGCTTGCTAAGGATGCCTGTTTTTTCCCGCAGAATCTCAGCTTGTTTGCCTTCAACCATCCCAGCATTGTATCTAAGCATTATTCCATTTTTGCATGGCCATGACAATACCTCCCAATAGATGTTAATATTTAGCAACGTGCTAAATGTTTTCTTCAGAAGTGTAGCTTATGGCTGTGAGGCATTTTATTGTGAAACCCCTGTTGCCCAAGGAATTTACATATAGAGAGAAAACAATTGTATGTGAATGTCATAGGGATGGAAAGAAAAGTGAAAATTCTATGTAAAAATCTCAAATCATATGTTTTACCTATGTATGTGGTTCCTTTGTTCACACAGTCCCAGAATAATGCATGTGAAATTACATGGAATATTCTCATGTGGGCATGGGCAACCTTTGCTTTGCTACTTACCCTAAGTGGTATCCTTCTTCTCTTCCTCTGTTTAGACTTCTAGATGGATCATGTGAACCAGATGATCCATGATGATAGCTTGTAATAGCTGTATTTCATTTCACACCAGTTTATGTGTTTATTAGCTATTGCACAAAACAATAAAACAAAGGTATTATGCAGAGGTATAAGCCATGGGTAGATTCATGCTTTAATTCAAGTTGCAACAATTCAGTTCAAGTTGATTCAGGTTTATTAAGCATGTTGCCATTCTGATTGGAAAGGCTGAAAGAAGTAAAAGAAGGTGGAGACAATGGACAAGGTGGCTGGGTGGTATTCAAGAGATACCTTGAATATCTTTGGAAGAGCTGAAGACAAGTCAGGAGGGCAAGCACCTGTCCATGAAGTCACCAGGAATTGAGCTCAACTCAATGGCATTTACCTAATTAACTAGCTATAAGCCATTACACAAGGTTTATACAGAACAAGGTGCAAGACAATCAAACTTGTGTATTGTATTCACCACATTAAGGGAAGGAATCTCTTTACAATGAATTGCTCTGACCTTTAGATACTTGGTCTGCAATTTTAAGGCTGCCAGAGCAAAAGAAGCTACATAGTGGGAGATCTGTCCTACGTGATGATAATAGAAATACCATTTTGTCCTCAACAGGGTGTAGATGAAAGGGATGAAGTACCTTAACGACTTTTTCCTGTACAAATGAATAGAAAGGACAGTGAAGCAAGTAACAAGGCAGATATTCAGTCTAAGTTTGGTTGCATATACAGAACCTTTGCACCAATCAGATTTGATAGTATCTCCCATTGATCATTGTGGTTTAATTAGATATTATTAATCCTAGTGGTGGGCACATTCATCAAAAGTTTTGTCCTATTTGGTATGTTCTTGTGCTATAATGAAACCCCTGAGCTTCTATCCTTGCCAAATTAGCAGAGATTCAAAATAAGCAAGTCTTTCCATTCCCCTTTTATTGCATACAAAATGTGCAAAAACATTTTAAAATCTCCTTGAACAATCTGTTTGGATAAGATTTTAATGCATTTATTGAAGATGTTGACAGTTAAGAGAGAAATTTATGGTTCATAAAAATAGACATAGCAATTCCCATTTTGAACAGTAAAATCAGCAAATGACACATGTTAGTTGCAAGTCAACACTTAAAAGTAACAAACGAGCCTCTAAATTATATTTATAAACTTTATAAACTGGTTAACACTTAACCTTGTTTAAATTATTCAGGAAGCCAGATGTGCATTTCTGTTTCTTATAACCAAATGAATGAAAAGGAAATTTAAAGTTGATAAATATTTTCTATATGACTGAATAAATTCTGAATGTATTACAGAATATAACGTTTGCTTTGCAATATTAATTTTGGTCAGAATGTGAAGAGATTGCTTGGCTGAAGTCTGATGTCATCATCTGCGTTTGAAAGTCAACACATTATTGTCATGTAGCAGCAACACTAACAATATAATTATGGAATATTGTCTCTCTTTTATGAGACTACTGCTATTATACAGCTATTACAAAACCTGAATGATTGCTGACATGCATTAGCAAAAATATGTGTATGAAGATTTTGTTGGTAGTGATATTTTTTTTAAAGAAACTAACAAATTGTCTCTATCCTTCTCATAAAATTTAAGAGCAGCTTCTAGTAAAAACAGAGACATATTTGCTTTTATATGAGCTTTCCCAATTCACTCCAGTTGAACCTATACACAAAACTCAAACACACATCCCCAAAATATTTATCCAATTGAAACAACATAACTGGACTGTTGAATGCAGCATTTCATTTAATTACTAAGCTTGCTTGCTTGCTTGCTTGCTTGCTTCTTGCTTGCTTGCATGCTTGCTTGCTTGCTTGCTTAGGAGAAAAAAAAAGAAATAATACCTTCAACCTGTGGACTAAGGACCATTGGTAGTGTATAAAGACTCCACAGAGATACATAATGGATACATGGTACCCTCATCATCATCATCCCATGTATCCACTACTCACAATGTAATTGGCCTTACAAACAGCCTTGTGTGACATAATAGTCACTGAATTTAAATTAGGGAACCCGCTGATGTTAACCATCACTCTTGGCATGCCCAAGAATGTGGAAATCTGAAAATGGATTGGGGCTTTTATCTGAAAAGGCTGTGTGATCAAAGTATCTTGCTTATGTGTTATTTCTCAAAAGCTTTGGATAACATGGCATCCACCTGTCTAAAGAATGTGTGTGTGTGTTTGTGTGTGTGTGTGTATTTCTCCTACCCTGATTGTGCACACATATACTTGGAAACAGCACTGTTTTATTATAGAAAAGAATATTAAAATGATACAATATATCCCACCCTGATTACTGTGATCATACTGTACTCTTTAAGCTACAGCATGCCCATGCCAGCCCAGGTGCAGAAACTGGCCCTGTCATGTATTAGTTGTATAATCTGATCCCCTCTGGATATTCATTTGGGCCAACTCTGAGTTATGGTGTCCTGGACTGTTTCCTGTGGTCCAACCCTGGCCTTATATGATATCTAATCCAACTTTCTGTTTCCCATTTTGAATTGTCATATATTTGGGGGAGATTGAAATAGACTGAAAAAAACTTCAATCATAATCTCATTTTTAGATATTGTACAAAGTAGGTGGGGAGGGACAGAGAGTGACAAGAATTTAGATCAAAGAAAGAACTATTCCAAAAATAAACAAACAAAAACCTCCAAAATACTTGTACCCCAGTATCTCCTCCAAAACAATAAGTTCTATGGGGGCTAATGGTATTTCAAAGCAAAAACAAAAACATGTGGATCAGCATGGGAAAATCACTGAGAATGTTCTTCCCTTTTGGTTGAACTTCCAAAGTTTCTTCAGGTGAAACCAATCATTTTCAATACTTTGACCCAAGAAGGTGACAGTGCCTGGTTGACCTTGCCTGGAATTGGATACTAAGCAGGAACAGGCCTAGTTAGTACTTGGATGGGTACCCTCTAGGAAATTTTACAGCTGTATGCTATTCAGGGAAGAAGAAAAAATCCCAGAAGAAGGCAATGGCAAATAACATCTGAACCATTGCCAAGAAACCTACAGGTTAGCTTTAGTCAAAGAAACTTTATTATTTTCAGGATTGGGGAATTTCCAAAGGAATTAAAGCACTTCTGAATTTTGGATGCAGAAGGTATTGTATATTAAAAAGCAACTAATGAAATCAATACGCTATAACATTTCAGAAATCTCAAAGCAAAACTAAATCACAGATACAGATATGCAGGAATAATCAATGGAAGGAGGAAAGTTGTATCAGTTGGACTGTTGTTTTATTTTTATTCATGAGGACAGCAAGTAATTCACTTGAAATTTTATCTCCTGGAATTTATTATCTTACCTCCAATTTGTACAACTGAGGATAGAAGAGGATAAAGTATTGTTCCATTGACACGATTGATTTGCCTTTTGGTTTCTCCAAACACATTTGTGCATTCAGGCAATCATTAAAAAGTTGAAGCAGTAGTAACAACAAAATGCAACACTTTTAGGAACAGAGGAGGGTGAGAAACACATTAAAAATTAAGGAATAGAGCTATGCTATAATTATACTTGAACCTCTTCATGATTAAAGGTAAAGTTTCCCCCTGCACATTTGTGCAGTCGTGTCTGACTCTAGGGGCTGGTGTTCATCTCCGTTTGTTAGCCGAAGAGCCAGCGTTGTCCGAAGATGCTTCCACGGTCATGTGGCCAGCATGATGCACGCGGAACGCTGTTACCTACCCACCAAAGTGGTACCTATTAATCTACTTGCCTTTGCATGCTTTCGAATTGCTAGACATTAAATAATGTTTATTTAATGTTCAAAAGATGCTTTTGAACTGTGGTGTTGGAGGAAAATTCTGAGAGTGCCTTGGACTGCAAGAAGATCAAACCAGTCCATACTCCAGGAAATCAAGCCAGACTGCTCACTTGAGGGAATGATATTAAAGGCAAAACTCAAGTACTTTGGCCACATAATGAGAAGACAGGATACCCTGGAGAAGAAGCTGATGCTAGGAAAAGTGGAAGGCAAAAGGAAGAGGGGCCGACCAAGGGCAAGATGGATGGATGGTATTCTGGAGGTGACGGACTCAACCATTGGGGAGCTGGGGATGGTGACGGCCGACAGAAAGCTCTGGCGTGGACTGGTCCATGAAGTCACGAAGAGTCGGAAACGACTGAACGAATGAACAACAACAACAACAAGGTATTTAAAAGTATATGCTATCCAGGTGTGATAGATCCAAAGTTCCTCATAAATAAACTCCAAATGTTAGGAATATAATTCAACAACACATTGACATATTTAAATGTTAACTCCCTTGTTAAAACCTTATTAACAATATTAGTAATATTAAACAAATATGGAGCAACCAGAGGGCATGTTCAATTCATATGTGTTAACATGTTTTCACATTTATTACATCTACAACATGGAAAGGTAGATAACTAACCCTTTAGAACATCTACTGAGATGTCCAGTAAACCTGGAAAAATGTTTTAGGAATTAGTCTCACTGAGAAGATGACAAATATTTTAACTAGATATATTGGCATTCAGCAGTTTCAGGCCAGTATATTTGTAGCCTGTCTAACACTATAACCTAACTATAACCACTATAACTGTAACTATAACCTAACACTATAATTTGCACTAAGTTGATTTAAGTTATTAACCACTTTTTCAGCCAAAGTTTTTTTAAAAAAAAACTTCTTTTACATACTGTCTTTAAATAGGAATTATCTCAGAAGCCATTTCTCATGAGAGCAAGGTTCACACTTAAATTTTCTTCCAAACAACATCCAGCTATGCTTTACTGTCTTTAGTTTTGTATGTCTAGAATATGTAACATATTGTTGTACCATATCTGCAAAATCAGGAAAATAATTTTGATAATTTCTTATAGGAAATTTATATTCTAAAATGTCATCTGCATAAAAGAGCAATTTGTATCCAGTACCAGCCACCTGTATACTTTGAATATCCATACATTGTCTAATAAGGTAAGTCAAATATTCTGAGACGGTTAAATTTAGGATAAATAGTGGATATCCCTCATGAGTTCCACAGCACATCTTATTTGATGGGGAAATAATATCATTAGTAATAATCTGAGCAGAGGGGTTAAAATTATAATTTTATTATAATCCAAGAGCCAGACTGTGCACAATACACAATTGATGCTACACTTTCTGCAACCTCCATGGATGAGTTGTAATTAATATTTTTGCACCTATATTTAACAAGATAAGAAGCTCATCAAATGATAAGGGAAGGACTCCTTTTAGAAGGATTCATGCTATATCTACACAGCATAGGAGCCAAGCTTCCTATCTGAAACCCATTTGGACCAGAGGACTTCCCAGTTTTCATAAAATTAATAGTATATAATATTTCTTGTAAAGTTAAAAGTACAGCTAAATCAACCAAGTGAGCTTGGGAATTATTTGGACCGTTTATTTTATTTTAAAGATCAATCTGCTCATCTGGGATCTCCAGATCCAAACTATAAAGTCAAGTATAAAAATGTAAAAATTGCAAATTTATAGCTCCTGAGTCATTATATATTTTACCCATGGACTCCTTAATTGTAGATATTATATTATGTTGTTGCAGTTGTTTCAGCTGAGAGGCCAACAATTTCCCTGGTTTTTCCTCCTGTTCCCAATAAATCTGCTTTTTACGCTTTAATGAATATTCAATTTTGAAGACATACAAATGACCAAGTTGCAGTTTGGCACACATAAAAGCTTTATATAATTCCAAGAGGATTTCTCACATAGATATTCAAAATTTCCATGACTTCTTTTCCAAATTAGCAGTTCCTTCTCCTCCTCCTCCTCCTCCTCCTCCTCCTCCCCCTCCTCCCCCTCCTCCTCCTCCTCCTCCTCCTCCTCCTCCTCCTCCTCCTCCTCCTCTGTGATAGTCTGACCCTGTATAAAAGCTTGAAAGGCATCCCAGTCAACATTCAACTTCATCGATCTTCTACTTATTTGAAAGAAACAACTAATTGTCTGTTTGTTTAGTCCTCTATGGCTAAGATCAGGTGTAGCATATGTTTATTTTTTAGTTTTATTTTCAAATTATATTATCTCTTTTATAGGAGTTTATTTCCTTACAAATGTATTTAACACCAGGGCAGTAGAAACAAACCACATTTTATACCTGTTGCCATTCTTTAATTTAAGTAGGTTTGGGATGTGAAACCACATGCGCTCCGAGTATTACTTTTTAAAATCAAACATAATATGTACAATCAAGTACAAATATGGGTGATCTTTTGTTGTTGTTTTATATTTGCTCTAAAAAATCAAGGTTTTGTAAAGCATGGAATGGCATGGGGAAATGATGAAAAAAAAATACCAACTTTGATTGTATCATTCCAAACTGATCTTTAAAGAGGGTTGATTATTAAGACTGTGTCTAAAATTTCTTAGGGTGCTTTATTAGGGCTCCTGTTAGTGCAAATACTTGTTGTTCAACATAGGGAAGAGGGAAACAGGAACTGGAGCTGGTCTGCACAGTCCCATCTCCCCATATGTGTTCTTGTATCAAATTCAGACATAATGCCTGATTAGGGCTAACGTGTTTGAGAAACATAGACCTTAACGGTTCCATGGTCCTTCGGGCTCACCAAGATTGCAAAGTAAATTCTTAGCTTTTCAAGGGGTCATAACACTTGCCTGTATCATTAGATTTTTCTAAAGCAGGATAACAATATTATTATGCAGTAAAAGAAGATATTTGGGAGCACTTTTGGGTTAATGTATAGTCGAAGGCTTTCACGGCCGGAATCCGATGGTTGTTTGGGTTTTCCGGGCTGTGTGGCCATGTTCTGGCAGTTTGGTTCCTAACGTTTCGCCAGTAGCTGTGGCTGGCATCTTCAGAGGACTTGGGCACAGCTAGAAGATTCTCTCTCTAAATTGCTCTTTTAACTTTTGGGTTAGTTATGTTTTTTTCCTAAAAGTGGTTTGGGTGAACCAGAATCATGTAACATGATTCCACTTTAGCATTCATCTCTAAAGAAATTACTTTTGGTCAAAATGTGTCAACTAATGTTGATGTGAATTTACCATTAACATCCATAATTAACAAAAAGTACTGGTTTTCAGCAGCAGCAGCAGCAAATCACAATAACACCCAAATGATGACACAAGCACAATGATGCCATGTTATATAATTATGTGACAGAAGCTCTTAAGCTTTGTTTCCATCACTGCCACATTCTGTTCTTGCTACTTATATATCTTGGCAATAGGCTCAACTTTCTTTTTTACATGCTGTCCTCAGAATTTAAATATTTTAGGCAGTGGCCTTCCTGAAGTTGTCAGGAGGAAGCCAAAGCCTTTGAGTATGAGAAAGGATTACAGCACTGACTTATACCAGCAAAGGTTGGGGTTCCCACCACCACTATCACCACCTATACATGGAAAAGGAGATGAGCATTGATTCTTTCAAGAGATTGTTCATAGTTCACTCCAGTCCTTTTTTAACAAAAATAATAGGTATTCACATAATGGGATAATTTGTATGTCATGAATACAGATTTGTATCTTTGTCCAGTCTAGAGCAAACTTCACTTTTTTAGTAAATCTAAAACTAGATAGGACTTTTTAGGTAGAAAAATCAGACAGTGAAGCTTTTGAATCACTTGATTTCTTTGCCACATAATGCATCATCTCTTGGTTTTTATTCAGCCTTGAAAAGAACAGAGCATTCACCCATATAAAAAATAGGCAACTTGCTTGCAGTTGTACTCGTTTATGGATGAAAAGGAGAAGAAGCCATCTTGCAGTGATGACTCAATATGTCCATTAAACAGATTATGAGGAGATCCCAGGTGTTAACATTCATAACATAAGAAGCTTAGTCAGGTATTGCATGATGTTTCATATTTTATTATGGAGTTATGGTTGCATGAACACCATTTGCTGGCTTCACATAATAATGAACTCAAGCCAAACCACCCAAATAATACCATAGTGCATTGGGTTAAACCAGGTGGCTGGGCTGTACAATTGTAGCTCTGTCTACTGCTCAGTGGTAGAGTTTGAACAGAGCTTATATATTAAGGAATCAGGCATTGGTTGATTCCCTGATCTAGAAAACAACTGGCTTTTTGGGGAAAAAAATGTGAATATACAGTAAGGTGGTGGTATTATTATTATTATTATTATTATTATTATTATTATTATTTTCTTACAGATTTTATTTATTTATTTATTTATTTATTTATTTATTTATTATTTTCTTACAGATACTAAAAAGACTGTGCCATGTTGTACTCCTTGTGCGAGAATCTTATTCAATATATCTCAAACATTCATTTCCTGGCAATTATGTTTACCAGAATGTATGCTTGCTTCATTCTCCTTTTGCTACTCTTTGTACAGAACGAAAAGAGAACTGTAAATCAGGGGATGATGGGAAAAGCAACCACTAAATGTGCACCAAGATTTCTGAAATATCTGTTGATCACTTAGCCATGATTTTGAGCTCTCTGTCTGACAACAAAGACAAATATCCTGTGCAAACTATAATTCTCTTCACACTCAGTTGCATCACAATTTGCATTTTTTTATATTCTTTAGTTTACAAAATGTTTCTCTTAGGGAAAAAAAACATGTTATTTGATCATGTTTACTTTTAATATCCAAAATGCATGCTGCTTAGTTTCGGCTGCGTCCAAGTATAGTTCTTTGGTAAGCTTTAAAAAATTTGAGAGCAAAAAATATGCTGCTTTATCTTTCAAAGAAATGTCAACTAGTCTAGGCTTGTCCTAATGGACAAACCTGCTATAATGTGTTGCATATAGAATGTTTTCTAGCAAAAGAAACAAATTGTTGCTTTAATCAGTTTGCTCTGTCAAACGATTCTTGTAGTTATTTTCTTCACATAAACAAAACAGGCCAGTACCCATTTTACTGTTACCTTGGATCAACAATCTGTATGAAAAAGAATCCATTTAACAATCTCCTGGTTATTCTAACAGCTCAAAAGGGATGGTCTGAGGGCCAGAAATGGCTCAGGCTAGAGAATGTCAAGATTTGCACTAGGAGCTAAATCTGTTTCACAAAAACCATCCAGCCGTATCCTGCTTCACAGGATGCACCCATTTCTGGAATGGTTTTACCAAATAAAAGCTTGTTTAAATCTGCATCCAACATGTTACCTTCTATACCAATTAACTTCAGGATTGCTCTTGTGGAGCAAAATGTGGCTATTAGCTTTTCTCTGAAGTTTATTGCTTCATATTTTCATTCTGCTATTCTTTCAAAGAGTTCATGGTGAGATACATTTTCTTTACATCTGTTTTTACTGTCACCAAATCTTACATATGGGGAGAAGGTTGAAAAAAGCAGGTTGACTGACTCAAGGGGGCCCAATGAACAGAGTTCTAAAGCTTTTTCTAGGCTTTGTCCTTTGCATCAGCCTGCCCCACCTTGGCACCCTAATTTTGGAACTGCAGTCACAACACATGTTTTGTTCTCCAGATTGATTGGATTGTAAAATATTCCCTTTTTTGTTTGAAAAATTGTGTTGCACTTAATTGAAAAGTAATTCTGCTTCAGCAATCTCACTTCTTTTCTGACTTGTGGAACATCACTCCTAAACTTTCTCCATACTACTTACTATTTTCTCCTCTTGACTTATGTTTTCCTTCCCTATTTTTCCCCTTAATTCTCCACAGGCTGAGCCTTTCCCAAGGTGGCAATCTCCAGGTGGATTGAACTCTCATGGCTCCCTAAATCACTCTTCTGGATGGGAATGACAGGAGTCTAATGGGAAATTTATGTATTATTATATATATACAGTATATATTTTATATATATATATATATATATATATATATATAATTTATATATTAACATAACTAGTAACACAGGTTCCATAAACAGCTCAGAAATCAAGATGGAGCTATGCACTGCCACACCATAACCATTGCAGAAATTCTGTGGTAACTCAAGTCCATGTTTGAGTAAGATGGACTAAGAGTATTGGAAGTCCTACATGATAGACCTTTATTGCTGTTATTATTATTATTATTATTAGTTCATACTAACACTAATAATAATAATAATAATAATAATAATAATAATCACTTCCTAATCTGTTCTTTTTTGGGTTTTAAATGGTTTTTCACCTTTTAATGTTAATAGACCACTTGTTTCTTTAGCCAAGTTTATCCACTTTAATAATTTATCCTCTCTTTAAGATCAGGGCAATATCTGGAGAGGATGAGAAAATAAATTCATAGATTCTACTAATCACAAAACTGCTAGCAAATTGTACTACTACTATTGTACTACTATGAAGCAGAGCTGTCTAATTGCTATCTGCTTTGTTGTTTACATGTGGTTTGACTGAAGCACCAGTTTTTCTCACCAAATGTTGATGAGGATGAAGAAGATCTTCCCTCAACGCTGACAGTTTTCCTGCTGAAAAGAGATGACCTTTTCTTTTCATTCGCGATCAGGGAAACCCCCAACTTGGTATCTTTTATGTAAAACACTGTTATGATTATGTAATTATTACGTAAATTATATATATATAAATTATGTAAAACACTGTTCGTAATACAAACCGTCTTTGCTTATTTCTTTTAAACCATGCTTTAAAGAACACTTTAAGTGAAAAAAAACTAGGCTCACCTTAAAGATAAAAAAGGGAACAGAAGGGCAACTCTTATTTATAGCTGTGTCACCTCTATAGTTTATGCAATGCCACTTAGAACAGTCTGTTTCCTGTCCAACATTGTCAAGGGTCTAGTGCCATGCAGAAAAGTTTTCCTGCAGTTTTTTCTACCAGTTCTCATTCAAGTTGCCGAAGGAAATTTTGCTTTAGAAACACTTTCACAGGAGAAAACAAATTCTCAGAAATTTTCCTGAGAAGTTGTTACAATCAAACCCAGCACAGGAATGGGTTACTCTCCCCAATAACATCTACCTGTCCCATCAGGTCTGGCAGAAGGGGCATGTTGAGGGTCCTGTCAGCCAGGGAGTGTTGTCTGGCAGGACCAAGGAAGACAACCTTTTCTGCTGTGACACCCAGCCTGTGGAACATCATCCCCCTGGAGATCAGATTGGCCCTGACCTTGCTAGCTTTTTACAAGGCCCTGAAGACGTGATTTTGCCAGTGGCCATGGGACACACGGGGGTGTGGTGGAGCCAGTGCGGTGGCTGTACTGATCGTTTTGATGAATGAGATATGGGCTGTGAGTTTTATGTATTTTATGATGGGTTTTTTAATATGCTTTTATATGTTTTTTGTTTTTAAATTGTTCTGTTGTTCTCTTTTGTTATTTTTATATTTGTTTGAATTGTTTGTAAGCTGCCCAGATTCATATATATGAGATGGGAAGCTATATAAATTTGAAGAATGAATGAATGAATGAATGAATGAATGAATGAATGAATGACTGAAATAATCTTGCACTTTCAGTGGGATGTAAGTTTAGGCGGATCTGGTTA
This sequence comes from Charina bottae, assembly GCA_023362775.1. Lineage (NCBI taxonomy): Eukaryota > Metazoa > Chordata > Lepidosauria > Squamata > Charinaidae > Charina > Charina bottae. Next base: position 28,381,616 of record JALMGJ010000006.1, on the reverse strand, counting down.
AGTTATGTTTCAATGAATCCCTAAGTGAAAAGAGGCTGACACAGGCTCTATAAGGTATAAACACAATGAGCCTCCAAAAGTTAATTCCTAGGTTTCTTTCTCTTGTAAGAGAGTTTTTGGTCCTCTTTTCCCAGACTGGAATGCAGAGGGCACATGTACCATGTCTACATAACACTTGTACGTGGTCTGTGATAGGATGTACGCTGGCTTATAGGGAAAAATCAAGGCTTGAGAATAAACAGACAGAGTGCAGCTTTTATGGCTATAATGTCTTTACTTGTGATAAAAGCAAAGTTGAATATACATGGTACAGCATTGCAAAAGGAAAAACAAACTTACAAGCAGAGTTTCGTGTATTGTTTCCATTGACAGAAATGAAGGGGCTCATGCCATGGCCTACACACACAGCCACGCATAGCTACGCACTTCCCAGTCTTCAGAAGTAAAACACACACACGAACATGGCTAAAAGACCGGACAGAAGTCAAGAAGCATAGAACACCATTTTGCATGGTTAGATATTCAGTTCTTCCAGCTTTCTGATTGGCTGGAAGTTAGGTGTGACACACACCAGGCCTAAAGCATAGGCCATAGCACATAGCATGACCTGCTATTGGGTGGCAGTGCTGCATCTAAGCAAGCATGTGATCCCCCCTCCCTTGCTCTACACAAATTCTTATACAAGGTGGAAAGATTCAGTTGCTAAGCAGAAAACAACTACATAAGTAAGAAGTAGGTATATTTTGTACAAGAGAATCAGTATTTAGGAAAAGCTAAGTGTGATAAATCCTAAGGAATATGCAGTGGAGGTGAAGAATAGATTTAAGGGAATGGATTTAGTAGATAGGGTCCCGGAAGAACTATGGACAGAAGTTCGCAACATTGTTCAGGAGGCGGCAACAAAAAACGTCCCAAAGAAAAAGAAAACCAAGAAGGCAAGATGGCTGTCTGCTGAAACACTGGAAATAGCCCAAGAAAGAAGGAAAGCAAAAGGCAACAGTGATAGGGGGAGATATGCCCAATTAAATGCAAAATTCCAGAGGTTAGCCAGAAGAGATAAGGAATTATTTTTAAACAAGCAATGTGCGGAAGTGGAAGAAGACAATAGAATAGGAAGGACAAGAGACCTCTTCCAGAAAATTAGAAACATCGGAGGAAAATTCCAGGCAAAAATGGGTATGATCAAAAACAAAGATGGTAAGGACCTAACAGAAGCAGAAGAGATCAAGAAAAGGTGGCAAGAATATACGGAAGATCTGTATAGGAAGGATAATAATATTGGAGATGCTTTGACGGTGTGGTCAGTGAGTTAGAGCCAGACATCCTGAAGAGTGAGGTTGAATGGGCCTTAAGAAGCATTGCTAATAACAAGGCAGCAGGAGACGATGGTATCCCAGCTGAACTGTTTAAAATCTTGCAAGATGATGCTGTCAAGGTGATGCATGCCATATGCCAGCAAATTTGGAAAACACAAGAATGGCCATCAGATTGGAAAAAATCAACTTATATCCCCATACCAAAAAAGGGAAGCACTAAAGAATGTTCAAACTATCGAACAGTGGCACTTATTTCACATGCCAGTAAGGTAATGCTCAAGATCTTGCAAGGTAGACTCCAGCAATTCATGGAGCGAGAATTGCCAGATGTACAAGCTGGGTTTAGAAAAGGCAGAGGAACTAGAGACCAAATTGCCAATATCCGCTGGATAATGGAGAAAGCCAGGGAATTTCAGAAAAACATCTATTTCTGTTTTATTGACTATTCTAAAGCCTTTGACTGTGTGGATCATAACAAATTGTGGCAAGTTCTTGGTGGTATGGGGATACCAAGTCATCTTGTCTGCCTCCTGAGGAATCTGTATAACGACCAAGTAGCAACGGTAAGAACAGAGCACGGAACAACGGACTGGTTTAAGATTGGGAAAGGAGTACGGCAGGGCTGTATACTCTCACCCTACCTATTCAACCTGTACGCAGAACACATCATGCGACATGCTGGGCTTGAGGAATCCAAGGCTGGAGTTAAAATCGCTGGAAGAAACATTAACAATCTCAGATATGCAGATGATACCACTTTGATAGCTGAAAGCGAGGAGGAATTGAGGAGCCTTATGACGAAGGTGAAAGAAGAAAGTGGAAAAGCTGGGTTGCAGTTAAACCTCAAAAAAACCAAGATTATGGCAACGAGCTTGATTGATGACTGGCAAATAGAGGGAGAAAAAGTGGAGGCAGTGACAGACTTTGTATTTCTAGGTGCAAAGATTACTGCAGACGCTGACTGCAGCCAGGAAATCAGAAGACGTCTACTTCTTGGGAGGAGAGCAATGGCAAATCTTGATAAAATAGTTAAGAGCAGAGACATCACACTGACAACAAAGGTCCGCATAGTTAAAGCAATGGTATTCCCTGTAGTAACCTATGGCTGCGAGAGCTGGACCATAAGGAAGGCTGAGCGAAGGAAGATAGATGCTTTTGAACTGTGGTGTTGGAGGAAAATTCTGAGAGTGCCTTGGACTGCAAGAAGATCAAACCAGTCCATACTCCAGGAAATCAAGCCAGACTGCTCACTTGAGGGAATGATATTAAAGGCAAAACTCAAGTACTTTGGCCACATAATGAGAAGACAGGATACCTTGGAGAAGAAGCTGATGCTAGGGAAAGTGGAAGGCAAAAGGAAGAGGGGCCGACCAAGGGCAAGATGGATGGATGATATTCTGGAGGTGACAGACTCAACCATTGGGGAGCTGGGGATGGTGACGGCCGACAGAAAGCTCTGGCGTGGACTGGTCCATGAAGTCACGAAGAGTCGGAAACGACTGAACGAATAAACAACAAAAAGTGTGATAAAAAGCTAAGTGTGGTGGCTCAGCGGGTAAGACGCCAGGCTTGTCGATCGGAAGATCACAAGTTTGGAGGTTCGAATCCCTAGCCATCCGTGCGGAGTGAGCTCCTGCACTCACCCCAGCTCTTGCCAACCTAGCCATTCGAAAGCGTGCAAATGCAAGTAGATGAATAGGTACCACTTCGGTGGGCAGGTAACAGCGTTCCGCGTGCATCATGCCGGCCACATGATCGTAGAAACGTCTTTGGACAACGCTGGCTCTTCGGCTAACAAACGGATATGAGCACCGGCCCCTAGAGTCGGACACGATTGCACAAATGTGCGGGGGGGAACCTTTACCTTTTTATAGCTATTAAATGTTGGCAGCACATCCATATTCTGGAAATCATAAATGTATTGGATTAGGTGGAGAAGGAGCCTTTTGCCAGACTAGTCATGATTAATTTAGTAGGACAATGTAAAGACTTGACAGATTACTTAACCATATTTGTTATTTAAATGCTGAAGTAGCTTATTTTAGTAGCTTAGTGTGTTTGGCCTTGGGACTGATTCATTTGTTTATAGGTATTCTCCAAATGTATATAACTGGTGATAATTCCTACTGTCTGGCAGGAACTCTCTGTCAATGACAGAATAAGCCTTCTCTCAAAGAAGACACAATTCTTCCCTTAAACTAAAGCCAGTTCCTTTCTAATTAGCATCATAGTTCTGGGGTCTGAAATGGTAAACCTTTCTGAAGTTATGTCTATGACTTTCTGAAGTTAATGAGGCAATTCTGGGAACAATTAAACCTTCCATGTATGAAGACACACAAATTTAATGGAAACAGTGTGGAGAAGTAAAGTCTTAATTTGTGCCACAGTTAGAGAATTTATAAATCTAGTTCTGTCATTAGGTATTAGTTATATGATTAGTTTTTAAACAGTGAGTTAAATATACATACTTTCTTTGAGTAAAGATAGGAAAGGAAGCATACATTCCATACGACAATGGAATTCAAACTAATTTATGTTTGTCTTATCATTTTTTGCTCATATTCACTGGCCTTATGGTTGTAATAAATTATTTTATTTCATACAAAGCAAAGATTGGAGAATCCAGTTATATTATTAATAGCATATAACTAAGGACATCATCACGTGACATAAAACCAGGCTGTAAGGCGGCTAGCATGCAGTATCAAAGGAAGCATACTGAGCAAGATAATGAGGTAAAATGAAATAAAAAATGAGCTAAATTGATAAGAACTGTGGAATTATATTTTTTTTAAAAAAAGACCCTAAATATATTTATTTATAATCAGTAAGTCATCTTAGCCATGAGCCATAGCAGATAACGCAATCAGCAGTTAAGCCTTACTATGTTCAGTGGCACTAACTTCCATGAACTGCAATATTAAAGGAGCTAGACTTCTAGGGAAAATGGAAGGCAAAAAGAAGAGGGGCCGACCAAGGATGGTGGATGATATTCCGGAGGTGACGGACTCGACCATGGGGGAGCCGGGGATGGCGACGGCCGACAGGAAGCTCTGGTGTGGGCTGGTCCATGAAGTCTCAAAGAGTAGGAAGTGACTGAGCGAATAAACAACCACAGACTTCTTTAATACTACAATAGCTTGTTTATTATTTCGCGGGCGCGGTGGCTCAGCGGGTTAAACCGCTGAGCCGTTAGACTGCCGACCATAAGGTTGGCAGTTCGAAACCGCGGGACGAGGTGAGCTCTCGTCACTAGCCCTAGCTCTCTGCCAACCCAGCGATTCGAAAGCTAATATAGCAAGTAGATAAATGGGTACCACTCACCTGGGACAATTTGCGGGCGTCCAGCGGAGGGTCGTCCTCAATCCAAGAAAGACCTGGAGGAGCGATGATGACGGCGGAGGACGACGGATCCGGAAATACCAGCTCCTGGACGTCAGCAGCCGGCGCGGAGCGAGGCATTCTGGGACTTGCAGTCCAATGCCTGCAGCAGAAGAGCCAGTTCCCTTCCTCTCTCCTTGTCGCGCGGTAACAAATTGTAAAAAAAATGTAATAACTGATGATGTATAACTGTATAATTGGATTTGATATAACATTCTAAGCCGCCTAGAGTCCTCCAGTAGGGAGGGGATAGGCGGGGTATAAATAAGACAAATAAATAAATAAAAAAATAAATTATTTCAATGTATAACCCATCTTTCAATCCACAGGGCACACATCTAAAATAAAAAATAAACTATTGTTTAACAAAATAAATAAGTAGCAGAGAATTCCTGTAAACTAGGATTTCACCAATCTGCTGACCTTCAGATTCTTGGACTTGAACAGTCATAATATTCACCATCCAGATATTGGGGCATAGAAGTCTCATTTAGAGAACAAAAGTTTTGAGAGGGCTGATATAAATTAACAGCTTTTAAAGAGTTGGTTAGCAAAGCTTATTTTCAGGCAATGATGTTTCTAATTGCATGTTCTTTAGGCTTGCAATTGAGTCTTGATAATCTTTGGAAGGAATAAATTCCACTGAAAAATTTTTTGACTCTTGCTTGTGTAAATCACAGAGCTGCACAGGATTATGGCTATCCAGTTCTAAATTTACTTTCATAGAGGATGCATATTGTTTATTACTCCCTTCCTGTACTAATTTGTTGAATTAGGGCTACATTTCTCCAGATCACTGGTGTCTATAGGGTGGGCTCAAAACAGGCATGATGGAGGAAGCAGCATTGTGAAGCAGATCATGCCCAGTTTGACATGTGTGCAAAACTATATACACAACAATAATGCTGATTTGCATATCTAAGTTCAGAGACTATTTAGAAACAGTTTGACCGAGTTGTTAATTCAAAATGTGCTTGTAGTTTTGTATGTTATGTGCACCCAGCCAGTGTGGTTTCTTAACCAGGGATTATGATTTTGTGTGTTGCATTAATCCAGCCAATTGTGCTTTTTTCCAGCCAATTGTGGTTTAATGTGTTTTGTGAACACAGCTTTTTAATTGCTCTACTATCAGCTGATAGAAAAAGCAGCCTGAACAACAGCTGACTGGTGCAGGGAGAAAGAAGCCAAGAGAGCCCCAGCTTGCTCTCCCGCAGTTCCCCATGCAGCCCTCTGCTGCTACTATTGGTCAGCTGCTATTGCCAAGGCAGGGATGGTCCTGGCATGGATGGGGACCAACAGATTTGAGACCACCAGACTCTTCCACAGCCCAAGCAAAATGGAAGAGGCAGGAAAGGCCAAGAGGGCAGTGGGCATACCTATACCAGCTTAAATTGGCCAAAAGGTGCTGAGTGGATCCTACCCTGTCAGCCTTACCAGATGGACAGGAAACATGGCCAGCTGAGCTAATTCTACTTTATTGTAAGGCTACATTAACAGAATCTTGCAAGTCTGAAAGTACAATTCTCCCCCTCGTCTCCTTTACACCCCGAGAAATTAGGGAGGGTCCCTTCTGAGCCTCTTGCCCCGCCCACTATCCAGCTGTGGGCTATGTTGTCTCTTGTCTGACTGTTCCCAAGGCAGCGTCTCTGGGCCCAGTCTCCCAAGGTTATTCCCACATATCATTGCACACATACCCAGGGGTCACCTCATTGCAATCCCACAGAATAGTCACTATGTACAAGGGCTATATATTTCTGTGCGCAACAGTCAGAAAAGCTCTTACATTGGCCAGATTTGATGTCTTACCTTCAGTTTTGGGGAGGAGATTCAACAGGATTCCTATACAAGAACATGAATGCCCATGTTTTTTGGAAGACACTGGCTCAGCGGTAGCACCTGTCCTTCTTGCTGCCCCTTGTATTCAAATTGGCACAAAGATTTAATTACATCTTTTTTAGCTACCAGGCACTGCAAAACAGATGCCAGTCTTATTCTTCCCCTCTCAGCAAGCACCTCGAAGATGGCCTTTGGGAGAGTAACGGGATTCTGCTCGATCGCCACCACTGTTCTTTGCGTGATAATATAGTCTTCCCTGTTAAGAACTTATAGACCCTCAGGGCAGAATGTTAAAACTCTACATTTTATAGCTTTACAATATTAAGCAATAGTTTGTGATCCTAAACAAATCTAAATTCATTTATTCATGCTTACCTTCCTACAGCTATCACTTAAGCAGCTTAAAATTTTAGTCACTACTGAATTAAAGTTTAAGTATTTCACTATTTCTATTTTTAGCCATTGGTAATTTGCTTAATACATTCATTTTGTGCCTTATATCTTGTTTTTTTATATCTTACTGTTGTATTTTTTAAAGTATTTTTTTAGTTTTAGTTCTAATTCATTGTCTTAAAATTGTACTCAGCTTTGGTCACTGAGCATGTTAAAGTATAAATGGATTGCATCCATGGCAAAACCTGTACCAGGATAAGAGGGAACACCATTTTAACACTGGTACAGCTAAGGATGACTTGAGGCTGCCTCCGATCAGATGACTGTTATGTCATACAGACATAACAATAGCAACAACAGTTGCCAGTGCATATTTGTACCACAATTCTATGCAAGTGAGACAAGTCTCGTAGTCATTCTCTTTATAATACAGTGCCAGTGATGAAACTATTCCTTTTTTTGTTTAAAAATATGAATTTATTTTCCAGTGCCAGTTGAACACTATACAACTGCAGGAAAAGGTAAACATCTTCTCTTGCTAGATTTCTGAGATGCATCTCAGAAATGACCATTGACGGTCATTAGATCTGCATCAGTGTCTGTGAGGGATCACACCTATTCTCAAATTGTCCCCTCCAGTTGTCATTTTGACAGCACTTGTAGCATCCTGGGTCTCTGTTGTGATCATGCACCGTCCAGCTGCTTTATGATGTAAAGTTTGGGCTTGCTTACTGGACACCTTATACTTAGTTGATTTTTCTGTTGCAAAGCTTTCAGCTGCCTTCTAATGGAAAGCAATCCTGCTGATCCAGGTTAGGTAAACCCTGTAGGCCCCTACTATGAATATAATTGTGTTGCGTTCAGTGCCATGCAAAGCAGAAACAGGATATTAAGCATTTAGCACATGTTTCATTAGCCTCCTTATCCTCCCCCCCTCCACTTCTGCCCTCTGCACATTCCACTGCCAGCTTTAGATTTTAGTGAGAAGTTTAAACAACTTTAAACTTATTTTACAGCATATACGTGATTTTCATGTGTTTCCTGCCTCAAAAAGGTGGGTAAACTTCCCTTAATATTTTGTATTTGTGATTAGAAGGGCCTCCAATACTGATACCATAACTGGGCTGGTCAAAATCAGGAGCACCATTAGATGGCAGCAAGGAGTTACAGTTTTCTGCATCTTTCTTCTGTCTTTTTGAAAAATCATTATAAAACCCTGCTTTTATACTTTAGCCTTTCGTCCATAGTGGCCTTGTTTTAACCTGGCATCTGAACTTTTAATAATAATGTCATGTTTTTACATTTTAAAATTATGTCTTCCTATTTGATTATTTATGGTTGTATGATATTATGCTTTATTTCTTATATTTGGTGATTCGATTGCCTGGCTATTGAGGGACCACCTACCTCCCCTAGTATCTGCCCGGCCACTTTGATCTGGCAGGGTTGGTGTGCTCTGGGTTCCTTTGATTAAACAATTCCATCTATCAGGGCCCTGGAAGCACCCTTCTCTGTAGCAGCGTCTGCCCTTGGAATGAAGTTCCCCCAAGGTCTGGTGGCTCCCCCCGCACTGGCCTTTTGGAGGGCCTTAAAGACCTGGCTCTTCACGCAGGCCTTTGGCTAAGATGACCCCTTTGAGATGTGGGTGTATGTTTTGTTGCTGCCTCTTCTTTTGGCAGTTGTCGTTGTTTTATTGCATTATAGCTTTGGTGGTTCAAATCAATGGTTCAACTCACAAGTTGCGAGGTTTTGTGGTACGCCACATTCCTGTACTTTGTTTCCATGTTGGCTCAGAGGTGTATGAAGCCTCCCCAAAATAACAGAGACACTTCTATGTGGTTTGAGCTTTCTTATACAGTTGAGACACCATGGGAGCAATGTGGCTTTTGTGATGCCTCTCAGCTTAATTCAGTAAAATACAAATTGGACCAGTTTGTGATCTTCCTCCTGTCTTTTATTCAATGTTGTTTTGTTGTCATCAGGATTCTCTGGCCTGTATTTCACATGAAAGTTTCTTATGTTGCCCACTGAATTGTTTCTACTAATCCACATAGCCACACGCAGTACACAGACCTTGTGCAAGTTTTATGCTGATCTGCAGCTCTCTTTTATTGGTCCCTACTCTTCTCAGCTGGTTAATACCAACCCGATACCTAGAGGCCTCGTCCTTCATATTCATCATACCAAAGAATAACTTGCCTCCAGTGCTAAAAAACATTGATTGTAACCATGACTGCCTACCCATCCCATTCTTCTTAAACTTATGGTAACTCCCTGATTGGATTCACACACACAAAGCAGAAACACACAGTCCCAATTTATCTAACTGTCTCACTAAGCTATGGTTTACCTAACCATAATTTATAAATAAAACACAGTGAAGTTCATACAAGCAGCTACATTACACTGAAAAGGAGTTGTGTAGCTTGTAGCTCAGCATACTGTGGGAGCTATTTTAGTATACTGTGTGTTAATTATGTTAAGCCCTAATGTGGTTTATTCTTTTGGACAAAACAGGAATTGCATTTTGTTAATCTAGGTTTAGAGCTTAATTTACTGTGTGATCCTACCAGAAAATAATAAACCATGGTTTATAAACAACAATGACAGGATATGCACTTTGCACAAAGTACAAAGCAAACCATTTTGGCTTAGCACAATACACAAAGCAGGGTAGTCTCTTGTGAGAAAATCCTTTTTCATATTACTGCCAGTTTATACAGCATGAGGAACTGAGCTAGAAAAATCATGGAGACTGTTACACACTGAAATAAATTGTGCTTGGCTGAGAACTCAGGCAAATATTTAAGAGGTATAAAAATGATTTAATAGGTATAACAGAGATCTGTTGGGATGACTATCATGACTAGAATGTAACAACTGAAGGATATAATTTGTTCAAAAGGAACAGTCTCTCAGCCAGAAAAGGTATAGGCAGCTGGGAGCTTGCTACCAAACCAAGTGAAGAGGAACAGAGAGGCTGTGCAAGGTTGCTGGTGAGGCATGTGACAAGAAAGAATGAACTAGGAGGAGGTCCATGCCATTGGAGCTGGCCAGTCCTCTGGGTATAAAATGCTAGTTCCTGCCACTTGAAATGGGTCTTCTATTCCAACCTTTCCAGAACATGGAAAGGACCGCCATCTCTGTAGGGATCAACAAAACCAGAACCCCCCACTAAGGAGGAAAAGAAGAGTGGTGATGTTGGGAGATTACATGTGGACCAGACAAGTTTTCATAAGACGTGTGCTGTTTTTCTAGTGAGTATATTGGAATCTAAGTGGAAAAATGATCAAGGCTTATCAAACCAATTGATGACTAACCATTTCTACTTTCCCATATGGGGATAAATGACACTGTTGGAAGGGGACAAATACTCCACAGGATTACAAGCAATTATAAAGCAAGTAGGGTTTTCATCTATCTTCCCCATTGATGGGGAAGGGACAAGAAGGGAAAGCAGGCTCCTGGAATTGAGTAACTAGCTAAGAAGAAGGTGTAATTTAAAAAGAGGATGATTTCTAGATCAATATAACCATCAAGTATAGACAGTACTTCACAAGGCGAGGGAAAACGATTTGACCAAAACTTTAAACTGAAGCAGAAGTGGGAGGGAGACTGAGCCACAGAATAGACCTGATATAAAGGGAAGCAAAGTAGCTTCGTATCTGAAGAAGACTGGGAAGAAATTCATTTCCCTGTATTTGGAAGTCTTGTTGAAAACATCTGGGTAGGATTAAAAGGGTTTATTTTAGAACACCTACCCATGCAGGAGAGGTGGACAATTTATTTTAAAATCAACTCCCTGAGTAATATAGTGGTAATGGGAAACTTCAACCACCCTTATATCTGCTAGAAAACTAACTTAGCTAGGGTTTTGCTGCCTTAAATTGCTGTAGCTAGTTATTCACTTCAAGGATCCTTAGACTGTCTATTTATAGTATGTACCTTTATTTGAAAGTAGAATATTCAGTATATATATATGGGGGGGGGGGGTTGTTTGCAAGTCAGTGTTGACTCCTGGTGACTGCCTGGACTAGTCCATGCAGTTTTATTAGCAATATTTCAGAAGTGGTTGGCCATTGCTTTCTTCCTAGGGCTGAGAGAGATAGTGACTGGCCCAAGGTCACCCAGCTGGCTTTGTACCTAAGCTGGGACTAGAACTCACAGCCTCCCGGTTTCTAGCCTGATGCATTAAACACCACACCACACTGGCTCTCAAGAGGGAATATACTATTCTGAAATTTGAATAGCTAAAGCTAACTTTAAGCTGCCTCACCTGTGAGATAGGGTTGAGATGAAGGCAATGTCATAAGGACATGGCATATAAAAAGGTTATTGAGGCATATCATTTGTGATGTGGATAGGGTAATGTGAGGATGAACATGAAGAAAAGTCAAAGCTAATTGGTTCAGACTTCTCTAACAACTGTGAATATGTTCCACCAGGAAATAGTGAAAAGCAGATATAGAGGCAGAATTGAAACTTGAGAAAGGTAGAGCCAGGAATATTTATTTTCTTTGAAAAAAATTAAATCTCCATGGTCAGATCAGTACATTAGAATACTGAATTATATCTTAGGATACTGATGGAATTTGTCTGTGCTTTGCCCAAATTGTTATTTTTAATACATCTTGGCAAACAGAGGAAGTACTAAACAACTAGAATAGGACAAATGTCCCTATCTTCAAAAAGAAGGGAAATAAGGATTCAGAAAAGTATGAACCCATACTAACCCATAAACTACAGAAACAGACTTAATAGTTTGATATTTAACAGAGAAGATGCAACGTTTTCTTCACTTAGGAACCAGAAAGCAAATATACAAGTATCACAGTTCTTGCAAAAAAAAAGTTACTGGAATTACACTTGATTACAAATTGAGTATGAGTGAACTGTAGTTTTTAAAAAAGGGCAAATGGAATTCTAGTCTGCATCAGCAGAAGCAGAGTTTCCAAATTATGGGAAGGAACAGCTCCAATTTATTCTTCATTAGTCAGACTTCACCTCAAGTACTATGCCCAGTTCTCAACATCATACTTTAAGAAAGATTCAAAGAACTGGAACAAGATTAGAGAAGGGCAACAAGGTTGATTAGGGGAATACAAAGTAAGTCATATGAAGAGAGATTGAAAGAGCTGGACATTTTTAGCACTAAGCAGGGAAGACTGAAGGATATGATAGCACTCTTCAAATATCTAAAAAGATTATCACAAAAAAGATAAAATTGTTCTCCATCAACCCAGATTAAAAAATGAAGATGGGTTTAAATTACAGAAAGGAAAATTCCAATGGAAGTTAGAAATAAAAATCCTAACAATCAAAACAGTTGATAATGGAACCTATTACCTACAGAAGTGTTGGCCTCCCCCACACATGGTGCATTTAAGAGGAAACTAGACGCCATCTATCAGGGATGCTTTAATTTGGATTCTTGTACAGAGGATTGCATTCAGTGGTCCAGTTGGCCTCTTCCTAGTCTATAACACTATGACTAACAGAAATAGGCACACAGTTCTTTGTTCAAATATACAGTCAAAGTAGCATCTTCTTTCCTGCATGAATAACATTAACTCTTTAAAATTGCATTTAGGATTAGTTGTGAAATGTTAATTAATGGTCATCTTCTCTGAGGCTGTCAAAAATTCATTTGAGCATTTGAAGGTGATTAGTACAATCATAAAAGAGAAGCAATATAAAAGCTGAACTCTGCCTCTTGTTCTTTAGTCCTTGTTTTGCAGGAGAAAAGAGATTTACAGGTACCTAGATACTTAATTACTACACATGTATGTTCTGAAATACATATTCATAAACTTTTAAGCTAGGTAATTTGGAAAGATATTTATTATGCCTGATCAGAGGTGGTGTAAACAGTTGAAAATGATTTTCTTTCCTTTCCTTTTCCAATATGGTACCCAATCAACATGATTGCCACAGAAATTATTTTTATGCCAGGTGGATAGGAGGTGGGGGGTTTAAGGGAAGTAAAGATGTGGTGATTGAGAGGAGATGGTTAGAGGGGAAGCGGACATGTAGGTGGAAGAGGTAAGGAGAGAGAAGCACTAAGGCTGAGCATAAGGTACTGAGGGGAAGAGAGGAGAAGAGAAGACACAAGAAGGGAGAAGAATACCTAAACTTTCCATGTGGTCTCAAGGAGGTAATGATGGCAAGGAGCAAATTACCAGAGTCATGGCCAGAGGGAGTTAATATAAGAGGACACCGGACTGGCCATTCCAGGGAAAGGGCAACTAGCAGTTTTGTGCTAGTCCCCTCTTCTAACCCAACTTTCATTTCCCTGGATACAGGAGACCACACTGCTGAGTGCCAGCCTAAGGACTCCTGTTGGTGAATGCCAGGTCTGAATGTAATAAGACCATAGTTATCCATGCTTCAGAGGAGAGTGAACACATGGATCTTGCATACATTATGTAAATCTGGTTTGGTGAGGATGGAGATGTGGTTCCATCAGAGATTTGCTCTCCAGGTTTCAGGTGCTGCAGCAGCCACAACTCCAAGGCAGCCAGGATTCAAAGGCAGGGAAGGGTGGTGGCGGCGATGATCCTGCATAAGACCCTGGTTGTAACCAGGTACAGCATCTTGCTTCACAGGTGACTTGATGCAAGAGTCTGTATTTGAAGTGCAGCTGTAAAGACACCCAAGGGAACGTTGCTGGTGTACTGATCACTCAACTGGCCAGCAGTATCCATTTTGTTTTAGAAAGGCACTGAAGATCATTTTATTTCACTGGGTATTTGGGGCGAAAACACTTGTTCATGGGCTGCCTTTTGGTTGTGACAATTTGGTTGTTATTGTTAGACCTTTTAATTGGTAGTGTTTTAATCAAAGTTTTACTGGCATTTTGGTAGGATTCTTGTATTGCTTATTATTCTAGGATGATGGATTGTGAACCACCCAGGGTCCTGTGATAGGGCAGGATATAATTTACCGTAATAAATAAATAAACTCGGAAATTCTTGGCTGCATAAGTAGATGATGAAATAGATTGTGATCCACAAAAATGTGATAATAAATTTGTTTGCCTCTAAGATACCACAAGACTTTTCATTGGTTCCAGGTTGTTTTTTCCTTTATATTCCCATAATAGCCATACTCAGTTGCAACTGGCTTCTGTTTGAATTATAAATTATAATTTATTGATGCCATTTTCTCCTGTTGTCAGCCATTCTTCATACATCCTTTATAACACCCCTGATCTAGAATTAAGATACTGTTACATATTTTGATGTTAAAAAATGGAATGTATCCATATGTATGTGTAGTTTCAAATCAAACCTTTTCATGCTTCTATGAATCCGATAGGTAGTTGTATGCAAAGAGAGGGGATACATATAGTAGCCTAAGAAAGAAACCCTAGGTTTAACCCTATCTACTTCTAATCCTTGCCCTAAGAAAGGGCAGTATGTTACAGGTACTCCTCATTTAGTGACTGCCTTGTCCAGTGACCGTTCAAAGTTACAAAAGTGATGAAAAAGTAACTTTATAACCAATCCTCGCATTTGCAACCTTCAGTCTGTAAAGCAAAGGAAATTGAAGTAAGATCATAAGCACAGTCAGTTTTCACTTAGTGACCGCTTCACTTAATGACTGAGTTGCTTAATGACTCTGAGATACACTGATGATATTTTTATCATCCAAACTCATAGATAGGAAGCACCTGAGATGTTCCTTTGGGACATCAACTTCCTGTCAACTTCCAGCTATATTATTTCCATGCAACATGCCTGCTTTCTGAACTCTACAGGGAAGCTACATAATGAACATACAATGAATGTATAAATACCATCTGAAATTGGAAAATTTCTCATGGCTGCTAATATCTCCATGTTTTCACCCAGTCAGATTCATTGTGTACACTCAAACCATATGACTTAGATAAGCAATTTAAGCTAGAGACAGGCAACTGAATGTTTTACCTCAGGTTTTTAAAATGCAGTATGAAACAAGATTAAGCTTGGGCAGTAGAAACTGCTAGGTTTAACAACCACTTTTCTATTCACAAGAACTCCTAATAGCTCTGAAAATCATAGGTATGGGGGGAGGGGCAAATGTAAAATGTTAATCGTGACACAAAGTGACATATTCATCTTGGGAAGTGCGTATGAAAGGCTGGAGTTTGCATTGTGACATTGCCCTGCACGAGTTGTCATTTTTGCATCATTGCTCATTAGAAGGACAGATACTGAAGCTGAAGCTCAAATACTTTGGCCACCTAATGCAAAGAGAGGACTCACTGGAAAAGACCCTGATGCTGGGAAAGACTGAAGGCAAAAGGAGAAGGGGACGGCAGAGGATGAGATGGTTAGATAGCATCACCGATGTAATGAACATAAATTTGAGTAAACTCCGGGAGACAGTGGAGGACAGGAAGGCCTGGCGTGCTATTGTCCATGAGGTCACGAAGAGTCGGACATGACTAAACGACTGAACAACAACAACAAAAGTTTGTCCTGGATGCCTATGTCTGAAATGCCGCTGGCTTGAATCTTGAGAAATCACTATGTGTAATTGTTCATAACATGAATTGCCCCTGGGGGTATCTCTTTGCATTACAACCTATCATTCCCCTTTACATATTGGCATGTTCCTGCAAACAACACATAGTCATTTCTCTGTTTAGACCTACTATAATTGTTTTTCTCATCACCTGCCCAGATTTTCCTCTTTCTCCCTTTTTTTCTCAGATTCTTACTATCTTAGCATCTTGATTTTTCTAGAATTTTTTTATACAACACTAAGCAGAAACTAGATAGACCCTGTTATTTGGGTTAACCATGGTTTGTTGAATCCACACATCCACACAGTGGCTGGATAATTCGTACATCATACTAAGCCATAATGTGTTTAGTTTGGTTTTAGTTTAATTCAATATGTTAACCTAGACATTGTGATATGGAAATCATGATTTATGACTTAACTTTATGGAGCTTTCTTCCAATCTTCTGCTTCAGCCAACTATGATTTATTTATTAAAGTGCAACTAAACAAACCATCACTTTCTGCTAAACAATCTGATAAACAGAGGACTCTCAGGATCACCTGAAGATTCCAGTATTTCAGTCTGATAGATTTCTATGTATAGTCTACATCAGAGCTTTCCAAACTGTGTGTCGGGACACGTTAGCGTGTCGGCTGCAGTGTCTTGGTGTGTCGCGGCTGCTGCTGCCTCCGAGCCCTGCCAGGATTCTGCGCAGGTCCTAGTGCCTGCCTTGTGCCTTGCTGCCTCTAAACCTGCTGTGATTCTGTGCAGGTCCTGGTTGCCTGCCTTGTGCCCTGCTGTAAGAGTGTGTCGCGAAATGATGCATGTCTAAAAAGTGTGTCACCAACATGAAAAGCTTGGAAAGCTCTGGTCTACATTGTACTATTCATTTATACCCTTCAAAATATTATATTAATAAATGTTCATGTTTGTAATGCTTGGGGATTGCAACTGTTGTGGAAGATTCAGTAAGGAAGTCTGCCTACAGAACTGATCAGCAATCCTGGGGGAAAAGTTTTGATTGTTTGTTTATAATGGGCTCAAGCCCTATGGTTAAAGGATTTAAGCCCTTTCCATGAAATCTAATAAAAGTAGTTGCATTCAAATGAAAACCTGCACTATTTGCATGACATTCTTGCCTTCCTATGTAATCACAAGTTCTGAATAATAATTTGGGACTGACTGCTTGCAAATCTTCTTTCTCCTTGTTCACAAAAAAAATCAACTACGTAGCATGCCATAATTTTTCCACATTTCTTGTTGGAGCTCAGGAGCATTTGTACATTTGCCAATATATTTTACTTATTTTTCTGGGATGTCATTGCATTTTAACTGTCACATTACCTAATAATTAAATGATATCACTGCTTAGTTGAGCTTTATGGTATACTTCCGTTCATCCGATGTAACTCTGACTGTAAAACATTTGGCACTGGAGGGAGAATGGAGAAATGCATTGACGTGGTATGGCAAATGCTATATTTCCTTAAGTAAACAATTCTGATGTTCAAAAGATTGTGGTCAACAGGGAAATATCACTATATTGTTGTTATTTGTTTGTTTGTTTGTTTTCAAAGGCCCTAGACCTCTGTAAACTAACCATTAGCAAATATGGGGAAATTCCACTTCAAGTGGTTCATACACTGAAAGGATTAAAAGAAAGTAGCTTGATTCATCCATCCAGGTAACCGGGGCAGACTGTCAGGCAAACCAGGCAGGAAACATGACTAGATGAACTAATTCTACTGTATTACAAGGTTACATTAACAGAATCTCACACGTCTGAAAGTACAAATCTCCCGCCCTAATTATAACTTGAGTGGTGAGGGCGAGTCTTTCCTAAGTTTCTTCTTTAGACTGTTTGGACTTCTTTTCCTTTTATCTGATCATTCCCTAGGCAGCATCTCTTCCCTCTGTTCTCCAAGGTCACCCTCACATTCCATCACCCAGACTAACAAAGCCTGGGAAAATCAAATACAAAGGAGCCAATCAGGAGGATGGGTTTCTCCTCTCAGATGTTTTTTTTAAGGGTGGGGAAGGGGTTTCTGTTTTGGGGGTTTGTGTTTCTCCTCTGAAGCTAGCTCAAAACAAAGTCCCCAGCCAACCACACACCAGACCTAGTGAATATGGAAAACAAGCCAGGATCAGTGAAGCTATGGAGCTGAGGTTGTGTTTTATTTTACGGACTGAAAACTGGGCCGGCTGAACTTATCCTGGTTGGTGGGTATGCATTCATGAGGGATCTTGGATCTAAGACGGTATCTAATCCCTGGGTTAATAGATTGCCAACCTTTCCTTTTCTTTCTATGGCTCTGATCTTGTTATATACAGTCGAGACTGAAGTTCCTATTGAACCAGAGGTGCTAATTCAGGGAAAGAAATCTAACCTGTAGCTCACACATCCCCACCAGGTCCACTTACGTCCCTGGTAATTCAGTGGCAGAGACGGATCCTCTGAAATGAAGTAGCCAGTGGCAAGATACCTAGCGACTTTTTCCCAACGGCCACAAAAAGGGTGCAGCAGGGTTGGGGGAGGAGAGTTTGGACATAAAGTAGGGGTTTTTTTTCATCAACTAAATCAAGCCATTTAAATGGCTTTTCACCAAATTGAAGAATTAGCTGTTGGTTTGTTTATGTAAGAAATTTATAAGCCATCCATCTTATATACATGACTCTGGGTGGCTCACAGTTAGAACAGAATAAAAACAGTAAAAAAAAAAAAAAAACATAAAAATAACATAAAAATAGCAGCTGAGGAGACTCACAGCCACTCAAGACACGGGCTCACCTATGCTATCAGGGCCCCAGGCTTGATGGCAAAGCTAGGTTGTGTAAAGTTTTCCAGATATGTCATTTGCTTCAACTGTTCTGAAAAGGAAAAACAAGTGTTCCATGGTGTCACTCCTATTCAGGATTATTTACATGATTATTCATGGCATGCGTGTTCATTTCTCCAGCCCCCGTATGAAACGGTTGGGTGGGCTAAATGGCAAGAATTTGGAAAATGTTATGTGTCGAGTGCTTCTTTTGGCTGTTTAAACCATTTTATCAAAACCTTTCCTTTTCAAAGGTTAATTTATAACAATCATCACTTTATATCTGCTGAGTAAAAGAAAGAAGAATACTGAAAGATCAGACTGGTAGTTCATATGCAAACCTTTGTGACTCGATTCATGCACTGTGATTAGCCATGGATGACTTAATCATAGTTTATTCAATAAACCAGTGCTTTCCAAACTCCCGCTGTTGGCGACACACCAACGGTGGCGGCGGGGGCGCTCACAGCGGTGTGCACGGTGATGGCAGCAGCGGCGGCCTCGTGTTTTGTGCTAAAACCCGGAAGTGCTGATGGCGTGCCGCCGCCGCTGCCGCCACCACACACACCACCATCAGCACTTCCAGGTTTTGTCGCGACACAGAGTTTGGAAAGCTATGCAATAAACAATAACTGGCTAGGTTCACACAAGATGCTACGTTATAAATCAAGGCTTTCATACCACATTTGTTGGGTACATACAAGAAGTTAAGCTGAAATGATTACATAAGAGCTTACAGTCATGTACAAACCCTGCTAGTAAAAATAAGACACAGCCTGGTCTTGTCATCCTGTATTCAGAAGTATCCCCAGGCTTCATGAGGTTTATTTCCAAGTAAATGCACCTAAGATTGTAGACAGCTAATACACTAAACTTCTGACTGCTGTGTGTTCTTTTAGCTGTTCTCAGAAAGCAGCAAAACAATCACAGAGGCAAAGTCTACTGCATTTCATTTTTTAAAAGAAAATGATCTAAAAGAAATGGCATTAGCATCTGACATGTGAATGAGACTAGGAAATTAGGTATTATTTTAGTATGTTGAAAGTTGACATTTTAATGGCAACAGAAATATTAGATGTTACTTTGCTGCTCTGAAATGAAATGTATGACTATGTACCTGTGGTGCTTGGAATTAATCCCATGCAAGAAGAAAAAAAGAGAAGGGAAAAAGTACAATTTAGCTAGAAAGAAGATGAGATGAATAATCTCTCCTGAACCTAAATATGCATTGATTGATTGATAGATTATGTGCCATCAAGTTGGTGCTGACTCTTAGCAACCACATAGATTTTCTGCATGATGATCTGTCCCTAACCTGGTCCTTCAGGTCTTCCAGTACACCCGTAGCCACTGTAATTGAGTCCATCCCCCTTGCTCCTCATTGTCCTCTTCTCTTTCCTTTATTTCCTGTCTTTCCACCATTCCCAGCATTAGAGTCTTCTCCAGAGAGCTAGGCCTTCAGATAATGTGTTTCAAGTAGGATAATTTGAGCCTGGTGATTTATGCCTCAAGTGAGAACTCTGGGTTCATTTGTTCAATGTTCCATTTGTTTGTTTTGTTAGCTGGTATTCTCCATGGTATTCTATGATGTCTTCTCTAACCCCAAAGTTCAAAAACATCAATACTCTTTCTATCCAGCTTCTTCAAAGTCCAATTTTCATTTCATAGAGTGTCACAGGGAATACCATGGCTTGCACTATTCTGATCCTTGTAGGTATACACATATCTCAGCATTTGAATACCTTTTCCAAGGCTTTGATGGCTGCTCTACCAAGTGCTAGTCTGCAACATATTTCTTGATTGCTTGTTCCCTTACTTTTGATAATCTTAAAATGCAAAAGCAATCCACCACTTTAATATCTTCATTGTCAATTCTAAGACTGGTTGTTCTACCTGTTGTCATTAGTTTAGTCTTCGTTATATTTAATTTTAGCCCCATTTTTCCACTGTGCTCCTTGACATTTGTTGCTAGAGCTTGCAGATCCTTTGCTTTTCAGCTACCAGAGTAATGTCATCAGCAAAGTGCAGGTTATTGATGTTTCTTCCTCCAGTTTTAAACCACGCTCATCTTCTTCCAATCCGGCTTCCCTTATTATACATTCAGCATATAGGATGAATAAATAAGGGGACAGTATACAGCCTTATCTCACTTCTTTGTCAACCAGTTTGGAGCCAGTCTGTTTCACCATGCTCTGCCAGTATTGTGGCTTCCTGACCTGTATATAGATTTTGCATGAGGACAATGAGATGATCTGGGATTTCCATTTTTCTAAGCACATTCTACAACTTGACATGATCAATACAACCAAAGGCTTTTCTATATTCAGTGAAGCACATACTGACTTCTTTTTGATATTCTTTGGCTTTCTCAATTATCCATCTTGCATCAGCAATGTTTCATGTTCCCTGCCTTTTTCTAAAGCCAGCTTGAACATCTGGCATATCCTTTTTCATGTAAGGCTCTAATCTGTGTTGGATGATTGTAAGCATTTTTTGCTAGTATGTGAAATTAAGGATATTGTAAGATAGTTTGTACATTCTGTTACACTTCTTTTTTTTTTGGTATTGGAATGTGGATTGACCTCTTCCAATCTGTTGGCCACTGTGTCATTCTCCAGATTTGCTGGCATCACTTGGTTAGGATCTTTACTAATTCTGTTGACTTTCATATTTCTGTGGGTATTCCATCAGTTCCTGTAGCCCTCCAACTTGGTAAAAACCAGAGTGCTGATCTGACTTCATTTTCTAGTACTAAAGGTTCTTGTAAGTAGGGAATATCTTCTAAGGTATATTGGATGCTGACATCTCTAATGTACAGTATTTCTGTATACTCCTTTCATCTTTATTTGATCTTCTTGGAATCAGATACTATCTGTCCATTGGTGTCCTTTAGCATACCGATTCAAAGTTGGAATTTCTTTCTGAGTTCAGAGATCTTTTGGAAAACTTTCCTTATGCGTGTTTCCATCTTCAGTGTTTTTCAGATGTTGTTGTAATACTGCTTCTTGTCTCTTCTAACAGCTCTCAACTCTTTGCTAAGTTTCTTCCTGAGGTTTTTGTCTTGCCTGGCTTTGGCTTCTCTTCTCAACAATTCCCACAGTTCGTTCTGACATCCAGTTTGCTTTCTTCTGTTTCTTCATCTTTGGCAGTCTCTTCACATTCACCCTTAATGACTTCTTTAAATTCATTCCACAGACCCTCTGGTTCTCTATCAATGAAGTTCAGGACTTCAAAGCAATTCCTGATTTTCTCCTTGAAAATGGTGGGCATATGGGACGACCTTCACATCTTGGGTGACCCTGCTGGGGATATATACTCTTGGCATACACTTCTGGGTTCTTCACTCATCCCTCCCAGAAACACCTCCCACCATGATGAGGCAGCACACCAAGACTTGGGGGAGGGTTAAATATGCATACTTTGCAGTACAGGTGTCTATTAGAAGCCATGACGATGCCAAAATGACATAGAGTCAAACTGAGGCAATTTGCATCATGACACATGTCACTTACCCTCATCTTCTCCCTCCCCAGAAGACACATTATTTCATGCATGTTTACTAAGGAGGAAATGGACTCCCATGGAAAGAGAACATCTTGTTTCACATGATCAGGTTCCAGGTTCAGTCTGTGGCATTTCCAGCTAATAGAAAACAGGCAGGTGTTGGGAAAGAAACACTCATGGGAAAACTACTGCTAATTAGATAAAAATGAGCTGGATAGATAACAACCATTCCTGACATCTTCCTAAAATTTTAATCTGAGAGTTGGTTCCAGATTTAGAGATACTACTGAGTTTATTTATTTATTTTTTTATTTATACTTATATTTATACCCCGCCCATCCCCTCCCTAACGGAGGACTCTGAGCGGCTTACATACATTGTTATACATTATACATTTTTCCATTATACAATCCGCGCGTAAGGGGAGGGGGTAAGGGAACCGACTCTTCCTGGCTTTCTGGACTACATGTCCCATGATGCCTTGCGTCGGAGCCGGCTGCTGGCGTCCTGTGGGTGTTGTTACTTCCGGGATCTGCCGCCATTCGAGGATCTTCAGTCCAGTGGAATCTGACCCCCGACAGGACAGGACGCCAGCATATTTTCGCACTTAAGGTGGTACCCAATTTATCTACTTGCAAGCTTTCGAACTGTTGGGTCGACAGGAGTTAAAAGACTGTCTGCCTCTCATTGTGTAGCCACAAACCAATGTCATCATAAACTGGCCATCTGCACTACCGATCCCTATTTTGCCTCTGCTGTGACTCCTTACGAATCTGTTTGTCCTGATTTATGTGTATGCCAGTTGTTATAGGCAACGTGATTGGTTTTCTCCTCTGGTTTTGCTGCCATTCTCCCTAAGCGTGTCACTGGGAATGGGAAAATTTCCACCAATCGGATTATTGCAGCATGAATGAATGGATCTGATGTTATTACACAATTCTATAATGTTTTAATCTTCTTGGCTGGTTTGTCTGCTCCTCCTGCCACACCCATTTGGGCTTCTCATAAATTCCAAAGGATGTGACATAAAGAAACATAAGGAAATATGCCTCCCAACCATCTAAAGTGAAAAATTAGAGACACCAGAGCAGAAATAGTCCCACTGAGGGGGTACAGAAATCTGCCATGATGGGGCATCTATCTATCTGTAGAACCATAGAACTGAAACTGACTAGCTGCTGAGCAATCGTGTCTCTCACTTCAGGAGAAGGAGGAGTAACTGTAACTGATAAATAAAGGGAAACTAACAAATAACAAAAGCCCAGTTTGACATCCCTCATTATTTTCAGGACACTGCAGTGAGGCAAAGCAAGACTGTTACATCTAAAGGTAAAGACTCCCCACTGATGCCATTCAGAGTTCTTCCCCAAATATAATAGTGGGGCTCTGTTCTTCTTGCCTCTACTGGTTGAAACCTGGGGAGAAATTGATTTCAGAAGGAGGGAGGAGGGGGAGATGATAGGTAAAGGAACTCAGGAAACAAATCACTCTTGGAGTGGGTAGATGCTGGGAGAGAAATGATTGTGGTGGAGCTTGACCAGTGACCAGAGGAGATGTCACAGGGCCATACTTCCCAACATTTCCAAAACATAGGTCTGGTCATCCCCACAACAAACCACCCTATAAACCTCCAAGATAATGGATGGCAAAATATAATACACTTTAGATACCTTGAAGCTCTGGTGGGACAACAATGGCTTAAGGGGGAGCAGACTGCTTTTATTCTAGTACATTAAGTGACCACACAAGGCTGTTTTGTGGACTGGAGATGAGTCAACCTCATCAAGCGGGAAGACCAAAAATATCAGGGAATAATATTGGGGTTATGAATTAAAGTAGGGACAGGGTCCTTGAGTAAACCCCCTGAAGATAAGCTTTAAGATAAACACAACCTACTTAAATATGGATTTGGAACAAATGTGAAACAGGTCTGTTTCAGATATAAATCAGCCTTCCTCCTTTCACCCAAGTTAAAGTGTTTGAGCTGGTATAGAGAACTATACTAGCATAAAATGTGCTGTCCCCACCGGCAATTTCTATCCTCTCACTATGTCTATGAAGGTTCTCAGTCATCCAGGTGGAATTGTCTGTAGCTTGAATCATGTCAACTGGATTTCTATTTTCTTAGTGGAAACGTTTCGCTCCTTGGATAAGGAGCGAAACGTTTCCACTAAGAAAATAGAAATCCAGTTGACATGATTCAAGCTACAGACATATCCTCTCACTAGCATGATACCAACGAATGGTGCTTTCCTTATTTATGGTGTGCAGGACTAATTAAAGATAGGCATTTCTGGATTCCCCTGGTTTTCTCTGCCCTCCTACTAAACATCAGTTGGCAGGAAAACACCCACCAACCATTCTCTTTAACATGGATTGGACCTGGGATTTGGCCAACTGCCAAAAATTGCTCTGTTTTTGCACAAGTGTTTTGTGCAGGTACTTTCAAAGATAACTGATGCTCTTGTTGTTGTTGTTGTTCAGTCGTTCAGTCGTGTCCGACTCTTCGTGACCTCATGGACCATAGCACGCCAGGCCTTCCTGTCCTCCACTGTCTCTCGGAGTTTACTCAAATTCATGATCATTACATCGGTGATGCTATCTAACCATCTCATCCTCTGCCGTCCCCTTCTCCTTTTGCCCTCAGTCTTTCCCAGCATCAGGGTCTTTTCCAGTGAGTCCTCTCTTCTCATTAGGTGGCCAAAGTATTTGAGCTTCAGCTTCAGCATCTGTCCTTCCAATGAGCAGTCAGGGTTGATTTCCTTTAGGATTGACTGGTTTGACCTCCTTGCAGTCCAAGGGACTCTCAAGAGTCTTCTCCAGCACCACAGCTCGAAAGCATCAATTCTTCGGCGCTCAGCCTTCCTTATGGTCCAACTCTCACAGCCATACATTGCTACTGGAAAAACCATAGCTTTAACTATACGGACCTTTGTCGGCAAGGTGATGTCTCTGCTTTTTAATATGCTGTCTAGGTTTGCCATAGCTTTCCTTCCAAGGAGCAAGCGTCTTTTAATTTCATGGCTGCAGTCACCGTCTGCGGTGATCTTGGAGCCCAAGAAAATAAAATCTGTCACTGCTTCCATTTCTTCCCCTTCTATTTGCCAGGAAGTGATGGGACCAGATGCCATGATCTGGGTTTTTTTAATGTTGAGTTTCAAGCCAGCTTTTGCACTCTCCTCTTTCACCCTCATCAAGAGGCTCTTTAGTTCCTCTTCACTTTCTGCCAATAGGGTGGTATCGTCTGCATATCTGAGGTTGTTGATATTTTTCCCGGCAATCTTAACTCCGGCTTGTGATTCATCCAGCCCGGCATTTCTCATGATGTACTCTGCATATAAGTTAAATAAGCAGGGTGATAATATACAGCCTTGTCGTACTCCTTTCCCAATTTTGAACCAGTCGGTTGTTCCATGTCCGGTTCTAACTGTTGCTTCTTGACCCACATACAGGTTTCTCAGGAGACAGGTAAGGTGGTCTGGTACTCCCATCTCTTTAAGAATTTGCCACAGTTTGTTGTGATCCACACAATCAAAGGCTTTAGCGTAGTCAATGAAGCAGAAGTAGATGTTTTTCTGGAACTCTCTTGCTTTTTCCATGATCCAGCGAATGTTGGCAATCTGATCTCTAGTTCCTCTGCCTCTTCGAAACCCAGCTTGCACTTCTGGTAGTTCTCGGTTCACATGCTGCTGAAGCCTAGCTTGTAGGATTTTGAGCATAACCTTGCTGGCATGTGAAATGAGCGCAATTGTACGGTAGTTTGAACATTCTTTGGCATTGCCTTTCTTTGGAATTGGAACGTAAACTGACCTTTTCCAATCCTGTGGCCACTGATGAGTTTTCCAAATTTGTTGGCATATTGAGTGCAGCACTTTAACAGCATCATCTTTTAGGATTTTAAATAGCTCAGCTGGGATACTGTCTTCTCCGCTAGCTTTGTTGTTAGTAATGCTTCCTAAGGCCCACTTGACTTCACTCTCTAGGATGTCCGGCTCAAGGTCAGTGACCACACCATCGTATTTATCAGGGATATTAAGATCTTTCTTGTATAGTTCTTCTGTGTATTCTTGCCACCTCTTCTTAATCTCTTCTGCTTCTGTTAGGTCCCTGCCTTTTTTGTCCTTTATCATGCCCATCTTTGCACAAAACGTTCCCTTGATATCTCCGATTTTCTTGAAGATATCTCTAGTCTTCCCCATTCTATTGTTTTCCTCGATTTCTTTGCATTGTTCATTTAAGAAGGCCTTCTTATCTCTCCTTGCTATTCTCTGGAATTCTGCATTCAGTTGTTTATATCTTTCCCTTTCTCCCTTGCCTTTTGCTTCCCTTCTTTCCTCAGCTATTTGTAAAGCCTCATCAGTCAGCCACTTTGCTTTCTTGCATTTCTTTTTCTTTGGGATGGTTTTAGTTGCTGCCTCCTGTACAATGTTACGAACCTCCATCCATAGTTCTTCAGGCACTCTGTCTACCAGATCTAATCCTTTAAATCTATTCCTCACTTCCACTGTATATTCATAAGGGATATGATTTAGGTCATACCTGATTGGTCTAGTGGTTTTCTCTACATTCTTCAATTTAAGGCTAAATTTTGCAATAAGAAGCTCATGATCTGAGCCACAGTCAGCTCCAGGTCTTGTTTTTGCTGATTGTATAGAGCTTCTCCATCTTTGGCTGCAAAGTATATAATCAATCTGATTTCGGTATTGACCATCTGGTGATGTCCATGTGTAGAGTCGTCTCTTGTGTTGTTGGAAAAGAGTGTTTGCTATGACCAGCGTGTTCTCTTGACAAAACTCTATTAGCCTTTGCCCTGCTTCATTTTGTACTCCGAGGCCGAACTTGCCTGTTATTCCGGTTATTTTTTGACTTCCTACCTTAGCATTCCAGTCCCCTATGATGAAAAGGACATCTTTTTTTGGTGTTAGTTCTAGAAGGTGTTGTAGGTCTTCATAGAACCGGTCAACTTCAGCTTCTTTGGCATCAGTGGTTGGGGCATAGACTTGGATCACTGTGATGTTGAATGGTTTGCCTTGGATTCGAACTGAAAGCATTCTGTCGTTTTTGAGGTTGTACCCCAGTACTGCCTTTCCCACTCTTTTATTGACTATGAGAGCTACTCCATTTCTTCTAAGGGATTCTTGCCCACAGTAGTATATATAATGGTCTCCTGAATTAAATTCGCCCATTCCTGTCCATTTTAGTTCGCTGATTCCCAATATGTCGATGTTCAATCTTGTCATCTCATGTTTGACCACATCCAGCTTACCTTGATTCATAGTTCTTACATTCCAGGTTCCTATGCAATATTGTTCTTTACAGCATCGGACTTTCCTTCCACTTCCAGACACATCCACAACTGAGCGTCCTTTCGGCTTTGGCCCAGCCGTTTCACACTTTCTGGAGCTACTCGGAATTGCCCTCCGCTCTTCCCCAGTAGCATTTTGGACACCTTCCGACCTGAGGGGCTCATCTTCCGGCGTCATATCTTTTAGCCTTTTGATACTGTCCATGGGTTTTCTTGGCAAGGATACTGGAGTGGTTTGCCATTCCCTCCTCCAGTGGACCACGTTTTGTCAGAACTCTCCATCATGACCTGTTCTTCTTGACCTGACTTCATTGAGTTACGCAAGCCCCTTCGCCACGACAAGGCAGTGATCCATGAAGGGGACAAGGCAGTGATCCATGAAGGGGACTGATGCTCTAGAACAATACTATTTTGGAATAGTTCTAAACCCATGAGCCTGAACAACAGCTGATAGGCACGGGAAGCACTGTGACCTAGTGGAGAAAGAGAGAAAGCTCTGTCTCTCTCTCTCCTACTTCACTGTGCCACTGGCAGGCATACTGAAAGTAGCCAATTTGAAAGAACTGTATTCTCCCACTGCCCACAGCAGAGGGGCTCTGGAAGACCATTTCTCAAGGACTGCAGGATGAGGAATACCCATACCAGACCCAAGTGAGCAGTAAGTGCCGGATTGATCCCACTCATATGAGGTCATCTAATGGTTGCTGAAGTGTGTCAGACTCCATGTCCTGTGAAACTGAAGCAACCTGTTGCTTACAGGGGAAGCAATAGGTTAATACCAGAAGGCTAACAGTGAGTTGAAGCTGTCTCAGGTATGGATTGTGGATAAGATGAAGGAAACATCATGAGACAAAACAAAACAAAACGGTTGCAAGGGCATATCACGCCTGATGCGGTGCACGTGTGGAAAGTGTGGCTCTGAGGATGTTTCTAAGGGCACCCAGGACTGCAGGCAATGATTTCACATGCATATGTACACATGCAGAAAGGCCGAGTAGGGAAGGGATTATTCGTTTAGAACACAACCCACGAAGTGCCAATTTCAGAGGAGTCCCCATGGAAACTGGGAAGACCGCAAGACAGGCACAAAAGGTTCACGAAACTAAACCGACAGCATCAGCTCGCCAGGGTCTCATCCCGGGCTTCAGTTAAAAGTCAGGTTCCTTTTTGCTCCGGAACCTGACTACAGTACTTAGCCTTCTTTTTGGAAAATGTGAAACCACCAGATTCACCCTGAAGTTGTAAACTTCCCCTCCCACCCTTTGCAAACTCATAGCCAAGCCACCTTCTTTCGGAACATAAACTAGGGTCGAGAAACTGGGAAGCGAGTCTTAACGTGGCGCGCCGCTTCTGAAATCCGGGGCTGAGAGTTCAGATCGAGCAGCCGGACCACATTTGGGAATCTTTCCCGCCCCCTTTTTGGAGCTCTGTAAATAGACCCTCCCCAAACTAAGCCCTTTTCACCGATTTCTCGCCACAGATAGTCTGTGCGGAGTTCCGCGGCGCTCTCAAAGCAGGAAGCGCACGGTGACACCGCGTGTTGGGGCCGCGGCACTTGTTCGCTTTGGGTACTTGGCTTTTATTAGATTTTCCCCATCGCGGCTACCACGGAGCGGGGTGGCGGAGCAGATCCGGGCGAGCTTAAGCAAGGCTCTTTTATTCTGGAGCAGTCCGGTACGTGGGAAAGGAGGGTCCCCCCTTGCTTTCCTCGGGGCACTGGAACCCAGAGCCGTCCCGCCGCCGGCCGGCCGCTGCCCCTTTCTGGCTCGCTATCCCGGAGCGGATGGAGGAGACAAGGGAGGGGGCGCGGGCCGGGAGAGGGGAGGGCCTCTGCAGCAGGGGGGCGCTCCTGGTTGGGCCCTCGTGCGCCGCCTGTCACTGGGCGGCGTGTGAGTCGGCGGCCTGGCCCCGCCTCGCCTCTTCGCAGCCCGCGGCGCGGACAGACATGACACAGAGCCTCGGTGGCTGCAGCTGTCCTGAGCCGCGGCTCCTTGCTCCTGTGTCGTCCTGAGGCCGGGTGGGCTCGAGGGCGAGGAGGCTCCTGGCGCCGCCCGCGCGGAGGAGGGAGGGAGGGAGCGGCGGCGGTGGCGGCGCTGCTGCCGCCGCTTTCAGTCGGCTTCCCCGCAAGCGAGAACAGGCTACCCCGGGCAGCAGCCTTGCTAAGCGCCGCCCGGAGCCCGCCTTCCCTCCCTTCCCTGTGGAGAGGGGGCCGCCCGGCTGCTGGCATGGTGGCATTTGGACCGGCGGCGGCGGGGCGCTGCTGAGAAGAAGCCCAGCCGGCGACTAGAGAGTGAAGGAGTGAGTGAAGCCAAGGCAACCCAAGCGCAGCGCGGTCCCCCAGGCCCGGCCGCCACCTCTTCCTCTTAGTCGCCCGCGGTCTTCTCGGGGACTTTCCCCGCCAGCCTCTCCAAACGGGAGCCGGGCCTCGCATTCCCCGCACGACGTGCCTGCAGGCCCCGGGGAGGCCGCGGCGGAGCCAGCGAGACGCGCCCCTGCCCCGGCCACCTCGGGGTCCCGCGGGCCGCCGGCGGGGGCCTCTGTGCGGCTCGGGGCGCGCGGCCGGCTCTAGGGAGTTGCCTCCCCCAAGGCAGCATGGAAAAAGACGGAGCGGGCAGGCCCTGAAGAGGCAGCCGGGGAGGGGGTTCCTGATTCTGCCAAGTCTCCTTCCTCCCCGCTCCCCCCCCCCCCCGTTCCGCTGATCTCACCCAAATTGGGCCGACGGGAGCTTCCCCAGCCTGGGACCGCCGGAGGGACCCCCGCAGCGCCGGGCTCAGTTGGAGCGGAGCCTTGTTTTCTGTTGCAGCTCCCCCTCCCGCTTCGCATCCTCTCCAGCGAATTCAAGCAGGACCTGGACGAGGGGCTTGCCTCTGCTCCGGGCGCGTTCGTAAGACGGAGCAAAACAACCACTCCGTTTAGAAACGGCCAGGTCTCGCTGGGGATCCCCCACTGGCAAAGAGCTCTCCGCGGCGGCGGCGGCGGCGGTGGTAGCCGTAGAGGCAGCGGCAGCGGCAGCAGCAACCACAGAGAAGGTAAGAGGCTGATCTGGGCTTGGGCGGTGGTGCTCAATCGGCTTGGCATTGCCTTGAGGGGAGGGAGGAAAAGGGGAGCTCTTTTCCTTGCTGCTTTGCTTTCTTGCCCGCGATTTGTAAAATTATTGTGCACCCCGATCCCGCGCATATTTCTGTAGAAGAAAATGGGTCTTCTGTGAAGTCCCCCCCCTCAAAAGGTCTGATAGAATTGTAGCTTTAATGCCAGTGTCCTGTTTAACAGATCCAGACAAAATGGTTTGTTGTACATATAAAATTGAGGAACCCACTGCAACCCATCCATTCTTGGGAATAACTACCCCAGATCTGAACTGATGTGCACAGGGTCACAGTAGCTGCAAAACATTCACCAGTAGATGTTCTACCTTTTTCTGTAGCTGACAAAGGAGGACCAGATTTGACTTGGAACTTAAGGCACTTGTGTAAGACTGAAATTCCTCCATAGAAAAAGTAACTTTTGATTGCTTTTCACTTTTTTTTTAAAAAAAAAGTTGATTCTGGATCTGGGACTTCAAAAAGTTGGGAGAAATCTCACTTGCTACCTGTCATTATTGGACATGAAAATATTGTTTCAGGAGACTTTGTAAGTGAAGAAGTTGGCTGTAGTGGACTTAATTTTTTCCCATTATACCTGGTACTCTGGAAGTGTTCAGTTTGGATATAAAATATTTCAACTTATTAGTGAGACTTTAAATCTCTTCACTTACCTCAATCATATTTTCATTCTAGACTCCAGACTGCATGACAGTATGGTGGGGGGGCGGCGGCAGGGGGAGTGTTAGAATCCTATTACTATCACTATTGCATTATATGCCACTTTTATAAAAAGGGATTAGAAGGTGGGGGTAGAAAATAGGAACATGTTTACAGTTAAAGTACAAATTCCTGTTAATCTCATTATGTATACAAATATTATAACTGAACTGTATATAATTTTTGAGCCAGTCTCTTCATAGGGTAGAAGGTGAGGCATGTCTTAGGTATTGAGAAAGAAGACATACTGTATTTGCCCTGGAATGAAGGAAATATATGAAAGAAGCTGATGCAGATTAGGAAACAAATGTGCAGTTTGTCTATAAACATGTGCATCCTTAACTAAGCACCAGTTTGCCAAATGGGGCACACTTCCTTTTAATAATTTGTGATATTAACTATGTTTGGAAGGGTTATCTGTGATGTGGAGAAAATACTAGTAAACATGATGAAATGCCTAATGGACAGCTTTGTTTAACTTGAAAGCTTGACTATTATATCAGAATGAAGGTTTATTATATTCTACCCCTTGTTTAAAATGATAGGGCTAGCAAAAGGCCTTCTTCTCTATCTACAAATAATTGCTGGTGTATCCACACCTGAAGGTATGTTAATTAGCATGCTAGAAAGGTCATTTCAACATTTCCACAAGCAAGCTTTCTGGCTGCTTTGACTTAAGCGATTACATTCAATAAAGAGCTGTCACATTATCAGCTGTGTCCACTTCTTTTTCCAGGATGAATGGGCAGTAAACATTTTTCAGTCTTCTCTGAATTTATTAAAGTCAGTCTCCTCCCTTAA
This sequence comes from Charina bottae, assembly GCA_023362775.1. Taxonomy (NCBI): domain Eukaryota; kingdom Metazoa; phylum Chordata; class Lepidosauria; order Squamata; family Charinaidae; genus Charina; species Charina bottae. The sequence goes on along the minus strand of JALMGJ010000006.1, from coordinate 28,349,970 downwards.
TAGACAATGTGGTTAAATGGGACCTTTTCAGGGAATGGATTGCTTTCAACTCATTAAGTACAGTGCTAGATGACTATTTAATTGAAGGGGGGGTTGTACACTGCTTAGGTTTCTCTAACAGATTTTTGTTGTTGTTACACTGTCTGTGGATTATGTCACTTAATTCATTAAGCTCATCTCCCTGGGGAACAAATAAACAATGTAGTGACGCTGTGGAGGTAACATGAAGTTTGTCAGGGCTTTCTCTAAGTATTGCTAGAAAAATTCCTAGTTTGTATTATGCATTCCATATCCATCTGAAATATTCCTCTTCTGGCTGTGTAAAACGATTCCTTAATGAAGACTCTATTCTTGTATTGTCATTAAAGATAGCAAGTAAAGGTTTTTGTCATAGTTGACTTATTCTGGAGGTGTAGGTGAAAGTGGTTTAATTAAACAGCTGTAAAATCCTGAGTGGTCGACCCAGAATTTCTCTTTTCATTTTATTCTTTGTCTTATGTGAAGTCTGCTTAGAATGGAACCTGTGTGAATCTAATAGACAAAGCTATAAGCTAAGATGTAAAATCATTAACTTGGCATGCTAAACAATGTTGCATAACCGTAGTATGGTTTTAATAGAATGTGCTATAGCAAACTTTTTTAAAAAAATTGATCTCACTGTGTTCTCTGGATAAAATAGCTCATGAGATGTTGAATGTCTCTTAAGTCTGATCCTAAGCAAACTCACTTTGTATAAATTCAACTAAAATAATGGATTTGTTATGTGATAAATATGTGAGAGCTGTGGGGTTTTGGCTTGCCCACACAGGGACTTCACATTCAGTATGCCAAGTTAGAGTGGCATCAGATTTGCAGTGTTGCAGGCAAATGAGCCAGTGCAGGTATTTTGGGTTGGGGAACTGTCATTCAGTTTTTACCTTAAATAAGTATAGCTGGGAGGAATCTGGCAAGGACACACATTCTAAAGAACTCTCTAGCAGCATTTGGAAACTGTCAGATAGTCAGGGCTTTCTAATAGAATCTTGACACACTTCGTTTTCTCAAACTTTGTGGGAAAGAAAACTGAAGTGACCGCTGGGATTTTCAGATAAGTCTTTAAATCTTAATTCAGGATTGATTTGTAGGCAGTCACTAAATAACGATTATTTCCCTGGCCTTGATTCACAATTAAGAGTTCTCTTATGCTTCCATTTAATATTAGTAAAATTAAGAGGTTTAAGTAATTATTTCAGCACATAGTTATATGGCAGTAGGAATTCTAAATTAAATGCATTAGTGAGTGTGAGTGTGGTACTAATTCAGAGTTAGAATGGGAAGTTATCTATGCGGAGTACCTTCTGGAATCTTGGTACATTAACTGTTAAAAATAATAACAACCCTTTTAGCTAAGAAGACATACATCTGAATAAGATAAGTGATAAATCACTCTGTACTCAAACGTCATATAAATTACTCTTTTATCACCTTTGTACCTAAGAAACACAGAAACTTTGATAAATGAACTGAAGATTGCTTACCTTTCCCTTGCAGTTTCAAGAAGTTCCTGTGAGTACTCCATTGAAAATGGCAATACTTTAAGTTTATGTAGCAAGAGTGCTGAGTAAATTGCTATTTGTATTCTTCAATCTCCTATTCAGCAATATATTAGAGTAATTACTGTTGTTGCTATTCTTGCCTCCCCCAATATGTTGGAAACCTAGTAAGTGACTATAATGAGCCCAAGTTCTACTAAGATAGATAGAAAAATCTGAATTAAAATTAAGTACATTCAGGAATTCCTACTACCTTGACTTTTTTGTTTTTGATGGGATCACAATTTTGTGATCATCAAGGCTTAAAGGGCAAGTAAAAATCTGCAGTGGCTGCATAGTCATTGATGGGTAATTGACTTGGCAGCTTTATGGTTGGGGGTTGCACATGTTACGGCATGGATATTAAGGCTAGTGCATTTTCTTCCATTTGTTCCTTCCGGAGTCCAGCCTAGAATCAGTATTTTGGCTGAATATCTCCACTGATGTCATCCATTAGCAAATACTTACCTATAATAGCTATACTTTGGGAATCCTATTCAAGGAATATACTTGAATAGGTACCCATAGTAGTAGTGGTAGAAGGGTAAAACTAATAGCTATGAAACTGGTGTATATCCTGTCAGAGTTTTTTTTAAAAAATATGTTGGATTTGGGATTTCATTATACAGAAATATAATAATTTATTATTATTTTTCAATTTATTCCCCGCCCATCTCCCTTGCAAGGGACTCTAAATAAATAAATAATAATCTAAATAATCCTTTTAGATGTTGAAGGAATACACATGAAAGAGAACTGGAATAGGGCTGAATACTAAAATGCCAAATACTGTATGTAAGCTACTGAACTTTACTGGAATTCTAAGAGAGTTCTTTAAATAAGATGCTGCACAGAGTAACATGGGATTTACAAATATACTCCAGGGGTTGCAACAAAACTATGTTTTTTTCTGGCAATCAGTGATAATTATTAGAACATTTCACCTAGGTAAAGTCATTTTCTTCACAAATAAATTGCATTGGTGCACAGAACTATCTCTTCTGTTAGTTTTCTTCAGCATCTGTTGTTTTGTGTGCCTCTTGTGGAAAGGAAATGTTCTTATGTATTCTGCAGTGATGCACAATGCTACAAAGGCTTCCTAACCATCTGAGCATTTCTTGTTACACAAATATCTGTGTTCTTTTTATAGAAGTAATTCCACATTGGCCTTCAAAATCCAGTTTTCATAATTGTCCTTTTAGTTATCTTGGAGCTCAGATCTTGGGATAAATTGACTTTGGAGAAGGGTGGCCATGAAGGGATTTGTTTAGTTTTGACCGAGTATGTTGTGTGAATTTACTATAATTGAAGAAGCCATGATGCTTATGGCTTCTTTAACAAAAAAGTCTGTTCACATTATATGTGAAACCAGGTGTTACAAAAGACTGATGGATAATTTGGGGTGGGGGATTATTTCCCTGATTACAAGCTTTGACACTGTACTCTGATTATGAGCTATCTATCCCTTTGGGTTTGGGTCTAAAATGTTACATTGAGGCTGAAATTTGTAAAAATGAGGTAGGTGTTGCTGTACTTCACTGTTACGAAAGGGAAAATCCTGTTGTTTTGTGTTCCCTACAATACAACTAGATTGCACTTAGGACACATCCATAGAAAATGTAAGCAGTGAGGTCACTTGTGCCTTATAGCACGGGTCCCCAACCTGTGGGCTGCAGCCTGTTAGTAATTGGGCCACGGGGCTCCTGCGTGCAAACCCTGCCCCCTTCCACGAGATTGGTTCCCACCCGCAAACCCCACCACCTGGAAATCCCAGAAACCCCGCCTCCGGTCCATGGAAATCCCAGAAACCCCGTCCCCCTGGTCCGCGGAAAAATCATCTTTTGAAACCGGTCCCTAGCACCAAAAAGTTTGGGGACCCCTGCCTTATAGTGCATTTTAAACACCAGAAGTTTTGTTTCTAAAGAAGAATCTGCAATCCTTGTGAAGTTGCTTTGTCTACCAACAAAAGTTGGCCACCCCTAATTATTCAAAACAAGTTTATATAGGTAACATTCTTTATAGTATTAGATTTTTGCCATTGTAGTCCGCAGATTGGACCATAAGGAAGGCTGAGCGCCAAAGAATTTATGCTTTCGAACTGTGGTGCTGGAGAAGACTCTTAAGAGTCCCTTGGACTGCAAGGAGGTCAAATCAGTCAATCCTAAAGGAAATCAACCCTGACTGCTCATTGGAAGGACAGATGCTGAAGCTGAAGCTCAAATACTTTGGCCACCTAATGCAAAGAGAGGACTCCCTGGAAAAGACCCTGATGCTGGGAAAGACTGAAGGCAAAAGGAGAAGGGGACGGCAGAGGATGAGATGGTTAGATAGCATCACCGATGTAACGAACATGAATTTGAGTAAACTCCGAGAGACAGTGGACAGGAAGGCCTGGCGTGCTATGGTCCATGAGGTCACGAAGAGTCGGACACGACTAAACGACTGAACAACAACAACAAGTCCTCAGATAAAATGTATCGGATAATCAATTATTTGGATCAAAGAAAAGTCTATAAAATTCTGTATTCTCTAGATGTTTTGGACTGCAGGTCCCACTGATCACAAATTTTATTGGTTGAAATTTATGGGGGCTTAAGTTAAAAAATATCTGGAATTTACTCTGTTTTACACATTGACCAATGTCATTTACATGGCACCTGACTTGCAAATTCGTTCATCAAAATCTATGGCTATTTGTAACAGGCAATTTAGTGTCATAAATGGTTTGAAGGGTTTTTTTTCTTGTTTATTTGTTTTACTTAAACATAAACAACCTGTAGAAATGCAGGTTTCAAACACTAATCTTACTTGGTTGCTGTTGATATTCATCTTTTGTACTGACCAGATGCCATTGGTGAATTACTTGTTAGGTTTCTGCCTTCCAGTTATGTGAACCATAAACATGATGAGCAGACTGCAGTGAATTTTATCTAAAATCTTTTCTAGTTAAGGTTCTGGCAAAAAAAAGAGCATGAATGCACGCATTCTCTAGAGAGGTTACTGAAAACCCGAAGGTAGCATTAATGAATGAGTGGGCATGCTAAAATGTAAAAATAGAATTAGAACAATTGGGATGAGGTCTCTGTATTTTTCTCTTCTGATTTTAATGATGCTTTTGGATCACCAGGCAGTCACTCTGATTTACAAACCTTTTGGGTAATCAGACATTTCTGGCACCAAAAATGCCATCTTCCACTTATAGCTAATCCAATCATCTGTGTCTTGATCTTTGATAGCAACTTGCTTCTCCTATACATTCTTGTCTTCACTTTAGGTTTTGGTGCAAATGAGAATTGACAGTAGTATCTATAACATCTCTCAGGCTTAACTATCTGGAGACACTGTATAAGCCATAGCTAAGCAAGAGCAACATGTAAGATTTCTGTCATCATAAGAAGGAAAAACTCAATCAATGTGAATATATGCCACATTAGTGCATTTCATGCTCTGCTGGCTTCCAATTCAATCTTGGATCCAATTCAAGTTTTGATGCTCCTCATTTATGTCCTTCAGGATTGATGCAAATTCTATTAAAGTCCATGAGAGGATTTTACAAGTCTTCCATTCAGTTTAGAAGAGATATGTTGTTACCAACTCTAATGCAACAGTTCGTTGGAGTCAGGCTTCTTGGTCTGTTGTAGTAAACATGAGCATAACTGTTGCATATCTCCCAGTTAAAATTGTGGTGAACATATGCTCATTTTTTAAAGACGGGGCCAAACCGCCCAGAGTCCCCGTCGGGGGAGATGGAGCGGTAATATAGATGGAATTATTTATAAATAGATAGATAGATAGATAGATAGATAGATAGATAGATAGATAGATAGATGATTGATTGATTGATTTTTAAGGAAAGTTTCAGAACCCAGCTTCAGATATACTGATGATTCCACCATGATTTCCCCTCTTCCTGGTTTGAAGTTTATAAGTATAGGAATAATTAGAAGAGGAAAAAAAACATTCTCTCTTTCTTATAGTAAATGCTGATAATTACCTTTTAAAGCCTTAAATTTTTTTACTCTAAGTCATCCAAAGTAAATTATTCTTCTGGATCACGCTCATAGTTGTTTGGGGAATTACACCAATATGATGGCTACTTGATGTGAGGCCTTCTCTGTAGCTGTTCATGAACTTTGGAACATGCTCTGAGCCTGCTGAGATAAGGGGATAAGTTATTGGTCTTTAAATAGAGTTGAAAATGCATCTGTAGTGTTTTTTAGTTGATGACTACTGTTTTTTTAAAACAACTTTTCAGTTGTTTTGGATCGATAAAATTTGTTTTTTTGTTATAAACTCTGTGTGTCTGTGCGCGTGCCCCTTTGAGTCAGGTTTTTTTTTACTCCTGGACAAGTCCCTGCAGTTTTCTTGGCAAGATTTCAGAAGTGGTTTGCCATTGGCTGCTTCCTAGGGCTGAGAGAGAGTGGTTGGCCCAGGGTCACCCAGCTGGGTTTGTACCTAAGGTGGGACAAGAACTCACAGTCTCCTGGTTTCTAGCCTGAAGCCTTAACCTTAACCACTACATCAAACTGGCCCTCTACTAAACCACTTCGACACACTTAATTTTTAGTGTATAAAATTTAGTTAATAATAAGACTCATAGACATGGAAACAATGGGAAGTTGGTACAGAGATTCATAAAATTTAAATTATAATTGAATTATAATTTAAATTATAAGGATTGACATTTGTGAAAAGAATTTCACAAATTCATTGGAAGATAATTTATCTTACTGACTGGTAGGTAAGGTAAACAAATGAGATCTTTTTCTGGTGCAGTGATTTTCAAAATACCATATGCTGGGAATTTTCTGGAGGCATCATAATTTTCTTGGTGTCCACTGTTAAGAACAATATGTGACAATATCACATAACTTTAATATCTATTTGAGATACTTTTGTTGTACTCATGAACTTAAAGATAGAGTTGGAATGGGCCATCTAAATCATTAAGCCCAATCCTGCTTGGTGCATAAATCCAAATTAAAGCATCTCTGATGGATGATTGTCCTCTTGAACACATCCAATGAAATGAAATGGAGTCTACCACCTCTCTGAGGAATTGGTTCCACTCCCAAACTTCTTTTTTATGTTAGAAAGGTCTTCTTTTCTGATATTCATTCACAATCTGTCCTCCTGCAGTTTGAATCCATTATTCCATGTCTTCCCTTCCGGAATGGTAAAGTACAAGTCTTGGCTTCTGTGTAATACTCTTTGGGTATTTCAGAAGTTTGCTATCCTATTTTCCTTTATTCTCTTTTCAAGACTAAATACATTAAGTTCTTCTCTATTTGCAGGACTTAGCTTCTAGTCCCCTGATTATCTTTGTCACTTCTGAACCCAGTACATTTTGTCTGGATTCACTTAAACTGTGGTGACTAGAACACAGTAATCAAAGTTGGTTGGACCAATGAAGAATAAAGTACAACTGCTACTTCCCATAATTTGGGAACTATAATTTTGTTGATGCTGCATAAAGTTGTATCTGTCTTTCATGTTTGTCCCTACATTATTTGGTAGTGTTAGATCGCATAGGATTAAAATAAATGCTTCTTGTCCTTATAAAGGATAGTCAAGGATTTTGTCCTTTCTCAAAGCCTTTCTGAACAATTTTCCAGAACAAGGAAGAGTTTGTGTATTTTAAGGAAGACAAATCACTTCAACAAATTGCACTTCTCTCTCTCAGGGATCAAGAGTGCAGGGTAACTCTTTACTGTTGATCCCAGCAGGGGTACTTGAGCTAACCTTCAAGTGTTTTGTAGCACATCTCAAAGCTAATGGCAGATTCTGCATCTTATATGCATTCTCTCTCTCTCTCCCTCTCTCCCTCTCTCTCTCTATATATACACACACACACACACACACACACACACACACACACACATATATATATATATATATATAGTAGCTTACATACATTATATAGAACATGGCAAATTAATCAGATTAATATGTGTGTGTTTGTGAAATTTGGTTAAAAGTGTCCTCCTTGCTTTTTTGAGCAATTAAAGATTATTTTTCCACTGAAGTATTTTTTTAAAAAACCTATCATTGCCTTCTATTCCTGAGGTGGCATTTTCTTAATTTATGTTTTTCAAAATCTTGATATATCTTAATTTATCTCTGAAGTGTTTTGGCATTTTTTTGTAAAAAAGAAAAGATGATATGCTGCTTTCCAAGAAATTACTTTGATTTTAAATGCTCAGGTTAATGGATTGTAGTGGATGTGCAAACTGGTCACAGGATAATTCTTGAAAATTTTGTTGTCTGGTGGGCATTTGAAGAAGTGCTTGTTATAGTGTTAGATACAGAATTATCTCCTACAGCATAGGTTAGATCTGGTTGTGAAGAAAAATCTTAAAAGATACTGGTCAGATATCTTACATATCTGCTATTCTATTTGCCTCTGACTGTGTCTATCCTTTCCAGAACTGCTTTGGAAAATGAAAGGTAGATGATTTCTTTCACATGGAAAAGAATACTAAAATGACTTTTATCTCTAGGGGAATTTCATTGGACATTTCACAATAGAGCCATTATTACCTTTGTGATATCATCTACCTTTAGGCCAGTCTTCATCTTCATCTCAGCACTATTTGTATGTCTAACACATCTTATAAAAAGGAAAAAGCAAAACTGCCACTTTTTACTAGCTTGGAAGCAAAAGGGAAAGAATGACTGTTGCTACTGTGACATTTCCTTGTAATAATTCCTCTTTTCTGTTTCTGGTATACAGTTTCATCAGTGCTTCATAGGTTGATAACAGGTTTAAAGGAGCAACTTCAAGGACAGATCACAGTTAACTAGACATTGCTGGGTTAGAAGGAAAAACGATCACTACATGTAGAATGATAGTTGATGAAACCATGAGTGGTATAGAAAAGGCAACTCCTCCAACAACTAACTCTAGATTTTTTTTCTTTCTTAAAAACAGAACAAATTTAATTGAAAGCTAACTTCTCTTTATATAACAGTTACATTGTTAAAAGAAAGCATGATTTTTGCAACCTTACTACTTAGGATCTCAAGGCTCAGTCTGACTTAAATCTTGTCATATAAGTGATTCCTTAAGCTAAGCAGCTTTTGTAAGTCCAGCAGTTGCTTCAAATTTTCCCAGTTGATATCAGAATACAGAAGAATAAAACATGGATATGATTTGCTACAATTTCATAAATTGATTTTTGGGTGTGTTTGCGTGTTGACTTGTACCCTGGTTCTTGTTCCTCAGAGATTCTCCTTCATTATCCTGGAAGTGGAAGCTCACAGTGCAAATAGTTTGTTGCATCCAGAAAACCCAGTCCCGGCTGTGAAATACAATAATATTCCCCACTTTTTTCTTTTGCTGACTTATGAACATAACAGGAAACTGAAAATGATACACATTTTATATAATCAATATAATTATAGTGTGAATTGTCATGCAGCACAAGCTGAAACATAATAATTCAGAAGTAATTCAGTTTATTTGAATGGAACCTATTACCATCTCAGGTTAGGACTAGGTATTGGAAGATTTTAAAACATGAACTGCTGGGATATATTTTATAAGCATTTAGACATGTGTACACATCGTCACATTCCCGTTTGGAGTAAGCAAGAGTAAGCAAAATACAGTAAAGGAATGAGAAATAATAAGCAAAGAAATTAAAAGCATGATATAAGAAAAAGAAAAGGAAACTAAGCTAAATTTAATTTATACCAACACCATTTACTATATCTCTCCATACATTTCTGTCCTTGCAAACCATCCTGGCTTTTGTGATATCCATACACTGGTTCATAAAGAAACAAATATTTATATGTAATCCTAAAATACAAACATTCTTATATAATCCTAAAACACTGTGAAACGTTATTTTAAGTCTTAAAACATGGTTTACAAACCACAGTGATCAAGTTCACACAACTAAGCCAAAATCAAATCATTTTATGTTTAGCATGATGTGTCAACCTTGTTACTTTTCAGAAAAGCACAAAAATTAAGAGCTAATAATAATTGGACCATAATAGATGGTCCAATAAAACCACCTGTTAAATTATCAAAACTGATATTTGAGCTGTCTGGCAGGAATAAGGTAGTGATAGGTAACCCTTCCAAAAACCTTGGTATGAATTTCCTATATAGTGCTGAGGCTACAGAATTTGACCTAGTAAACAAAATCTACTTCTGGGATATTAAATTTTCCTACTCTTTACAGGCGTAAGGGTTAGGGTCCTGGAACACGCACATACATAATAAGCATACCCCAAAGCTTAGATTACAGGAAACTGAATTTAGTATCCAGTACCAATATTTCTGTGCTCGTGTAACATCCATACAGCTCCATGTTTGTTTATACATACACAAACACACACACCCTTCTCACCCCTATGGGTGGTATGTGTCTTACTCAACCTCGGGTCCTCTATCAGAGGCCTGGGAGTTTGAGGGTTCTGCGCAATATCTTAGTTGTTCCTAGCACTGCACTCTTCTGGAGACAGAGCTTATGTTGTTCCTGGGATCTGTTGGAGCCACTCTCCCAATTTAGGAACCACAGCCCTGAGTACTCCTACCACCACTGGGATGACTTTGGCTTTTACTTTCCACATCCTATCTGAATGACATCCCAATGTCCTCACTGTAGATCCATGTCAGGTGGATCAGTGAGTCGATGTCTCATTCACTCTTCGCATACAGCTTGATGTCATCCATGTATAGGAGGTGGCTGCTGGTAAAGCAGATGCATCCAAGAAGAAGTCGGATATATCTCTGTCCGATTCTTGGATACTGCCTGGACAAGTCCTTGCAGTTTTCTTGGCAAGGTTTTGTTGGTGTATTATTCTCTGAGGCATAAGTCATGCTTATTAGGTAAGCACCTGCAAACTTTTAAAGGTCAGGCAGCACGTGATCCAGGTTGAAGAGTATAAAAGAACCTGCCTGCCTTCCCCACCCTTCTTACTGCTCCCTGCTCCCTTCTACTCCTGCTTGCTTGCTACTTCTTACCTTTCTGGTATGTGGATTTGTAATACTTCCAGGGATCTGGAAGAGAACTTTAAATAGTACAGTGGGGCAAAAAAGTATTTAGTCAGCCACCAATTGTGCAAGTTCTCCCACTTAAAAAGATGAGAGAGGCCTGTAATTGATATCATAGGTAGACCTCAACTATGAGAGAGAAAATGAGAAAACAAATCCAGACAATCACATTGTCTGATTCGGAAAGAATTTATTTGCAAATTATGGTGGAAAATAAGTATTTGGTCAATATCAAAAGTTTATCTCAATACTTTGTTATATATCCTTTGTTGGCAATGACAGAGGTCAAACGCTTTCTGTAAGTCTTCACAAGGTTGGCACACACTGTTGCTGGTATGTTGGCCCATTCCTCCATGCAGATCTCCTCTAGAGCAGTGATGTTTTGGGGCTGTTGCTGGGCAACACGGACTTTCAACTCCCTCCAAAGGTTTTCTATGGGGTTGAGATCTGGAGACTGGCTAGGCCACTCCAGGACCTTGAAATACTTCTTACGAAGCCACTCCTTCGTTGCCCGGGCGGTGTGTTTGGGATCATTGTCATGCTGAAAGACCCAGCCAAGTTTCATCTTCAATGCCCTTGCTGATGGAAGGAGGTTTGCACTCAAAATCTCACGATACATGGCCCCATTCATTCTTTCCTGTACACGGAACAGTCGTCCTGGTCCCTTTGCAGAGAAACAGCCCCAAAGCATGATGTTGCCACCCCCATGCTTCACAGTAGGTATGGTGTTCTTTGGATGAAACTCAGCATTCTCTCTCCTCCAAACACGACGAGTTGTGTTTCTACCAAACAGTTCTACTTTGGTTTCATCTGACCATATGACATTCTCCCAATCCTCTTCTGGATCATCCAAATGCTCTCTAGCAAACTTCAGACGGGCCCGGACATGTACTGGCTTAAGCAGGGGGACACGTCTGGCACTGCAGGATCTGAGTCCCTGGCGGCGTAGTGTGTTACTGATGGTAGCCTTTGTTACGTTGGTCCCAGCTCTCTGCAGGTCATTCACTAGGTCCCCCCGTGTGGTTCTGGGATTTTTGCTCACCGTTCTTGTGATCATTTTGACCCCACGGGGTGAGATCTTGCGTGGAGCCCCAGATCGAGGGAGATTATCAATGGTCTTGTATGTCTTCCATTTTCTAATTATTGCTCCCACAGTTGATTTCTTCACACCAAGCTGCTTGCCTATTGCAGATTCAGTCTTCCCAGCCAGGTGCAGGTCTACAATTTTGTTTCTGGTGTCCTTCGACAGCTCTTTGGTCTTCACCATAGTGGAGTTTGGAGTGTGACTGTTTGAGGTTGTGGACAGGTGTCTTTTATACTGATAACAAGTTCAAACAGGTGCCATTACTACAGGTAATGAGTGGAGGACAGAGGAGCCTCTTAAAGAAGAAGTTACAGGTCTGTGAGAGCCAGAAATCTTGCTTGTTTGTAGGTGACCAAATACTTATTTTCCACCATAATTTGCAAATAAATTCTTTCCGAATCAGACAATGTGATTGTCTGGATTTGTTTTCTCATTTTGTCTCTCATAGTTGAGGTCTACCTATGATGTCAATTGCAGGCCTCTCTCATCTTTTTAAGTGGGAGAACTTGCACAATTGGTGGCTGACTAAATACTTTTTTGCCCCACTGTATCTGTTTGTATGACTAACTAATACAACTGCAACTAAGTTACTACAATGAGTGGCATCATTTATTGGTCCCTGAAGCTAATTGCTTTCTGATACTCTGTGTGTTCAAGAAAACACACACTCCAACAGGTTATGGGCCCAGGAAGCAAAAAGAGAGACCAGCTCAGCAGCAGCTTGTTTGCATTTGAAGACAAGTAAACAAGGCAAGTGAAGTGTTTTCTCTTTGAAGTTTACTGGGAGGTTTCTAGCAGCTATCTGTTTGCAGAAAAGCTAACCTAAGAGGAATTTACGAGGTGCTTAGTAAAGATAGAAGCCATGGCTGATTATCAGTACTCAGGAATGCCTCTGGAGCAATTGTCAGATACTAACTACATAAACTGGAGTTTAAAAATGGAAATGTTACTTTGGATGGAAGATTTATGGTCTCCGATTGGTGAGCCAACTCCAGCAAATCCCTCCAATCCATGGCTTAGGCTGGATGAGTGTGCCAGAGCATCCATTATTTTGGGAGTTGAAGACAGTCAGCTAGTGAATGTGTGTGGTTTGCAGTCTGCAAAACAACTGTGGGAGGCACTGAGATATTTGCATATAAAAGCAACAGCTGGAAGTAAGGTTTCTCTAACTAGAAAACTTTATAAAGCTTATCTGTCTGAGGAAGGCAGCCTGCCTGAACATTTAAACTCCATACAGCAGCTGTTTGCAGAATTGCAAGAGAGAGGAATGGAGTTTACACCTCTAACAAACGCATACATTATCTTCACTGAATGAAACGTGGAATATGTTAATTTGCACCCTGGAAGCAATGCCCGAGGCTGAACTTACTCCTTCGTATGTTTCTGGACAGCTGCTTGCTGAATGGGAGAAGCAACAGGAATGGCACTCGGCTCCACCCACTTCTTCTGATAAGCTACAGCATGGAAAAGCGAGAGGAGGGAAAAGCAATCAAGCTGAAGCAACAGCTCTAGCAAGGCAAGGGTGTTTCACTTGTGGCCCAGCTGGACATTTACAGAAAAACTGTAATTTATTGCCCAAAGAGCGAAAGACAGGAAAAAAAAATAAAGAGGCAACACAAAAGAAGTCTCTGCAAACAACACATATTGCATAAGTTCATGAAAAATATTCTGATTTCTGGGTGTTAGATTCTGGTGCTAATTGCCATTTATCAAATTGTAAAAGTTCTTTTGTTTCACTGTCTAAAACTAATACACAAAGTGTTTCTATGGCTGATGGGTCTACAATAGAAATCATGGGTCAAGGTGACATGTATCTATCTTGTTTGGGAGAAACTGTTAAAAATGTTCTGTTTGTTCCTAAATTACAGACAAACCTTTTATCTGTAGCCCAATTAGTAGCAGCTGGTTATGTCATAACTTTTAAGAAAGATGATTGTGAGATACGTTAGAATGGTAAGTTGTGTGCAAATTGTGTACAAAGAGATTCATTGTACATACAGTGGGGCAAGAAAGTATTTAGTCAGCCACCAATTGTGCAAGTTCTCCCACTTAAAAAGATGAGAGAGACCTGTAATTGACATCATAGGTAGACCTCAACTATGAGAGACAAAATGAGAAAACAAATCCAGACAATCACATTGTCTGATTCGGAAAGAATTTATTTGCAAATTATGGTGGAAAATAAGTATTTGGTCACCTACAAACAAGCAAGATTTCTGGCTCTCACAGACCTGTAACGGTCTTCTTTAAGAGGCTCCTCTGTCCTCCACTCATTACCTGTAGTAATGGCACCTGTTTGAACTTGTTATCGGTATAAAAGACACCTGTCCACAACCTCAAACAGTCACACTCCAAACTCCACTATGGTGAAGACCAAAGAGCTGTCGAAGGACACCAGAAACAAAATTGTAGACCTGCACCAGGCTGGGAAGACTGAATCTGCAATAGGCAAGCAGCTTGGTGTGAAGAAATCAATTGTGGGAGCAATAATTAGAAAATGGAAGACATACAAGACCACTGATAATCTCCCTCGATCTGGGGCTCCACGCAAGATCTCACCCCGTGGGGTCAAAATGATCACAAGAACAGTGAGCAAAAATCCCAGAACCACACGGGGGGACCTAGTGAATGACCTGCAGAGAGCTGGGACCAATGTAACAAAGGCTACCATCAGTAACACACTACGCCGCCAGGGACTCAGATCCTGCAGTGCCAGACGTGTCCCCCTGCTTAAGCCAGTACATGTCCGGGCCCGTCTGAAGTTTGCTAGAGAGCATTTGGATGATCCAGAAGAGGATTGGGAGAATGTCATATGGTCAGATGAAACCAAAGTAGAACTGTTTGGTAGAAACACAACTCGTCGTGTTTGGAGGAGAGAGAATGCTGAGTTTCATCCAAAGAACACCATACCTACTGTGAAGCATGGGGGTGGCAACATCATGCTTTGGGGCTGTTTCTCTGCAAAGGGACCAGGACGACTGTTCCGTGTACAGGAAAGAATGAATGGGGCCATGTATCGTGAGATTTTGAGTGCAAACCTCCTTCCATCAGCAAGGGCATTGAAGATGAAACGTGGCTGGGTCTTTCAGCATGACAATGATCCCAAACACACCGCCCGGGCAACGAAGGAGTGGCTTCGTAAGAAGCATTTCAAGGTCCTGGAGTGGCCTAGCCAGTCTCCAGATCTCAACCCCATAGAAAACCTTTGGAGGGAGTTGAAAGTCCGTGTTGCCCAGCGACAGCCCCAAAACATCACTGCTCTAGAGGAGATCTGCATGGAGGAATGGGCCAACATACCAGCAACAGTGTGTGCCAACCTTGTGAAGACTTACAGAAAACATTTGACCTCTGTCATTGCCAACAAAGGATATATAACAAAGTATTGAGATGAACTTTTGATATTGACCAAATACTTATTTTCCACCATAATTTGCAAATAAATTCTTTCCAAATCAGACAATGTGATTGTCTGGATTTGTTTTCTCATTTTGTCTCTCATAGTTGAGGTCTACCTATGATGTCAATTACAGGCCTCTCTCATCTTTTTAAGTGGGAGAACTTGCACAATTGGTGGCTGACTAAATACTTTTTTGCCCCACTGTAGTACAGAATGCTAAAAGCCAAGCTGCAAAAGCTGTAATTGGCAACATCCCAATTCATGATCTATGCATACACCTGATGCACAGGAGATTTGGTCATGCAAATTATAGATACATAGCACAAATGCCACAGCAATGTGCTGACCTGAAGTTGAAACCTTGTGATAAATATCTAGACTACGTAGTTTGCAAGGAATGTAAAACACAGAAGGCTCCTGTGGGTAAGCACAGAGATAGAGTTACAACTAGAGCTCT
This sequence comes from Charina bottae, assembly GCA_023362775.1. Lineage (NCBI taxonomy): Eukaryota > Metazoa > Chordata > Lepidosauria > Squamata > Charinaidae > Charina > Charina bottae. The sequence continues at coordinate 28,334,451 of JALMGJ010000006.1, read as the reverse complement.
TCAAATTATTCATTCTGACATTATTGGTCCTTTTGCTCCAAGTTTGGGACAAGCAAGATTCATAATGACCATAATAGATGATTTTTCAAGATATACATTTATCTATCTGTTGAAACATAAAGATGAGGCATTTGATAAATTAAAAAGTTTTGTAACATGGGCAAATGGAAAATTTCCAAAACCTGTGTCTGCCCTACAATGTGATCATGGAGGGGAATTTCTTTCTAATGCTTTTAGAAAATTCCTAACAGAGAAGGGGATAAAATAAATTCTTTCTAACCCTTACACTCCTCAGCAAAATGGAGTTGCTGAAAGGAAAGGTAGAACACTTCAAGAAGCTATGATGTGCTTGCTTAAAGATGCAAAATTACCTTTTAAGTTTTGGGGTGAAGCAGTATCAACTGCCTGTTATGTACAGAACAGAACAGAGCTTTCCAAACTGTGTCGCGACACAAAAGTGTGTCACCACACAGAGTCTGGTGTGTCGCCACACAACACTGTTTTCCCGCGGTGACACACCAACTGCAGCGTGCAAAACCTGAAAGCGGCAGCAGCGCTTCCGGGTTTTCCCACGGTGACACACCAACTGCAGCGTGCAAAACCCGAAAGCGGCAGCAGCGCTTCCGGGTTTTTGCGCGCTGCCGCAAGGACGGCACTTCCGGGTTTTCCCGCGGCGACACACCAACGCCGGTTGGTGTGTCGCCGCGGGAAAAACTTTGGAAAGCCCTGGAACAGACTGTTTAATTGTGTGATTGAGTACACTCCCATTTCATTTGTTTTATGGTGAGAAACCAAAAGTGAATCATCTCAGAGTTTTTGGCAGTGCAGCATGGGTTCACATACCAAAACAACAAAGGAAAAAAGGAGGTTCCAAAACAAAGAAAGAAATTTTTTTTTTGGTAAGAACAAAGCCAAAGAAGCTACAGGTTCATATTAGGCAATAAATTGGTTATAAGCAAGAGTGCTTCATTTGCAGAACAAAACTGGGAAAAAATAAATTCCAGTTCGCAAGTTGTTTTGAAACCAGGGCAAAGGCAAGAACTTGCTGATAGAATTTCTCAGGATTCTTCGCCAGATGAGTTCATAAAACAAGAGGAGAAAGCTGAAAATCTGTCTGATGAGACAGATGCTACTCAGGAAAGTGAGGGAAGACAGAATATTAACCCTGTTAGCCCTGTAATACCTCGCAGGTCGCAGAGGAGTAATAAAGGAATTCCTCCTCAACGTTTTGAGGTGGCTATGGTTAAAGCCTTCCATGTTTACTCTGAACCAGAGTCTTTACAGCAAATAAATGATATGCCACCTGAGATTGCGAAGTGCTGGTATGATGCAATGCAACAGGAGTTAGATTCCTTGAAAGAAAATAAAACTTGGAAATTAGTTAATCTACCTCCCAATGAACATTGTCTGGGTTGTAGATGGGTCTTCAAACTAAAAAAGGATGCTAGTGGAAAAATTCAAAAATATAAAGCAAGGTTAGTTGCTAAAGGATTTTCTCAAAGAAAACAATTAGACTTTGACAAAACTTTTGCACCTGTTACAAAGGGTTAATCAATCAGATTGTTGCTGAAAGTTGCTGCACTAAAAAGAATGTCAGTTTATCATTATGATATTCAAACTGCTTTTTGTATGTTGAGTTAGACCAGAAATTGTGCATGCAACAACCACCTGGTTTTGAACAAGGTAAAAATTTGTGTGAACTACAAAAATCAATCTATGGTTTGAAAGAAGCAGCTCGCTGCTGGAACCTAAAATTAGATGAAACACTCCAAAGTTTTGGTTTTGAAAAAGGGAAAGCAGATCCATGTGTTTATGTTAAGAAAGACAAAGTTTTATGTATTTGTGTTTGTATGTTGATGATTTACTGTTACTTCATCAGACAAACAGCGACTTGATTTTGAAACGTACATGAAGAACAATTTTACGTTAAAGAATCTTGGTATAGTGATAAATTACTTAGGCTTGGAAATATACAGAGAAAAAGATGGTAGTTTCCTGGTAAGCCAAAGTAATAAGATCAAGAGACTCCTAGAGGAGTTTAACATGCAGGAATGTAAATCAATCTTAACCCCTATGCTTCCTGAATTCCAGAATGAGGTGGGAGAACTTGAGTTATCTGAGGCAGATGGGTTTAGATCTGCGATTGGAAGTTTATTGTACATTGCAAATCATTCTCGCCCAGATATTTCTAATTCTGTTTCAATTTTAAGTAGACAAGTAGAAAAGCCAACTTCTACTGGAAAAGCAGCATTGAAAAGACTGTTTAGATATTTGCAAGGCACAAAGGATTACTGTCTGAGGCTTTCTGCTTCTGGGAAAGGAGAATTATAGGCATATGCTGATTGAGACTGGGGAGCAGACCTAAATGACCGAAAGTCAACTTTTGGACCTATAATACAGTATGCTGGCTCAACAATTGCCTGGCATTCTAAGAAACAGACACTTGTTGCTCTTTCTACAGCAGAAGCAGAATTTTATAGCCTAGCATAAATCTGTAATGAGATTGTATGGTTTAAACAATCGTTAAAAGATATAGGCATGGAATTGCACCAGCCTGTAACTGTTTTTGAAGATAATCAGGCTTGTATTCATATGGCTCAGTCTGAGGGTTGTAGGAACAGAACTAAGCATATTGACATACGATGCTATCATGTCAAGGATTTAATAGCCAAAGGTGAAATCATGTTAAAGTATTGTGACTCAAAATATATGATTGCTGATTTTCTAACAAAGCCCCTTGCTGCAGTAAAACACAAGGAGTTAACTGAAAAAATTGGGTTGTGACTTACACCTCTAGCATAATAAGAGGAGTGTTGGTGTATTATTCTCTGAGGCATAAGTCATGCTTATTAGGTAAGCACTTGCAAACTTTTAAAGGTCAGGCAGCACGTGATCCAGGTTGAAGATTATAAAAGAGCCTGCCTGCCTGCCCCACCCTTCTTACTGCTCCCTGCTTGCTTGCTTCTTCTTACCTTTCTGGTATGTGGATTTGTAATACTTCCAGGGATCTGGAAGAGAACTGTAAATAGTATCTGTTTGTATGAGTAACTAATACAACTGCAACTAAGTTACTACAATGAGTGGCGTCATTTATTGGTCTCTGAAGCTAATTGCTTTCTGATACTCTGCACGTGCAAGAAAACACACTCCAACAGGTTTTTCAGAAGTTGTTTGCCATTGCCTCCTTCCTAGGACTGAGAGAGAGTGACTGGCCCAGGGTCACCCAGCTAGCTTTGTGCCTAAGGTGGGACTAGTACTCACGGTCCCCCAGTTTCTAGCCTGATGCCTTAACCACTACACCAAACTGGCTCTCTTCCAGGTTATATAGCACACTCTTAAAGACTACAGAACAGCAGTGACATTGTGAAGAAATATTTCCACTTGGCTACTGTTGTATCTACAAAGTGAAATCCCACAGATCATTAGCTTGCTGTGATGGGCTTGCCACCTCCTTTACAAACAAGGATATTTGTATTCATCTGGACTTTAGAATTTTACTCTTCGCAATTCATTGGTGATCACTCGTAGCCGAGTAAGATTGTCTTCCCAAGGTAAAATTTTAACGGTGGATCCGTAAGTGGCTATAAAGGCCAATTCTGGATCCGCACAACCTCCCACAATGAGGGCATAGGTTTCCGGGTGGGAGACGGTCATGATGAGGGTTTGCCTGACGTCTCTTCCTTTTAGCTCTTTTCTCCTTTTCGCCCTGTACTCGTGCTTCTTCAAAGTCCATAGCGCCATTAATAAAGGATGACCTCCAATTGAAACGCTCATGAGTTAGGGCTTCCCAGTTCTCAATGTTGATATTACATTTTTTAAATTAGCTTTGAGAGTATCTTTGAATCTCTTTTGCTGTCCACCAATATTCCGTTTTCCATTCTTAAGTTGGGAGTAAAGTAGCTGCTTTGGAAGACGATGGTCAGGCATTCGAACAACATGACCGGTCCAGCGAAGTTGATGTTGGATGATCATTGTTTCAATGCTGGTGGTTTTCGCTTCTTCTAATACGCTAACGTTAGTCCGCCTATCTTCCCAAGTAATTTGCAGAATTTTTCGGAGGCAGTGTTGATGGAATCTTTCAAGAAGTTGGAGGTGGCGTTTGTAGAGGGTCCATGTTTCACAGGCGTACAGAAGGGTTGGTAGTACAATGGCTTTGTAAACAAGCATTTTGGTCTCCCTGCGAATGTCCCAATCCTCAAACACTCTACGCTTCATTCGGGAGAAAGCTACACTCGCAGAGCTCAGGCGATGCTGAATTTCAGCGTTGATGTCGGCTTTTGTAGATAGATGGCTGCCGAGATAAGAAAAGTGGTCGACATTTTCTAGTGACACACCTTTAAGCTGGATTGATGGCGCTGCAGAGGGATTGGTTCGAACTTGCTGGTAAAGCACTTTGGTTTTTTTTTTTTTAATGTTAATCGAGAGGCCGAGCTTTTCATATGCTTCTGCAAAGATGTTTAGGATAGTTTGAAGATCTTCCTCGGAGTGTGCACAGACTACGTTATCATCAGCATATTGAAGTTCTATAACAGAAGTTGTAATTACCTTATTTTTTGCTTTCAGCCTACTAAGATTAAAAAGCTTTCCATCTGTTCGATATATAATTTCTACACCAGTAGGAAGTTTCTCTTCAACAAGGTGTATAATCATAGCGATGAAGATAGCGAATAAGGTTGGAGCAATAACACATCCCTGTTTAACGCCGGATTCCACTTAAAATGGATCACTTTGAGAGCCATTCATTATTCAGGATTGTTGCCATCATGTCGTCATGGAGTAACCGCAAGATGTTCACAAATTTATCAGGGCATCCGATTTTCAGAAGGATGGTCCAGAGAGCAGTACGATTTACAGTATCAAAAGCTTTAGTCAGATCTATAAACGCCATGTACAGAGGGCGGTTTTGCTCCTTGCATTTTTCTTGAAGCTGTCGTGCAGTGAAGATCATATCCACTGTTCCCCTGGAAGGGCGGAAGCCATTTTGCGTTTCAGGGAGGATGTCTTCTGATACAGATAGGAGACGGTTTGCAATGATCTTTGCCAGGATTTTGCCTGCTGTGGCTAGAAGGGAGATGCCTCGATAGTTTCCACAGTCTGTTCTATCACCCTTTTTAAAGAGAGTGATAATTATGGCATCCCTAAAGTCTGCTGGAATCTCCTCCCTCATCCAGATTTTTTCGATGAGCTTATGAAGTTGTTTTGTAAGTTCAGGCCCGCCTTCTTTAAAGACTTCAGCGGGAATCCCATCAGGTCCACTAGCTTTGTTATTTTTCATTTGTTTAGTGGCTTTGCTGACTTCCTCCAAACTAGGGGGTACTGCAAGCTCATTTCTTATTTGTTTTTGCGGGATTTGCAAGAAGACTTCATCAGCCACAGTAGAGTGACGATTAAGGAGATTGTAGTAATGCTCTTTCTAGCGCAGTGCAATAGACTCTTTGTCCTTTAGAAGTTTAGCACCATCTACTGAGCGTAAGGGATTTGTACCATGGTTTGTTGGTCCATAGATGGCCTTTATGGCATTAAAAAAGCCCCATGAGCATCTGCAAAATGTTGGGTTTCTTGGGCTTTTTTTATCCACCATATATTCTTAAGTTCTCTAGTTCTTCTTTGGACTTCTGCCTTTGCACTGGCGTAGATTTTTTTCTTAACGGCACAGTTAGTATCTTTTTGCCATATCTGGAAGGCTTTCCTTTTCTTGTCAATAATATGTTCAATCTCACTATCGTTCTCATCAAACCAGTCCTGATGTCTCTTAGTCTGGTATTCGATAGTTTGTTCACAGGCTGAAATAATAGAAGTCTTCAATTTAATCCAGTGTTCCTCAACATTTTCAGGAAGTTCCATAGGCAGATGTTCCTTTAGAGTTGATTGAAAGCAAGCTCGTTTAATAGGATCTTGAAGGGCCAGTGTATTCATTTTACGCCTTGGTTTTCTTCCTTGGAGTCTACGATGAGGGACAATCTTTATGGCCATCGTGGATCGAATTAATCGATGGTCTGTCCAGCAGTCATCGGTGCTCGTCATGGCTCTGGTGAGAAGTACATCACGGCGATCTCTAGCACGGACAATTACATAATCTAAAAGATGCCAGTGCTTCGACCGTGGGTGCTTCCATGATGTTTTAAATTTATTTTTCTGGTGAAAGAGTGTGTTAGTAATGACAAGGTTATGCTCTGCACATTTAGTCAGAAGTAAGATTCCATTCGTGTTGCTGTTGTCAACTCCTTCTTTCCCAATGATCCCTGGCCACAAATCAAAATCACGCCCAACTCTTGCATTGAAATCACCCACGAGGATAATTTTACAATTAAATTAAACAAGAACGACGAATACATGAGGTAGGCTTTGCTATCAAAAACGACCTTGTGAAGCTCTTGTCAGAAGTTCCCACTGGGATTAACGAACGACTCTCAACTCTGCGAATAAAACTCTTCGCAATACCAAGTTGTGGTTTGACTTATTTGAGTCTCCAATTTTACTGTAGTTGTTTGGTCAGTGCTGCTTAGTTAAAGTGGTGGTATAATCTCCAACTATGTTTTGTAGTATGAGAACAACCTCTTTTTGAGTAGGACCTGTGCCTATCAGTGTGTTTCCTGAAAGTATTGTGTAGCATTCAAAGGATTTCCAAGAGTTATCCCCAAATTGTAATCATTAATGTGACAGAAGAGGAAAATTATTATATAATTTGATAATAATTAAGCTGTTGATAATTTATATATAATAATGATGTATTTATAAATATATAATTAATCATTTATTAATAATGTTGAATTAATTTTAAATTTTGACATGCGTGGTGGCTCAGCGGGTAAGACGCCAGGCTTGTCGATCGGAAGATTGCAAATTTGGAGGTTCGAATCCCTAGCCCTTCGTGACGGAGTGAGTTCCCGCACTCACCCCAGCTCTTGCCAACCTAGCAATTCGAAAGCATGCAAATGCAAGTAGATGAATAGGTACCACTTCGGTGGGATGGTAACAGCATTCCGCGTGTGTCATGCCGGCCACATGACCGTGGAAGCGTCTTCGGACAACGCTGGCTCTTCGGCTAAGAAACGGAGATGAGCACCGGCCCCTAGAGTCGGACATGACTGTATAAATGTGCGGGGGGGGGGGAAAGAAAAGAGAAAGAAATATATATGTAAATAATGTTTCTTTTTTCCTTTTGGCTCCTGGCACAGCTTTCAAATACTAAGTGTATTGCACAGATGAGAAAAAGTTGCTCATATTTGATCTAGCGTAGTCTTTATTCTCAAGAACATATTTGGGCCTCAGATATATTTCTGGAAAACTGTGGTGCTGTTTGACATTATGCTCACTGCAAAGGAAAACAAAATGAAACTGGAGTGATAAGGAGCATCCTCAGGGGCTGGAGGAGGTGAAAGGGAGCAATCTAATTAGCCTGATATGGTGAATTGGCCCTTCCATATGAGGTATTTTGTAAATAGTCAGATCCCTTCTCGTCAGCATCTATGGCAATTTCTTAATATTCTAAATGTGCTTACCTATTCAGAAGGGTTAGCTAATTTTACTATAAGAAGTAACATAGTTTTTTTCAAAGAAAAAATGTCCTTCAACATATTATTTCCTGTATGATAGATTATGCAAACCCATTTCACATTGGGAATTATCTGTAGACAGGTGTTAACAAATTTTGGGTGGACTTAGTGACATAAATACTCCCTTTTGCCTGGAAAAGTCCCAGAGGCCAGGTATTGTCAGCTGGATAGGGACAGCAGACAAGTACTAGTTGTCCAGCAGATGCAAAGACAAATAGGTATCTACCTAGCTTAGAGAGACATATATGTGTGATGATGAAGCAAATGGAAAACTAAAGCAAATTCTAGGCTTTCATTAATACTTTGAGAAGGGTGGGAATTATCCCTTCTCCATTGTGGTAGGATCATCTCATAACATTGCTGTAAGTACAGTTTTTCTCACAGAAGAGTTCAGAGTTGGAGTTCAAATGGAAGAGACGAAAGAAATATTTTCAATGTCTGTGTATTTGCTATGAAAGTGGCAAAATATATTTTGATTGTGATGGGGTTTTGGCTACAGTACGGTTATAGTCTACTTCTTTTTATTATGCATAGCAGTAAAGAAGAAAAAATTAACGTGAAATTATTAACATGAACAGTTACGACTCTGAAAAAAAATGTTGTTTTGGTGATAATAATGCAGGACTGCTATAATTTATTTTTATAGATAAACATCTGTCTTATATCTTCACTTGTATTTTGGATACATTTGTAACAAGGAATCTGATCTGGAGTCATTAATTCTCCCTATAGTTTTGAAAAGGAACAATGAATGAAGGCAAGCATCCTTTCCTTGCTCCCTTTGTAATTGTGTATCTTCATGCTAAATTAAAATGTATCCCCCCCTTTTTTTTTAGTCATAGCCTTGTAATGGAAAAAGGTGCTTGTTGTAGAACTGGCCTTTTTTAAATACTATCTAAACAGCTCCCCTGCTGTGACTTCAATAATGCATTATTTCATATGTTCAGAGGATTTTATATGTTTTTTGTGATTTTTGTGAGTTGTAGTTAGATGATAAGAAAAATCACTATAATAGGCTGAGTGTAATCACCTGCTATCTTCTCCCAACAATTTCTAACAGCTTCATTTCCCTCATGTTCTCCAAACGTTGCAAGGCTTGTGCATGGGCATGAAACTAGATCCTAGAAAAGATTCATTTATGTCCATCCAGACTGATAAATATTTTATAGATAAGTACTTTGAGAAAAAGACAGTTCCTTGCTGATGAGTACGATGGGTAAGTAATATCTTAGTTAAATAAATATCTGGCTACATTATATAGGTGAGGGAATAATGGCTATCTGGCTATTATGTTGCTCAGTAAATTTAATCTCTAAAACTGACCAATAAATTAAATAGCATCTGAGAAATGTTTGATTATGGATTAATTTCTTTTGAACATGAGGTGTAAGGAATCCATGTTTATGAGATACCCACTTAAGAAATGTTTGTGAGTTTGTATCGGTTTTGAAATCGGCGTCATTTTGCCAAAGCTTTTTCCTTAAATATGAATGTTATACTCCAATTTCTTTGCTTCATGTTTTTGTGATTTCTTATCCATTTGTCTGTATTACATATAAACCATCTTTGGTAGAAAATGTGGAGTTAGGGGCTATAAATATTTTAAATACAATTCAAGGCAGAGAAAACTGGTCTCTATGTTATAGTTATAATGCAAAGATGACTACAACTTGACTTCAAGTGGCTGTTGCTTAATAAATCATCTGGATCATAATTTATTGAATGGCATAATGTGGAGATTTTCCTCATGACCCAGAATCTACTGTGCTGCCAACAACCTTGAATAATAGTAAAAGAGAACACTAAGTCTGCATACTGCAACAGGCCATATGAATACATGCTGCAAATAAAAAATGGAATATGCCCTATGCTATCAGCATCTTAAATTCTACTCTGTAGCCAAGTTGACCCCTAGTATCCCTCCAGCTAGGTTTCTAGTACCTGTATTAATTAAAATATCTGTGTGCTCTGCAGTGTACATTTTATCTGCCTATTTCACAAATGTCTATAAAATAATGTGTATTTTCTGTACATGTTTTCTGTCATGTTATGTATGTAGTTTAGATGTCAGAACCAGCAAAAATAAACTCAGGTCACTTCCACATTGGGGCTTTGACACCATACCTGTGAGCCCACATTGTTATCAAGGTTAGGCAGTTTTTCTGATTTACTTCAGGCTCAGCTGCAGCTCAAGAGAAATCACTTCTTTACCTTTTTAAAAAAATCATAGCTCTACAGAGTTTGGCAGTGAGCTTTTTTCTATAGGAAGGAACTCATGGCTCTGTCTCCATGTTTCTACTTTTTCTGTAGCTGCTAAGTTACACCCAAACCTCTCCGGATAAAGGAGAGACTGTAAAGGAGAGACTGTGAGATCGTCCACTTGCACTCCAGACAGCTGCTCCTTGTGAGTAAACTGCAGGAACTGAGGTTTCTGCAGCCGGTTCGTGAGTGGAGCGCCTGGGAGTTGAGAGATATCCACCAAACTCACAACTGCAATGTAGCCTTATGGACACAAAGTTCTGCCGAGCCTCATTTCCTAATCATTTATGGAAATTGCTTAATTCATAGCTTTCCAAACTCTGTGTCGTGACACAATACTGTGTCGCCTGCAGGGCCCATGTGTGGCATGTCAAAACCTGGAAGCTCTGATGGCGTGCCATCAGCGTGTGATGACCCCAACAACAATGTCCTAATAAACACTTCTCAATGCAGTTCGTTAGAATGCAGATTAAGCTTTATTCAGGATACATGTTAATTGAAGCACTCCTAAAGATCTGAATGCGGATTCCCGCCAAAGCTTGCCATCTTAACTTCCCCCCGCGTGCCAAATTACCAACCAATGATCTCATTTTGCAAACGTTCTCAGCTCCTCACTCCTGCAGGTGGATGACCTTGGCGAAGCCGTCTCCAGCCTCCACTATCAGCCATAACACTCAACTGCCATTCCCCCTCCCAACAGTTCCCACAGCAACTTCAGCTCTACTCCCAATGGCAGGATTCATAGACATGAACCCTGACACAGCGCTTCTGGGTTTTCGCATGGCACACTAGGACACCTCTGCCGCCACCGCTGCGGCGTGCGAAAATCTGAAAGGGCGGATTCTGGGTTTTCTCGCGCGCCGCCGTTGGTGTGTTGCCACAGGAAAAGTTTGGAAAGCCCTGGCTTAATTGCTTTTCAACTATTAAGAATCTTCTGATTGACAAGTTTGATAAGATACACCGGGTGAGTTTCCTTTAATCCTTGATGAAAGAAGTTTTAAAGATAAGTTTAAGGACATAAAAAAATATTTTTTTGGAATAAGCGGCAAAAGGTTGATTAGAACGTTGATTTTGGAAAGTTATATACAGATTTGAAATAAGATTTTGAAATTGATCGTGGGAATCCTTCCCATGGGAAAATGCTGCTGTTTTGAATTCTTGAAAGAAAACATGATAGGATGGGAATTTGAATGTTGAAAAGTCAAAAATTTCAATGGGGTGTACTTACTTTTTCACATGACTGTACAGAACTGTAATAATTCCTCAGTTCACCATCAAATCATTTTTTAGTCTGGATTCAAAACAGGAGATTTTCTGTGAACACAAGGAATAGTTTTGAATTAGTCCTTAGGGGGCTTTATGACTAGAATTAGCATTTCAAGGAAATTCAACCAAAGAGTACAGTATTGTATTTCAGTCTAGCTATTTTTTGAGTCCTGGTTCTTGCCTTCTTCATACAATATTTGTTAAGCTGTAAAACACCTTGATATCAGCAAGAAGTGTTATAGAAATTCAATGACTTTGAAATAAAAAAGGGTTAACAATGAAAGCTATTCTCTTGTAAAAGACAGCAGCAGTGGTGGTGCTCGCTGTGGAAAATTCACTCCGTTTTCTGAGGTGGGGTGTTTATTTCTTTGCCACAGAACCTGAAGGCAGAGCAATAAACCCTCTTTGTCTCTAAAGGCATAAGAAGAATACTTAGAAGCTGGAGGCTTCTACTCAAACGACTGCAGGACAAATTTGGTCTAAAAAGGCTTGAGATGTTAATTCGTTGTGTGGAGTCCAGATAGTTCTAGTGTCTCTATAGGTTGGGAAGCTTTTTTTTTTATGCCCAGGGCTTCCTTGCTTTAGGTTCATGGAGATGGACATCTGGAAGCCCTCCAGAAATGTCCAAATTGTAATCCCATGCACCCCTCCCCACTTTCCATTTGTAGGGCTGCTGGAACTGAAGTACAGCAACTTCTGGAGTCCCACATGTTCTGCTGCTGGCTCCATGCCTGAGTGAAGCTGAAAGCAGATTGGGGAGGGGGGCAGAATCTCTTTTGGTTTCTCTTTACCCTCTCTCCTCCACCAAGCTGGCCACTCCCACCAGAATTTTGAAACAATCACTTGCAAGGAAGGGTTCAAATCAGTCCAGAGATAGATTCAGAAATACATTCAGTTGAGTACCACAAGTTGCTTTTGTGTAGTATTAAACATGCCACTATTTCTGCAGTCCTGGACCTCTTTATTTTTTAAATGGCACACACTATTAAGGAACACTGAATGCTATCAGTTAAAATGCTACCGCTACTTTTGTTACATAGTGGAATGGTTTATGTTGCAGTGAAGAAAGGCATACATATTCGCAAGGTTGGAAGAGGATAGGCATGTGTGTTAAATGTGATCATTGAGCAGCATATATAAGTGTGTGTATGTTTGTGTATGTGTATGAATGTAGATTGGAATACCTGAAAGCTGCAATTGGTAGGGCAATCACAAGGTGATGTCACTGAAGGAGAGTACCCCTGGATTTCTACGATTGTGATGGTGGTGGAATAACTATTCCTCCCTCATTCCCTTCCTTTAGTTTACATGCTTTTAAAATGCATTTTCCCACCAAAAACAGTGGAAAGTCGCATCTAATTCTTGATAGTTTTCTGTCAGAATTCAACACAGTAAAGAATCCTGGTGCCTCATGTGACTCATGGGGAAACTTTCATAAGAATTGTCCTTATCCAAGGTATGCTTTCAGAGTTTGGTACATGGCACATATATACAGTGACATACAGTTGCAATCAAAATTATTCAACCCCCATTGCAAATCGGGTTTATTGTCAAAATTTACAGACTTTCAGCTGTTTGCAATGAACAAATCAAACAAAAGCAACTGAAATAGCTCAACACAATGAATGCTTCAAGTGGTTTCCCCAAATTCAACTGAAAATGCAACTTATAATGACTTCCCCAGTCTCAAAATTATTCAACCCCTTCATGGCAAGCATCTTCAGTACTTAGTAGAGCACCCTTTTGCTGTTATGACCTGCTGCAAACGAGACGCATAGCCAGACACCAGCTTCTGGCAGCGTTCCTGAGGAATCCTAGCCCATTCCTCATGAGCAATGGCCTCCAGTTCAGTAATATTCTTGGGTTTGTGTGCTGCAACCGCCTTCTTCAAATCCCACCAGAGATTTTCTATGGGGTTCAAGTCAGGTGACTGATGGCCACTGTAGAATCTTCCAGGACTACTACTGCATCCAAGCCTTAGTGGAATTTGAGGTATGCTTGAGATCATTGTCCTGTTGGAAGATCCAATGACGCCCAAGCTTCAGCTTCCTTACAGACGGCATGACGTTTTCTCCTAGGATTTCCTGATACTTCAATGAATCCATCTTGCCTTCCACACGCTGCAGGTTTCCAGTGCCAGAGGATGCCAAAGCAGCCCCAGAGCATCACCGAGCCACCACCATGCTTAACTGTAGGCAGAGTGTTCTTTTCAGTGTATGCTTCATTCTTCTTCCTCCAGACATACCGCTGATCCATTGGGCCAAAAAGTTCCAGTTTTGTTTCATCGCTCCACAGAACAGAATCCCAAAACATCTGTGGCTTATTTATATGATTGTGTGCATATTGGAGCCAACTTTTCTTGTGCTTTTGAGTCAGTAGTGGTGTACGTCTTGGAGTTCTGGCATGGCAACCTTCTGTGTTTAGTACGCGCCTTACTGTGCTCACTGAAACCTCAGTGCCTGTTGCCACCAAGTCTTGCTGCAGGTCTTTTGCAGTCACTCGAGGGTTTCTCTCAACCTGCCTTCTCAGAAATCTGGTTGCAGCCATTGACAGCTTCCTTTTTCTGCCCCGTCCAGGTAGTGTAACCACTGTTCCTTTAACTTTGAACTTGCGAACTATGCTTCCAACGGTGTCTCTAGGAACATTCAGTGCCTTCGCTATCTTTTTTTATCCTGTTCCTTGTTTGTGAAGGGTGATGATCTCTTCTCTTACCTTTTTGGATCATTCTTTTGGTGTAGCCAAATTTCTAACATGCAGTCAAATGTGACACTCAACAAACCCCTAGCCAGTTCAGGCATTTCATGTGTTACAGCTCAAGCACAACTGGTGCAACTAATGAAGCCCTTGATTAGTTGCATCAGGTGTGCTTGAGACAACACCTGTTTTGTATACTGTACAGTATGTGTGCTGTTGGGGTTGAATAATTTTGAGACTGGAGAAGTCATAAGTTGCATTTTCAGTTGAATTTGGGGACACCATTTGAAGCATTCGTTGTGTTGAGCTATTTCAACTGCTTTTGTTTGATTTGTTCATTGCAAACAGCTGAAAGTCTGTAAATTTTGACAATAAACCTGATTTGCAATGGGGTTTGAATAATTTTGATTGCAACTGTATGTCTAGTGATGTTTGAGATCACCTAATTTTCATTTATTTGTTTCAGTTTAGGATGAATTCTACAATATGTCCAAATAGTTCAGTTTTCTAGACATGCTTGTGTAAGTTGTGAAAGGAATAAGTTTTACAATACTGCAAATTTAAGTTGTAAAATAGCATTTTTATCTTCCAGAGGCAATATCAAAAATATCCATAATATTACAGATATAGGCAATAACATATGGAATGGAAGACTTGCCAAATGGACTCACTGTCAGATGATCTAAATTGTTTTGTTCCTTTCTTCCCCTCTGTCTTTCTTTATCTTTAAAAGAGATTGGTAAAGGATGGAAGGTTTCAGAATTACTTAAAAAACCACAATAATGATTTTGATACAACGCCTATTGTCACACTCCCGGTTTCCATTGTATGTGATAATTCTGTTCTATTTTTTCTCCATCTAGTTTGCAGTAAATCATAGTATATGTTGGAGAAACAGCCCGTTATTATTTATACTGCCCTGAAAATGAGAGTTGGAAACCAAAATTTATTCTTTGTCTTCAGATTTTGATAAAATGCTTCAAACTAGAAAAGGATACATGAAGGAATAGCAAAAGAATGTCATGAGCACCTCAAATGTTGGTTACATTAATGCTAAACCATTTGGCATTACTATTTCCAAGCTTTATCTTATCTAACATTTTTGGTGCAAAATGGAAAGGTTTTTTTTAGATAAAAAATGAATAATTGGGCCTTGCTGTGAATGATGATGTTGATGATGATGCCATCTGGATTTCTTGAAGACCAATGCATTTTTTTTAGCAAGCATTTAGTAAACTATAGTGTGGTCCCAAAGGGGTCAATATACAAATATATCCCTATTTAGGAGGATTTTTATAAAAAAAAAACCAAAACCACCACCAACAAAAAGTTCTGTCACAGGTAACAAGCTTGAGATTGCTTTCTATTATGTGTTTAAGAACAAAAGTCTTGAAAAGTCTTGAAAAAATGCCTTTCTTCAACATTTCATTAATGGTGCACAGATTTGTAGAGGAGAAGATGCGGACTCTGATTCTTTGACTTGGACTCAAGCTTCCTCTCTGTGAATTATATGCACTAACATTAATTTTGTGAAGTTGATCATACAGAGTTTTTTCCCCTAATGCAAAAGAATCCCTTTCCCACATATTAAAGTAATTGTATCCAATAGCAAACCCACTAATTACAACCTTCTGTGGTAACACTGCAAATTAACTTGTTAAAGCAAGGTAACAAAATACATCCACTTAGAAGAAAGGTTACACCAAGCAATTTAGAATGTACTTTTCTGCTAGATTCACATGTCAGTTTAGTAGTACTCCCTTTTTAAAATTCTCATTATGAATAATAACCCAACCAAACACTCCCTCCTAGGAATAGTAGTATGTTTCGCCTTCAAAATAATGTGTAATTGGGGAGTTTATGTCAGTCCAGCACTTCCATTCATATTTTCCTGAAGGTGAGAAGTCCTATGTGTGTCTGTGTGAAATCAGCAAGACTATATTGGGAAGTATGCACATGTTTTCCTGCAAGGCGGTTCCATTTCTTCCTTAAACTTCAGTGGCAATTCAATACTTCTTATAAAAGAATGGAAGTCAGTAATTGGACTGACAGCTTGCCAAAATGAATAACCAGAGTCAGTGTGAATTTTTTGTTGCTTGCATTTAAATAAGAATGCACTGTGCTTTGCTTAGTGTGAAGTACATGACAGATCCATATATAATTGTTTTATTAAGGATAATTTACATAAGTGCTATACTGGATTAGGCCAAGGTCCTATTTTGTCCAGGATTTTGTGTTGCAATGGCCAGCTGTATGAATTAAGGCAACTTACAAGCATGGAATGTGAAGCATGTTGGCTGTAATTCAAGAAGTAATAGACAGACACCCTGACTAATAGCCTTTGTATCATCATCTGTTATAAACCTTCTTAAATTGATGTTCATCACCATATTTGATGGCAACAAATTCCACAGTTTAACTGGGTGTTACATACAGAAGTAATTATTGTTATTGGACATGAATTGGATAGCATTTAGTTTTAGTGGATGATCCTGACTTCTGTGTATGTGTGTGTATGTGTGTGTGAGAGAGAGAGAGATAGGAAAAAGGAGGGGGGAGAACTTTCTGTCTGTGTTTTCTGCACCATGGAATTCAAGAAAAGCATTTGTAGAATAACAGTGACACATGGTGCTTTTGTTATTCTTTTGAGACAAGACATTTATGAATTTTTAATTCACTGGAAGGTTTAATATGATTCATTTATATACATTTTTAATATGCAGGATCTGTCTTTTATCTGTCTTTGCAATATCGAGATAAACTGAGAGGTGAAGTTACCCTTAGTTCTGCAGTTGTAAAGGAAACAGGCTTAAAACGTCTCATTCTTAATGACTTTATGGCATAAGTGTGATATAAATAATAAAAATTATAAATAAACCCAGTTCTCTCATCAAAGCCCTGACTCTCAGCTGTACAAGTGCTGCATAGTTATGTGGAAATTGGATGGATGAGTTGATGACCCATTTGATGTATTTGTTTCAAGTCAGTATGATGTGAAAGTTCAGGTAAGAGATAATATTTTTGTATTCTTTCTTGTACAGTTTTATATTTATTTAAATGCACTCTGCTCTCTGACTAAAGAAGCTCATAGATCAACTCAATAAAATCAATAAAAACAAGATATTCTCTGCCCTCAGGTTTGCAATGTGAAGAGACATAAAAGAAGACAGGGCTATCTTCAGAAGGGCCTTTCCTATAGATATTTCCGGCTAGGAAAGAGGAGAGGCAGGACCTTACAATCAGGTCCCAAGTCTTTCAGGAATTTAAAATTATACCCAACACACTAAAACTGCTTTGGAAACAGCTCATAAATGTGCGTAGATCTTCTAACCCAGGCATTATATGAGCATGGTGTTGTGTAAAGTTTACTTGCACATTTTCCATCTAATAAAGTTTTTGCATACTCTGAGGGTAGCCACAAATAGAGTGCATTGCAGTAGTCAGGCTGAGATATAACAGAGCATATTGCCAAATTCAACTAGTTCTGGGCTTTTTTCAGCTGATGCAGTAGACATGATTATGCAGACATGCTCTTTGCTGCAATGATCAAGGGATGCTCAGATTGCAGACCTACTCCTTGAGGAATGCATAACTTTATACAGTTAGTTTTATCATAACCAGGTGGAATAGAAACAGTATAAGAGGAGACGCAGATGAACCACTGAAGTGAATTTCTTCCTCTTCTGTAGTCAGATGGAGTAATTGCTGAACTATAATTGATTAGAGTGTTGAAGCCTATGAAAATTTTCTCTACATTTTCAAAACTGAAATGCTGTGGAGAAGATTCAGGAAGTGCCATGGCAAGACAAGACCCTGCATGTGGTGTACCATCAACAGATAGCTGAGGTGGCTGACATTGGGAAATCCTACCAGTGTCTGGAAAGGGCTGGACTAAAAGAAGCACTGAGGCACTGATCATAGCAGCACAAGAACAGGCACTAAGTACCCAATCCATAGAAGCAGGGGTCTATCAAACTAGACAGGACTCAAGGTGCAGACTGTGCAGAGAGGCCTCAGAGACAGTCCAACACATAGTGGCAGGGTGTAAGATGCAGGCAGGACCAGCATACACTGAACGGCACAACCAAGTAGCTGGCATTGTGTACAAGAACATCTGCACAGCGTATGGGCTAGACCCTCCAAAGTCGAGATGGGAGATTCCACAGAAGGTCGTGGAGAATGACAGGGCTAAGATCCTGTGAGACTTCCAGATCCAGACAGACAGGCAGGTATTGGCCAATCAACCAGACATTGTGGTAGTAGACAAGGACCAGAAGACGACGGTGGTGATAGATGTAGCGGTGCCAAGTGACAGCAACATCAGGAAGAAGGAGTATGAGAATCTGGAGAAGTACCAGGGCCTGAAGGAGGAACTAGAGAGGATATGGAAAGTGAAGGCCAAAGTGGTCCCGGTGGTGGTAGGAGCACTCGGGGCTGTGACTCCTAAGCTGGGAGAGTGGCTCCAACAGATCCCAGGAGCAACATCAGAACGCTCTGTCCAGAAGAGTACAACAGCTAAGAAACTGCACAGAACCCTCAAACTCCCAGGCCTCTGGTAGAGGACCCGAGGTTGAGGAAGACACCTACCACCCATAGGGTGAGAAGGGAATTTTTTTTTATTTTAATATTTTCTGATACTGCTGAGCTTGCTAGTTGTAAGAACTAGTTATTAGATAAGATGCTGCACAGAAAATCAGGAAGCACCATAGTCCTAGGATGCCAAAAAACAAAAACAAACCTCCCCAAGTGCTTTATAAAAATAAGTATAATGAGCCTCAATGAAGAGTGCCTTTAGCACAATAGCTAAAACTTAACACTAATTGCTTCTACTGCTGTAGTATTAGGAACAATTAAATTATTATTCATTAAGCCCCAAATACCTAGAGTTCAGACATATTTTGTAAAACCTTTTTTACATATTTTGGCTCTTTGTCTTATAAATGAGATTCTGCATGTGAAGGCAATATTCAGCACCTCATATTTCCTGCTGAAGGTGTTCTGTACAGATGTTACTTAATATTATACTTAATATTATCTCGTAACCAGTAAAAGTCTTTCTATATACTGTATAGCTAGAGTAATCAAACAAGTAATCTCTTCGTGAGTTTCAAATATTTTAGGATGTTGTGACCCTCATCTATATATAGTAAATTGTTCTCTTGTAGGTATGTGTTGTGGTGGTGGTGGTGGTGGTGAAGAATCAAAGCAACCCTTCAGTATGGCTGATAATATGAGAGGGATTCAGAGCACATGAACCAAATAAAACTTCATGGGGACAATATGTAGACCTGTGCAAAGTCCTAAATAGGTTCTGCACAATGGAACTAGGGCCTGCAACAGTGCCACCAATGAATAAAACAACCACTTCACTGGTCACTGATCCTAAGTGCATGTGTGCAGAAAATACATTCCATCGAAGTAAAGTGGCTGGGCACAGTGAAGCTCCAACTCAGTTGGAGGTGCTGAGGCAGAGTGCCTTGTTTTCCAGGCTTGTCGATCAGTAGGTTGCAAGTTCGGAGGTTCGAATCCCTAGCCCCGCATGACAGAGTGAGCTCCCGCACTCGCCCCAGCTCTTGCCAACCTAGCAATTCAAAAGCATGCAAATGCAAGTAGATTAATAGGTACCACTTCGGTGGGAAGGTAACAGTGTTCCGCATGCGTCATGCCGGCCACATGACTGCCGAAGTCTCTTTGGACAACGCTGGCTCTTCGGCTAACAAACGGAGATGAGTACCGGCCCCTAGAGTTGGAGACGACTGCACAAATGTGCGGGGGGAACCTTTACCTTTACCTAGTGCTGTTGTGCTCTATCACTTGGAAACTAGGCAGTTTTATATAGGTTCATATAGGTCTAGCAATGAAGTAATATGTGACCATACATCAGTACATTAGAGGAAACACTTGGAAAATAGAGGGACCTTCCCTCTAAATACTGAGCCAATCCCAAGTCAAGCTGCGGGGAGATTTGCTAAAACGTGTTTGTGTGTTTGTGTGACCACATATTTTCAAAAATACTGGACAAGGTTCTGAACCTGAGAGTGTTACAGGATAATAGATTAATGCATTATTTTCTTTAGCTAAAGTGCTCTCCTTGCCAAGATATTTCTTTTTCACTACTAATTGGAGCTGTCAATGTGAATACTGGAGCAATAACAGTCATTTTGAATGCAGAGACAGGAAGGAGATCAGTAATTAGTCACGGGTTTGAAAGGATCATCCCCTAGCGCAGGGCTTTCCAAAGTGCCGCCGCTGCGCAGGGTGTGTGCAGTGGCGCGCGCACGGTGGCAGCGCGAGGGGGTGTGCGCCAGCACGGGGGGACGTGCGGCGGCGCACGCATGTATGGCGGCAGCGGCTGCCGCTGCCACCGTGCACGCGCGCGCCACCGCTTCTGGGTGGTGTGGCAACACACCACGCTGTGGTCGCGACACACAGTTTGGAAAGCTCTGCCCTAGCAGCTTATAGAAGATTAGTGTATAAAGTGAATGGTTTCACTTTTCACATTCAGTTTCTATTTAATCTTAAGAATTTAATTCAGATTCTATATACATTTAATAAGGTAGGGTTCGGAAACTTGTGCCACTTTAAAGGTTACTGAACTCCATTCTTGTCAATTAACCAATATGGCCAGTGGTAAAACATGATTGAAGTTGTAGTCTTCTACTGGTTGCCCACTGCTATTCTCAACCAGAGCAAATATCAAGAAATCTTCTGAATGTATTTCCATTCAGTAATTGACATTGGCTGTGACTTAGTCTTTGTACAATAATATAATAATAATTAAATAAATTATTTAATAATAATTAAATATTTAAATAATTAAATACTATACAGTTTGAAACTTTGGCAAATTGCAGATTTAAGATGTAATCCTTTGCAGGTTCTTTTATGTTCTGGGATACTTGATATTTTATAGTATGTGTTAGTTTGGAATATATATGTTACTGTAATAAACTAACTAGCTTTCCAGCACCCTTCATGAAAAGATGGAGGGAAAATAGGTTGTAGTAACTCTGTTATATTTCTAATTAATATGGTGGTCAGGTGGAGAGATACCAACTATTTTTGACATTTTGGTATTTTGTATCATATTTTTACACACACACACACACACACACACACACACATGGCTGTTTGGTTCATTCACATTTGCTCCCTCTTGTGCAATGAATTTGTTTGAAGATATGAATTGATATGTGTGAAAGATATGTATGTAAGACCATTCAAAAGCAAGCCATAGAGATAGAAGAATTTGTTTTGGAAGAAGTGGAAAACTACCAGAATAAAGATTTTTCCAAAGACATAACAAGAGATGGTTCCCATATAAACTAGATAAGGTAATGGCACTCAGGTGGAAAAAAACCAGAAGGCGTGAAAAAATGGTTGGTTAACCAAGTCTTGATGGAAGGTATAAAAATATATGAAAACTGTAGTACTTTGAAACCATGCCATAGAAATGGTACTACCGTTGTTTTGTACTGCAAAAACGTCGTACAAATACACACAAAAAAAAAAACTTCAGAAAAAATTCGGAAGTGATTTATCTTGCTCTGATTTTTTTACATCTCAAAAACCTGGCATTTTAACAGGGGTGTGTAGACTTTATATCCACTGTATATCTGGTAGGCATTCTCCCTTAGTTTTTCTTAGTTCTCCCTTAGTTCTTCTGGAACCCAAGCGTAGCATAGTCTGTGCAGCTAGAATTTGAGTTGGGCATGTATGTGTGAATATGAGAAAGCAGTCCATAAAATCAATGATAAAAGTTGCAAACCTGTTTGTCTGTGTCTTGAGTCTTTAGATGAAAAAGTTAGGGGTAGTCACTACAGAGAGAATTGGCCTTTCTATCCCATAAAAGCAAGCATTTGTGTTTCCAATTTTAACTTACAGAAAAATGCACCTAGAAAAGAAGAAGCTTGGGAACTATTGATTTTACTGGAAATATAGGGTTAGCCACAGATTAACTAAGTTCTTATTTGTCTCTATGGGATTTTTCAAACTATGAATTAGATTGCACAGTGCAAATGAACTGTGGCAGAGTACAATGTACATAATTAACTCAGAGAAGAGCTGGTGATCTAACATAGTGACATTGCATGGTACTGCACGTGATTGATGCCAGGAGGCTTAAAAAAAAGAAATAAGTTATAACTAAGCTAAAAGCTTTTTTGTTACAGTGGAAATACTTAAAACCAACTAGAAGTTGAAGGCTGGGTTAGCTTTTCTCATTTGCAATGAAAACTGCCCCAAATTATCATTGGGAAGCAGAATTGTTTACTATAAACTAGATGTGACTCTAGCTATATTTCCTTTTTGGCTTCCAGTGATCCTGATGTGAAGTACTTTTATTTGTTTGTTCATTTACTTATTTTGGTACTATTATAGCTGATTCTCTTACTGAATATTGAAGCAAGGTTGTTTGCTTTCAAAACAGCAGTAAAATAAGTAGCAGCCACATAACACAGGGAAGAAAGGAGGTTATATTTCAAGGTGAAAATTGTTATTGCTTAATAATAATAATAGTAAGAATCTGTAGTGGTGTTCTACTCTGAGTGCACACACATACAGTAATACAGTAATACAGTACTTTGCCATAACATATATTTCTTTGTGAAGTAAATCCTTTGGGCTGGGTTTATAGTCATGCAGGAACTAAGTTAAGTTTAGGCTGCATGCATTCTTGACTTGGAACTAGGTTCTATTAAATCAACATCATTTGCTTCCAGATAAATTTGGATTTTATGTTAATATTCATGTTTTTTTCTTTATTTAATGGATAAGGTATTATAGGTTTAGGTTTAATTTGAAGGATTTAATGTTTTCCTACACGTTGAATCTGCTGTTTTGAAATTTCAGTTTTCTGTTCACTTTTCCTTTATTTTTGTGTTGAATTTGAAGGATCTTTTTGTAAATTCGGAAAAATCTTCTCGTTGTTTCTGCACTTTTTTAGTTTTTTTCTTTCTTTGTAGGTTTTTGGGGGTGTTTTTTTGTAGTTTTTATTCTCTTGAAACCTAATAAAATTTACAAAAAGAAAAAAGAAAAAAAAGCACATGCCATCAATAAGAAAACCCTTCAGGCTTAGCTTTTTTCTGTTCTTACTCCTGAAACAATTCTTCTGGAAACTACTGTATCACTTTTCAGGCCACTTTGTTTTCTATCTGGCTCACCTGATAAAGTTTTGGTTTGTTCATGAACTAGCCCAAAACACCTGGTCCATGCTTGGATGACTTGTGTCCCAATGGGTTTGCATAGCATAAATTAAAACAAAAATGTTATTTTTTCCTTATAGCCTCACCAACATTAATTGGATAACTGTGTGTCATATGAGAAAGTACGTTCAGTACTTTAAGTATTTTACAGTGCAGTTCTTGTAGTTTTGCTGATAGGGATTAAGCAGCTCTTCCCCAAGAAACAGTACAAGATACAGATGTGTCTGGAGCCCAAATTCTAAACTCCTACAAGTACCAGCAGAATCCAAGAACAAAACATGAACAGACCTTGACTGCCCTTAGATGTCAGCCTTACCAGGCAGACCAGACAGGAAACATGACCTGATAAGTCTGTAGCTTGAATCATGTCAACTGGATTTCTATTTTCTCAGTGGAAACGTTTCGCTCCTTATCCAAGGAGCTTCTTCAGTCAGAGAAGCTCCTTGGATAAGGAGCGAAACGTTTCCACTGAGAAAATAGAAATCCAGTTGACATGATTCAAGCTACAGACAATTCCACCTGGATGACTGAGAACCTTCATAGACATATGACCTGATAAGCTAATTCTACTTTATTCTAAGGCTACATTAACAGAATCTTGCAAGTCTGAAAGTAAAAATCTACCACCGTCACCTTTACAGCCCGAGAACTTAGAGAGGGTCCCTTCTGAGCCACTTGCTCTGCCCACTATGCAGCTGCGGGTTCTGCTCTCTCTTATCTGACCGTTCCCTAGGCAGCATCTCTTTGACCTGTCTCCCAAGGTCATTCCCACATACCACTGCATTAGTGAAGACTTACGGAGCAACTGTTTACTGTCTCTGCTTTGTGATGAAATGAATTAGGGTAGTCAGGGGCCTCTGTAGGCATCTATAGAAGTCTATTGGGCTTCAAATTCTCCATCACTGTGTTATGTTAGTGGTTATCTAAGGCAGGGTTCCTCAACTTCAGCCATTTAAAGATGTGTGGACTTCAACTTCCAGAATACTCCGTATTCTGGGAGTTGAAGTCCACACATCTTAAAATGGCTGAAGTTGAGGAACCCTGATCTAAGGAATAGAATTGGGAATTTTATAATGAAGAGGCAAAATTCAGAATAATTTGGCAAAGGTACAGTTTTATTTATTTATTTATTTATTTATTTATTTATTTATTTATTTTACTTTTGCCCTTTTCACTCTGAGCATCTCCTCTAATTTATTTATGTGCTGTACTGTCTACTCTAAATAATTTAAATAATTATTTTTGCTCCTTTTCCTTTCTACCTTAAACTTCTTGTGGTTCCATTTCACGTCCATCAAGAAAGATAGGTGTCTATTTTTATCACATTCATTATTGTACCTCCCCTCAAGTTTACTGTGGTTAACCACAGCATGCTCTCTTTCAGGGTTTGTTATGTGCATTAATTTATTTTCATGCTATTGCAATGTTTTGGGGCAGACTATGCTTTCAGGAAGGAAATTTTACCCTTATCGATGAGCTTCATTACAATATATCTGGTATAGTTTAATGTGTTGGAACATCTGATAATTCTTTTTATAATAACATTTATTTATATAGCACTGCTGATGTAAACATCAATGTACACACTGTAGGAAGAAATACATTTACTAGAATAAGTAAAGGAAACGTTTTACATCAACAAATCTTTATAAGCATTTCTGCTTTGGAATTTCTTCCCATACCACTATAGATCTAGACCTTAACACACCCAGACTATTTTTCTGTGCATCCTAACCATTAATGCCAAACCACAATATAATGTTGTAAAAACAAGTTGCTGCAAGCTTTCTCTTTACTCATTCAACATGCCTATAAGGCATAGCTTTCCAAACTGTGTGTCGCGACACTTTAGTGTGTCGCAACAGAGAGTTTGGTGTGTTGCAACACAAACCGGAAGCGGTGGCGGGGGTGTGCATGGCACCGGCAGTGTGCACGGCGGCAGCAGCACGCCATCAGCGCTTCCGCGTTTTAGCGGAGGCTGCCGCCGCCATGCATGCCACCACCTCCGTGCACCGTGCCGCCGCCGTGCACGCCCCTGCACCGCTGCCGCCGTTGGTGTGTCGCCAACAGCGGCACTTTGGAAAGCACTGCTATAAGGGGTAGACATTTTTGTTTTAGATTAAGTGAATATTAGTGTCATTCAGACTGTATTGTATTTAATTTTAACTACTTTTGTCAGTTTCATAAGCTATGGCTTGAAATTAGCTTATTTCAAAAAACCATGGACAAGAATAACCATAGTTTGCCTTGTTCCGGAGATTCCAGCAAGCTGCAATTGAGTAAAATGGAAGTGGAAATGTAGGGTCTTTCTTTCACTGCTGTTTCAGATGTGTGTATGACCCTGAAGCTTGATAGTTTAGTGTTATGTGTAAACAAGGCCATTGACTAGAAATTTTTCATTTATCCATTATAAGTTGTTGATACATATTTTACACACACACACACACTTTTATGGGAATTAAGTGGCCTAGATTATTGGTAAGGGAAAGAGGAATCTCATTAAATAAATGCCCCTCCCAAACCATTATTTAGTTCAAATAGAAACATAAAATACGAAGTGGCATGTATTTTATTGGTGACTTGTACTTGCATTTTTTAAGAAGTACAATGTACTTTATTTATGCGTTACTGTGGTACCTGCAAGTCCCACTGTTATTCTTGAAAATCTGAACAAATTTCCAAATGCAGGAGAGGACCATGAGAGCCTTACCCGTGGCATTGTCACAACTGTAAGAGAGTAAAGTTAGCACAGTGGGCACAAAAAAGGGGTGGGGCTTCAATTTTGTGGTCTTGTCATCATCTTAACTTTTTTGACCACCCTCTGTGTGCTCCACGTGTTAAATAACTTCCAGTGTAATTTCCAAGATACCAACATTGGAAGTTAGATTTTGATACCCATAAATGAAATAGGGTGTTAATTTATAGAGATGTAAGTGCAGTTAGCTTTATATCAGACTTTCTTGATCACTCCTTAGAAACTAATATGTGGGGAATAGAGTGGTGCATGGAAGGTGAGAGGAGGAAAATAAATGTCTTGTAAAATGACTTCTCAATCTCTTTCAGGTTTGTTAATTAGCAACAGCTCATGAAATCTTCAAATACAAATTTCTCCTCCAATTTAGTATTCCAAATTAATCTGATTTTACAAATGTCAATTCTGTCCATGCAGTTTTTCTTTTTCTTTAGAGATTTTGTTCATACTGCTGTGCACATGTATTTAATGCACAATTAATACATTGATGAAAAGATAAGTAAAGAGACAAAATATGAAAAATGGAAATGAAATATGAAAGGGACCAAAAGTTATAATGTAAATAATTTTATTTACAAATATAAATATAAAATTTTTCGTGAAGGAAACAGGAAGTCTTTTAAAGTTTATGTTGTATTTTTTTTCTCTTTTCTCTTTTTCTCTTTTCCTTTCTCTTTTCCTTTCTCTTTTTCCTTTCCTTTTTCTTTTTTTGAATGTAAGTATGTAATATATGTTGCAATTTTATGTATATGTATATGTAAATGTTTGTGTATGTTTATATATATTTTAAATAATAAAATTTATTATTAAAAAAAAGTACAACGCAAAAAGGAAGTTGATCACAGAGGAAAAAAATGCTGTAAAATCTGCAGTGCCAGTGACAACTTCTCCAAATGAAACTGGTCTATGTGAAATTGTCAAAACAATAACACATGGCTTTATCCGTAGAGCATTGTTTAGATTGCCTTTGAGCTGAGGGCATGATTCCACATAGGTCAAAACATAGGAGGAGAAGGGGTTGCTTATTGTGAAGTCTAGACACTTGGTATCTCCGCCTTTCTGATATTTGCCAGCTGATAAAAAAGGAAATGAGATATAAAAGTTGCCACAATTTTAAATTGAGTAGCTTGAAGTAATTGTAATCAAGTTAAATATTTCTGCTGATACAATTTGGTAATGACAAAATATAATAACTGCTATAAACTTCTAGCTTATAGTCCAGGCAATTTGGGAGCATAATGCTGAGCCCTACGGTTATGAAATAAATCTCTGCTGGATCCATATTGTTCTACTACTTGTCAAGTATATCAATCTAAATAATTAAGGACTGTTTAAGAACATCAAAAGAACATCTACATCTGCTTTATTGACTACAAGAAAAGCCTTTGATTGACAAGCTATGGAGAGCCCTGGAAGCCTGGAGTGCCAACACATCTGGTAATGTTGGTGCAGTCTCTGTACACAAATCAGGAAGCCACTGTGCGAACACCGCATGGAGACACTGATTGGTTCAAGATAGAGAAAGGAGTATGGCAAGGTTGTATTCTTTCACCTTTCTTATTCAACCTGTATGCCGAAATGATCATGAGGAAGATGAAACTTGAAGAATTAAAAATTGGAGTAATGATTGGAGGAAGGAACATCAACAATCTTCGATATGCTGATGACACAACTCTCTTCTCAGAAACCAAAGAAGGCCTGAAACATCTGATCAAAAGGATTAAAGAAGAAAGCGAGGAATTTGGCCTCTTCCTGAACATCAAAAAGACCAAGCTCGTGAGCACTGTGAGGAATGGAAATGTCAAATTAGCAACTGACGGTGAAGAGATTGAATGTGTGTAAGAATTCACTTTTGTAGGATCGCAGATTGATCAAAACAGTGAATGCAGTCCAGAAATAAAGCGTTGAATCGCACTGGGTTGCACGGCAATGATGAGCATGAATCGAGTATGGAGAAGGAAGGACATCAGCCTGGCAAATAAATGCAGATTAGTCTGCACTATTGTGTTTCCCATAGTTACCTATGGTTGCGAAAGTTGGACCATGAAAAAACTAGAAAGGAGGAAAATCGACTTGTTTGAGCTGTGGTGTTGGGAAAGCTCCTGCACATTCCTTGGTCAGCAAAGGTGACAAGCAAGCAAGCACTGGAGTGTATAAAACCAGACATATCACTGGGGGGCAAAATTACAAAATTCTGCCTTATTTCGGCCATGTCATGCGAACAAACTCACTGGAAAATGCAGTTATGCTTGGAAAAAACAGGGTTTTTGAATGCATATAAATGCTGGCACATGGCTTAAAAATTTGCCACACGTATAGCTTTTTCCAAGCAAATTGAGAGGCACAATTCAGAGCTACCCCATAGGGGTATTGTTCCAAAACCAAGAAATGTGATTATCCAGCATGATTCTGTTTCACTGGTTGCAGGCAGTAAAAGAGCAAGCACATGCCTAGGGCTCCAGTTGGGAGTCTGTTTTATTAGTACAGCACAGTAGTGTGTATAGGTATAGGATATAAAGGCTATGTCTTTATGGAACTTTTCCCCATGTCATCCTGGAGTTCTGATCTTCTGACATGTTTCCATGTAGGTAAGGTTGCACCTTTATTTAAAACTCAGCCTCAGTGCTAAGCAAGTTAAAATTAAATTGGCAGCATGATACAGTGCATATCAAATGATATGCTGGTTATGGTATATTTGGTATGTGATATTTTGCAGACCCAGCTGTTCTTTTTTCTCTTCAAGGGAAAGAAGGGTAACTCAGTGGCAGAGCATGCAAGCATTCTAGAATCTCTCCCTGGCATTTCTAAAGTGCTTTTCTCAGTCAGAAGAGACTGGGATAGAGAATATTGTTTTGCCCAAAGGCTGAATTCAAATTTGGACATGGTCTGGAAAGAAGGTACATTCCAATAGTGAAGGTGCCCAAGTCAAAACTGTCATCTCTTGTTTAAGCAGTCTCTCCGCTCTGCGAGGGCAGGGGAAAAGAAAAAAAGGAAAACAAGCAATCTCTAGGCGATCTCTCCTCTGCCTGACCCATTTTTTTCTCCCCATCCTCACAGAGTGGAGAGATTAGAGAGGAAGGGATTACAAGAGAGTAAGCAGGCGCACAATGGGGAATACACCGGGCTCTTTGCATAGCGCTCTTGGGGCTGCTGGCACCACCACATTCCTTTCAATGTGTATTCCCCATTCTGTGCCCCCTTACTCTTTTGTAATCCCTTCCTCTCCAATCTCTCCTCTCTTTAAGGGGAAAAAAAAGAAAACAGGTTAGTTATTTTTTCAGCACCATCGTAACTTCAGTTGCTGAACAAGGCAGTTGGTAAGCGAGGTCTACCTGTACCATTCTTGTCTTATTTTGTGTTCAGTTCATAGTAGCATCCTTCATTACATTTACATGTTTCTCTGCTTTGGAAGCATCTGATTCCATTTTAATATGTTTCATACATTTTGCCCATTGCATTGTCAATGTTACCAATCAAAATAGACTTTTGCATGATATAAGATATTTCTATTTACTTTCTATTTGTTCCTAATACAATTGTCAACTGGTATCAGTGATGATCTGGGAATAGTTTATCTATAGCTGCAGAAAACCAAAAATATTGAGATATGTGTGCATGTTACATGTAGATCCTATTCAAACTGGAAATTGAACAATGCACTGGTGGTAAAGTATTGCATTTATTTTTAAATGATTTACTTAAAGTATTTGTGAATTTCATTGCTTCTATACACCGCTCAAATAGCGTATGCTTAAGTATTGCCAGCTTTACAAAAGAAATCTTTGAAATGGATTCAGTCCTACTTTCTTAGACCTCTTAAGATCAACTGTATGGCTCCATTACTAGCATTATTTTGGAAATATGTAAGAACAGTAACAGGCATATCCTAACACATTAGAATTTACAGTACATCTTCAAGAAGGAGCTTACTTGCAGTGGGCATCTGTCAGAAGAGTGTCAAATGATGAAACACGTTTTTGCATTAGACAGTGGGATTTAAGTATGTAAAGGCAGCATTTGTTTGATGACATTACTACACAGATGTCATTGTAGCATCACTGCAGTTTGTTGTGGATGCCGTTGTTACCTGATTTTTTACATTATAAATGTATGCCCCTTTTCAGTGCTGTTTATTAATTTTTGGTAACGGCTGTTCAGTGCTTTGAAATAATTGGGAAAAGGTGCTTCTGAGTGCCTGGGAGCATGAATGTAGCACCTGTCTGCAACTCTTTAAAGCGCTCTTTTCCTTGGAAAATACACAGATACTTTACAGAGTTGTATACAGATGCTACATTTGCATTCCTGTACACTCACAAAGTATCTTTTCTAAATTATTTCCAATAGAGTACAGGTCTATTATCTATATGCAAACCAGTTGAGCTGAGCTGTGCCTTTTAATACCTTTTCACACTTCAGATTCATTGCCTAACAGCATTGATGATTCAACCATTTAATTAAAAAAATGAGAACATAAAACACAATTGCCCATTTTAACTTTTCAGCAGTAATGCTAACCTTTGCAAGGACACTAACTCATTATATAAGCTGTATCTCCATTTACAGTATATTGTAATTATGTCTAATTACAGGGCAAATCACATCCCCCCCATCTTGTAGTGTATTTAATTCAGTAGTTCAGATAATCTGAGATTAGGAGATCATTCAGAAGTGAGTATGGTTCGGAAATTTCATTCTATTGTGCACTTGTATAGTGTATAGTGGGATGACAATAAAGTTATTATTCTATTCTAAAAAAATACTATTTAAAAACAAACAAACAAACAAACAAACAAACGAAGCCTGGAGTTTAAAATCTCTTTGGATTTCTGCTCACTGAACTATCATAAGTTTTATAAATCTACTAAACCCTAAACTAACTAGATAATCTAAAATTTAAAACAAGCCATAAAGGGAGTTTTCACACCATTACCCAGTCAACTCCCCAGTTCTTCAAAAGCAGTTTGAAGTTGATGGAGAGGGCTGCCCTCTGCAGCTGCCATGAGAATCCAGGAAGAGAGAAGGTATGAGGAGGAAGAGGAGAAGGTGAAGAGAATAGTGAGAAGAGAGGAGATAGAAATTAAAATGAAAGAAGAAAAACAAGTTGTCGCTGTAAGTTCCAAAGGGATAGTGAGAGATAGAGTAGAGAGAAGAAAGAAGGGAGAATTAAGAAGTTAGAAAGGAGAAATAATAGTCCCGAAAGAGGGTTGATGTCATATTAATGTGTAAGTAATGTTATGTGTGCAATGTAATGTTATTTTTGTATTGTCATGTCATTTTTGTTATGTTATGTGATGGCAGTTTTTGTTCTAAAAAAAATAATAATAATAAAAAAAAATGAGAAGAAAAAAAAAAGAATCCAGGAAGAGATGTGGCTGCTTTAAACAGTTGCAGAGAGGTTTTATTTTTGCACTTCCCCATGCTCCAAAGTTTCTTTTTCGAATTGAATCCAAAACATTTCACAACAATAATAGATAATTCCCTTTTTTAATGCTTTGGCATAGCCACTGTTGGTGCTGATCATTCTTATTTTTAGATCAGCTAGACTAAAAATAGAAAACAAAGAAACAAAGCACCATCACTCTGTTCTTTTGCTGGCAAAATTCAGTGAATAGTTTTGAGGTTGTGAGATGGATGTTGATTTGGAATGATCTTTCTGTTCAAGTGATGTCCTATTATGTTTAAAGGATAATTTATTTAATTGGGGGCCACTATAGAATTTGGAAGATATTTCCTCCCGCCTTCCCTCCATAACTTTCAGTCCTTTCTTTTCTTTTGGGAGAACTGAGGTAGGTAATAACATTTTGTTTTGGAATTGCTCAGGTTTAGGTGGTTCTCCCTCCTCCTCCTCCTGGTTGTTTTTAATATCCACTCTGATCTCTGAGGTAGGATTCCTTTTGTTTTGTTTTGTTTTGTTTTGTTTTGTTTTGTTTTGTTTTGTTTATTATTTTATTTTATTTTATTTTATTTTTTTATTTTATTTTATTTTATTTTATTTTTATTTTATTTTATTTATTTTATTTTATTTTATTTTATTTTATTTTATTTTATTTTATTTTATTTTTTATTTATTTTATTTTATTTTATTTTATTTTATTTTATTTTATTTTATTATTTTATTTTATTATTTTATTTTATTTTATTTTATTTTTTATTATTTTATTTTATTTTATTATTTATTTTATTTTATTTTATTTTATTTTATTTTATTTTATTTTATTTTATTTTATTTTATTATTATTTTATTTTATTATTTTCTATCCCACCTTTATTATTCTTATAAATAACTCAAGGCAGAGAACATCCCTATTACTCCTTCCTCCTCCTATTTTCCCCACAACAACAACCCTGTGAGGTGAGTTGGGCTGAGAGAGTGACTGGCCCAAGGTCACCCAGCCAGCTTTCATGCCTAAGGCGGGACTAGAACTCTCAGGTTCCTGGTTTCTAGCCCGTTGCCTTAACCACTAGACCAGAGCTTTCCAAACTTTTCATGTTGGTGACACACTTTTTAGACATGCATCATTTCGCGACACACTCTGACAGCAGGGCACAAGGCAGGCACTAGGACCTGTGTGGAATCGCAGCAGGTTTGGAGGCAGCAAGGCACGAGGCAGGCACTAGGACTTGTGCGGAATCCTGGCAGGGCTCGGAGGCAGCAGCAGCCGCGACACACCCAGACACTGCAGCTGACACACTAACGTGTCCCGACACACCGTTTGGAAAGCTCTTCACTAGACCAAACTGGCTCTCCTATCCTATATGATCCTTTACATCTGTAGGTATTGGCATCTGGAAGTTACATTTCTTATGAATTGCAAGTTGTTTGTACACATGGAATCTTCCCTTTTCAGGGTACAGCCATTTTATCTAGGTTGAAAGATGGTAGATTGAATAGGATTAAAATGCCTTCAGTAGTTTGCCTCTCAAATTATTTCATAATCTTTAAAACACTCTGTATTGATATGTCTTTCTTGAAGATGTAAGGCATAGGAGAAGAAAGCAAATATGTATTACAGTTTTTTCCACCAGAGATCTTTTTTGTTTTCCCCCCAAAAAAGTTTATGAAATATTTCCTAATATTTTCTTTCCAAATGGTACATAGAATTGTTGAAATGTGAAAGAAAATGGTATTTTTATCAAGAAACAAATGAACACCTGAAAGAGTACAGATACTTACAAATAACTCTTCAGTTCTTAGAAGTGCTTGCAAATGGTAAAATGGTAAAAATAAAGGTTCAGAAAATGATAGTTGATAGTAATAGAACTTCAGATTCAGAAAATGAAACTGATTATAAGATATATCTTGTCTAATGTGATAAGATGTATATTCTGGGCCTTAGTTCCTCCCCTTCCCCTTCCCCTTCCCCTTCCCATTTCTTTTTCTCAAATAAATGCTTTCTTTTTCTGTTGGTTTCTTCTATTTTCATTAATATTTTTCCTGCCTCTTTCTCTTGAGCAGATCAAAATGAAGAGTTGCTGCATTCCTTAGAATTCAGTAGCTTGTGACAATTTTTTAAAATAAAATAAATTGAAATAGTAAATTTATAATCATTGACTGAGTAAACTACACACAGACATACTTTAGAAACAAACCACAATATACATAATAAATTTTATAAAATAACGAAGTGAGTTTGTATCTATCTGGGTTGATAAAATGCTATAGATAATCCCCCAAATTCTGTTTCTTAAAAAAAAAAAAAAAAAGGAAATATTCTTTCAGAATTTCTGGAACTGTTATAAGATTAGCTCATCTAAATATTCTGGATTCACATTAAAAGTTGAAACATTAATGCAGTATAATTTATTATAACAATAGTAAATGGTTATTCACCATAACAATAGATTGCAATACATAATATATTAAATATACCAATTACAGTTGTACTCATGTAGCAGTCACGTGTTTTTTTTTAAAAAGACTTGCCCAGGATGATGCCTCTATGTCAACACTTGAAATAAGTTTTCTGTAGTTACTAGATAACTGTAATTAATGGGGCATATTTTCTAATACAAAATGTATTTTCCTTTTGGATTTTATTTCAATGCTTTGGGGTAATGTTGACTGCATTATGTGATTACTAAGAAGAATCCTCATCTCTAGTCAAGGATGCCTTCTAGGTGACAAGACTCTTATTACATGAGCTTAACTGGAATATATAGGACATTGTTTCTCAACCTTGGTAACTTTATGGAATTCTAGGAGTTGAAGTCCATGTTTCTTAAAGTTGCCAAGGTTGAGAAAAACAGATATAGGAATTAAGTGTCTTTTTCACAAACCTCTTGAGCACACACTTTGTGAGACTGATCTGAACAGTTAAAAATGTGTGGTTTAAATTAAATATATGCATTGACACTTACTTGGATACAACCCTAGCCTCATGGATGACTTTGTTGATATATCAGCAACTTTAAAGACAGCATTAAGTTTTTAAGCAGAACTATAACCTATGGAAAGCAATTCATGTATATCTCTGGAGTGATGGTTTGCAGCCTGGGCTACATTTTCTGGCATCTTTCCTTGCAAGAATCCCCTTTCCAAAATAGTCATATATGTTCCTTTTCTATGTTTTCTTTTAATTGCATTTGAGTGCATATATTTTGTGTTCTGTATTCTAGGCAACAAAGGAGCATGTTGAGCAGCCTAGCTTTTCTATCAGATTAATAACCTCAAAATGCCATGTAGCAGCTATGAGAGCCAATAGATATGCCAACCCCAGAAGAATTTAATGAAGTCTCTCCTTCCCCCTTAAAGAAAACAGAGCAGCAATCAGGAGTGTGTTTGTTTTGATTTGTATATCTCATGTGAATTATCTGTAGTCCTTTAACATCTTGACAGATTTCTGTTTTATGGGATGGTGGGTAGAGGGGATTGACCAGACTCTGCTTTCAGAACCACACAGAAAATGTGACTGGAAGGGTAAAAGAATGTGCTCCTATGTACCCAATATTTCTCCTTCCTATAATATTTCCCCCTAATAATTCTGTATTACGAATATGTCTGTGTGGGATGTTTAATGAGACAGGGGTTCTTAGCAGGCCAGTGGCAATATTTCAGTACTGATGTCTCCAGTGCATATGAGTTCCAGTGAATCTCTGGACAACTTTATTTGTTTATTTGTCATATTTGTAAGGCTGCCTGACTCCAGATAACTCTGGGCGGCAAATAACAATAAAAACAAAGTATGAAAATAATTGTGGAAATCCCAGTGGTTAACTTGGAGGGAACAACACACAACCAGCCTTGCCCACATGTTTTCCCAAAGGAGCCCTCTACTCACCCTAGCCCAAGGCCTCAGGTAAGAGCCAGATTGGCAAGGTCCCTTAAAGGAGAGTGGGTAGGAACTATTCAAATCTCTGGGGGTTGCAGTTCTAGAGGGCAGGCCCTGTGATAGAGGAGGCATATTTCCAGGATCCCACCAGATGACATTGCTTTGTGGATAGGACCTGGAACATGCCAACTCTGTCTGAATGGACAGAAATCACAAGATTTCACAAGACCATCAAATAACTCTGCCCTTGGGGCACCCTGACTTCAGTTTTCTGTTGTTTGGGGACTGGGCACAATTACCATGATAGCCATTCACAAATGCAGATGTCCCTGCATGGCATGCATATGCCCTTGACATACAGTTACTTTTTGATTGAACAGAATAATGGGGGGAAGGCATGCCCATTGAAACAGAATGTCTGTTAAATCCAAATAGGTCTTTTCAAATGCATATTTTGCACATGCATAGAAAGTGAATGGAATATTTTGCATGTAATTTTATATATTTTATCTGCACATAAAATGGGATGCACAGAGGAATACATTGTATGGATTGATGTTTTCCATTAGAACTGTTCCACTAAATCAAGATCTGCATAGAGTTTACTGTACTCTAAAAATTTCAAATATTTCTACTTAGGGAGAAAGTAGAGCTCTGTCCTATTAAATTATCTAGAGTGCAAATTGCCTGACATAATTTTGAAGATTGAAGAAAGGCAGGGACTCACTTTAACCACACAATGTCCTCCTATAAGACTAGAAGGTTTTCGTCATTTGGTAAGAGTTGCTAGAAGTTCAGAGAAATCAGTATTTCAACTGGCTCAAAAGCATCACATAAAAACTAAAGAACAGAAGTATCCCAGCTTAGTTAAGGATTTGACATAAAGTCCCTATTCATTTGTTTCTGTTGAGTGAGAAGGCTTGATGCATGCACATACTTTGTGGAATTTCCCACACATTTAAATATGAGTTGCTGCACTATCCACAGTTCTTATTTGCAAGACAAATGTTCCTTCATTATCAGTCTCTAGCTGTGGACTACTTTCAATTCTTTGTGGCATTGTTGATGTAGCAGCTTTACTCAGGAACCTGAATACTATTGTTAAATTAAGGTTATTTGAGTTATTGAAAACAAGTTTGTGATGAAAATTCTATATCTTTAGTTGAGGTGAGGAACCCTTATGTTGCAGGCCAAATTTCCTGCACCATCAGTGCAATCTGATAGCTTAACCTTTTTCTCAAGGGATCAGTACAAGTGATTACAGTGCTCACTGTTCCTATCCAGTGGAATGAGGATAGCCTTGGAAGAGGTTGTACATCAGGAAACGGTTTCCTTAGCTGTAGAAATGTTTCAGCCATGCTTTTTATTTATTTAATTTTTTTATCCCGCCTTTATTATTTTTATAAATAAGTCAAGGCGGCAAACATACCTAATACTCCTTCCTCCTCCTATTTTCCCTACAACAACAACCCTGTGAGGTGAGTTGTGCTGAGAGAGAGTGACTGGCCCAAGGTTACCCAGCCGGCTTTCATGCCTAAGGTGGGACTAGAACTCACAGACTCCTGGTTTCTAGCCCAGCAGCTTAACCACTAGACCAAACTGCATTCAAATATAACTTACCTAATACTGGCCAGCCATGTTGGCTGCCTAGTACTGGCCCTGGATATCCTTTCCCAGAATCAAAGTAGCCCTTAGGGTTTTTGTTAAAAAAAATCCCACCCATGTTGTAAATTCAGAAAAAATTGAACTTTACATTTTTCATGGAATATAGAGATTAATCAAATTTCTTGGCAGTTTAATTTTGACTACCTTGATCTAAGGGATTAAGGACTGAATGCTTCAAAAGGTTACCCTTTTCACTCTCACTGCCCGTGTAAGAGGAGGATCTTCCAACCTATGAATTACAAAAGTTGTGGATGCTGGTTATACTTCTAAAGGAGGTGGCTAAGCGTAGGATGTTAAGAGAGTAAATGGGCTGAAAGACATCTTAGGTTTTCTAGACCATTAAATCACATAATTCAAAAATACATTTATATGTCATAACGTGTATTCTTGAGTGAGCTTTAAGTGGAGTGTCAGTATGTACAATTCTGGAAAGGTGTTTGGTGTGGTTCAGAACTAAATGCCCCAAGATGTGTTGTGTGGTTTAAAACTAACTCTTTATGTTTCAAACTGCAGCATACCCTTTTCGGTTCTTTTAACAGATCTACACACACACACACACACACACACACACACACACACACACCACTCCTAAGTTATATCAGTCCAAGATAAATATGCCCCTACCCCCTGCAGAATCTTCAAGGAAGATAGCCCAGTTTTTGACACCATGCAGCCAGCTGTATTCTTAAGGGGGGGGGGGGAATCACTATACATAGCTTGCAGCATCGGATTTATTTATTTATTCAATTTATATAGCCGCCCATCTCAATCCAGTGGCTCTGGGTGGCTAACAGTCATAAAAAACAGTCAAACAATTAAAACAATACAAAACAAATTAAATACAAATAGCAGCCAAGAGATATTAAAATCCATCGTTGTCAGCACAACCAGGAAACGGGGCCCTTCGCACACTCGGGACCCCAGACCTGGGCACATAGCCAGGTCTTCAAGGCCTTCTGAAAAGCCAGAAGGGTCTTGGAATTGGCAGCCCCAGCGCTGTATACTCTGACACTTTCATGATAAAACTAGGAAGATTCTACTGGGTGGGGAAAGTGAATGAAATAACAAATTTTAAATTTTATGATAATTGTGAACTCCTTGTTTATTTACTGGTATTTTGTTCTTTATTCACTATGTCTCTTTCATATATATATTGTGTCAATCATATCAAGCTGTGGAATGTGCTCAGAAAATTGGAAATCCTAGAACATCTCATTGTCAGGGCCAGCCCAAGAATGACGAAGAATCAGTCCATTCAAACTTCAGTTCTTTATTTGCTCACACCATATAGACAGAATCTTGCCAGACTAAAGCTACTCTACCTAACCTAAGGGGAAATAACCTGGGAGAGCTCTAGGGCGGGGCTATTCTGAACCTCTTCGCTTTCCCACCATTGCTTCCTGGACTGTGCCTCCTCTTTTCGCTACCACCTCCTTGGAATGTGCTCCCTCCTTCCTGAGAACCAGCGGCACCGCTGAAATCCATCACATCACCCCCTCCTTCAGAGAGACATTCCATAACATCATTGTCCTCACGAGAAACTTATATACAGATCAGGAAGCCACAGTATAGACAGAACATGGTGAAACAGACTGGCTCCAGGTTGGCAAAGGAGTGTGGCAAGGCTGTATACTCTCCCCTTATTTATTCAACAATATGTTGAATAAATATTAAGGGAAGTTGGATTGGAAGAAGATGAGCGTGGTTTAAAACTGGAGCAAAGGATCTGCAAGTTCTAGTAATGAAAGTCAAGGGGAAAACTGAAAAAAAGGGGACTAAAATTAAATATACTGTAAAGACCAAACTAATGACAACAGGTAGAACAACCAGTCTTAGAATTGGTAATTAAGATACTGAAGTGGTAGATAGCTTCTGCCTTGTAGGATCAACCATCAACAGTAAAGAAACAAGCAGACAAGAAATACGCTGCAGACTAGCAATGGGTAGAGCAGCCATGAAGGCCTTGGGAAAGATATGCAAATGCCATGATGTATCTGTACCTACAAAATTCAGAATAGTGCAAGTAATGGTATTCCCCGTGACACTCTATGGAAGCGAAAGTTGGATTTTGAAGAAGCACAACAGGAAGAATATTGATGTCTTTGAACTTTGGTGTTGGAGAAGACGTCTGAGAATATCATGGAGAATACCAACTAACAAAACAAACAAATGGAACATTGAACAAATCAACCCAGAGTTCTCACTTGAGACACAAATGGCCAGGCTCAAATTATCCTACTTTGGACACATTATATGAAGACCTAGCTCTCTGGAGATGGCTCTAATGTTGGGAAAGGTGGAAGGAAAGAGAAGAGAATGATCAGCAGCAAGGTGGATGGACTCAGTTACAGTGGAAGACCAGCTTAGGTATAGATCATCATGGAGAATTATCTATGTAGTCACTAGGAGTATGGCACATAATCATTCAATTTTTAAACTGATAAATTCCTCAGTTGTGGAACTCACAGTATAATCTTTAAAGAACCACCTTAGTTGCTGATGTGATCTTCTTTATCCTTTCCCATGCGCTCTGCTAGATTTGTGATCTCTGTGAAAGGAATGAATCTGCATTTGATGTTTGCATTTCACTGTCCTGTGTTTCCAAATCTCAGGATTTTGGCAGGATAACAAGAGCCAGTTGAGAAAATAGAATACTAAGAGCAATGTCTCCAAGTTTCAAATAAACTCTAAATAGTTTTGTGTTTACTCACATCTGACTTGATTAGTTCAAGCCTATCGGTGAGTATAGATTTGCTACAGCAAAGGAATTATATTGAGGAAAAAAAAGATATTTCAGTTGATGCAATATTCTCCAGAGAAACAGCAAGAATGATAGAAAGCTATGCTGTCACAAACATTTATAATTGTTGTTTTATGCTAGGAAAAGTTGTCAAGTTACATTTCATCAAATCTGTGAAGGGGGGGTTTCAAATTGATTTTTAAAAACTATTTTTTCATGTTTGCTTTAGAATATCAAACCTTCAATGTAGAATTAAAACAATGTGCAGATGGAGGTATTTTCAGCAAGAAAAGGATTCTTTTGAATTCTAAAATTCACTGCTGAACGTTGTAAAATGGACAATGTAGCTTAATTACTTCAGGAATATGAAGACTACTGGAGGAGTTACTCCAGATTTATACTTTTTCGCAAGTTTAATGAACAGCCAGATGCATTATCCCTTACAGACATACAGTTACTACCCTGGCCATAGGCATAACTCATCAGAATAATGTTGAAGCAAATCTTCTTTATTTAAAGTTTATCCATAGTAATTAGAAAAATGTAGGAGGAAAAAATGTCCCATCAAATGCAATGTGAAAAAAAGTGCTGGCATTGTATGGAAAGATGTTGCATTTTAAAACTGTGCATTGAATGCTCTAAAACTGAAGAGCTACCATGATTAATACATTAGTCATATAGGAAATATTTACTTATATAAGTACCATACTTACGTGGCTTATGCACTTACAAACATATAATACAAATACAAATCGTAATAAGCCAGCTAAAAAACAAAACCCCTCATCACATCATGCACTCGATAAGCTTCACTTTAAGAAGTAGGTGAGCACAGTGCAAAGCAAGCTGACAACACAAATGCTAAGAAAAACAGCAAAAACGTGTATTTACAATTAGATGGTTCACACAGAATGCTTAGTTCAGAGTTATCATCATTTTACTAGAAAGCACCCTGACAGTTTTAAATTGTAAGCTCTAGTTTGTACGTAATCGGAAATCATTCTCCTAGTCACGTGTAAGGCAAAGAAAGAGTAGGTTAAGGAATCACATCTCCAAACTGAATCCAAGAAATGACCATTTCCAGGTGCCTCACAAGAATGCTCTGCAAGAGGAGGCAACTCAAGAAGAGGTTAGAATCCAAACAGATTCCTAGCAAGACTGACGGCCTTGAAATAATCAGAATCTGGGAAATTTAGGTTTTAGGATTAAAAAAACACCTTCCATTGAATCCAGGACAAAACCATACAATAGAGGCATAATGTGTACATGATACCAGTTACTAGCCATAAATACTTTTACCTGTGTATATGTGCTCCTCCATTTCTCTGAAATATCAGGCTCACAATGGCACTGGAATTTTGAGCGTTAGATGAACCAGAATCTAATATTATAAGGAAAATCATCTTCAGCTCCTACCTCTTGCACAGAGGGGAAGGAGTAGTCATAGTCAAGAAGAAATGACAGGGGTAGAACTTAAATATTTACTTGATGGATAAAAATGAAAGAAGCCCACACAAGTAAGGAATGGTTAAAATGGATTAAACAAAAGTATTTCTGCAAGCAGTTCTGTTTTTCTTTCTTTTTTTTATTAGACAAAATTGCTAAGCATCTTTTCACATTGTGTTCTTTGGGTCGGTGTTTTTGTTTTTGGCAGAGGCAGGAGGTAGTTTTTGCTGGGTATTTGTGCCTTGATATTATTTGGTTGAAACTGGTCTTTACTTTGCTCCTTTTTTGTGTGGGGGGGGGAGTTCTGAAGTCCCCCCCCCCACAACCCAACAGCATGATGTTATGAAATGAGTGATTCTCTCCCCCCCCCCCCATTTCTTGTGCATTTACAGTAATTCCTGGAAATTTGTTGAACATTATGAAGTTTCCTTCCAGGCTCATTTTATTGTTGGTAGTAGTACTTTTGTAATCCATCCTCCAGTCTTTCAATATGTTTTATCCATGGGTGTTCCTGACCTTGAAAAGCCCAATCCACTGTATTTTCTCCCTTCTTTTTGCTATTTTTATGCCACTGTGGACCTCTTCCATTCAGCAGCCAGATACTCTCACCTTGTGAAGTCGTACTCAGTTTCTTTTTCTATACCTTTCATCTCAGGGATGGCTTACTTGTTTGATGGGCTCTGTTCAAGAGAACAGCTCTTCTTTCTCCTCTCTGTGCTAGTGTCCCTTTGAAGGAATTAAGCAGCAGCTGTAGGTGGATCTCCTGTGAGCTTGTCTTGAGGAATGAATGTTATTTTAATCTTCATTATCTGCATAATGATGCTATCTACACTCTGACTAGCCAGATGGCAGTCTGATTTCACTGCTTGTCATAATCAGTTTCATTTTATTTTTTTAATAGCAAAAGGAAAATATTTCTTTATCCACTTCTCCAAGGCACTCAGTTTGCTGATATACATTTCTGAATAATGGCATTTGTATTTTGTTTCTATCAACTACTGTGTATGTTAGAAAAGAGACCCTGCTTTCAGACCCTGAGGATTTTCTGCACCACCAATAGGTTCATTTGCTTGAAAGCAAGAATGAGGCTGAATACACCTTGCTGAGTCCTTCAGAGAATGAGTTTTGCAGAAAGCAAGATGGCATTTTCCATACTAACATTCTGCATGCTGCTTCTATCATCAGCTCCTCATGACTTCCTGCACACACCTATATGGTTTTCATGATATTCCCCCCCCCCCCATTTCCCAATCTAGCCAACAGCCATAGGCTTCTCCTATCTTAAGTACCAGTCTGGTCAAATCATCCTTAGATTTTCAAAATCAGTCAATGTCAGTGGGTGCTGGCACTTAGATAGGCCATTATAAATAATTGGTATTTTAAAATAGTAAATAGGGATTATGAGAGAGTAATATCCAAGTTATATTCACTTTGATCAAAAGGACTACCTGTGGAGTTTTTCTTTTGCAATGGGACTTTCCAGAAATCTGTGAGCAATCTTAGTCTCTGTAGAGCTGACAAGAATTTTGAAAGTAGCTGTAATGATTACTGCAGTTTGTTAGAGAGATCCATTAATAAAGACTTTATCCTGCTTCCAAAACCAGCTGATCTCAAATTTGCAAGCATATCACCCATTCCCCTCTTAAATCCTTACTATCATGAATCAGTGGCAGCCCCACTAGGTAGACTAGACTAAGAAATCAACTCCACAGGAAGGCTAAAATTACTTTTTATTGAGATTGGCTATAATAACAGAATCTTGCAAGTCGGATTGTGCTTTATCTCCTCCCTGTTCTAGATAGATAGATAGATGATAGATAGATAGATAGACAGATAGATAGATAGATAGATGATAGAAAGTGATATAGCTACCTTGGTTTGCATAGATAACTGTGCATGGAGTTTAGTTCAGATGATAATATTTTCCATCTAACGGTACAGGCAGTCCTCTCTTAACCACCACAATAGGGACCGGAAAACTGGTTGTCAAGCAGTGCAGTCATTAAGTGAGTCACCACATGACTAGACCCAATTTTACAACCATTTTTATAACAGCTGTTAAGCGAACCACCGTGGTCGTTAAGTGAATCATCGCAGTCATTAAGTGAATCCAGCTTCCCCAATGGACATTTTTTGCCAGAAACCGGCAAAAGTCACAAACTGTGATCACGTGACCACAGGATGCTGCAACTGGTCGTAAATCCAAGCTGTCTGCCAAGTGCCTGAATTGCGATCACGTGACTGCAGGGGTAGTGCGACGTTTTGCAACAGTTGTGAGTACAGGTCATAAAGCACTTTTTTTGAGGCTGTTGTAACTTTGGACCATCGTTAAACGAGTGGTCGTTAAGTGAGGACTACCTGTATGACTTGTAGATGTTGAATTGAATGAACTTATGCAGGCCCCATTTAGGTGACTACATGTGTAGCTTCTACATGTGAAGTCAACAACTAGCAACCATTTTGCTGTATTTAAAGAAAAGTACATAAAATGTAGCCAGGTACATATCCATGCTGGCAAACGCTGACTATACAGTGTGTTTTATAATAAGGTGAAATAAAGATAAATCTGAAATTGGTTCTTCCTGAAATTTCTTATCATATACTGTAAGCCCTTGAGTTTATTTTAAATCATTACTTAAATAGAAATTATAACAGATGTTCTCCATTGTGCTGCATCATTAAAAACTTTTTATCATGCCTAGTTCCATTATTTGCAGAGGAAATACCTGCATTAAAAGTGTTATCATTATGTGATGTCTGTTGATTAGAGATTTTCATAGTACACCAACTGAGAAAATTGCTAATTTTTCTTAATCTTTGTGATACAAAATATACAATATTGTTTCAGTTCTAACCTAGAGTTTTGAAATCAGGACAGTATTTCCAATTATATTCCCTTTAACTTATTTTTTGAGCCATTGCTAAGTTTCACAGGGAAGAACTCTAACTTGTTCATTATAATTGTTTTTGAGTTATTTGAAAATGGAATTTGAAATGTGCTTCTCTCAAAATTTTTATTTATTTAATTTTTATCCCGCCTTTATTATTTTTTATAAATAACTCAAGGCGGCAAACATACCTAATACTCCTTCCTCCTCCTATTTTCCCCACATCAACCCTGTAAGGTGAGTTGGGCTGAGAGAGAGTGACTGGCCCAAGGTCACCCAGCCGGCTTTCATG
The DNA here is from genome assembly GCA_023362775.1 of Charina bottae. NCBI lineage: Eukaryota > Metazoa > Chordata > Lepidosauria > Squamata > Charinaidae > Charina > Charina bottae. The sequence goes on along the minus strand of JALMGJ010000006.1, from coordinate 28,290,421 downwards.
CGTCAGGCGGGACTAGAACTCACAGACTCCTGGTTTCTAGCCCAGCACCTTAACCACTAGACCAAACAGGCTCTACTAGTTTTTGCTGATTCTTCACTAAACACATTGTATGTATGTTTGCAGAGCATAATTTTTCCACTGGTAGCAGATCCATTGTATCTTGTAAATGCTCTGATTTCAAATGAATGTTCCTGACATATTGTTGGATTCTGGGGTAGACAACCCCTGGAGTGGACTCTTGTTATGCATGGGGATCAGTGTACCCATGGATGTGAGCTTTAACACTCAAGAGGCTATCTTGACTTATTATTACATGTATATTATTTGAATTAAAAATATTAAGAAAATAAATGGGAAATGACATGTTACAAATGACCATCCTCCAGCCAGAAATATACCTATCTGTCCAGAAAAGGTAATCAAGGGTGCTCAAGAAGTTAACAGATTGTGGGCATTTTAATAAATAATTACGTATTTTTACATGTTATTTTTTAAAATTGCATTTATATCCTTTTCTCTAAGAGCTCAAGGAATTCTTGAAAGGGACTCGCATCTGTTTATACTCACAATAAACTTATATACTCTCTTCACTGACATTTCCCAAACTCAGGAAAGTTTTCTTTTGGGCAAGGCATAATGTTTTGCCTTCAGCATTACTATAGGGAAGATACTCTAAAATTCCATTTGAGAAACGTGTTTGCCTATGTGGAACTGATGATGTTGAAACAGTCCAACATGTGTTATTTTATAGTGCTATCTGTAGAGATATTCATAATGCCTATATCCTGCCTCTTTTACAATAGTATCCTGGGAGATCTGACAATATTTATATGTTCATCCTTTTTTCAGATTGAAAATAGTTTATAACATAGATCATAGCAAAATACTGTGCAGCAGCCATGAAAATTAGGTATCAATTGGTGAAAGGTCTCCCATAGTTGTAACATACTTTCTGTATCAGCTATTACAATTGCCTTTATTACTCTACTCTTATTTAATAATTTTTAGTTGTTTTCAGCTGTATCTTCTATCTCTGGCCTTTGCCTGTAATAAAGATTAATTCATTCAACCTATGAACTACATTGGGGTAAGAGAGAGTACAGTGGTGGAGTGGGACGTTGAGTCTGGCTCTCCCTAGTCTTTATTGAGTATCTTTACTATTTCACCACACTTTTTCTTTTAGCTGCCCATTTACAAAATGGCCATTGTGATGGATATGACCAATCACCTAACAGCCATTTTCAAGATGACAAATTGATGTTGTTACCCAGCATTTCTTGATTTTTATATAGGTGGTTTTAAGTTTGGATATAAGAGTCTAAAATACTTCTATTTGTTAGAATCTTAGATCCGAGTGTGCAGATTATGTAATATAGATCAGGAGTCCCTAATTTTTTGGATGAATGAGTACATCTGGAAAGCATGGCTGGTGTGACGGACTTCATTTTTTTCAGTGCTGAATATGATTAAATTTCAATGATTCACTAGCCCTTGATTAATGCTTCAATATCTTTCTGCAGTTTGAAAATAAAGTTGCAGTATATTGTGATGGTAATACAGCACTTTTCAGAAGAAACGCTCATCCAGAGTGTGAACAGACTAGCACAATTAGTCACATTATAATATTCTGCATGTTTTCTAGCCATTTCTCTTGGTAGCCTTGAATACAGTGTGAAAATCATCCAAAAGGAATTACGTCAGCATACAGCTGAAAGTAGAATATCATCTTCTGTGTTTGCTGTGCAGAGTTAATAACACTAAGTAAGTCTACAGTACAAGGCAGTAGAGGCTAGGTATTATTACAGCTGGACATTTGGATGTCCAATTCTAGATAAGGGATAGAGACAAGCCAGGCCAAGACATGATCATCTAATATTGGAACAGACTCCAAAAATATGACTGCCACATCACTACTTTGGATTTAACAGACACAGAAAGAAGTCCACTTCAGCGCTAAAGACAATCTAAAATTACATCCTGACAGAATTTGTTTCCTTTTCTCTGGCAGCAAAATAAATTATAGCTTATCACTTAAAAGATAAACAGAAGGGAAGCCAAAACCAATAGGACAGTCTGATAATAGATGGAACACCAGTTGTTTGAGAAACTCTGGAAATAAGTGGGAGCTTACAGGCTAAGTGCTCCAAAAAAGTTGGCCCCTGATTTATTGCTTTTCACCCGAGGCTGCATAAAGCTTGGTTTGGTGGAAATTTGACCTTAGGGTATTTTGGGGGAAGCAGGGCTTTCAGAAATAAATAAATGGAAAACACTGAAATAGCAGAAGGCTTCATGCTCTCCAGAACATACCAATGAAAGGATTCTAAAGACCATTTGGTAGAACCCTTTTTTGAAGTAGCCTTTTTCTAGTTTTTCAAATGTTTAGCCAGAAGTAAATTATTTGTAAGAAAATAAATAGTTGCACATAAACTATTTGTTATAAAATAAACCTGGCTGAAATGTTATAATAATAGTTTCTAGTTATATTATGTGAACATGTGTATTAACAGTAATATCAGCAGATGAAAGATGGGAAGCCCAATAATTTTTGTGAGTGGTATTCATGCATGAACAGTAGACCAATTTTCAAGAAATCTCTTAACATTCTGTCTTTAGAAAGAAAACTAGAAAGAATACTAAACTCTAGAACAGCCCTAGAATGCATTACTTCATTATCTTTCTCAAAGCAGTGTACTGGATATCCTGTTCTTTCTAAAATGTAAAGGCAAGGTTAATCTATTGAGGATTGTACGGAGATGGAATAGATCTGAGACAAAGAGAAGTCTTGATGTAAATGCAAGGAAAAAGGGAAAGCTATAAAGTGAAACAAAATTTAGCATAACGTATTCCTGAAAATTTGAGGAATAAGTTTCTTATTCTGAATGTACACTTCTCATAATTATTCTAGTGCAGAAGGAAGTAGTCTTCTGTTGATATGATTATTTTGGTTTTTTGAGAGCATAAGCTATATAACCTCACAAAACTAGATAACCTCACAAAATGTCTGTCACAGTGTATGTAGGTCATTCACAAAACACACATTTACCAGAAAGCAAACTGGTGAATTGTGTCATTGATCACTGTTTGGCTCCCTAATCACAGATCAGTTTTCAAGAATAAGCCATACAACAATAACAATTCCAAATTAAAACAATATAATAAAAACCTCTACAGGAATCAAATTTTATTTATTTGATTTAAGGCTGCCTGACTTCAGAATGAGTCTGGCTGGCTTACTTTATAAGGAATTTTTATAAAATAGCCAGAAGAAACCATGTATATCCAGAGAAGACAAGTCGTATATACTACACAAAATATACCCAACGGGCTCAGCAGCCACCCTACTCTAGGGCTTGTGAAAATAACCAAGTTTTAAAGGACTTTTGGAACAACATCAGAGTGGGAGCCACATGGATTTTGGGAGGGATGTTACTTCAGGGGGCAGGCACCGCAACAGAAAAAGCACACTTCCTAGATTCCAATGCTTAATAGATAGAACCCGCAGTTGTACCACTCTGCCCAATCTTACCAGACAGGCAGAAACCAGGGAAGGTGAATGGTCCCTCAAACAACCTGACCCTATGCCCCGAAGGGCTTTATAAATAATAACCAGCACCCTGAATTGCACTCAGAAGCTCACTGGCAACCATTGCAGCTCATGGAGCAGTAGTGTCACATGGGATACTGAGGCATGCCCATCACTGCCCACATCACTGCATTCTGGACCAGCTGTAGCTTCCAAATGGTTTTCAAAGGCAGCTCCATGTAGAGCCCATTGCAATAATACAACTGCAAGGTGACACGGGCATGAGTGACTATCTGAAGGGCCTCCTATCCAGGAATGAGTACAACTGGTGCACAAGATGGAGCTGTGGAAAGGCCCTCTTGGCCACAACTACTACCTGCTCTTTGAGCAAGAACTTGAGATCAAGATGACTGTAGAGGGCTGACAGTGTCTCATAATAAAAGGCACCAGTATTAAATACTTTCTGTAAGAGGCGTGTCTTAGGCAGTTGGCAAAACCATGCTATGGAAGCATCTCCAAACTCAAGGATTTCGGTAGTGAGGATGTTGAGAAGACCATTGCATGAATAATGTATGTTCCAATAACCTGGCATTATGATATGTAGCAAGGCTTGGAGTGGAGTCCTGTCAGGGAGACACAGGAGAGTGGAGAAGAGGGCCGGGCCATGAGAGATAAGTGGGCCCGCAGCTCGGAGTGCCTGGCCTATTTTCCCAAACGTCAGAAGAAGGCTCCGCCCTAGGTTGGACTGATATACTTGGGAATCTGAAGGCATCGTTAGTTTAGCAGGATTCCTGTATGTAGGTATGCAATAAACACTAGAGACTAGATTCCCTGCCTCGGCGTGTTATTTCTGCACCTACACACGACATCAATCCTGCTAAACCACAACTCCCAGCATAAGAGGGAGGAAAAAACGAACCAGGAGAATGGCTTCTCAGACACAGGAATTGCAACAGGCAATAATTCAGCTCGCGGCAGCATTAACACAACACCAACAGCAAGTTGACGACCAGATTAACAATTTGCAAGCAGCAATGATACAACAAATGCAGCAACCATCCCCAGTCGTCCAGCAGCTGGCACCAGCAGCACCACCACCACCGGTCGTTCTGCGATCCCCAGGGTGTTTGCCAGAGAAATTTGGGGGAGAGACAGCGCAGCTCAGGACTTTCGTCGCCCAGTGCACCATGTTTTTCGACAGCAGACCAGCCGAGTTCCCAACGGAGAGCTCCAGAGTTACCTTCATTTTAAGTCTGCTGAAAGGCTCAGCCGCAAGATGGTCCATCCCCATGGTGGAAGCTAACGACGCAATTCTGGACAACTACCAGAATTTTATGGCCCGTTTCAGAGCCCATTTTGATGATACAATCAGAGAAGTCACTGCCAGCCGAGAGATCCAACGGCTCCGACAGGGGAACAGGAGGGTAGGAGCGTACATCGCAGATTTCAAACTGCTGGCAGGAGATTTGGGTTGGAATGAGTTGGCATTGAAGGATCAGTTTAAACAAGGACTGGACGAAGAGATTAAGACGGAATTAGTGCGGCAGGGCACGCCAGCTACATTGGAAGGCCTATACCAGTTAACAGTCATCATTGATGCTTGATTGGAAGAGTTAAAGCAGCTCCGGCCAGGGAGAAACAGGGCAGGAACCCGACCGGCGTTTCCAGGTTTTGCTACCCCCTCTAACTCATTTGTTCCCCTGAGCGCAGAGGAACCTATGCAGATAGGGGCCACATGAAGGGGGGTCTCTGAAGCCGAGAGACAGGAGAAGGGAGAATGCACTTTGTTTCTATTGCGGGGGGCCAGGGCACATCGTAAGGGCTTGCCCGGCCAGACGCCAGGCAGCTCCAGTAAGATTTACAACCCAAAGCACAGAGCAGGCCCACATACCAGCCGCTTCTTCCCAGCAGTTAAACTTCAACGGCCCCCCTTGCCAGAGCCCCGCAGGGAGGCCATCCAGCAATTAAGAAAGGCTCAGGCGGCAGAGTACAGCCAAGATTTTTACATTGTTCCAGCCACGCTGACTACAGATTCCAAGCACCTATTACCTGTTAACGTAATGATCGATTCCGGTGCGACAACCAATTTTATAGATGGGGAAGCGGTGGAAAAGTTTCAGATTCCAACGATTGCACTGCCAAACCCCATGCAGGTTGAAACCATCGACGGGCAACCTCTCAAGGCAGGCGCCATTACACACTGCACCCAGCCAATTCAGCTATCCATCGCAGATCACACGGAGTGGATCCAACTGTATGTTACTGCTTCCTTGCAAGTCCCGGTCGTCCTCGGGGCACCTTGGTTGAAACTTCACAACCCTCATTTGGACTGGATGACCGGAGCAATTTCTTTTCCTTCTCAGGACTGTCTACACCACAAATTACAGGGCATTACCCGATCCCAACCGGCAGCTGCAAGCCGGGAAGCAGGGAGGGCTCTCCTACCAACAAAGTATGGAGACTATGCAGACATCTTCGGGGAACAAGAGGCCATGGTATTGCCCCCCAATAGACCTTTCGACTGCACAGTAGATTTAAAGCCTGGAGCCAAGATCCCAGCAGCAAGGCATTATGCAATGTCTCCAAAGGAGCTAGCTATCCTAAAGGAATATGTGGATACCAACCTCAAGAAAGGGTTCGTTCGGCCATCGACATTGCCTGCATCTGCCCCTACCTTCTTCGTGCCTAAAAAGCCTGATCCTTTCGCCCCAGCGGCACAGGCTGGCGATAAGGGACCCCCCATGCGCACAGTGCATGACTACAGCACACTCAACGCAGTCACCGTTAGAGACCACTACCCTCTTCCAGTTATATCGGAATTGCTAGATCGCCTGCAAAAGGCCCGCATTTTTACCAAGCTAGACCTCAGGAATGCCTACAATTTGATCAGAATAAAACCAGGCCATGAATATTTGACGGCCTTTAACACCAGATATGGTAAGTTTGAATATCTAGTCATGCCTTTCGGACTAAGTAATTGTGGGGCAGTATTTTCCAGATTTATGAACCATATTTTCTCAGACTTGTTAGACAAATATGTAATCGTGTATCTCGATGACATTCTGATTTATTCTGAGGACCCCACCTCCCACATAACTCATGTGCGAAACGTTCTGCAGAGGCTGAGGGAGAACAAGCTTTTTGCCAAGCTAGAGAAGTGTGCCTTTGACTTAACTCAATTAGACTATCTGGGATACAGGATTTCCACAGAAGGCATAGCCATGGATCCTGCAAAGGTCCAAGCAATTCTGTCCTGGAAGCCTCCCTGTAACGTCAAGGAGGTCCAGCAATTTTTGGGGTATGCAAATTTCTTCCACAAATTCATTGCTGGATATGCGGAGAAAGCGCGTCCCCTTACTCAGCTTTTAAAGAAAGACAAACGCTTTTGCTGGGGGGAACAGCAGCAAGCTGCCTTCCAGGAATTTAAACAGCTGTTTGCATCCCCACCACTCCTGAGGCACCCCAACCCTCTAAGACAGTTCCACGTCCATTGTGACGCATCTAACTTTGCTGTCACCGCCATTTTGCTCCAAGCGGCGGACGAAAGAGGGGAAGCTTTGTTACCTTGTGCCTATTTCTCTCACATGCTGTCACCAGCAGAGAGGAATTACAATGTTTTCAACAAAGAATTGCTTGCCATAAAGTCAGCCTTTCAAGAATGGAGGCATTGGTTAGAGGGAGCGACATTCCCAGTCAAAGTTTACACAGACCATAAAAACTTGGCGCTTTTGCAGAGCTCGGGATCCCTCACCCCCCGTCAGGTCAGTTGGAGTTAATTTTTTTCACGCTTCAATTTTGTCATCTCTTACTTGCCAGGCAAACAAAACAAGCTGGCTGACGCCTTGTCTAGGCAGCCGCAGGACATTGCAGAACCTGACCAAGCCACCCAAACCACAATCTTGCAGCCTCAAAATTTTGAGGAGTCTCCTGAGGGGGACCAAGTAGAGATCTTGGCAGCAGTCAGGCTAGCAGACGATCTCCTTGTACGAATCAAGGCTCAGCAGAGACAAGACCCCTATGCACGGGCTAGGCTGGAGGACCTAGAAGGGGTCCAGAGCGGAACAATGTCCCCGTTCACAGTGGAGGCAGGGACCCTTTGGCATAGTGGGCAGCTTTATGTTCCCAAAACCCTGAGGGAAGAAGTTCTACAGCTATGCCATGATAGCCCAATGGCAGGACACGGGGTGTGTGTGTGTGTTCAAGACGCTGCACAGAACACTCAGAGATTACTGGTGGCCCAAGATGGCAGCGCACATAAAGACTTACGTGGCCTCTTGCCATGTATGTAGACACACTAAAACTGTTGCAGGGAAACCAGCAGGCCTTTTGCAACCCCTACCCACGCCTCCCCAACCTTGGGACACTGTCTCCATGGATTTCATCACTGACTTGCCACAGGCACAAGGCTTCACTTCCATCCTGGTGGTGGCGGACTGTTTTACGAAGATGGCACATTTTATTCCCTGCAAGGGCCTTCCAACAGCACAAGCTACAGCACAGCTGTTTTTGGACAATGTCTTCCGATATAGAGGTATGGTTAACCACTTGATCTCAGATCGAGGTTCCCAGTTTACTTCCAGGTTCTGGGGGACGTTTTTTCAGACATTGGGGGTCAAGATACACTTATCCTCTGCGAATCATCCTTGCAGTAATGGCGAAGCTGAGAAAACTAACCAATTATTGCAGCAATATCTCAGATGTTACATTAACTACCGCCAGGACAATTGGCCAGAACTCCTCCCAATGGCAGAGTTTGCTTACAACAATTCAGTACATTCCTCAACCAAGATGTCCCCTTTCCAGGCACTCTATGGCACAGACCCGAGAGTGTTGCCTCTTTCCTCCCAGCAAACACCAGTTCCTGCAGCCACAGATTTCCTGGCAGAAAGGCAGGCAGCCCATCAGCTGTTAACGGAGCAGCTTGATCTGGCGAAAGCAGCCTATAAAAAGAATGCAGATGAACACAGACAGGAAGGTCCTTCCATCTCACTGGAAGACAAGGTCTGGCTCTCTACTAAGTTTTTGCAATCTAACAGGCCTTGCAAGAAATTGGACGCTAAGTTTGTTGGCCCTTTCCCAGTGCTACAGCAAATAAACCCTGTCGCTTATCGTTTGCAACTTCCCCACTCCATGAAGATCCACCCGGTGTTTCACAAGTCCTTGTTTGTCAAAGATTCCCCTCCAAGCGCCTTGCGTTCGCATACCACCACCCCACCTCTGATACTTGTCGAAGGGGAACCGGGGTACGAAGTGCAAGAAATTTTGGATTCCAGAAGGAGGGGCAGGGGAATTCAGTATTTAATACACTGGAAGGGGTATTCTCAGACAGAGCGCTCCTGGGAAAATGCCAAAGACGTTCATGCCCCCTTGCTGGTGCATAAGTTTCATCAGCTTTTCCCTCACAAGCCTCGACCAGCTCGACTTTCAGAGTTACAGCCCCCAGCTAGAGACGAGGAGGCCGGCCAGCCTGAGGTGGTAGTAAGTTGCCAGCAGCCATTTCTGCTCCCTCCGCCGGAGCCAGCGAGGGGGGAGGAGGGGGATTCTCGCCCGTCCACCTCTGGTTTCCAGTTCCCAGGCAGGGGGAGGGAGAGCCCTGCTAACGATTTAGCTGTTTTTCAGGAACAGACAGCTGCATCCAAGCTATCTGATCAAACAGAAGGAGAGGATGACTCCCCGGACATTCCTTTCGTAGACGACCTCCCTTCTCTGCCCAGCTCCCAGGAGGGGGAGGAGGAGATGGACACTTATTCACACGGGATTGTACCTGACACCAAGGACGGGGGGGGGTTGTTTTGGAGTTTTTGGCTGGAGAGGGGGGTGGTGTCAGGGAGACACAGGAGAGTGGAGAAGAGGGCCGGGCCATGAGAGATAAGCGGGCCTGCAGCTCGGAGTGCCTGGCCTATTTTCCCAAACGTCAGAAGAAGGCTCCGCCCTAGGTTGGACTGATATACTTGGGAATCTGAAGGCATCGTTAGTTTAGCAGGATTCCTGTATGTAGGTATGCAATAAACACTAGAGACTAGATTCCCTGCCTCGGCATGTTATTTCTGCACCCACACACGACAAGTCCCTATAATACAATATTTCTTATGTGATTCTAGATAAGTTATCTTGAAGGATGCGTAGTTGATAGTATTAAAACCTGTTTAGAAATCTGATTGAACCTCCAACTTAGAAATGCTAATAAGTATATGACTGGGTGTACTGCCATGCAATAACAGAATAACTGTTGCTACAAAAAAGCATTGTAGATCATCTCTTTATCATATTGTGTTGGGAAAAAATTACACTGAAGAGATAGACAACTGTTTAAGGATAAAATACATTTAATCTCCATATGTATTACTGAAGAAGATACTATATAAGTTTAATAAGTATAATATATACTTCTATATAAATCTTTTACACACACTTACACATACACACATACACAAATTAATTAAGAGCTGATATGCCAGTTTGAAATATTACAGATTCTCTTCTATCGGCATATCGAATCGAATCAAATCATCCATTCAGTCGTATCCGACCCTTGGTGATTCCATAAGCCAGCTCTCTCCATGATTTCCGAACTTGTACAGCTTCTTTCAGTTGCTTTAAATTTTGGCCTGTGTCTGCTTTGATAACATCTAACCAGCACGTTCTTTGGCGTCCTTGGCGTCTTTTGCCACTGACCGTTCCAAGCATAACGTCTTTCTCCAACGATGTTGATCTCATGACATGACCGAAGTAACTAAGTTTAAGTTTTGTTATTTTTCCTTCTAGTGACATGTCCGGTTTTATGCACTTCAACACTTCTTTATTCGTTATCTTTGCAGTCCAAGGGATTCACAAGAGCCTCCTCCAACACCATAGTTCAAAAGAATCAATTTTCCTTCTATCCAACTTTTTCATCATCCAACTTTTACAGCCATAAGTAGTTGTGGGGAACACGGTAGTGCAGACTAGTCTACACTTAGTCATCAAGCTGACATCCTTGCTTTTCCAAATTTGATTCATACTCATCATTGCTGTACGACCCAGCATGATTCAGTGTTTAATTCCTTGGCTACAATCGCCATTTTGATTGACCACTGATCCTAAAAAGGTGAATTCTTCCACGCATTCCACCTCATCTCCATCAATTACTATTTTGATGATTCCATTCTTTGCAGTTGTCATGAGTTTGGTCTTTTTGATATTCAGAAAGAGGCCAAACTTCTTGCTTTCTTCTTTGAGTCTCATGATTAGGTGCTTTAGGCCTTCCTGGGTTTCTGAGACGAGGGTTGTATCATCTGCGTATCTAAGGTTATTGATGTTTCTTCCGCCAATTTTTACCCCAATTTCTGATTCATCTAGCTCCAGTTTCCTGATGATCACTTTGGTGTACAAGTTGAATAAGAAAGGTGACAGAATGCAACCTTGTCGCACACCTTTCTCGATTTTGAACCAATCAGTGTCACCATATTGAGTTTGTACAGTGGCTTCCTGATTTACATACAGTGATTTCATCAACTTCACTAAATGTAGTGGCACCCCAAGGTCTGCTAGGGCTCTCCATAGATTGTCATGGTCAACACAATCAAAAGCTTTCCTGTAGTCGATGAAGCACATATAAATATTCTTTTGATATTTGCGACATTTTTCCATTATCCATCAAACGTTTGCAATGTGATCACGGGTGCCACGGCCCCGTCGGAAACCAGCTTGGACATCTGGCAGTTCCCTTTTGATGATTGGGGCCAGGCATCGTATGATTTTCAGTAGAATCTTGCTAGCATGAGAGCAACAGTGCGGTAGTTAGAACACTCCTTTGAATCCCCCTTTTTTGGCAATGGAATAAACACTTATTGTTTCCAGTTATGTGGCCATGTGTTGGTTTCCCAAATTTTCTGGCACAAAGCTCTGATAATCGCAGTTGGTACTGGCCTTAACAATTCAGCAGGGATGTTGTCAACTCCTGGGGCCTTGTTTTGCAGTTGGTTCATTGCCCACTTGACTTCTTCATCAAGGATGGCTGGTTCTAGTTCTGTTTCCTTATCCTTCTCTCTTTGATGTTGCTCCTCTGTACTAGTAGCATACAACTCTTCCGCATATTCTTGCCATCTATTCATGACACCTTGTTGGTCGGACAATTCTTTCCCTTGCTTATCCTTAATGATACCCTTGCGAGCCTTGAACGGTGCCTGAATCTTTTTTATTTGTGCAACAGCATTCCTAGTGTGTCCTTTTGTATAGTCTTCCTCTAATTGTTTGCAATGTTTCTCCCAGTAAACTTCGCTATCTTTCCTTGCTGCCTTTTGGAAAACAGCATTCAATCTTCTTCTACACGATTGCCCACTGCTTTAGCTGCCTTTCTCCTCTCAGCTATTTGGATGGTATTCTCTGACAGCCATCTACACCTTTTCTCTGCCTTCTTGCGTGGTATGTAATCATCTGCTGTGCCAATGATAAACGATTGAACTTCCTGCCATAGTTCATCAGGCATTTTCTCAGCAATGTCCAAAACTTCACACCTATTTTTAACTTGAATTGTATACGTGGAAGGAATTTTGGTGACGTCAAACTTTTTTGGTGGCGTTGTCCTCTTGATGTTACAGAGTTTGACTTTGATCTTGGCCACCAGCAGTTCATGGTCTGAGCCACAGTCTGCACCTGGATAAGTTTTGACTGCCAGAACTGAGCCGGTCCAATGTTGATTGTATAGGTCATAGTCTATTTGATTGCGATGAAGTCCATTAGGCGTGGTCCATGTGTATAAACAACGCTTATGCTGTTCAAAACATGTATTCATGATTCGAAACTGGTTTTCTTTGCAAAATTGTACCAATCGATCGCCTGCCTCATTTCTTTCTCCCAGCCCAAATCTTCCAGTGATTCCTACCTCTGTTTGGGTGCCAATTTTTGCATTAAAATCGCCAAGTAAGTAAATAATGTCTTTTCTTGGGATTGTCCTCAGTGTAACTTCAATAGTGACATAAAAATCCTCAATTTCTGGTTCATTTGCATCAGTTGTTGGAGCATAAACTTGGACAACGGTGATGTTGATGGGTTAGCGCGAATTCTGATTGTCATTATGTGATCGTTTACTGTGGAAAGGCCTTCTACTGCTTGGGCCAATTGTTTGCTTGCAATGAATGCCACTCCGTTCCTATGCATGTTGTCACGTCCTGAGTAATAGATGATAAATTCCTCGGACTGAAAATAGCCGTTGTCTGTCCAGTGTAATTCACCAATGCCAAGGAGGTCAATTTTTACCCTGACCATTTCTCCTTTTACAATATCTAATTTACCTTGGCTCATTCCTCTGACATTCCAATTTGCTATTCATTGTATTTTCATGCAGTGCAGGCCTTTGCTTTCACTATTGGTAGCATCAGCACTGAGGTTCCTACTGGATTTGCCCCAGGCACGTCATAAAATCCAGAGCTACTTCCTATAGGTCCTTGCTCTTCCCAAGTCATTCGTTGGGTACCTTCTGGCCTGAGGGTCTCACCATTGGGCACCATATCGAAATCATTTGAGAGCCTTTTCATGGAATTTTCTTGGCAAAATTTTTTACAAGGTAGGTTGCCAGGTCTTTCCTTAACCCTCCCCATTTACCCGGGCTTGGGACTGGCATGTACACCTGGATGAATAAGTGCACATGGCTGGGTTATAATCGGTATTACAGATTCATTCAAATAAATTACTAATCGTAATACATTCATTTCTGGAATATACAGTAAGGACCAGAAATATTGGAACAAGGATAACTGTTTTGGCAGTTGGCCTCTGTACACCACCACATTGAAGTTGAAAGGAAACACACCCAGATGGGAGCGAAGTCAGGACTTTCAGCTGTAATTCAAGGGTTTTGACAAACGTGGGGCACTAACCATTCAGGAAGTACAGCCAGTGGCATACACACACACCCATCATTGGTGGCTCATAAGTAATGGAACGAATGGCTGACAAGCAGCTGCATGGCCAGGTGTGGCCTGTTTCCTGGGTACCCCATGACCAATCAAGCAGATAAAAGGCCTGGAGGTGGTTCTGAGCGTTACATTTGCATTTGGTAGCTGTTCACCGGAACTCCCAACATGAGGTCCAAAGAGGTGTCCATGTGAGTGAAGGAGGCCATCATTAGGCTGAGGAAACAAAATAAACCCATCAGAGAGAGAGCAAAAACATTGGGAGTGGCCAATACAACAGTTTGAAGCATCCTGAAAAAGAAGGAATTAACTGGCAAGCTCATCAACAGCAAAAGGCCTGAAAGACCACAGAAGACAACTAAAGTGGATGACTGCAGAATTCTGCTCATGGTGAAGAGGAACCCTTTCACAACATCTAGCCAGGTCAAGAACGCTCTTGAGGAGGTAGGCATGTCATTGTCAACATCTACAGTCAAGAGACAGCTTTATGAATGTAAATACAGAGGCTTCACAACAAGGTGCAAACCACTGGTAACGCTCAATAAGAGAAAGGCCAGATCAGACTTTGCCAGCAAACACCTAAAAAAGCCTGCCCAGTTCTGGAATAAGATTCTTTGGACTGATGAAACCAAGATTAACTTGCACCAGAATGATGGGAAGAGAAAAGTATGGAGAAGGAAAGGAACAGCTCATGATCCAAAGCATACCACATCATCTGTCAAACATGGTGGAGGCAGTGTTATGGCATGGGCATGTATGGCTGCCAATGGAACCGGGTCACTGGTGTTTATTGATGACCTGACTGCTGATAAAAGCAGCAGGATGAATTTTGAAGTGTATAGGGCTATACTTTCTGCTCAGATTCAGCCAAATGCTGCCAAACTGATAGGACACCACCTCATATTGCAGATGGATAATGACCCAAAACATACAGCAAAAGCTATCCAAGAGTTTCTCAAGGCAAAGAAGTGGGATGTTCTTCAATGGCCAAGTCAGTCACCTGATCTCAACCCAATAGAGCATGCTTTTCACTTACTGAAGACAAGACTGAAGGCAGAAAGACTCACAAACAAGCAGCAACTGAAGGCAGCTGCAGTAAAGGCCTGGCAAAGCATCTCGAGGGAGGAAACTCAGCATTTGGTCATGTCCATGGGTTTCAGACTTCAGGCAGTCATTGACTGCAAAGGATTTTCATCCAGGTATTAAAGGCGATCCTTATGTTTGTAATCATGTTGGTTTGTTCCATTACTTATGAGCCACCAACGATGGGTGTATGTGTATGCCACTGGCTGTACTTCCTGAATGGTTAGTGCCCCACTTTTGTCACACCCCTTGAATTACAGCTGAAAGTCCTGACTTCGCTCCCATCTGGGTGTGTTTCCTTTCAACTTCAATGTGGTGGTGTACAGAGGCCAACTGCCAAAACAGTTATCCTTGTTCCAATATTTCTGGTCCTGACTGTATGTGCTTGCTTTACTAGTTGCTAGAATAATGAAACCAAATGGTTTATCATTACATAAATCTGAGAACCTGGAGGCTTACATTGAGTCCTTAGTCTGCAGTACACAAGGTCTTTGTGCAAGGAGGTGAAGGGGCAGTTATGAAATTCATCAAACCCTGTTTGGTTCTTCATACACATGCAAGGACAGTCAACAAATCACTAACTCGACAAGTTAAGGTCAGGATCCAAAGAATCATTAAACTAGATCTTATTCTTTCTCTAAACAGCAGATTGTTCATAGCACATTGCAAAATGCCTTTTGAAAATGCGTGATGTATCAGAAGCACTTTAGGATATGACACTGAAATCAGCTATTGTAAAAAAAAATCTCTTCAGATAGGTAGACAGTGCTCAAAACGTTTTAGAAAAAAATGTTAATATTTTTCTACTTTTCTGTATGAAGGAAGAAATAATATTAGATTCGGTCTAAGTTGGATTCTAAGCGTGTAGCACAGTCTGGGGAGATGCCGAGGGAACAGTCTTACCCTGTTATCTGGGAACAGTTCGACCCTGTTGGACCTAAGGAAGTGGACAGGATCCTTCGGATTGTAAGGGCCACCACATGTCATCTAGACCCATGCCCTTCCTGGCTGGTACAGGCAGCCCGGGAGGTGACGTGGTTGGGTCCAGGTGATGGTTAATACATCTCTGGGGGAGGGGGTGTTCCCAGCTGCTTTTAAAGAGGCTCTGGTGCACCCCCTCCTCAAGAAACCATCACTGGACCCTACTGTATTGGACAATTTTTGTCCTGTCTCCCACCTCCCCTTTTTAGGGAAGGTGGTTGAGAAAGTGGTGGCATTACAACTCCAGAGGATCCTGGATGATACGGATTATCTGGACCCCTTCCAGTCAGGTTTCAGGCCAGGATATGGGGTGGAAACTGCATTGGTCGCGCTTACAGATGATCTCTGGCGGGAGCGGGATGGAGGAAGTGCATCCATCCTGGCTCTTCTTGACCTCTCAGCGGCATTCGATACCATCGACCATGGTATCCTTTTGGGACGGCTCAGGGAGTTGGGGGTGGGAGGCGTAGTTTTACGCTGGTTCACCTCCTTCCTCCAGGGCCGATCCCAATCGGTGGTAATAGGAGATGAGAGGTCCGACCCTCGCCCCCTCTCCTGTGGGGTGCCGCAGGGTTCGGTTCTCTCCCCTCTCCTATTTAATATCTACATGAAACTGCTGGGTGAGATCATCCGTCACCATGGGATGAGGTACCATCAATATGCAGATGATACTCAATTGTATATCTCCATCCCTGGTGAGGCAAGTGATGCAGTGGCTACCCTTTCTCAGTGTCTGGAGGCTGTGGGGGTCTGGATGGGGAACAACATGCTTCGACTGAACCCTGGTAAGACGGAGTGGCTGTGGATTGATGGCTCCTGTGGATCCAGGAAGTTATCATCTTTAGTTCTGGATGGGGTTGCACTACCCCATTCAGACCAAGTGCGTAATCTGGGGGTTCTTCTGGACTCACGGCTCCTGCTCGAAGAGCAGGTGGCAGCCGTGGCCAGAAGGGCTTTTGCACAACTTCGTGTTGTGCGCCAGTTACGCCCTTTCCTGGATCAAGATGCCCTCCGTACAGTCACTCATGCCCTGGTCATCTCCCATATAGACTATTGCAATGCGCTCTACATGGGGCTACCCTTGAAGAGTATCCGGAAGCTTCAACTGGTCCAGAATGCGGCTGCCCACGCAGTTATTGGTTCTCCAAGATCAGCACATGTGACACCTCTGCTGCGACAGCTGCACTGGGTACCTGTGTGCTTCCGGGTCCAATTCAAGGTGTTGGTTATCACCTTTAAAGCCCTACATGGCATGGGTCCAGGTTACCTGAGGGACCGTCTCATCCCCATAACATCGAACCGTCCCACTCGATCATTTAGAGAGGGCATGCTGCGGATCCCGTCGGTAAGGGAATTTCACCTGACGGGATCTAGAAAGCAGGCCTTCTCTATAGTGGCGCCCACCCTTTGGAATATGATAACCCTGGAGGTGACGCAGGCCCCATCGCTCCCGGCCTTCAGAAAGAACTTAAAGACCTGGTTCTGCCGCCTTGCGTGGGAGGAGGGGAGGAACAGTTCCTCTTGGGGATGGCTGGTGCCATAGTGCCCTTTTAAACATCAACCCATCACATCTTGGATTTTATATTTAGTTAATTACTATTGTATTATGTAGTAATATATGTTGTTTTAACTGCTGAATTTTAATTCCCGATTTTTGTAAACCGCCCAGAGTCCCCCTGTGGGGAGATGGTGCGGTAAATATAAATCGAACCATCCATCCATCCATCCATCTATCCATCCATCCATACATCCATCCATACATACATACATACATACATAGATAAATAACATAATAATAATAATACATAAATAAATAAATAATAGAGTCCCCTTGTGGGGGGAGATGGGCGGTGATATAAATTGAACAATAAATAAATAAAATAAATAAATAAAATATACCGCAAATTGCATAAGTATTCATAAAATGCTAGAATTATAGTACATCACCAGTACATCACCCATTTAGTCATATTTATGCCCTGCATCAAAGTAGATGGCCTCACCCTAAGAGTTCAATCTTTGCCCCTCAAAACCAACTTTTAAATGCAAAGGCATGCATTACATTGCATTACAGTAAATTATTGGTGATTGGCTGATTGTTTGTGTTATATCACTCTGGCTTTGAAATGGCTGTAATGTACAGTATATGCCATATTTCATTGCTGTTGCAATAGAACATTTCATCTACTGGTTATTTATCTTCAGTGTTCTATAATATTGTGCAGATTAATTAAGTCACATGGGCCCTGTTCAGAATTACTTAATCAGGATAAAGGTAAAAGACAAAAATAAACCTTGAAATATGAAAAGTAAGGGTCACTCTATATATGTAATACATATATCGAAGAGATATAGTAGAGTCCAATCAAACAGTTTCTCTACAAGTGATTTTGAAAAAGGATGGTTGTACATCTAACATTAACCCCCCCCCCCCCAATCTGTAGGAACAGGGTGCTACAGAGCCACCTCAAATAGTATCATGTCATTTTGTGAAGTGTTTTTGTTGAAAATGGGCAGGCTTGTGTTTGGCAGTATTTCTCACACTTCCTGTGCAGTATGATTCTACATCTCAATGATGTCACAGAACTTAACCTTGGGTCACAATTGTATACTCTCAAAATGGTTTTAATCCATGATTTTCTCTATAATGCATCTAGATAGCTCTCCCAATGTAGATCATACTTTTTGAAAGTGAGGTTGTATGGGATATTTCGCTAAGGGAAGCATAACTAAAACAGTTAGAATCATAGCACACAAAAAGAATGCAATGTGTATATTTTATTTTTGTAAGTATAAGCTGTCTCTGGAAAATATCTCTGGAGCTGAAGTGCTTTGCTAGTATTTTTTTTTATTTTTTTTATCCCACCATTATTATTTTTATAAATAACTCAAGGCAGCAAACATACCTAATACTCCTTCCTCCTCCTATTTCCTCCACAACAACAACCCTGTGAGGTGAGTTGGGCTGAGAGAGAGTGACTGGCCCAAGGTCACCCAGCCGAATACTGAATAAAACTAAATAAAAAGTACAAGGAAAATACACTACTCCTGCATACGAGTGTCTGTACATATACTTTCGTTTACATATACATATGTACAGATACATGCATATGTCTTTCAGTATAAAAATAGTGTACTCGCTATTAGCATTTTAACATTCTCTAAATACTGTTGATTTCAAACTTTGAGATACTGAGTAGGTTACCCTCAATTACATAAACAATATAAAATATGCCATTGTTTTGGCAATGAGAAAAATAAATTGAAATCTATTTTGAAGCAATGTCTTTATTAGGCCAGTTGAAGGTTTAACAATAGTTACATCATTATGAGTTTTAAAGAACTATTCATAAGGGAAATGAAATCCAGGGGAAATATAATTGATGTTCAAGTCTGTTATACTCTTAGATGAAACGAAAATGAGTCTCCAGACATGGAAATAGTCACATCATACATGGAAGTGGTGTAGGTTGAACTTGGCAGTTGGACTGCCTTTTGGAAATATATATTGTTTAACTTTATTGCTTGAGGAATAGTTCTTGGAAATTTGAAAGCTTGCAATTTTCTTCCATTAAAAATAAAGTTACATTTCTGCTATTTTGTCCAGTTGTGCCTGATAAAGCAGATTGTCTGTCTGGTGCCATTATGGACAGCAAGATTGGCATAGGTTTGGGATATTAATGGGATGTTAGTATCTTTCTGAAATAGAAAGGGTAACGCTAAATTGGGGAAACTGAATATTCCCTCAATAGTTTGTTTTACATTCCATTCCATTATACACTCACTCCTCAGTTAGCGACTACCTCGGTTAGCAACCATCCGCAAATACAATGGTAATAAAAATTCATTTTCCTACCAATGCGCACATTTATGACCAAATTTCGTCCGCCTTACAACAACACACACCGGAGTGAGAGTAACGCTGACGTAGCTGTACGAGAGAACTTTATCTGAATGAGACAGCAGCAACCAGTGATCTTCGCAGCATGTCTCTCTCTCTCAATCACTGTTTGCTTAGTGACCATGTCGCTTAATGACCTGGTCGTTGGAACGGAATTCGGTTGCTAAATGAGGAGTGGGTGTAATAGGAAAAGAATCTCATCTTGGTGAAGTACTTGAAATAATTCATTTACATAATACTGCTAATTTTGCAACTATCCCAGCTGATTCTTCACCTATCTATTTGAACAATTTTGTTGTTCTGCGCTGAACAACATCTTTCTTTCTTTAAAAGTATACAGATTCCAGAGCGATGAAGAATGCTTCTGTTTCACTGAAATGCTATTAAAAACAAAATAGATGCTTATGAAAACAACAACTGGAATACCAGAAGATATGGAATTAAGCTTTCCAAAACTGCTGAGCTTTCCAAGAAGTGGCACCCTGTGTAATTCATAACAAGTGATGCTGGCAGTGATAATGAGGACTAGAGAAATGAAGTGTAAGAAAAGCTATCCATTCAATCCTGTACTGTAGTCTTTTCTGGGAAGCCCACAAAGTAGTTTTTTTCATTTGTGTTTCCCAGCAATTGATATTCAGAGGCATACTTCCTAGCTTAATTTCTACTGGTTTGCATTTGTATATTTCATGATGCTGTATAGTATACACCGTATAGTTTGCACTGTACATTTTGTGACATGCTTGGTTATACAGTACATTTAAATGTAAAAAGTTGCTACCACTGTTACTTCTTCTACTACTATTTATGTTAAAAGACACAAAAATTATTTGGGAAGGTCAGGTTATGTTTCTTTTATATCCAGATGGATAGGTGGCTATGGGTGTCGAATATGGTTTTATATACTCCGTATCTGAAGTTCCAGTTTCCTTCTCTATCTGTTGAATTGTTTATTCCTGCCTTTCACCAGAAGCAGTGCTTGATGACAGGGCTGGATTCTGCATGAAGGGCAAGTGTGAATGTTGTGTACTGCTCTCCTCTGAAATGGATGTAGAAACTTTCCTCGTATTCTGCTCAAGGGAAGCCCTGAGGTTATGGTCTCATGACAGTCGGCAGCAAGGAATGAACTTTTTTTTGGGGGGGGGGGACTTATCACTTTTGGAATACTTGCTTGTAATAGAAAAAAATGAGGTTTTGATTCTGGGTTTTAGAGATTAAATGGTTTGTTGTAATAGAAATAATGTTATTATGGGTTAATTAATTGTAAGAGATTAGATTTGTAAATTTACCTATATCTGTATCGGAGAAAGTCGGAAGTCGCTTTCCGTTTCTTTTCTTTCTATTGACACTTTTAAAGTTTGTTCTTTTTTCTTTATTTCTGTTTTCTATCTACTCTGTAGTCTTTTTTTGTATCTTAACTATATTTTGAAAATAAAAAAGTTTTATTAAAAAAAAGGGGGGGACTTTATGTGTATAATTTACCCTTGCACCAGGTAAACTAATTATACCTAGAGGAAAATTTGTGTATTTTTTCTGCCGTTGCAGTATTGTGAAAATTCAACTATGAGCCTATTGGTTGTCAGGGAAGAGATGTCATTTATGTCAGCAACTGCTTAACTTTGGGACCATGAAGCACCGAACAGAAAGTCTGCTGGAATGTGGGGAAAGCAGGAAGAAAAGGCAGGAGATGTAAATTGCCAAGGATATAAGAGGAACGGATTTCACACACTGACAGAGGGCAGTCAACTTTTTCATGCAGCTTCATTATGTTTGGCAGTAGAGATTCTTATCAAGCTGTACTGTGTAGAGAATCAGAGAGAATTCAGACTGCCAGGTTTTAATTAAATGATATATAGCTGAAAGACTGTGATTTACAGTCAAATCCTGACAAGAACTAACAAATTAGTACAGAATGTTGTATCTAGTGTTGAATTCTTGTTATTTCAAGGATTAGGATTTTTTTTTTTGGTAATTTCATTATTTCTATTACTGTCTGTACTCAATAGTGTGTTTAGCTGTAGAGGGAATTGTGAAAATATTGTACAATAACAAATGCAATATTTTGAAACCAGAATTAAGCAGAGAAGAGTTTTTTATTTATTTTTATTGCTTTTTAATTAATAACAAAAAAGAAAAAAACTGATAATACTGATGGAGATACGAGATATGTACATTGTCAGAGGAAAAAACATAAAAAGCGTTTTACAAAAAAGTGGAAGAAGTACAACAACAAAGGCGGGATAAAAAAATCTAAATAAAAAAGAAAAAACCATGGTATAATATGTCATTATAGCAGTAACCAGTTACAATTCTATATATACTTATCTAACAGAAATATTATTTAAGGATGTATATATTTATAATACTTTTGTATGACTATCGTGTTTTTTTAACCTACTGTAATTTGTATAAATGAGTCCCATATTTCATTATACTTGTCCATACAATGTCTACATCTATAGGCAATCCGCTCATAAATGGCAAGTGCAATCAGGTCTTCAATCTATTGAGCAAGTAGGGCCATATATTTATCTTTCCAATGCTGCAATATCAGTCTTTTAGCCATAGTAAGGGCAATGGAGAATCCATTTACGTTGTCCAGTTGTCAAGTTCCATGTACTAGGTATATAGTTCAAAAGAAAATTACCCTCTGAAAATTTTAGCTTTTGTTGCAGTCAGATTTATATGGTCCACTATTTTCTCCTAAAACTTAGTAAGTATAGGACATTGTAAAAACATGTGCTTTAAAGAAGCATTGTCCTTATTACATCTCCAACAGAATGTTGTCTTAGACAGTCCTTTTCTATACAAATGTAATGGAGTCCAATAAATTCTAAATATTATTTTGTGTTGTATAAGTCGTAGTTCAAGGTCCATTGACACTCTTGCTATAGAAGTTAAGATGCTCTCCCATTGTCTAGACAATATAGGAACCTCTAATTCTTTATTCCATTCATGTCCTAGCATCTGCATATCAAACTGATTTATTGATAGCAAATATCTATAAAAACTAATAGTAGGTTTTTTTAATTTAAATGGATTTAACAAGTTCTAGTATCTCAGGTGTTTCAGAAGCTGAAAATGCCGCTGGTCTAAACAATGCTGTTAACAAATGTTGTAACTGTAAATATTGCCATTGAGTTATATCTGGTGAATGATATTTATCTCTTAACACAGAATATGTTAAAAATTCATCTCAATTTAGCATGGGAAAAGGGAATGAATCTGTTTTTATTCGACATTCCATTCCATAGCTTTCTAAGTGACACAATTGTTTCCAGAAATGCTAGCGTTCTATTGTATTTAGATCCTAATACTGTCCATCCAACCAAAGGTGCTATACTGTATATGTATATTCCAAACTGGAAAGTTAACACCAACTGTTGGCTTCCAGTATGTAATACTTGACAATAGATAAGCTTGATGATATAGCTCCAGATTTGGAAAACCAAATCCTCCCTCATTAATTGGTAATTGCATTTTCTGTAGGTATTCTCAGAATTGAAGAACCCCATGAAAACTTTCAAAACAAAGAATTTATTTTCTGAAAATATTTTCCAGATATTTGAAAAGCAGAGAAGAGTTTGAATTGTGTGTTTATGGTTGTTTTCCCTGGGACAGTAATCAGCCAACAGAAACTTGCATCCTTTGGACATATTATACAAGTAGAAGATGGACTAGAAAAATTACTAAGTTGGCAAGGCTGAGGGAAGTAGAAAAAGGAAAAGAGATAATTGGTAGATGTGATAAGATAA
This sequence comes from Charina bottae, assembly GCA_023362775.1. Lineage (NCBI taxonomy): Eukaryota > Metazoa > Chordata > Lepidosauria > Squamata > Charinaidae > Charina > Charina bottae. The sequence continues at coordinate 28,267,288 of JALMGJ010000006.1, read as the reverse complement.
TGGGTGGATCAAAGGCATTATAGGACTGCTTTGGAAAAGCAACAGGTTAATGTTAATGGGCGTGGTGGCTCAGCGGGCAAGACACCAGGCTTGTCGATCGGAAGATTGCAAGTTCAGAGGTTCGAATCCCTAGCCCTGTGTGCGGAGTGAGCTCCTGCACTAGCTCCAGCTCTTGCCAACCTAGCAATTTGAAAGCATGCAAATGCAAGTAGATGAATAGGTACCACTTTGGTGGGTAGGTAACAGCGTTCCACACGCGTCATGCGGCCACATGACCATGGAAGCATCTTCGGACAACGCTGGCTCTTCGGCTAACAAACGGAGATGAGCACTGGCCCCTGAGTCGGACACGACTGCACAACTGTGCGGGGGGAACCTTTACCTTTATAATGTTAGAGGCAGGTCAGATGGGAAACATTCGTCATGCAGTCCTTTACTTCAAGCTTGACTGACTCAGTGGCACCTAATATAACATTTGTTTAGAAATTTGGTAGAAGGAGATGGACTGTGATGTGTGCCTGGACATTGAAAGTTCCTCCCAGTTAAAGTTCACTGGTGTCAATGTCAATTGATATCTATCTGTCTGTCTGTCTGTCTGTCTGTCTCACACATATACACATACATACCTAGACGGTGCTGGTTTTCATAATTTTTTTGCTTCTTTTATAGCTTGTCTTGCTGATCTGTATTGCTTGCTTTGCTCTTTTTATGCCTTTTATTTACTTTTACTATATTTAATGGTTTTATGAAAACATGTTTTGATTTGATTTGATTTGATTTTTCTTACTTTTTACGTGTGTGTATATATTTAAGAGTGGATGTATGTAATTCTGGAATGAATGTCAGGTTTCAAATATGATCAGCAGAATCTATAAAGTTTATTCATTAAAATTGTGCTGTATTTTTAGGAATACATATTTAGAATATATTATGGTTTTTAATACATAAAAGTATTCGATATAATGAAAATACATCTTATGCTTTGGTTGATTGCAGAATTTGACTTTTTTCGATGCACAGCATTCAGACTTCCTAAAGTTCTTCTTTTGAGGATAGGGCAGCAGCTTAAAAATGAAGGCACATAATAATACTGCCTGGAAATTAATCTCTTAAAGCTTCTTTTCTTCTGCTACTTCTTTCACTTTTGACCTACTTTGTTTATAATTTGAACAGTATGAGTAGACAGGAGGGTGTCCGAAACTGAAGATGATCTAATGAAAATGGATCCAATCATTTTTGCTGAAAAATGGTTCATGTCTCCTATGCCAGTTTTGCCTCTGTGTGTGTGCCTTTGAGTCAATGTTGACTCCTGGCAACTGCCTGGAGAAGTCCCTGCAGTTTTATTGTTAAGGTTTTTTGGAAGTGGTTTGCTATTGCCTCCTTCCTAGGGCTGAGAGAGAGTGACTGGCCCAAAGTCACCCAGCTGGCTTGGTGCCTTAGGTGGGACTAGAACTCAGGGTCTCACGGTTACTAGCCTGATGCTTTAACTATTACATCAAACTTTGCCTCTGTAGTGTGTACTAAATTCATGGTACAAAGGTTTCCAAGAAATTCTTCTCAAATATTAGAACTTTGTGTGGGGCATGTAATGTGATTCCCAAAACTGATGTTCTCCAGATGGGATGGGTGGAGGTTATGGGAATTGTAGTCAATATATCTGGAGAGCACTAGTTTAGGAAAGATTGACTAAATTGGGTCTAGTCTTGCCATAAATGGCCATGATAATTCAGATAGTACAAGTGGAATTAAATGTACTTTACTAATCTCTTTCAATCTGTTTCTGCAGATATTCTGCCCTAAGTGCACCATTATCAAATTTCTACATATGATACAGAATTTAATGGTCTCTCTCTTTTGTTGTTATTTTTTAATATGAAAATTTGCATTCCAACAACTACAAGTTATTCTCATGTGCTTTTATTTCCCATCTTGCTTCCCAGTGCCTTTGCAAGATTTAATGAATATGCCCATTTATTTATTTGAATTTTGAGACCACCCAAATCCTCAATGACCCTGGGAGGCTTACAAAAGAAAAAACATATATCAAAAAGAATAAAACTGAGTGGAAGACCAATTCCATAGCCCAAGCAAAACCAAAAACCAAAGGTGCTTGATCACCATCCTATCCCAAGGCCTGGGGAAACAGCGAAGTTCTAAATAGTTTATGGAAGTTCAGTAAGGTGGAAGCAGCATGGAACTCTGGGGGATCTAACTCCAGAGAGGAGGAACCACCACCAAGAAAGTATGTTCCTGGGTTCTGAAATTTGACATTGTTTAATTGATGGGAAGCAGAGCATGGCCATTGTGCTTGACTTCACTGAACAGGCAGAAACATATGGAGACAGGTGGTCCCTCAGGTAGACAGGCCCTATGCCATGAAAGGCTTTGTAGGTGATAGACAGCACCTTGAATTGCAACCAGAAGCCAAGCAGTAATCAGCACAGGTTGCAAAGCAGTGGGGGCACATATGCATGCCATGACACACCCAGCACTGCCTGCACTGCTACATCTGGACCAGCTATAACTTCTGAGTAAAGGCAACTCCAGAGCATATTGTGAGGTGATCATGGTATGAGTGATTACCTGAAGGGCCGGTGTTAAGGCCCTCCTGGCCACAGCTGCCACTTGCCACCTGCCCTTTGACTAGAAGCTATGAGTCCAAGAGTTCAAGTTCCCCATACAAGACGGGGGGAATGTAATCCCATTAAAGACTAAAAATGGACTATCCCCAGAACCAGGGGAAATAAACAGGCCAAGTTACTCAATCTTGTCAGGATTGAGTCTGATCTATACAGTCACCTCTCAATGGGCCAGAACTTCGACAGCGTCACTTGGTCAGCCTGGGGCCGAGATACATAATTGGATATCATCAGTATATTGATGATACCTGACTACAAATTGATGGATGATCTCACCTGGTGGTTTCATGTAGATGTTAAACAAGAAGGAAGAGAGTGTCAAGCCCTGTGACATCTCATGTGGGACCACAGCGTGCCCTCTCCCCCTGCATCAACAACAATTGAAACTGGGCATTTATTTGTACAGGTAGCCCTCGCTTAATGACCATTTGTTCAGCGACTGAAGTTACAACAGCGCTGAGTTAGTCGTAGTTACGAGCGGCCCTCAAAGTTATGTCCATTTCAGCGCCCCCGCGGTCATGTGATTAACGTTTGGGCACTAGGCAGCCCGCCCACATTTATGACCACAGTGTGCAACTTCAACTCCCCCACCTGCCTATCTCCCCCCCCCCCCCCCCCCATCTCTGCTTTTTTGGCCACCCTGTACCCTGCCACTCCCAGCTGACCTTTGCCATCTTCTTCCCGCTGCCTAACAACGGCATGGTCCTCATCTAACGACCGCAATTGGGACTACCAGAACTGCCGTCGCTCAGCAATGTCATGTGATACTTTGCCTATTGCTTAGCAACTGAAATTCCGGTCCCAATTAGATAATTAAGTGAGGACTACCTGTATGCATTACTTTCGTTTGCTTTCAGATGATGTATTTATCTTACTTATAAAAGCCAGTCTGGCCTAGAGATTAAGGTGCTTGACTAGGAGTACTATATTTATCTTAGGCACAGAAGTCAGGTATATTACTTTGGGCCATTCACTCTCTCATAGCCCTAGGAAGAAGGCAATGGCAAACCACTTCTAAAATGTTGCTAAGAAAATTGTATGGACTTGTCAAGAATGACTCAAAGGAGTGCACTCACTCACACACACATACACACACTCACTCATAGATCAGAGAATATGTCTCTTGCTTTAGCTATTCAAATACTAACTTTAAAACAAAAGAGGGTGTTCTTTTTCATGCAGTTTATTTTCAAATCTGCATTCATACCTGAATCCTTATACTGAAGGAACTACGCTATATATAAGAATTATAATGCACAAAATAGGTGAAAAATAGATATAGATAGAACCACATATCAATCAAATCAAAATAGATATCAATATCAATATCAATCAAAATAGATCACATATTTTAGTAATGTTATTTTTCACCCAGGATTCCTCTCCAGCAGTAGCTGTATTATAACCTGGGAAGATCATATTGCAGGTACAAGTGTTGGTGTATTTATTGCATTTATATTTTGCACCTCCTCAGGTGTCAGAATAGTGTAGATAGGGTTTCCTCATTTTGTCCTTGCCACAGACATTTCAGGAAGGTCAGGTTATGAAAGATGTTGAGTTTCTGCTGGAACAAGGTTATTCGGTGTGCTTTATTGATGAAGCAAGGAAATGAATTCTCTGTTTTCTCTGGCATGGATAGCTCTCGATTGCTCTGTCCTCTACACCACACTTCAGATGATACTTTTTTGATCTTAGATGTATTAATAGCGCATTGCATTTGAGGATTCCATTGCATGATGCAGTTCTTAGTGCCATATAATTTCGATAATTTTCTGATGAGGAGTAATAGCTGGCTGCTCATTTTCTTTTCCCTGGATTACAGAACAGGTAGAATAGTTGAGATTTTAACATAATGCAGCTACTAATGTTTCTTATCATGGATTTACTGATAGCATGAAGGAGCTCAAAACCTCTACCCTGTAAAATGCAGCCTATTATTAGTGAAACAAAATATATTCAGTTTCTGTGCCTTCATTTCAATCTGTAAAGTAGTAAAAAAAAGTAGAGGTAGCACTACTCACTGTTTTATCTTTGATATAGTAGCTTTATTTCCAAATATATGGGCAGGGTGTATTTCTTTTTCCCTTTTCCCTGAATTAAATCTGCAAACTGAGGAACATGATTGAATAAATAACATAGTAAACATTAAGCATTCCTCATAAAATGTGAGTTTCCAAGTTAACATATATGGTTTATTTTAATAGTTATAAGAAGAACCTCTGTAAAGTATGCTAAATGAATTACCTTAAATGAAGACTATAATGCTACCCTACATAGGCTAAGCTGGTAATAAACCCACTGAACATTCTGAGATGATGTTCCATTAATTTGTATAGGATTGCAATGCATGAATGACTTCCTTGGAGCATCCATGCCTGATTAGTATACAATTGTGGAAGCGCTAATCAGTAGTCAAGGCTGCAGTGTAGTGTCTAGGGCAGTGCTTTCCAAAGTGCCGCCGTTGGCGACGCGGGGCGTGCATGGTGGCGGCGGGGGGGCACGCAGCGGTGTGCACAGCAGCAGCGGCGGCCTCCGCTAAAATGCGGAAGCGCTGATGGCGCACCGCTGCCGTCGCTGCTGCCGCCACCACACACACCGCCGCCGTGCACACCCCCGCCGCCGCTTCCGGGTTGTGTTGCAACACACCAAACTCTGTGTTGCGACACACTAAAAGTGTCACGACACACAGCTTGGAAAGCTATGGTCTAGGGCTTCATGCCTTGTCATAATCAAGACTGGCGTCCAGTACTGTGATAGGGTATATTTGAAATGCTGTCCTGTGAGTTTGGCTAAATGAGGATAGACAGCTGTCTGTACTGTATGCAAGCATGCATTTTGTTTTTAAGATATTATGTTTCTAAGACATTTTGTAAAGAAAATCGCTCTCTGTAATGGTATGTGGGAAGGACCTTGGGAGATGGGGCAAAGAGATGCTGCCTAGGGAATGGTCAGAAAAGAGGGCATAGCCCGCAGCTGGATAGTGGGCAGGGCAAAAGACTCAACTAGGACCCTCCCTAGTTTCTTGGGCTGTAAAGAAGACGGTGGGAGATTCGTACTTTCAGACTTGCAAGATCAATGTCAGCCTTACCAGGTAGACCAGACAGGAAACATGACCAGATGAGCTAATTCTACTTTATTGTAAAGCTACGTTAACAGAATCTTGCAACTCAGAGAGACTAGGAAGGGTCCCTTCTGAGCCTCCCGCTATCCAGCTGTGGGCTATGCCCTCTCTTGTCTGACTGTTCCCTAGGCAGCATCTCTTCTCCCCGGCTCCCAAGGTCTTTCCCACATACCATTGCACTCTCAGTATGATGATGTTGGAAGTTATTATTATTGTTATTGGCATTTTATTAATACTTCTGTATTAAAAGAAGCAGCAAAAGAGGAACCAGAGAGTAGGCAAAATTCTTGTTCGAAAGAAGCTACAGGTAATCCTCACTTACCGACCACTTGTTCAGTGACCGTTCGAAGTTACAATGGCACTGAATGAGTGGTACTTATGTCCGGTCCTTGAAGTTCCAGCTGTCGCAGTGCACTCTGTGGTCACATGATCATGATCTGGGCACTTGGCAACCGGCTCAACAACAGTTAACAACAACTTAACAACAGTTGCAGCATCCCGCAGTCACGTGATCACCATTTTCAACCTTCCCTGCTGGCTTCCCACAAACAAGGTCAATGGGGAAACTGGCAGGGAAGATTGCAAGTTGCTCTGGTAAGTCCCTCCCCCAAACTTGGCCTTCCTGTGCACTGCGCTGCGCCCTCCTTCCCTTGGCCTCCCTGCACTCGCACCACAGCACCCCCTCCCCAACTTGCGCACAGCCTGTGCTGGTCCTCCTAGGACCTCCCCAACCCCCCTGCGGCACCCCTGCGCTCCTTACTGGGACTCCTGCTGCTTCCCGGTTAACGACCCGTGCATCTTGAGGTTATGACGGCAACTGGGACTGCCTGGATTTCTGTCGTTAAGCGATGCTGTCATGGGATGTCGCGCTTTACGACTGCGTCACTTAGTGATGGCAATCCCGGTCCCAATTGCTGTTGTAACCGAGGACTACCTACATTTCTTGTGGGAGTGGGGAATACTGCTGATGTTTAATTGCTAGTTGACTTGCAAACTGTATTTGTAGATATGCAGTCCTTTAGCTTATGTCTTCAGAGTAATTTCCAAGTAACTCTCTTCACATTCTAGTTGCATCTACTTAACTGACTTCAGTGTTGTATTGTTTTGATTTGCTTTTATTGTAATGCCATGTGTACATTGGTAAGTACAGCTTACTGAAGTGTGATGCTTTTCAGAATATGATGTGGCTTCCTTTGGCACACTTTTTGCAGCCCTCAGACCCTCCCCTCAAAGCTTTATGGGGCAAAATGTGAGATGCAAGTCACCCACTGGGTCTCTTAAAACCTCCACATTGATTTTCTTATACCCCAAAAAACAGAACGTAAGTACACTCAGAATGTCCCTTTGTGCTCCCCTCCCACCTCTGGTGGACTCCTCTGCAACCCTTTTTTAATCAGATTGATTTGATTGATTATGTGCCATCAAGTCATTGTCAACTCTTAGCAACCACATAGATAGATTTTCTCCATGATGATAATCAATAGAAGAGTATGTAATTCCAAAACAAGACTCTCAGCATCAGTATGCCTTGTACCAAAGAAGAAAAAAGAAAAAAGCTTCAGATTTTTTTTTGGGTGGGGAAAATTAAAAGTGATACTGCTTATTTTTTGGAATGCTAGTCCACAACATGGTACACAAACCTCAAGTAGGCAAGAGTTGGGCACCCCTGCTTTAGACAGAGCTCCTGCTTTCTAAACAGGGCTTTATTTCAAAGAAAGGCCCTTCAGCACTACATCTTTGGGCCTTCTCCCTCCCTCCAGGACTTAGGACTCTTAAGTGTTGCTGGAGATGGAAGCTGACCTTGAATTCTTGCAGCTCTAATTGAATGAGTCTGCAGCATGTACTGGAGTTTTTGCAGCCTCAATTCTACAGCAGACTTAGGACCAAAATGCTGCAAATATGGAAGGTAATTTCCCCTCTTTCAGATCTTGCCTTAAAAAAACAGAACAACTGAACTTAATTTTAAAAATGAAGATAATATGGATACTGTTGAAACTTTTAATTTCTCCATTTGCATTCTCCTGATTTGGATTGGGCCATCATGTTCTGAAACTACATGATATATAGTTTACATGTTATGTACTTCGATCATTAGTTTTGTCCAAATAATAATTTCAGAACAGCAACATCTATTTATGTGAATGAATTCACATATAATAGTGAGCAAACCTTTTTTTTTAACCATGATTCTTGGTTAAGGTATAGTGGCCAGGTTCAGACATTATTAAGCCATAAATTGTAGCCTAGAATCACAGATGCTGGATCTAAACATCATGCTAAACTATGAGAAGTCAATCTTGTACAGTTTAGGGCCACATTTCATTTATTTATTTGACCCCTGAGGATTGCAGGGTGTGTAGGGTTATCCAATCTGGGATGGAGAAATACAGATGACCACTGAATGGCAGTAAAGAAATGCAAAAAAACTGTCATTCTTTGCTGCTAACTAGTGGTAATCTAGACTTTTGCACGCTGTATATCAGGGGTACCCAACCTTTTTGGCACCAGGGACCAGTCGTGGAAGACAATTTTTCCACAGACTGGGGGGGGGGGTTTGCAGGCGGGAGCCAATCGTGCAGACGGGCGGAGTTTGCAGGCGGGAGCCAATCGTGCGGACCACCACCGCTCACCTGCTGTGTGGCCCTGTTGGGGACCCCTGCTGTATATGGTAGTTTTAAGGGAATGGGAAAGAAATTATTGGGTTTAAAGCAGGGGTCCCCAACCTGTGGGCCACGGCTCACTAGTGGGCCGCGGCCTGTTAGGAACTGGGCCGTGGGGCTCCCGCCCAGAAACCCAGCCCCCTTCTGTGCGATTGGCTCCCGCCCGCAAACCCCGCCCCCCGGTGCACGTGATTGGTTCCCGCCCGCAAACCCTGCCTCCCTGGTCTGCAGAAATCCTGGAAACCCCGCCCCCCTGTCCGCGGAAAAATCGTCTTTTGAAACCGGTCCCTGTCGCCAAAAAGGTTGGGTACCCCTGGTTTAAAGGATAAAATAGATGCATTCAGTCTTATAAAGGCATCCATTTGCCCTTCTTTGTATAAAAAAAGGGGGGAATATATTTAGTCATTAACAAACTTCTATACCATCTCATTCTCAGTCCTGGACAATGAAGCATACTATTGAAATTAATTTTGTCATCAAAAAGAGTAGGTGCTTTGGAGCACTAAGATGCACTAAGAAGTTAAGGGGGTTGTAAAGTGTGGCAGTATGTGAGGTGCAGGTTGCAAAAGCAAAAGCAAACAATATTATGTCTTCAAATGATGTGTGAACTCACACAATATCTGTATATCAATTAATCATCAGAATATACAGCAGCAACATGAGATGTTTTTCAAGCAGGCTTCCCACCATTATTTATGCGTTTGGGGTAGGCAGATTGTCAGCAGTCTCCCCTTTCAAACAGGAAGGTGATATCCAAGACAATGGAAGGGAGAAGTAGTTAAATCAGTCTTTTCATTTTGGTAGACAGCTTCATGTGCCAAATGGCTCTCTCCCATCCTGCTATGTCACTGTGAAGAAAAGGGGGAAGCAGTTAGATAGGACACTAAAATTATCTGTTGATGTTTGTGGATAGTTCCTCTTTGACTGTTAGTGTCTGAAATTATACTGGACTTAGAATTTAAAATCAGGAGTATAGCAAACATAATAGGAAAGTTATTACACAGCATAAACCTTTCAAGAATTTGTCATTATTATGCTGTCATTTCTTTATATAATTTCAGAGCATTCTCTGTCCTTCTAATAAGATAGCTTTTGTTCCAAATATGGAGATCGTTAGAACAGTACTGGTAAAAATCAAAGTAGTTGGCAATCATCTTGCACTTTTCTCAGTCCTCTTTTTAAGTTATCTGTCTTTGGAATTAAGGATGAGGTGACACATTGGCAAGAGATAGCTTCCCAAGAAGCTTTTTCTGGTCTGCCTCTGAGTGATTGGAACAGCAGCAGTTCTAGTTACAGGTAATGGTTTAGAAGAAGAATGATTAGCAAATCAATGTGTGTTGGGAAAAGGGTATAATCAGATGCTCAGAATGCATCTTCTGGAAGTGTTTGTTTCTTTCTTTAGCAAAGGATGAGAGGGTTTCATGAGGGGTCAAAAGAAATGATGGTTCAGCACATATGCCTCAGTGCAGCTTTGAAAGAGAAATGTTTTCCATTCTGTCAATAAATATGGACAATTTAACCATATATGTTGCTTACATATATTATTGAATGAAGAGCTAAATTTCAGTTAGAGGTTAGTGAAAATAACATTTTAATTTTTTTCTCATCAAGTCCATGGACTCCAATTAAGAACCCCTGTTCTAGTAGGTTGTTTTCATCTTCCAATTCAAATAGTAGAGGTTATCTATTGCTGAGACAGGACCTGCACAAGACACAATTATTCACCATCCCATAGAAGGGATAGTGAGATGCATCCATGCATAGAAAACTTTTACTGATTTAAGGTTTCCCATTAGCATTGTCCTGAAGGGATCAGTGATGTTAGTGTTACAATAGGGAAGATGAGAATTTTCTTTGGTTGACTTACTGTCATTTCCTTGACTAATATGTACATTTGAACATAGTTATCCCTTGTTAGTCAAATATCTCCCAAGTTTTGTAAAGCATACTTTGAATAACAAACATACAAATGTGTGTTCTAAAATCAATATTTTGGCAAAATATGTAAAAATGTGGTTTCCTGTGCATTTCTTTTAACATGGACTTACAGTATAACTGAATGCAAGTGAAACTAGAAATCTACTGTTTCAGCCATAGTGTAGCAACATCTTATATTTAGTATCCACATTAGTTATTTTGCTTCTTAGTTGGGTGTCATTTTTATCAATTATTGCTGGCATATTGAAATTGACTGCTGCTTTGTCTCACTAGAGCAGTTTCCTAGTACAGTAGTCCTTGTTTAGCGACTGCAATTGGGGCCAGCAATTGGCAATTGGCAACCCTAACCAGCAAGTCATTAAGCGAAGCAGTCGCTAAGTTGAAAATCACATGACCGCGACTGTGCTTACAATTTTACACAGGACAACGCATACTAACTGACTGTAATGGCGAACGCGTGACTGAGAGAGAGAGATGCTGCAAAGGTCGTAAATGCGGGCATTGGTTGCAAAGTTAATTTTTCATCATCCTCGTACTGTGAACAGTCTTTGTCCAAGGCAGCGCTAAATGAGGACTACCTGTACTTAAATCATAAAGAAATGTTTGACAGCATAATTGAGGATCATATGATTATACTTTAAATAACAGAAAGAACATGGGCATTAAAAATGCATAGAGCTGAAAAGAGTTCTGTGCAGCAGTCATGAACAAACTTCTTTAAATTACAGTAGCAATGCCACTTCTGAGTAACATCTTTTTTCCTGTGAGTTCACTTCTTTCTTATCTTCTGGCTTTCTATCCCTTGTATTTACTTCAAATTGGACTGCTTATTTGCTCTCCTTTTTTTAACCCTGAAAAAATGTTATGAAAGCCTATCATAAGTGTAATTGCTGTTTCATTACAACATAAGGATAGTCATTTTATGGAGATTTTTGTTGTTGGCTATTGTAAGAAGAGGGTTAGGGTTAGAAGATTCTTCAATTTTAAGAATCTTTTATGTGTCTTAGATTCATATTGTGTTTTAGGAGTTGAAGAAATAATAGGAAGAAAGATTTTATATTGCAGTCCTGTTAAAATCCATTTTATATAGGAGTGCAGCCTCAGTCATGTTTACATTTAGAATGGAATTTAAATTTTATCATCATCTGGAGAATTTAAACATATAGTTTATTTTAAAAGATGCTTTGATTTTAGCTGAGATTCTGAAACAATGCTTCTGTTTCTTGTGAAGTGGTTGGGTGAGAGTTTTTTTTCACAGTAAGACAAACTATGGTTTAAAAAAAAACTGACAGGCAAGCTGATTTGGAATTACAGATAGATGGAAAATATTGGCTTGGGTGTAAAGACTAATGAATGGAAGAAGAAATATTAGTGCTGTTCCATAAATTCTGCAAACCTGGAATTTCTTGCAGTAAGACATGATAGTGCATTGTGGATATCTAAATTTTATTATTCTTAGCTTCCTTTAGCTCTATAGTTGGTGGGAAGCTGTGTTATATAATCCATTTATAAAAGTCTGTTCCCATTGAAATGGCCAGGAGGTATTAATTTCATTAAATTATGAGGACATATGTTGTTCTACTGGGTTTGAGGGACATTCACATTCAGTTCCAATCAGTTCTTTATATAACATCAAAACACAAGCAGCCTTGGGTAAATCAGATTCTCTGCTTCAGTTCTCGCATTTCTGGAAGAGTCATATTCTCCTAGTTTTTGTTTTTTGGTGTGTGTGTGTGTGTGTGTGTGTGTGTGTGTGTGTGTTTTAAGAATGAATAAATTTTATATTGCAAATAATTTAATATGTTAATGTTTAATGGGAAAAGTAATATCTGACCAACAAAAGAAAACAAATACCAGTAAGGGTTTCTTAGACACCTCATGGATTCAGCCAAGCTAAATTCATTTAATGAAGATACTAGATTAAGGCACAAACAGTCCTGAGCTTCTGTATCAGATTTGTGGACAGAGAAATTTGCTGGACAATTTCTCCAGGGAATAAAGACATTATCCAACAATTGCTCAAAAGCAAGTCCCTTCCTTAGCAGTGACAGTAGCATCAGTACTGAAAATGCCTCACAGGGGGAGTATCTTTATGATGTTTTCCCTTTAGATTTAATTCAATGTGGGAAGCTAGGGAGAATGCAGTGCACTGGAGAGATATAGTGAAAGACCATACAGTGAAAGACAGGAAATCCACACATATTTTTGGCCATCTCATCACTAAACATAATGTAATTATAATTCTCCATCCATGAGAATTTTTCTGAAAGCAAGAGAAGTTTAGAATGTCTAAAGCAAATTCTTTTTCCATCACTTTGAATAAGAAAGGGTAGTAAAATGCAGGAGAATTCCTCTTCCCAGCACTGGTCAAACATGCAAGATGAAAATAGTCTAGAGCAACTATTTTTAAAATATATATCTTTAAATTATAGAAAGCAGGAACATCTGCAGGGGTGGTTAAAAAAAGGGCAGGACTTCAATCAAGTTGCAGCTGCCATCTTGACTTTTTTCACTTAATAGTCAAGAAAACATAGGTGAAATCCTTTCTCGATCACTTACATTTTAGGATGCAGCTACTGTAGTATTCTTAAAAAAACAAAACCCACATCTGTCACTGACATGAAACCATAACATGTTTCTTCTTGATTTTAACAATAAAGCTTTCTTATTTCCTAATTACATCTGAAGGAGGGAAAATAGAAACACTGGCTGTATATCATTCCAATGGTGTCACAAATGATATAGTATAAATTGGATTAAACAGTTGCTTCAATCATAGAGTACTTCTTAATTTAGCTTATCTATTACTGTCTTGTACTGATAATCCATAAGCTGATACGTTGAATGAACAGCCGGTTTCTGCTTAACTTGAGGATGGCTGAGATGACCAACTGATGTTTTAGATTTATAAGGTTTGTACTTATATGGAGATACAGATTGAGGTGTCACCATTATGTGACACCAACTCCTATTTTTTCTTTTTCTATTATCCTGGTGTGGTAGTGGGGATTTTAAAACCATGTCTGAGCATGTTATCCTGAGACACAATAAAGTTAAGGTATTAGTGGGTGGCTGCCTAACTCACTGAGTAGTATATACTAGGGCTGTGCATGTTTCAGTGTTCATTCAGAAGCATCTCTCTGCTACCCCAAAGGAGGCTGATTTTTTTCAAGCTTTCATATGAGCCTGATTTAAGGAGAATGCTCACTAAAAGTAATGGAACTTGAAAATAGGTTGAGGTCCTTTAATGGACAGTAAAGAGCTGTTGTGCTTGTCCAAGGTCCAGAGTATATCTTCTGGATAATTTTTGAAGTGTGCACAGCCCTAGTGACTATTTTGTTTGGAAAGAGGATTGTACTCCTCTTAAAGGATGAGCTTTTGGACACAGTTTTGGATCTAGCAATGCCAATAGTAATCTGTGCCTTCGATAAGCAGGGTGAGTGTATTTGAATTCTGAGATAGTGTTGAGGAGTGTCATAACAAAATAGTCACTATGGGAGGATACTGTTCATAAAATGGCTACTGTGGAATGCTCAGTGAATCACGAGCTTTTATTTACAAAATGGTTGCTGTACAGTATATTCATCATGTCAAAATTATCAATTTTACAGAATAGGTGAACTTACGACATTTTTTTTAAAGAAGGTAATTTGCTCCAAATACCATGAATATAGCAGAAGATCCACATTATATAAAACCACTACTAACAAGCCACAGTGTTCTGCTACAGAGTAAGGAACTGTGAAATATATATTTTCCCAACACAAGGTTAAACTGTGAAGCTTGCTAACACAAGATGACTAGATGGTTGCCAATTTGAATGACTTTGAAAGTTGGGTGGGTTCTTGTCATGATGGTTATAAATTACTTCTAGAAAGATAAAAAATATAGTTCTCACTATTAGTATCTGGGGACACATGAAGATACCTTTGCGTTATGTACAGTTTCTGAGCTTCTGGTAAGGTTATGGGTGACCATTGGTTGCCTAAAGGACACAACAGAAAGAAAGAAAGGAAGGAAGGAAGGAAGGAAGGAAGGAAGGAAGGAAGGAAGGAGGGAGGGAGGGAGGGAGGGAGGGAGGGGAAGGCAGGCAGGCAGGCAGGCAGGCAGGCAGGCAGGCAGGCAGGATCTCAAGTTAAGCTCAGCTCCTGGTGACTGGACCCATGCAGCTTTCTTGGCAGCTTTGTTTCTTTGTCAAATTTATTAAGCCGCCCATCTCACAGGAAGTAACTCTGGGCAGCGTACAATAATTATAGAAATAGTTTGCTATTGCCTTTTTTTCAGAATGCATTTTCAACTTTCCACTCTAGCCTACAGCCCTGGACCGACTCTGTTTAGCTTCTGAGATAAGCCAAGGTTGGTTACTACTTGCTGAAGCAGGAAAGTAAAAAAGTAGGCTTTAATTGCTCACTTAGTCAATTTACCAAATAAACTTTGTGTGCCCTTTCTTTAAAACAACACCTAAACACCACTGTAGCTTGAATCATGTCAACTGGATCTCTATTTTCTTAATGGAAACGTTTCGCTCCTTATCCAAGGGGCTTCTTCAGTCTGAGCAAAGTTGGTAAGGGAATCCTAAATATGTTCCTAGGTAGCTGTGTGACCTTACACCTGGGGCTAGGTCATGGTTATATTGAGATGTAATTTTTAAGTCCTTTTATCATCTAATGGAGGGTCGTTAAAAACACCATGCTGCTGTTGAGCTTCTGAAATGGTCTTAATCTTCCTAGGCACAGAAGACAACACGGGGAGGAAGATGGGGGAGAGTTTGTGCCTGAGGCCCCCACCTCTATTCAAGGAAGGATTTTCCAAGTTGGCATAAATGGATTCCTTGACCCCTCTCTCAAACCACCTATCTTCTCTGTCTAAAATGTGAACATTAATGTCCTCAAATGAGTGTCCTTTTTCTTTTAGATGACGTTTCCATTAAGAAAATAGAGATCCAGTTGACATGATTCAAGCTACAGACAATTCCACCTGGATGACTGAGAACCTTCATAGACACCTAAACACCACTGTTAACAAAATACCCTAGTTGTAATTAAAATGAGGCAAGATGTTTAGAAAGAGTTTCAACTCATTACTCTATGAGGACTAGAGGCTTATGTTTCAAATTTAGTTGATTTAGCAATGTTGAGTTATAAGGGATAATACTTCAGGGTAGCAAAAGAGATTGCTTATGGGTATGGAGAGAAACAAACAGAGGAGTACAAGCGAGAAATTGGAAACAGTTCCTGTCTTCTATCAGTTGTATACCCAGAAGGAAGAAGGGAGGGAAAGGGATATCACGTTCTTTCCCCTTTCACATTTTTGTTGGACTACATCTTGCAAATTCATTCAGATTCAGAATGACTTACTCTTCTGCACCCCAATTTATTTTTCTGACAGGTTAATTTAGTTGCTGTAATTGGACATCCTACATGCAGATTTTTTTTGGCTAAGAGACCTTTACTTCTTTGGTCAGCTGTCAAGTGATTTTGTTGAAGTCTGGGTTATTCCTAATTTTAAGAGTGTTTGAAAGGAGAGCACTAGACTGTCTCCAGACTATGTTTATTAAAATCTGAAGTCTCAGGGATATATCTCCACTACTGATCACAGAATTATAGAGATGGAAGGAACACTTTGGGCATTAAGTCCAACTCCCTGCTCCAGGCAGGAATGCAAATTAAATCATTAATGGCAGATGGTTGGCTAGCATCTGCTCGATCACATCCATTGAAGGAAAGCCCATGCCCTTTATGGATAATTGGTGCTTCTGCTTTTACTTCCTCTTCTAACATTCAACCAGAATTTCCCTTCCTGTAAGGTAAGACCATTATTTCATACCCTGCATTCTGGGATGGTGGAGAAAACCCTTGGCCTTCTTCTCTGTGACATCCTTTCAGATACTTTTTGTTGTTGTTGTTCAGTCGTTTAGTCGTGTCCGACTCTTTGTGACCCCATAGACCATAGCACACCAGGCCTTCCTGTCCTCCACTGTCTCCCGGAGTTTATTCAAATTCATGTTCATTACATCGGTGATGCTATCTAACCATCTCATCCTCTGCCGTCCCCTTCTCCTTTTGCCTTCAGTCTTTCCCAGCATCAGGGTCTTTTCCAGGGAGTCCTCTCTTCGCATTAGGTGGCCAAAGTATTTGAGCTTCAGCTTCAGCATCTGTCCTTCTAATGAGCAGTCAGGGTTGATTTCCTTTAGGATTGACTGATTTGACCTCCTTGCAGTTTCAGGTACTAGAAGTATGCTATTACATCATCCTCAGTCTTCTCTTTTCAGAGACAAAATAATTCCTACTCCTCTGATCATCCACGTGTCCTTTTTCTAAACTTATTTCAGTTTATCTATGTCCTTCTTAAAAGTATGGTGCCCAGAACTGGACATGATACTAGAAGTGGCGTTTGATCAGTGCAAATAAATGGAGCAGTTGTTTTCCATTGGAGTTGGGCAGTTAGAACAAATTTGAATAAATAAATAAATTTCTTCTATTAATGCAACCTAAAATTGCATTTCCATCAACTTACTCAGTTTGTAATAAATTACTATTCCAAGATTTTTTTTTTCATAGATGGTATGGCAGGATAAAAATATAATAACAACAACTATGTCATCTATTCCCAATCCTAGATCTGTGTATTTGATTTCTGTTTCCTTAGTAAAGAGCTTTGCATATCTCACTATTAAGTTTGTTACTTTCAACCCATTTCACTAGTTATATATCTTTATTTGAGGATATTAACTATTATACCCACTGTCGCCTCTGTCATCTGCAAATTTGATAATCATTTGATAAACATCTACCTTTTCATCCAATTCATTAATGTTAAAAAGTACAGGGACCAGAACTGAACCTTATTACACCCTGTTCAATACCTTTCTCCAGCTTGATGAAGAACCATTGATGAGTACTCTTGGAATACAATTTTTGAGCCAATTGCATATCTACTTAATTGTCATGCCATCCAGCCCCTAGCTTACTACTTGCTAATCAGAGTGTCATGGCATACATGTCAGCTGCTTTGCTAAGATCAAGATGGATTGTGCCTACAGCATTCCCACAATATATTAAGGAAGTTATCCAATCAAAAAGTGAGATAAGGCTAGTTTAGCAAGACCTACTTTTGATAAATCCATGCTGACACCTGGTAATTACCACATTGTGTTTAAGACATTTAACAGATCGATCACTTTAGGATCTACTCTTCCCAGATATTGATGTCTGTAGTTCTCTGACTGTTCTATCCTAGAATGGTTTTTGACTAAAGAAACCTATTTGGTGTCAGTGCTTAGAATCCCTAATATATTTTTTCTAGCAAATTATACATTACCTGGGAAGAGATAATCCAGATCAATCAAAATCATCTTATGTTAAGGATAGGTCATAAGATTTCAATGATGCAGTTTGTTAATTAGAACTCTGCATTTATCTATGAACTTAAGTCTGAACCATGAAATCTGCTTTCCAAAATTTCTTAACTATGATTTAAAAAGTAGTTTCTGCTGGACACAGCAGAGAACAGCTTCACATGCTGCATTTAGTATAGAAGCAAACAATCTTGACAGATATGATTGTCATTGTATGACAGCTCTGTCATACAACTGTCATTGTATGACAGCTCTGCAATTATGGGTTCTTAAAAAAGATCTTAATGGAAAGAAGCCTTGCTTAGCACTTTGATAATGTCTCAAAATTTAACAGAGAAAATTAATTAACATTTTTCTTCAGTTAAATGATCAAAGGATTTCACTCAGTGTTTTAGTAATGTCTAGTGTCATATTCTCCAGAATTTTAAAAAATCAACGCAGTACAGTTACCTACAAATATTAAGAGATATTTATGTTAATACATTAAGAATTTCAGCCTTCAGTGTTAGCCATACTATAACAGCCAGTTTTGAAATGAGATTTTATTGGTCTTGGCAAAATGTATACAGTGGACAAAATTTCTGTTTAAGAAATCAAACTCATATAGTTTTGGCAACTTTATATACACATTTGTTGGAGGTTATGTAATACCTTTTCTTTTAGAGGGCTGTAGGCTGTGAAATGACCATTGCCTTCCTAATTACATTGTGCTCTGCTAAATAATACATTCACTGCTGGACTGTGGCACTTCAATTTGCTTCCTGTCTTTTAATTTATAAAGAGTTTAAAATATAAGTGAAGAAAAAACTCTTCTCTGGTTAAGGCTTGATAGGTTTCCAGAAAGAGTTTAAATGCTATGCAGTGATATGTTTTTCTTCTATTTTTTTTTCTTCTGAGAGAATAGAAGCACAGCATTATAAGACAAAAAGACAAGAAAAATCACAAGGTGAGACTAGCAATTTATGTTATCTGTCTTGCCTGCTGTATATGGCCAAGCTTGGAACATACTGCAGATGAGTTATATTTATATAGAAAACTGCTGAAAGCCATATGAATGCTCAGATGAAAATGTAAGCTGAATTTCTGAGGTGAGAAGAGCTTTGCATGTTATCACAATTATAGATTTCCAGATGACATCTTCCAGTTGTGAATTTTCTTGGCCTGAATATACTTGTGTGAAATTTGGATTTCATCAGTATGTCTTTTTAAACTATATTGTGATTCTGTATGTTCAATTGGCTCAGCACTGAAATGATGCAGCTATATAGATAATCTTCCTTGACTTCTTTGCAACTTGTCCATTTCTTCCACCTGAGATTAATCCTGGAGATGGATTTTAGAATGCTGGGTTAAATCCCAAGCATTTTCCTTGTCTAATTCCGATTTCATCATGAAAGCTTCCCTGCACTGACATCTGAATAAACTGCTCTCTTTTCAGGTATGACCAAACAAGGATATATTTTATAGAACCCCAATATTAGAGATTATAGGGAAAAATGGATCCAACAGAAAATATACAGGAAAAGAGAAGCTTGCAAAAGAAAAATTAAAGTTCATTGATAACAACTGCAGCTTGAACAAAATCACAACATGTAGCAAAACACAGCATTGGTTTCATGTGTCAAGTACTTTTTAAGGGCTACTTGATATTCTAACCTACTTGAGTGCATCTAGGAAATGTTGAATAACTGTTCTTCTAACAAATGAAATATAGGTACAATTCTACGTAAGACATAATTGTATTTTTTTCTTTTCCAGAGCACCAATAATAATGCAAATATATAGGCTACCCAACTCTATCACAATGCTGGGTGGTGTACAGTACAAAACAATTTCAAACAATGCGGTGCAAACAATACAATAAGCAAACATTTGGGAAAAGTAACACAAATTCTAACAAACTAATCATGCCACAAGGCGTCTGCCACCCATTTTAGACCAAGGCCAGGAGAACGACCAAGTTTTAAGGGCTTTTCTTAAATAAATGTATCATGTTGTTTTATTGTATTTTAATTGTAAGCCGCCCAAAGTCCCTCTTTTGGGGGAGATGGGCGGCAACGAAATTTGTTGAATGAATGAATGAATGAATGAAGAATAAATAAATGAATAAATAAATAAATAAATAAATAAGTTTATACTTGTGATGAAGGTTGGAAGTCACATTTTTACGTATTTCTTTTTCTTTATTGTATTCTTACTTTTCTATTTCTTCTTTTCAGTTTTCCTTGTACTTTTTACTCTTCTTTCTTTAAGTTTAGTTTGCATTAGATTTTACTATTATAATCAAAATTCCTAATAAAATTATCTATCTATCTATCTATCTATCTATCTATCTATCTATCTATCTATCTTCTCTGTAACATTTCAATGAACACATTATTTCCATTAATAGTTATTGCAGAATGCTTTATGTGGAATGAAAATCTATCTGTGTTTGCTAAGAGTTGACTCCTACATGATGGCATGTAACAATTGTGTGGAATATTGTGTTAAATAATAGGTCAGCATTTTCAAATTCTGCACATAATTTTCTAATATTCTTCCGCCAGTTTCTAGAAGTATTACATGATTCTCTCAACATTTCATTGTTTGTTTGCTTTTTAAAGCACAATTAGTGCAGCAGTCTGGTATTTCCATTTTAAAGGAAATGTATATCTATTCTTTTTTACTCTAGATGCCTAAGTAGTTATTTCATAGTAGTGGGTGCTATAATCTTACTAGAAGGCATTTCGTTCTTTTGTCCTTTTTTACTTTTGTCAACAGAATGGACTTTAAAAAACGTATTTCACATTTCTGATCTCTGGTTCTAATTATTTTTTGTTGAATTAGCAATATTTGTCTGGTATCACACTTAACTTTAAGACAAAACCAAACAATCCCTATTATAGCTTAGTGCAGTGTTATGTACCAGTAGGTTCACTAATATATTAAAATCTTATAAAGAGAAGGATTCTGCATTGCCTTTACTATATCAGACTGTAGATGGAGGGTACATAATCAAATGTTTCCAAAAGGACCCTAATGTACGGTATAATCAAAATTCTAGCTTCTATGGGCTAATGGTTTGACCAAGTCATTTATTCATGTGTTAATATACCAGGATTTGATTGCAGAGTTATAGCGAGCTACATTTCAATGTTGGCCTGAAGGAAAGAGAGCCTGCTATTTCCTTTTCCAGTTTATTGACTTACCTTCATTCCTCGCCACTAATGACAATCTAGAGAGAGTTACCTGAAGCTGGGCTGTTTTATTGCTACCAAGGCATTTGTTGAAGCCCCTCTCAAGGCAACCTCATTTAACTTTGTCCTCCTAGCTTTCATCGCAAGTGAAGGCAATAGTACACTGGTGAGTGTGGATGGAGGCTTTCTGAGGTTGAGCAACTTTTGATCAATCTGTTCTTTTGCTGCTTCCAGTCTCTTGTTTACTGTTATTGGCTTGCAGCATGTTGTAAATATACTCATTAATCTGAAAAGGCGATGGGGGATAATTTACACTCATTTTAGATGGAAACTTAAAGTATTCTCATAGGAGAACTATGCTCAAATTACAATGATTAGTGCAGTTAAGAGAAGTAGTGATTTTGTGACTCTTTTTTATTCTGTAAAAATTGGATATATTTAAGGTTTGAAAGCAAGTCTGTTTGTCCTTATTTCTTTACATTTGTCTTGCGTCTTATAGTCTTAGGAGTGACATATGTCAGTTGGTTAGAACAGTTAAGTTAGTTAAAGATCATTAAAATTAACAATGAATTCCAGATAGTATGTTTGTGTAGATCTAGTGGTGACATTGCTAGCTTAATGGATTGTTAATTAACATTCTGTAGTTTGTATGTTATCTAAATTTCTATAGCATGTTTATCAATCAGTCAGTCAAATCTTTATTATGGTCATAGACCAGCATATTATAGCATGTTTAAAATTCATTGCTTTATAATAGATAATTCATTGTTCTCTGTTTCCTTTAAAAAAAGGCTGATTGCTGCTCCTATGTTTCTATAAGTAGGAATAAAACTAAGAGATTTTGTCAAATATGGTCAGTGTATTGCTACAGTTAATTGAGGTTTGCATCTCCCATATTCAAGTTGTTGAGTGGGGGGTAATGGAACCCAGGGATATTACAGTTATTGGGCTACTAGTTAAGTTGTTCCCGTTACCTTCAGCACTGAAGCTTTAAGGGAATTGGTGCCAGCTTTGTACTGTCATTACTAATTAAAAATATCACCTTCAGCAAAAAGAAATA
This sequence comes from Charina bottae, assembly GCA_023362775.1. Classification (NCBI taxonomy): domain Eukaryota; kingdom Metazoa; phylum Chordata; class Lepidosauria; order Squamata; family Charinaidae; genus Charina; species Charina bottae. The sequence continues at coordinate 28,245,334 of JALMGJ010000006.1, read as the reverse complement.
GGCATCAAGGCATTTTTTTTCCCTCAGATTTCTTTTTCTAAATTGTAATATAAATATTTACAGTCACAGAAAAGTTAGTGATAAAATACATTTATAATTTCTATTCCTTCAATGAAGCAAATGTTATACAGCACAGTGAATGCAGCACAATAACAGGTGAATGAGCTATTGTTTGTTTTTCTATGTTTGTAAAATTAGGCAAATAAAACATAGCTACCGATGAAATTGAAAAAGAGAAGGAGACTAAAGTGTACTAAAAATATTTACCCAAATATGTCATACTTGACTAAGTCTCTGGTAATAGGATTCTTCAGTCTCCAGTTTCATAATAAAAATAAAGTGTGTAGCATGTTTCACTAAGTAATTAGTAACACTGGAACATGTAATACAGTTGGCTGTTGCTAATTTTGAATGTATAGGAATTTAGTACTGTATATTTTGTAATGTTTTGCTGCATTGTTTTTCAATTTTAGTTTTTAAATCTTTCCTTTATAAAGTTCTGTGTGATTCTCTGATGATTAATGGCATATAGATTAAATGGAACAAAAGAGATATCTGTTAAATAGGAGTCAGATTAATTATTTGAGTTCCAATCGAAGAGATTTTTTGAGTTCTTTTTTGAATTATTTGAGTTCTCTATGGAACTTTGGCACCACTAAACCTTTGCTTTCCAAAGGTATGGTCATTATAGTTAATAGGTTCTCAGCATTTAGGTGCATTTTTAACTACAGTATTAAATCCATATTGGTGAATAAGAGAATACACTTTGTGTGTGTGTGAGAATGCTGCAACTGTAATATTTTATTGTGTATCCTGAAGGATAATACTTATATTAAACATTGAGTCATAACTTTTTGATTTGGCTTAGATCTTGCCCTTCAGATTCTTTAGAATATTGAAGGAAGCCTCCCTAAAATAGTAATGAAACTTATTTTGCAAGAAGAATTAAGAACTGTTAATGATAAATGAATAGCAAAATCTTCCTCTATATTAAAGCATTAGCAGTTAAATGAATAGCAGATACTGTATTTGCAGCTTCTCTTTGTCAATCTAGTCATATTTCATGGTTGGTATAACATGCTATGAAGTCTGAATGGAGATTATATCATCATTTAATGACCAGTATTGTGCTAGGAAATCTGATGTTTGCCTTGATTGATATTATTTATTTCATTAAATGTTATTAAATATTAGACAAAGGCTTGCCAATAAGCAGTGATCAAACTTTAGCCATGATGATAACTTCAAAATAGTCAGCCAGTGGACGATACCCTCCTTGCTGATTTTCTGTTTTCTTTCTTATTGTTCTTGATACCATTCTTGAAACCATTCCACTTTGTTTGACTTGCCCCCAATATCCAGTGAATTTAGATTTCAATAATGAACTTAATGTTTGTTTTTTAAACTCACATTTCCTTCAACAGGTTGCTTTATTTCTTCAGTGTATCCAATTAAATGTGAAATTAACAATATCCAAAACTCTATTTTGCTTTCATGTATTAGTCTGACCACTGCTATTTTTTAGAAAATAAGGGGAATGGTTAAAGTTAGGAATTTAGAAACACAGAGGCTTTATGCCAAGTTTCTTTTAATCCAGGTTTCTTTAATTATCAAGCTACTGATGTTATATTGTTGGAAATAAAGCTAAGAAGCAAGTCTAACTGATCCAATGTACCCAATTACAAGGCCATTTTGCACACTATATAGCAGCAACCTTGACTTTATCGCTAAGCGAACACTTAACAAGAATATGTTGTTAGTAAAAGTTCCTTGCTACCTACATGTCCCATATGTTTGCCAACTCTTACCTTCACTTACAAATATTAACATGGCTACTTATACACTGAAAAGAGGTAAAATAAAATGGCTTTTGGAAAACATCATTGTTCCCCATTACTGTTCGTTATAGCTTCTGTCTCTTATGTTTTCCACTGTTGTGCCTGCTATTCTCATGAAACAGAAGCAGCAGGACAGGTGGTCCTGTTTTATTTACCCAGGAATGTCACCTATATAAAGACATCAAGAAGTCTGAAGGGTTTTAAAAATTTTATTTTCAAAGGGCAGCACAAAATTACTGTTTTTTAAATAAAATGTATGTGGTATCTGAGCTGGTACAATACATTATTGATTTATGCTATTTCATGATGTACTGTATGTAAGGCACACTTTATTGTTTCCTACATTTTATGGAACACTGAAATTGGGACTGGGTTTTGCAGCATGCATGGCTATTTTTTATCTTAGTTTTGCAGGGGCTATGAAAAAATTTGATTTTGTTGAAATGGGTGAGGAAGTGCTAAGCTGCGTAGATCACATTTCCTTCTCTTGCTTTCAGATAATATGTGGGAGACTGTGGACTCCATGCTTCCAACATAGGAACAGGAACAGGTTGGGAAGCTTCACTTCTGAGAGAATGCTGGGAATTTGCAGAGGGCGACGGAAATTCCTGGCTGCCTCTCTGACTCTGCTTTTCGTTCCGGCTATAACCTGGATTTACCTGTTTGCTGGGAGCTTTGAAGGTAAGAAAGAAAACCTGCTTGATCTTGGTAGGGTCTGGGAGTTGGTGAGTTCTGGGATTTTCATCACTGTCACTTCAGATCTAGTGGCCTTGAGACAGATTGGATGAAGTTGTTGTCTGTTGCCTCTCCTGTTTTCCTCATCCCCTAAGGGAATAAGAAGAGGAGAAAAGCTGTCTTTGCATTGCTGTGACATTGTCAATATCTATATTGCTGATCACCAGGTTAGTTCATTCCTGTGGGTGTACTTGCTGTGAGAACTGAAGTATACATTGATTTATTAACAGCTTAGACTGATTTTTCTCCAATTGACAATTTGGAACAAGTATTTCTGTAATTAGCTCTGAGACTTTGAAAGGAAGATATAGCGGTACATTTCTGCCTTATTTACTTATATATTTATGTGTTTACACAGCTGTCCCTGTGTAAAGGCAGTTTCAGAACTGATGGCAATATAGTTGGAAGCAATTTACATGAGTTTTTGATATAAACTTTGTGCATAAGATGTAGCTCTTTATGTCTTTATTTTTAGTAATTTTAAAGAGAACAGCTATATTTTTATCATGATAATTTATTTAGTTTTAATGCTCTAAAAATCTCAACCAAGGCTGACATGCCATAGCAAATTTCCTTTCATGTTTGAATGATTTCAAATTTCCTGGATTAACCCTTTTAAATTAGTGACTTTTTGTTTGTTTGTTTGTTTGTTTGATGAACTAGGACCTTCAGGAAAATGAACTTAGCTTAATGTGGGCATTTTCATTTTACGAGCCATAGCTTTCCCCAAAATACTCCATTCCCTTTCTCCCTTCCTTGGCCACTGAATTTGTTCAGCCCTCAATGAGTTGATAAGTTTTTCCTTTAAAACCTTTTCCCTCACCTCAGATGTTTTGCATGTCAGAGATTCTACTGATAGATTTTTCTCATAGATGAATAAGCCATTTTAAGAATATAAGAATCACCCTACAGATCAGACGAAGGGCCAGTCTAAGCCATAATATTTGGTTTATTCTTATATTCTTCCAGAAGGTCTTTAAGGATTAATTATCATCAATGGTGCCTTGCCAAATGAATTTTAGCTTGTTAATTTTAGTCCCTAATCTGGAGCATGAGATTTTGGATTTTAATGTTTAATTAATTATAATATTGATTTTTGTGTTGTGTTTTAACTCATTTAGTAAGTTCTGTAAGCCACTTAGAGTTCATTATGTTTTGGGCAGTGGACAAATCTAATTGATAAAATGAATAAATAAAATTGATTTCTAATTGTACTTTTAGAATTAGTTTCAGTAAGAATAATTTTTTTGAGCATTCTATTAAAGGTAAAGGTCCCCCCCCCCAGTTGTTTTTGTGTCATTTCATTTCATTTATCAAATTTATATAGCCACCCATTTCATGAATATGACTCTGGGTGATGTGCAATAAAAACAAAACAATTAAAAACAACCTTTCAAACTATTAACAATTAAAAACATAAAAAATATAAACAAAACCACAGAAGAGTGAATTTAAGGTCTTACATGCAATATAGCCGTTTCATGGGCTCCCTATTTCCATGGAATACCCAAGCCTGCCGACAGAACCAAGTTTTAAGGGATTTCCAGAAAATCAGTAGGGTCAGGGCCAATTTCGCCTCAGGGGGTGGGGATGATGTCCCACAGGGCAGGTGCCATGGCAGAGAAGGCTTGCCTCCTGGGTCCCGTCAGATGGAATTCCATAGCAGATGGGATCCGTAACATGCCCCTCCTGCTGGACCTGATGTAACTGGGGAGAGGTAGTCCCTCAAATAACCCGGTCCCATGCCATGTAGGGCTTTAAAAGTTAAAACCAACACCTTGAATTGAACCCAGAAGCAAACTGGCAACTAATGCAGCTCATGGAGCAGAGGTGTAACAGATGCATTTCTAGGAGCCCACATAACTGCCTGTACCACTGCATTTTGAAGTTGAAGCTTCCAGATACTCTTCAAAAGCGTGTTACAGTAGTCCATTTGGGAGGTGACCAGGGCATGAGTAACTGACAGTAGAGCCTCCAAAACACTTACTCGTGTTTACAGTAGCCAGGTTGTACATAAGAATCCATCATCAAGCTAATTCCAGAATAAGGGCGTTTTTTAATTGCCTTAGTGAACAAAAAGAAAGACAAAAAGGGAAACAACAAAAATGGAGAAAAGGAAAAAAAAGAAGCAGTGTGCGTGTTTATGTATGTATGTATAAATAAATAAAGTTTTCAAGCAGAGCATTAAACTCTGACCACACAAATCTAATACTGATCAGTCTTTTCATTATGTTGATAAAGAACAGTTCATAAGCAATCAGCAAACGCGTCATCAATCCAGGATTGTAAATCCAGAGTGACAGTTTTACCATTATAAAGAGTAATTTTTTTTGCTAAGCTCCATGTTCGGTAAATCCATAGTTCTTCATATTTTGATAATATCCCAGATTTGTGTATGTACATTAAAACTATTAGCATCTTTAAATCTTATTCTTTCCAAAACCATACTGCCAAATGTATGGCTATTAAACCAGAATATAACAATAGTGGGCAAAGTTATATAACATATATAAGCATCCCCATAATCATTTTACGCTTCCAGCATAATGACCAATAAGCAAGCCTCCTGAGTGTGTGTCAGTGTAACGCATAGCTCTTCTAATTGGTGAGATGTGGGTAACATTATGTTGGCTTGTAAGATTGTTTCTATATTAGAAATCCTAGCTTTCATAAAGGAGTGGAATGTGCTTGGGCTAAAACTTGGTTTGGTTGTACTTCTGGTATACTGGACAGAATATGCCAAATCTGACTGCTACTTCTCTTTACCATTAGCATGGAATTCTGTGTGTGACATAGGCTAGTAATCTAGACCACACCTTCTGTATCTTACCAAAATTCATTATGTGAAAGCCTCAATTGATGAAAAACCATTGTGGGCCGTTGAGATCAGTATGGTGATAACTTTGGCATAGGGAAGATTGAACCTGAGAATCTAAGAGGAGTAAAGGATTAAAATCATGAATTGATTGCATGTCTGTGAAGCTAAGAAACAGGGATGGTATAATAGAACTGAATGAAGGTTGTCTGATCTTGTGCCATGGAGTTGGTGAATCCGTGCATGAAATGAGTTGTCTGGTTGTTAGGGATATAAAGGTTGATCCATCATGTGTCTGCCTTGCAAAAATCAATTCCATGTTGAGGATTATTAGAAAAAGAATAAAAAATAAAACAGCAATATCCCAGTGTATTTAGAGATGAGGCCACAGTTGGACTATGTGAATACACTTCTTTCTGGTTTCTGATGTTCAGTCCTGAACTAGGACAGAATGTAAAATGACATAATTTCAGAACCTGAGTTCTAATTCCAAAAGAGGTTACTCATGGCCAGAGAGATGTAGAAAAGAATACTCAGATAAGTAATAAGTCAGAGCTGAAGTCACATTCCAGGCAATGAAGAGCTGTACATAAAGCTTTTACATCAGCAATCATGCTTTGAGGCACAAAGGTGACCAGTCACCTAGATTACCAAGTAATAGACTTTGCTTCCATAAATGAGCTGCTGTCATGCAGACAGTTTTATACTAGAAGTTATAACTACCCTGCTCTTACAGAACTGGTCCCATTTATGAGACTTGTGATTATACATTGTGAACCAGGAGTCATTCTGGAATCTGGCCATATACAAGAATGGTAATAAATAAATGAAGTGTGATGTACCACAAGCCCATCCAGGTTAATTGAGTCAAAAGCCTTAATTCAGCTACTGCTTATCCAACCTGATCTGGCCACAAGGTCATCCAGGCATGCTGGATATTCTTACCTGAGCCATAATTCCCAAGGTGCCTTCCCTTGCAAACAAGGGCTTTGATAGCTCCTTACCTTCTGATATTCAGCCTGGTGACAACAATGTTTACATAGGCTGTGAAGTTAGATCTCAGTCTTGAGTAAAGGGTCTTAGGCTAGTGTTGATTGATTCTGGCATCAGTCCTGTGCTTGGGCTTGACTGAACTGGAGAGGCTTAGGTGGATGGGATTGTATGACTCCTCCTTTTCTTCTGAGGAGTCATTCTCTGATGAAGCCCAGTTTCTGAAGCTTGAAAAGGATATTGTAGAGCTAGAAAAAGTACAAAACCAGGTAGCCAAAATGATCAGTGCTTCTATTAGGAAAAGGTACCACTTAGGAAAAAAGCAATCAGCAAGGTACATGCATAGTTTATATAAAAAAGAATAAAGAGAAGAGGATTTTTTTCTTTCTTAATATTAAAATCCAGGTACATCCAGTGAAACTGAATTATGGGAGATGATAAAAAGAATATCTGTTCTAAATAATGGATGCTGAAAACTGTGAAATTCTATATCATGAAATATACTGCAGTCACCAACCTCCTTTGAGGGATTTCAAAGGAGGCTTAAACAGGTGCATGGAGGATAAGAATTTTAATAGCTAACAGTCATAATAGCTATATTTTAACTTCAGGATCAAAGGCTGGGTGCACTTTAACAAGAATACAAGCAGGAGGATGCTAGTGCATTCACATCATATATGTTCACTCTACATAGATACTCCTGGAATAGAATTCTGGACCAAATAGGGCCTTGGTTTAAACCAGCATTGATAGCTCATTTTGTTTTCTGTCCAGAATCTCCTGCCAGCCATTTCCACTGGATGATTATACAGTTATGATGAGAAAGGGATAAAAACCCCTGCTTGAGACAGCCCCCAAGGTACAGACATAGACACACCCTGAAAAAAAAACAAGCTTAATGGTAATCAAATTTGAGCAAAAGCCATGAACTACTGAGCATCAAAGAAAATGGGGTGGGGTGCAGGCAGGAGAGGTTTGAATCATGCTGGTCTCCATGTCGAGTTATCTGAAGCCAACAGAGAAAGAGAAGCTTGATCAAGGGATCAAGGCAGGCACTGTCTGCTAGAAAGTGTAGGTATGGTAAACAAAGACATGGTAATAATGTTATTTTGTGAAAAGAGCAGCAAGAAATAGAACCTTGAATAGCTCCAAGCATGTCCTGTAGGCTGAAGTTCTCATTTATTAAAATGATGAAGAACGTTATCCCTGCAATTTTTTAAAACCAGCTGAAGCCTCTGATAAGTAGTACCCAAGGTCTGTATTACAGTCAAATCTATCCTGTCTACAAGGACTTGCTTGTACTATTAAAGGACTCTTGCCTGATTTTTGTCATCTCAGACTTCTGCAAAGATAAGAGATGAAAATTCTGCTGAGGATTCATACTCTCAGGATGGTCGCATGTTGGGTGGGTCCTGAATAAAGTACTGGTCAACTTTTTCTTGAGATCTCTTGTTTGAATCTTCTGGTGCATGCCGAAGAGGCCAAGGCAAGAGGGCATGACATCGAAGGAAGGCACTTGTAATTCTGATGACATGTGGGTGATAGAACTGTACACCATTTTTTTCTTTGCTACTCTCATGTGTCATGCATATTTCAGAATAGTGAGATATGTGAACAGATGGATTATTTATATATTGTATATTACTACTAAGCACTGTTTGTAAATTACTTGCAGGGAATCTGTAATGATTTAAAGTTCTAATGGATTTTTTTTCCTGCTTGTCTGAGAGTTCAGAGCCATCTTAGCTAAGGGTGTACAACATGGAGTACAACAGTTTAGCTATAGAGGATAACATACAACATTCTAAACCACACCATCTCGTTTCTGCTATGCTTTGGCTCCTCACCCAGTGGTTTAAGCAATCATCATTGCTGTTCAGTTAAATAAGTGTGGTGTTTTACTAGCATGCATCACATAGTTTCCAAAACATATTTCTGATCTCAGAATCTTGGTTGGCTTGTTGAGAAACCATAGCATTGAATTTTGAAGTAAATAAGTAGAATCTTGATTAAATATGTGAGCAGAATTACTTTTTAATTACCCATAATAGTATAGATGTGCAAAATATCTTTTCTTAAAGTTTGAGAAAATACTGTCATTCCCATATAAACCAGATGCTGAATTAGTTTCTTCTGCTGCCTGTTTGTAAGGTCCAGCCAGTTACTGGGTGGCTGGGCCTTAGACACAGGTCACAACACATATTTGATAATTTTAACACAGCAAAGGAATGTTTCAGAGGGAATGGATGGGAAACAGAAATACTGATGTTTGTTTCTACTTCCTGAAACACTCCTAAATAGTATTACCAGGTAAGTTAAATAGGAATGGGGGAGCACTCCTAATTGGAGCTGAGTTTGTACCACCATATTTTGTACTTGTCAAATGCTAGAAAGGAATCTGTGCAGAACTGTGTAATTGCTCAACTTTCTTAGCTAGTGACAATGCAGTTGTAACGAAAACATATACTTTTTTCATCATGTAGGTAGAATTGTTCTAGCAATTGGAGGCAGAATATGTATGCAAACATTATAAGGGAGGTAGCTTCATTTAAGGACTGAAGATATAGGAGGTGAATAATTTGATGCAACACTCTGGATCGCCTGTTGACTATGGTAGGATCAATTCTATTCACTGAAACTCCCAGTATTGCTTTCATTATCTTTTTTAAAGCACCTCATTAATTTCTAATAGGTGCACTATTGAAGGAATGATGCTCGGTATCATCCATTGTTGTTCAAAGTGAGGCACAACTAAACATTTCCAAATGTTGTGTTAACTTACATGTTACATTCTTTTTGAAGTAATTACTGCATGCAAAGATTTGTAGAATAAGTATTTAACTAATTATAACTTGGTAGTATATTGTCTCTCCATAAGCACTTACTAGGTAAGTATTGACCCAAGAGGCAGAAACTGGTTACATGAAATCAATACTATACAGCAGGGTTTTCCAAAGTTTTTCCCGCGGCGACACACCAACCAGCATTGGTGTGTCGCCGCGGGAAAACCCGGAAGTGCGGCAGCGCGCAAAAACCCGGAAGCGCTGCTGTGCTTTTGGGTTTTGCGCGCTGCAGTTGGTGTGTCGCCGCGGGAAGACCCGGAAGCGCTGATGATGATCAGCGCTTCCGGGTTTTGTGGTGACACACCAGACTGTGTGTGGCGACACACTTTTGTGTCGCGACACACAGTTTGGAAAGCTCTGCTATACAGCATTTCCCCCCTGAAGATCCTCAGCTTTCCCCATACAGTTTCCATTTCATCAGCATTCTTAATATGAAGCGCTCTCTCTCTTCTTAACAGGAGAAAGTGACAGTGTTAATCTAATTATTATTTCCTGTCTTCATTCCCAAATATCTTATATTTCAGCTGTAGATAATCCCATCTCTCAGTTGCTTGGAGGCAGTTACCAATCTGAAACCTAAGTGTCACTCAACAAGAAGCTGAATCTTGAGTGAGTGGAAAAGTAGATTACAATCAAATAATGCTGAGATTGCAGCAGTGTGAGATTTGTCCAGGTTTGACTCTCCTAAATATTGAACTATGATTTAAAGTGCTGCAGTTTTCTAAAATTTAGAATTTTTTTTAAAAAATGAATTGATAAGTCTTTTTATTTTGTTTTTAATGTTAATAACCTGACTAAAGGTTTACCTTATTTGCACATAGCCAGAAACCAATACAATAAACACACATAGAGATACACAGTAAACCTTTTCACTTTTTTTAACAAAGTTTTCTTGCAAGTTGGGCAAACAAAGTAACATATGGGATAACCTTTTAAAGAAATTTGTCAATTAAAGCTTGGGGTGGGAGGAAAGATAATGCTGCTTTAGAATGATAGACACCCCCTCCCCCCTTCTGGATCTTTATGCAGCGGCCAGTGTTACAAATAAATAAGAATATCATCATACCCTTGAAACCTGCTATGTGTGCAGACAGCACAGTTTGAAATCTAATTTCAATGAAAGCACTATGAAGTTGGAGGTAGGATAATAAGTGAAAACAGGCAGCTTTGCAATGATTCTCTTTGATCAGAATGTACCTTTCAATAAACAGTAAGTGTGAATTACAGCCAGATCTTCACCAGGATCTTGATCATAAATTTGTTCATCAGAGAAAACAAGGGTTATCTGCCTGTAGCTTGAATCATGTCAACTGGATTTCTATTTTCTCAGTGGAAACATTTCGCTCCTTATCCAAGGAGCTTCTTCAGTCTGAGCAAAGTTAGTAAGGGAATCCTTAAATATGTTTCTAATTCATAATTATATAATAGGATATATAATAGGATATAATTCATATCCTAAATATGAAACATATTTAGGATTCCCTTACTAACTTTGCTCAGACTGAAGAAGCTCCTTGGATAAGGAGCGAAACGTTTCCACTGAGAAAATAGAAATCCAGTTGACATGATTCAAGCTACAGACAATTCCACCTGGATGACTGAGAACCTTCATAGACAAGGGTTATCTGCCAAATAAAACTCCATACTGAGTTGTATTTTTCCAATGCAACCTGGCAACATTATGCTCATCCTTCATTTTTCAGTTGCTCCAACAGGACATTTTAGGGAAGTTACTATCTTCCATTACTATCTTCCATTCTGTTCAGATTGCACCAGTATTAACCTATGCAGTGGAAAAGAGTGAGCCAGCTCTGCATACCTCTTCCCCCTTCCTCCCAGTTTTTTTCATGTTTTCTATTTTGGCAACTAAGAGCTGGTTTTGGTTCAGAGACCTCCAGCTGCTGACTTTTAATGTATGGGATAACTGTCCATTAGCAGTAATAAAATCTGCCCCAGATTGTAAGCCTGCATTATGTGACAACCTATGATTTAACCATCTCAGCTCTTCTCTCCCTTTTTTTATTGCAGAGGTGGCTGCTTCCTGCAGAGGCTAGGAGGATTTATTTTTTTCTAGCTTCAAACTCCATACCTCAACACCCAGAGGAGATGAAGAGCTCTCATCTGGTTAGCTAACATCTTGAAAGGAAAAGCCAATAGTAAAGCTTGAAAAAGAGAATGAAGCTGATCCCCTGGTGTATAAATATGCAATATTTTGAATGAGCAGTGATTCCAAAGTAGCTTTGTTTTTTGTTAAATTGAGAGAGAATCTCAAAAATCTCACTGAAACTAAACCCAAAATCTGATGTTTGTCCCTTTAGAACCTGCCTGTACCAAATGTGACTCACCACTTTGAATACACGTGTGTTACAGTCTACCAGGAGCTGAATCTCCATGTCAATTTTGTAATCTCAGACAAATTGCAAATCCAAACAGTTGGTTGGACCCCTGGTGCATTGCATTAAGTCTGGTTCTGGTGGCCTGCTTTAGAAAAAAATCTCTATACCAAAACTCACTCTCTCTCCCGGGTCTATGCTATGTAGCATATCGGGCAGTAAGGGTTTTCCAGCTCTTTTGGTCTTGGGTGATTGTTTCGGCATCTTTCCATGTGATATTCAATGCCTTCAGGTCTTCTATCAGCGTTCTTCGTCATGTTATTCTAGGGCATCCTCGTCGTCGTTTAGTGTTAGGAGTGATCCAACTCATTGCCACTTTAGGGATCCAATTGTTCTCCATGCGGAAGATGTGGCCAGCCAGTTGAAGTCTTTTACATGCAACAAAGTTATGGAGTTTACATGAGTTGCTCCTATGGAGCACCTCTTCATTTGTGATGTGATCAAAATACTGAATCTTTAGAATTCGATAGAGGCATCTCTGTTGAAAGATGTCAAGTCTCTTGTTGATTCTTGCTGATGCCTTCCAAGTTTCGCTGGCATAAGTAACTGTCAGGATCACGATAGAATTGAACAGAGGAAACTTAATCTTCAGTGATATGGACGATGAGGACCAGAACTTATTCATCCTCTGAAACACGGCTATCATCTTCCCAATATGACACTTAACATCCACCTCTACATCTCCATTCCTTTACCAAATCTGCCTTATACCAAATCAGACCAATGCTCCCTGTAATCCAAATTGGCTCAGCAGCAGCTATCCAAGGTCAGGGCCAGAGGCTGCACTCACTATCAAATGAAGCAAAAGTGTGCTATGTTTGGTTTTAATTTAGCAAAATGTGTGGACCCAGTCAAGAGCTACTTTGGTGAAGTAGTTAAGGCACTAGGCTAGAAACTTAGAGACTCTGATTTCTAGTCCTGCCTTAGGCACAAAGACAGCTGGGTAACTTTGGTCTAGTCATTTTCTCTCAGCCCTAGGAAGAAGGCATTGGCAAACCACTTTGGGAAATGTTATGAAGAAAACTGCAGGGACTCGTCTAGGCACTTGCTGGGAATCAAGGCTGATTTGAAGACATAAGAAATGGACCCAATCAGTGCAGTTCATGGAATAGTGTATTCTGCAGATCCAGACACCAACTATTTCCTGTCACCTGCTATTGAAGGGTATTTACTACAAACTCTGGAGAGTTACATTGGACCTGCTGTAGGTAAACTGTGTGCTCTTCCAGTGAATTAGAAACTCTCCCCATTTATTTATTTATTTATTAAATTTCTATCACCACCCATCTTCCCCCAAAGGGAAGTCAAGTCAGTCAAAATACATATTAATGTGAATATACCATATTTTTCAGTGATGCTCCTTCAAACTAAAATGGAATAGAATAGAAATACTAGATAAAAAACATGATTAACTTTTCAACCATTGTTATAAGGGAACAACCCTGTACTACTTCAATGAAAATTATTTTTTCTTGGCTGCTCAGGTAAAACATCTATAATAAAATTTAAAATAAAAAGAATAATCAGATGAGAGTAAATTGAACAGTTTTAAACATCTCTTTAACATGTCAAGCAAATATTCATGCAAATAAGAATTTAATTTCATCACTTAATACTATCTGTGTATTAGGATCACCAAATAAATGCAATTAATGTAGAAGAAATTATGTTTGCTGCTTATCTTTTATGCATTAAGAATTTCAGGTGTTTTACCCTTTAAAATGTTTACATCATGAGCACATTAATGCAAAAAGCACTTTTAATTATTTAAAGTATGTAAACTGCTGGTGTCATGCAGGGTGACTTGATTCAAATAACATTATTTGAACACAGCCTTGCAGATAGTAGTAAACAAATGATAAAATATCATACCAATGTGCTCATAATAGTTTATGTATTTATTCCCTTACTGCTGTCCTAGTCCCTATTTAAGTCTCAACAACACTCAGGGCTGACACATACATAGACACACGCTATATGTCAGCCTTTCCAAGTAGACCAGACAGGAAACATGAGCAGTTGAGCTAATTCTACTTTATTGTAAGGCTACATTAACAGAATCTTGCAAGTCTGAAAGTACAAATCTACCACTGTCACCTTTACAGCCCGAGAACTTAGAGGGGGTCCCTTTTGAGCCTCTTGCTCTGCCCACTATGCAGCTGCGGGTTCTGCTCTCTCTCATCTGACCATTCAGCATCTCTTCACCTCGTCTTTCAAGATCTTTCTCACATACCATTACACTGTATGAGTGCACTACTGATAGAAAAGTTGGAAAAAAGTATGTCATATTGTTTCCACTGCAAAACCTATGTTGGGATAAGGGGAAGAAAATTCTGTTTTAACACCAGTACAGTTAAGGACAACTTAAGGCTGCTTCAGGTATGGACTGGGAATCCTTAAATATGTTTCTAATTCATAATTATATAATAGGATATATAATAGGATATAATTCATATCCTAAATATGAAACATATTTAGGATTCCCTTACTAACTTTGCTCAGACTGAAGAAGCTCCTTGGATAAGGAGCGAAACGTTTCCACTGAGAAAATAGAAATCCAGTTGACATGATTCAAGCTACAGACAATTCCACCTGGATGACTGAGAACCTTCATAGACAAGGGTTATCTGCCAAATAAAACTCCATACTGAGTTGTATTTTTCCAATGCAACCTGGCAACATTATGCTCATCCTTCATTTTTCAGTTGCTCCAACAGGACATTTTAGGGAAGTTACTATCTTCCATTACTATCTTCCATTCTGTTCAGATTGCACCAGTATTAACCTATGCAGTGGAAAAGAGTGAGCCAGCTCTGCATACCTCTTCCCCCTTCCTCCCAGTTTTTTTCATGTTTTCTATTTTGGCAACTAAGAGCTGGTTTTGGTTCAGAGACCTCCAGCTGCTGACTTTTAATGTATGGGATAACTGTCCATTAGCAGTAATAAAATCTGCCCCAGATTGTAAGCCTGCATTATGTGACAACCTATGATTTAACCATCTCAGCTCTTCTCTCCCTTTTTTTATTGCAGAGGTGGCTGCTTCCTGCAGAGGCTAGGAGGATTTATTTTTTTCTAGCTTCAAACTCCATACCTCAACACCCAGAGGAGATGAAGAGCTCTCATCTGGTTAGCTAACATCTTGAAAGGAAAAGCCAATAGTAAAGCTTGAAAAAGAGAATGAAGCTGATCCCCTGGTGTATAAATATGCAATATTTTGAATGAGCAGTGATTCCAAAGTAGCTTTGTTTTTTGTTAAATTGAGAGAGAATCTCAAAAATCTCACTGAAACTAAACCCAAAATCTGATGTTTGTCCCTTTAGAACCTGCCTGTACCAAATGTGACTCACCACTTTGAATACACGTGTGTTACAGTCTACCAGGAGCTGAATCTCCATGTCAATTTTGTAATCTCAGACAAATTGCAAATCCAAACAGTTGGTTGGACCCCTGGTGCATTGCATTAAGTCTGGTTCTGGTGGCCTGCTTTAGAAAAAAATCTCTATACCAAAACTCACTCTCTCTCCCGGGTCTATGCTATGTAGCATATCGGGCAGTAAGGGTTTTCCAGCTCTTTTGGTCTTGGGTGATTGTTTCGGCATCTTTCCATGTGATATTCAATGCCTTCAGGTCTTCTATCAGCGTTCTTCGTCATGTTATTCTAGGGCATCCTCGTCGATTCCCGCATCTGGGAATCAGATGTTAAAAGGACACATTGGAAAAAGTTGTTGAGCAAGTTTGTGCCACATTTAATTGCAAATGAGGAAAGGCTCTTAGAGATACTGTAAGTTAGATTGCAATATTGGCCCAAATGGCCACTGTCTTCTATGGATGGGTGAGGATTTGAAACAAGGCTTCTCAAGACAAATCAGGTAACAGTCCTTTTCATTCTTCTTCCTGCTTGTTTTATCATCCCTACATTTTCTTCTGTCTTTCTACTTCCCTTACTGTTCTGCTTACCCTATAAGCTCTTTAAAAAAGAAAACAGCAGGGCAACCTTGATATCACAATAATTCCTAGCATGGGAAAGAAGACTTTAGTAGCTTTAAAGTCACTCCAACTTTTATTGAATGGATGGACAACTACTAACACACATGGACAAATCCAGTGATCTGGGTTTATCAGATTAAATGTGAAGGTCTTCATTTAACTAGGCCAATCACCTTCAATATATGGGTTGGGACTGGATAAAGTTGAAGATAACTAGGCTGTGGACAGCTCTAACTAAAAACTTTCTCAAGTACTTTTTCCTGGGTTACATTAATCTGAAAATTAATATTAGGCAGCCTTTTATCCCCAAATTATTATTTATAACAAGTTCACCATTTTCCTGTGGTTTGCTTCAAAGGCTGGGTTTTAAGGTAGCCTCTCAAAGGAATTATATGGCCTTGGAGTACACATTTCTATCTCTATGTACATAATTTCTGGTTTCAAGCAGCTCTAGCATATGTTCTTTGAGCTTTTGCTAATATGCAAAGAAGTGAGTAAATCTACACATGTATTTGATTTTATTTCTTGTGAAAAGTCATTTTGTGAATATTTAGTTTGTTTATTTTTCAAATTGTTATATTGCCTGTTCCTGGCATATATTTAAAGTGAGATAGTATTATTGATTAAAATGCACATAATATTTTACAAAGGTCTTGTCTGAGATCTTTTGAAGTTGTTTTAGATTCAAGTTTCAAGTAATATATCCACTCAGAAATTTTTCTGTGAGTCAACCACATCCACATGAAACAAGACATCATTCTTTTATACAGGTCACTTGAATGAAATCATGGTTGCAGTCTATCAGTTGGGTGCTATTTCATATGTTAAGCTAATACTTGAAAAGTTTCTTCCTATTTGGGACAGAGCACCAGGCTGACTTTGAATATTCATGGCCAGTGCTAATTCTAGAATTTATGTCCAGCTCACTTATAAGATGTGATTTGTATGGTTTTCTGGTTGCATGTTCAGTTAATAATTAAAGGGAAATATTTTCTTATCACTCAGAGAATTTTAGTGTTGTTGAGGTTTTTTTTTTACAGCAGTTATAGAACTGCCCAATCCATTGAGACTCAGGGCGACAAAGCAGTGATAAAACAGGAAGTAACCAAAATAAAAAAAGAATAATAATACACATAGTTATGAGGCAAGAAAAGGAATAATTTAAACATCACAGACATTTCTCCACAGTAAAAGATAATTACAATAAGCTCCCACTAGTGATGCTGAACATCCTAACAGACTACAATCTGTCCAGTTTAGGAATTTTTAACCTTTCAACCCAAGACAAGACCAAAAGTAAAATATTTAATCAACCTTGTGTCCTGACACATAGGAATAATTGTACAACTATAAGGTCTTGTCCTCCATCTGGGGAAGGCTTAAGGAAAAAATCCTTTTTAAATTAATGTAGCCAAATATCTTGATTAAAAGAGGGAAAAATAGGGACCGCCCAGAGTCCCCAGGTGTGGAGGAGATGGTCGATGATACAAATTTAAATAATAAATAAATTTAAAAAAATAGGAATTAGCCACATACTATGCTTCCAAATTATGATGCTGCTGTACGCCCAGAACATGTGCAGAATTCATGCAGTGAGGTGTATATTTGAAAAAAATTAACTGGACTTCTACCTGGATATTGTTAAGCAGGGTCTTCTTCACTGTTCCCTCCAGTTCCTTTTTATTTTTGAGTGTTAGTCTCACATTTTTATATAATACAGAGATAAATAAGCCTGACTCTTAGGAGAAATGGACAATTTGACCCAGTCAGTGAAACACTTCTTCTGCCACAGTTCCAGCCAGCAGTCGGGAAAAACATACGGTAGCTGACCACGATAGACGTTCTGACCTAACTAGACATTCTAAGGGGCACTGCTGTGCTGTATCAGCATAAAGATGTTTGTCACAGATCGGACAAAACACCATAAATTCTAAGTGGTGACTGGAATACCTTGAATCCTGTGTCATTGTTCCTCCTTTTATAGCTGTTATTTTGAACGTATGGATCTTAGATTTTTGTATATGCACCAACAACATAGATTAAAACTTCCACTTCATAAAAGAGAAATTCCCCCTTCCCCACTGCCACCAAACAACACATTTTGGTAACTGTCACTTGCACAAGCATCTTTGGGATGTTTAATAATCTGGATCCACAAACTAATTTTGATGTTTTCACTGCTTTTTATTTATTTCTTCACTCCTGCTGAATTTCATCAATGCAACTCGCAATTGAAAACTACTGTCAAGAAACAAGAGAAGGATGTCTTTCCTTCTTGCAAAGCTGTCGCATCAACTGATTTTTTTTGCTGGAACTGGCTGAATTAAATCAAGACAGTTGGGAGTTGTTGCAAAAAAAAAAAAAAGGGAAATCCAGTCTTCTAAGCATTACTGGATTCTATGTGTTTCACTGAACATTTGCATAGTATGAGAAAGACATAGAAAGTTATCATGGACTTTTGATACGAGTTTTTGCTCTCATTGAAATATGAAAGTGGTACGCAAGTTCAACCTAAAAATCAACAGTAAATCATTTATCCTGATACAGTCTCATTAAAATAATAAAAAATTATTTCATAGTAGATTGCCTTATAATTCATAGTTTTGCAAAGTGACATATACAGTATGTTAGATAGTTGCTAAGTGCAGATGGTAAAGTTTCCTATGTGATAGTTTTAGATAGGATTTTGATATTATGTCGTCAAAAATTATTTACCCATGATGTTGGCCTATCTCCAAAAGATTGCTAGGTTTTTGGATGGAAGAGTGACTGAACTCATCTGCAATAACATTTGAGATGTTCTCATGTTAATCAAATTTGAAAATCTGTCTTCAGTTTTGATACTGTAAATGATTATAGTTGTCAAAATATGTCAAGTACCCATTTTTATGAACCTAAGTCCCTTTTAAATTTATAGTGTTTTACACTGAAATACAAAAGGAACTTCATCACACAACTTTCTACATAAAATTATTATATTGCAGCAGGGATAATCTATGGCCTTTAGCCCTTGAATTTCTCTTTTTCAACTCTCAGGGCTGATGCCAAACGTTAGCAGCAAACTACTGAAAAATGGATGGACAAGTTTAAGGTTTTCTGTGGGGAGCAGAAATATATTTTTAAAAACATGAAAGCCTTCATTTAGACTTAAGGCTCCAACAGAAAAACAAACATTTTATCCCACCTGCCCAAATTGCTAGACATTTGGGTGTTGCCCACTTCAGTGATGCTGCATATTAACAAGTCTGCACATTGATCCTTGGCCACTTGAAACAAAATTAAAAATGTGCCTGACATTTTTTTTTAACTGAAAATTTAAAATGTATGCTCCTATCATTTCCAGTATGAATTCCCAGTATTATGATTATATTGTATCTGACTTTGTACACCACCTAAAGCTTCTGGAGTGATATAATTTATAAATCCTATAAATAAAGATTTTTTTAAAAAATCCCCTTATTTTCCTGTAACTTACTCAGCATTACATTACATTTAGACAAATGCTAATTATGCTTAATGCTGGAGTTAGTTGTAATTCAAACAACTGCTTTGTGATAGTAAATACAAACAAATCTTTAAAATTGGCCCTTATGAAAGGATTCTTGACCTGCCGACCCCTTGAAGACAATTTTGTATCTTCCTCAAAGAAGAGACTGACACAGACTTCAGATTCTATGGCCTCTCAGCCCAGTGTTTGCTTTCACTGGCTTTTGAAAGAGCCAGCCTAGATTTAAAACAAAGATCTGTGACCTTGGCCTTCAAACAGATTGGAATGTTTTCTACATTATTGAAATGGTGGCTTTGTTAGAAAATCTTCCACTCTGATCTTATAAATATCTCAGCTATTTTGCACGAGAGAGCTTTATCCATGACCAGATTTAATGTTTGCCCTCCATGTTTTTAAAAGTAAGGTACAGACCTCCTTTGCCCTTATCCAATGAGTCTTTTTCATGTCTTAGTGATGGCGTCGATTTTGCCAAGCATGGCACCTTGACTTCATATCCCTTTACTACTTAATTGTCTGGGCAGGTTGGACTGGCTGACCTCTCAACAGTAACCTCTAGCAGGGTTCCTTAGTTTTGTGTGATTGTGATTCCTCTTCAGAAGTTCAGTAGTTTAACCATAACATAGAGGATAAAAATTGTTTGATGCTGATTCAGAAGCACAGCCACTTAATTCATTTTATTTATATTGCTTACTCTTTCCCTTGTATCCTGTGTGTTTCGATTGACTTATGCTTTGGATAACTGGTTTCTAACTACAAAGTAATAAAAATAAGTATGCTTAATGTTAACTGCTATTCTTGTTTTCAGCACTTATTTTACAACCTGGTTGTGAATTGCAACCTTGCTAAGTTGGTTAATAAAATGTGGTTTAGAAAGCCAATATGGTGTGGTGGTTAAGATGTTGGGCTAAAACCAAGGAGACCCAAGTTCAAGTCAACCTTTAGCCATGGAAACTCATTGAGTGACTTTGGTCAGTTTTTCCCTCAACTCAACCTACTTCATGAGGTTGCTATTGTGCGGATACACATAAGGGAGCCATCTTGAGGTTTTGGAGGAAATGCAGGATATAAACTTAAGAAATAATAAAAAAAGAATTTATGCAAAGATTATTTAAAAATGTATTGTCGAAGGCTTTCACGGCCGGAGTTCAATGAAATCTCTTGCTTCTATCTGTGCTCCTGCCCTCTGAAGATGCTGGCCACAGATGCTGGCGAAACGTTAGGAACCACAACTTCCAGAACACGGCCACACAGCCCGGAAGACCCACAACAGCCATTATTTAAAAACTTCCTTTCTCTAATGAGCACAAACCTTCTGATTCCTAGAATTATTTTTTTTAAGTCAAGCCTTTAGGTTATTGACTGTCTAGTGAACCAGCTTCCTGGTTCTTTTAAGTCTTTCCCTACTTTAGCTTTTTCCCACTTTTTGTCTTCCATAATAACAAGGGTTAAACTATACGACAAGACACAGAGCTGTGGCTAAGAATGCCCAGATTACAGCTGTTCTCAAAGCATAATATTTTTATGTCAATTTTGTTGATGAGAAGGGGTTAAGTAGTGTATGACACCCTGCAGTGTAGTCTAGTGCTATTCAGTCTCATGGTATGCTGGCTTTTCTTTTAAAGGAAATGTAGTGAGGGTGTCATTAGGAGGTGTGTACTTGATTATAAGAGTACTGCAATTTATTAAGAGCTAGTTAGTTAATAAAGGACAGTTTATTAAGGGAGCATGTATTAGGGCTGTGCAATACTTTGGATTTGATTGTGTGCAACTCATTAAAGCAAGACGTGTCTCTTTCAAAGTAGTGAGCCACTATTTGAAACCAGGATTTGCAATTGGAGTACTAGTTGCAACTGTGGCTTAATGTAATTTATCAAGGGGAATGTATGGTTTGTTCATGATTTCCTAGCTTATTCCTGGTCAGTTTTTGTGCCATGCCCCAACCTCTAACCCAGTGCTTCCCAAACTTTTTCCTTCATTACCCAATACCACTTGTCAGAAAGTCCTTTTTACCTAATATAGGTAAAACAAGTTAAGTTAGTGGGTTCATGTGTTGTTACCCAAAGGAAAAACAACTTTTACCCATTTTTGGGTAATTTAGCTAGGTTTGGAAAGCACTGCTCTAACCAATTCATAGGAAGGGCAAGAACACTTCAAAAAGTGGAAAAACAAGTCAGGATTTGACTAGAAAAGTTATAGGTATAGATATAGATATACATATAAATATATAAAATAAAGTAGTCATTAGAGAAAGCTACGTATATGTAGAAATACATGGAAATTTGTACGTGTTTTTTTAAGAAAACTAGAAGGATGCAGGTGTTTGACAGAACAGATTTAGTATATGCAAAACTGAAATACGATATGGAGTTGTTCCAAGGATGTGATCTATATTTGGTACAAATACATTATTTTAGAGTACATTTATGTGCTTCAAGACTCTGCAAACACTGTTTTAATCACCCTTAATTTTTAAAATGGAGTCAAAGAAATCCCAGACAATTATTGTCTAATTGGCCAGGCAAATGTGTGGAAATAGTAATCCAAGGGAGGAAAGAGGCCATATAGAAGAACAAGCTTTGCTGAAGAAAAATCAGCATGGATTCTGGAGGTAAATCATGCCTAACCAACTCTGTGGAATTTTTTGAGAGTATCAGAAGCCCTTGGATTGAAATGGCCCTGTTGAAATTGTATAGTTAGACTTTCAAAGAGTTCCTCATCAAGGGCTTTTAAGAAAACTATCCCCATTGGATGAGATGATTTTTTCTTCAAAAATCAGAAAGCAAACGGTAAGACATGTTCTTCATGGATTTTTGTTGGGACCAGTACAGTACCTCAGAACTTGTTCATAAATGATCATGATTTGGGGCTAAGCATAAGTTGTATGAGTTTGTGGATGGTACCAAACTATGAGGGTAGTAAAATCAAAATGATTATGAAAAGATCCAGAAATCAGGTGAGAATTTAAATTGGGTGAGTATTCAACTAAATGGCAAATAAGATTCATTCTAAATAACTGTTAGTTGATGCACATTAGAGTAAAAACCCTAACCTCACATATATACTGATTGGGTCTTTGCTATCTGGTAGTAACCAGGAAAAGGATCTCGGGGTCACAGGGTATAGCTCAATGAAGATGTCAACTCAGTGGTTAGCAGTGTGTAAATTCCACACTAGGATTCATTATGAAAGGAAAATGAAAATAAAACTGACAATATTGCAATGCTCTTGTCCACAACCATGGTACAAGGGCCTCTGGAATTATGTGTACTGTTCTGAAAAAAAAGGATATAATAGAGCTGGGTGCAGAAGAAAGCAGGAGCAGGGGTCATCCAATGAATGAAAGGAGATTAGAATAGACAAAAGGAAGTACAACTCATAAGCAAGATGTAATGTGCACTAACTTGGATGGCTTTCAGAGAGGATTGAATAAATTAATGGGGATAGATCTATTGACAGATATTTGTCTTGAAAACACTATTATTAGCTTTGGGTTGTGGGCAGCATGTTTCCAAGCACCAGTTGCAGGGGAACAATAATGGAGTAGTATGTCTCTGTCTCCTGTTTATGAGCACCTTAAAGTCTGGTTGGCCACTGTGAGAAACAAATGCTCTACTAACATGTTTTTGTTTCCTAATCCAGCAGCACTATTCTGATGTCCTCATGCATTTACAAAAGAACAACTTAATGGCTGCTAATAATGATGTAGCAGAATGACAATATAAAAAAGGGTAAAGGTTCCCCCCGCACATTTGCGCAGTCGTGTCCGACTCTAGGGGACGGTGCTCATCTCCGTTTGTTAGCCGAAGAGCCAGCGCTGTCCGAAGACACTTCCACGGTCATGTGGCCGGCATGACAGGCACGCGGAACGCTGTTACCTACCCACCGAAGTGGTACCTATTCATCTACTTGCATTTGCATGCTTTCGAATTGCTAGGTTGGCAAGAGCTGGGGTGAGTGCGGGAGCTCACTCTGTCACGCGGGGCTAGGGATTCGAACCTCCAAACTTGCGATCAACAAGCCTGGCGTCTTACCCGCTGAGCCACCACGCCCCTATATACTGGATTCTAAATTGATACCAGGTTCAGTGTGAACTACTATTTCAATTTACAGTTGCTGTCAGTAAAGGGAAAAACAAAATTTAAATTATTAATACCATTTCCTTTTAATCATCACTATTGTTTATTTGCAAGGGGCCCAGGTATAAAATATTATTAAGTGTCAGTCTGTGGCAAGATATAATTGATTTTAGAGTCAAGTGAATTAGGCAATAATAAATACAGAAGCTCATATGCACAAGGGAGCGAACAATGTCCTGCTATCCCCTTCTTCCTTCCTTTTAAAGGGCTGAATAATCAGTTTGCAGATGCTTTTGGCTTGAAAAAATTTGCTTATTTAAACAAAGAGCCTTATTTTAAATTACTGAAATATTTATTTTCCATCTAAATATACTAATAAATAACAAAGCATACAAAGATGTTGGCATTAGTCAGATTATGTCTAAAATGTTTCAGTGAGTTTGTGGAGACGGGGAGTCAAAAGAAGTTGTAATTATCGGTCTTCAGAACCGAAGAAAACTGGAAGTTTATGTGGACTTGGACTTTGGAAACCTAAAAGAATAGTTAACTTAGCAGCTGGGAAAGCTGTTATACGGGTACGATATGTGTTTATGTCTGCATACCTGATTGAGAAGTTGCTCAAGTGTTGCCCTTTATTTCTGATAAGTTTTGATTGTGCCACTGAACTGGCTACTCCACTGTTTATTTTTCTTTCTGTGCCTTTTTAAATACAGCTTTGTAGAAACATATTGTATCTAATGAAAAAAATTAAAATTTAGTAAAAATTTAAAGACCTGGTTTTGCCGCCTTGCATTGGAGGGGAATGCTAACAGTTCCTCCTGGGGCTGGTTGATCCCATGAAACCCTTTTTAGTATTAACATCCTTGCATTTAGATTTTATTTATTGATGTTCTGATTGCTATTGTGTATTAACATGGTTTTTATTGTGAATTGCCCAGGGTCCTCCGTTGGGGGAGATGGGCGGTAATATAAATCTAGATAGATAGATAGATAGATAGATAGATAGATAGATAGATAGATAGATAGATAGATAGATAGATAACAGCTGGTTAACTTTATCCAAAGTGTTCTGACACTGTTCCAACAATTTGAAAGTGTTCTAAACTTGAAACGGTCCTGTTTCAGGCTTAAACCACTTGTTTCTAACTCAGAATTGTTTTAAGCTTGAAAAAAATCTGGTAAATATGGAATAATTCTTTCTGAATTTGAAATGTTTTGAATTCTGCTGCTCTCCTGCTTCTAAGTACCTGTTTTCTAAAAGCCCTGGAGAATCATTGCCCTGGGAGGAGTTATTTTACCTTATATACTTGTGCCAAGTCTATCATTTGTTAAAAACTTTGTGACAGAGTGGAGCAAGTGGACACTGTCTGCTACCTTGCCATGTGGCCTCCCAGAATACAAACCGTGCCTGGAAGTGATAAACACAGTCTGAGAAAATAGTGGGGAAAGAAAGTAGTAGCAGTATTTTCACACACAGAGATACATACTTTTTAACAAAGGGGAGGGAAAGAAATTGAAGTGAGCTAAGGACCTGCAAGAAAGGAACTGCGGGAGGAATTGAAGAGAGGGAGGGTAGTTGGCAAACCAAGTGAGATTTAGGTAGTTTTAGCTGCTAAAGAAATGCCAGAAGATGGAGAAATACCAGGCTTCGAGACATTAGTCTACTCTGCATAGAATACTCAAGGGAGAAGAGGATCCAAAGATCAGTATTCTCCTGGCCATGAGACATTGCCACCTAAGTTTTATCTAAAGCCCTTGATTAACTCCAAGGGGAATTTTGTATAGCTACACACATTGCTACAGCTTGGGCAAACTGACTTCAGGAGTACTATTACCTTGCAGTTAATTTCTGAAGTGATTTACTCCTTTTACTAGATTCCAACCTTTACATGGTAGGCACCAGAAGGGAGAAGAGGGTCTGAAGATCCATTTGTTTCTTTACTTTAGCTGCATACTCCTTATTGGGCTATCTAGCTGTAAAAGTCAAACTCTCATAGAAACTTATGTTTTTGTATCTTGTGATATTCTGAATACAGAGAAAAACTGAATAGGTTTGTAGGGAGAACCTTGCATGCTGCATTTTATCTATTTGATCCCAAGAACAACTTACCCACCCCTGGGACAGACCCCTTTAGTGGTCATTCATCTGGCAGCATATATCTGTGAGCATTATATTTGCTTCTGGGATGGAATTTTCCTTTCTTCTTGCTTGTTCAAATGCACCTTTCCTAGTACACTAAGTAAATAGCTGAGTAGTTGGCAACTTACGTTGCACAACTCATTATGCTTCTACTTGGATTACTTGCATTTTGTATTCTATTGTTTCTTTCTAAATTGTCTTGAGAAGAATTAAAAGCAGTAGGAAAACAGTCAGAAAAAAATGATATGGAACTGATAGTAATTCTAAAGTCAAGTGGAATGAAAAAGAAAAGTAACCACTTGTTTCAAAATATGCAAAGAAAAGGGGAGAATAATCCTCTCAGAAGGAGGAAGGATTACTGTCAGGGTGTGGCTGTGGAGAATAACATAGCCTCAGTGGTGTCTGACATAGCAAAGTGTTTCCTAAATTGATATTACATAATGGCAGGTTCATAAAGGAATATTCACGGATTTATAGGTAAGAACCAGTGCTTCAGATTGTTCCTGGCAAGAAATAGCCAGTACAGTTGATGCAAGACCGGTATAACGCATGTCAGAATGCAATCTGATTACCAAAAATGTTATGCACTACATTTACTCTTCAAGGGCAGCCCTATGGACTAAAATTAAAGCTATAGATATTAGTGGGGTACAACAGTATGCTGGAGACTAGCCTGGAACCAAATCCCTAGATGAAAATCCAAATCAGGTGTGAATGCTGTGGTTCACTCATTCTGTGGACTGCTTGTCAGACCTGTAAAATGTACACGTTTAAGTAGGAGAGTTCTTTTTTAAGAAAAACCAGTTGGTGAAACTTTGAATGGTGTACTTGCTCCTCACTTTGATAACAATGGAGAACAAAAAAATGTGTGGGTGTGGGTCACACAAACAAAAACTAGTTAATCTTACTGTATTTTTTATGTTTTTAGAATTTTTCTATTAGGCAAGGTTTTTGAGTGACACACAACTTACTCTGATGATAGCCAATATTGACAAGTTAATTAAAAGCAAAAGAGTGTTACCTAAAAAGAAGCAGTGTTTGATTTTCTACTGCATTTCACCTCAGGAACATTTCTCCTAAGGGTCCAGCAGTAGTGAGCTGGCATACTGGGACTCTACTTGCTTTGGTACTGTTTTTCCACCTCTGAAATGTCCTGGTAAAATCATTCACTCTGGTCATCAGTGACTGCGCCAATAATGTGAGGGAAAAGTTCCAGGTGAGAGTCCAAGAAATGAACTTTCCATGACATCTTATATCCCATAGCTTGATACACTTCAGGATCACTCACTATTTTGCAATAGTTTCTTGCTTTATGATTTCCCAAAAAGTTTTTTAGACTTTTTCAGCTTCACTTAACTCCTCATCAAATTTATCTTTTATCAATTTTCTTATTTGAGGACCTACAAAAATGCCTTCCTTAATCTTAGCATCACTAACACTGGGAAATTTATTCCTCAAATACATAAATCCAGTGTCCCTTTTATCTATTTGTTTCATAAGTCCAAATTTGATGTGCAAATGAGGAAGGAAAAGATTTTCAGGATTGACAAATTGACTGTAACCATGTTCTTTTTTCCTGGAAAAAATGAGGTACTTTTTGGGCATTCTTTCTGAATATAATGGTTGTTCTTGTTTCTACTGTCCCACTCACACACAAAAAAACAGTACTTTGTGTATTGAAGCTGCAGTTTGAGCACATGTGCAGTGACCTTCAGATCTCCACAGATATTCCATTTATATTTTTCAAACTGGATTTTTTCCAAAAGTAGCTTCACGTTCTCTTACTATTTCATGCTAGCAGCATGGGCTAATGGTACACACAGTAATTTATTTTGAGTATGAAGAAAGAGCTTTCAAGCTAAATTTTGAGGAGTCTGTGAACAAGTGCCACTCATTTACATTGTATTCATGGCTAAGCACCTCCATAACTGAAAAAACTAAAACTAAAAACCATACAAAACACTATTGCATCTTCTTGGAGAAGAATTTGTTAAATTCATCATGGCAGCTATGAAAAAAATAAATTTTACTATCATGGCAGAGAAGATTACAGCCCTTTAATCTTGAACCTAAAAGTTCAGCCTGCTTCTTACACAAGTTCAAATCACAAAAAAGATAATTCCAGATTCCCTTATGTCAATAAAAATGGTTCATTTGAAGAGCAGATAATCTGAAATGTTGGGTCAGAATTAGTGTTTTCCTTTTTCTTCTCTGCACATGCACCATCATCATTACCACTAGATACAGCACCACTAAATGTTACCACATTTTTGGGAAGCTTTGGTACAGCTCACTTTGTGGGACTGGTGTCTTTGCAAATGGTCAATCAGGATATTTCACAGTGTGCTTACTTCTGGAGGCGATCCCTGTTGTGCTTGTTAACAACAATCTGATGAATGGTCTTTTTGGCTCCCTCCAAACCATAGGAATGGTAAACGGCATATGGTGTGAACCCTTTAACTGTTCTGTTAGAAGTCTAACACATATCACACAGCAAATGTGAGGGACCCAATTATTTGGTCACCCGCTCTTTACAACCAAAATAACATTCACAGCATTTTATGACAAGCGGGGTGCAGTTTGGTTTCTTAGAGTTAAATGTTAACTCACCACCCACATAGCAGAAAGTATCAGGATGATTTTCACAGTTTTGTGGCAGGATAACAGTATGTACATAAACACAGTGCTCTTACAATCAAATATTTAACTTGAATACATAGAATATAGTCTTAAACTCTTTACGCTGTGAGCTCTGGCACCAAACTGACAAGGATCTGCTCTCCAGGCAGAGACTGGTCTCATATCTAGACATGTCCAACCATGACTCCACTTGCAGAGTGTGCTGTTCTGTGCTAGTTGTCATACCTTCTATCCTGGTCTTAGGGTTTATGCTGGAGAACAATAATAACAACTAGAGTTTGCTGAGTGAATGGTACCAATATGCTACTGTAGTTAAAATATAGTACCATAATGTCACTAATTGAACAGAATAATGAAGATAGGGTTACAAGACAACTAAGCCTGATAGAAAAAATCTGATTTCATTTTTGAATTAGCATAAAATATCTGCTTAAAACATCCATTACAATCCATGTGAGAAAATTGCTGTTGACCAGTGTAATTAACTGCTTTGTTCCTTTATTAATATGGAGGTTTTTTAAAGTGTGGGATGGGAAAATATTATTGGTCTACCATTTCGATTTCCTGTGGTGAGTAGTAGGATATAAGATTTTAAACCAATTAAATAATAACCAAAAGCCCTCCAACTCCTGTGCTTTACTAATGGCTCAAAATCTTTCAGCTTAGTTTTCTTTCTGATAGATTCTCAGTTTTAAAAAAGAAAAAAAAATGAATTATTTCACCTAGCTTTGTTGTGCTGCCATTTTATTTATTTATTTGATAAAGATTTGGCACCACCTGACTCCAGAATGACTCTGGGGGGCTCATAATATAGCAAACAGAATGAAAATATATAATATAGATAGGAACAAGATAGGGACAAAAATGATTATATAATATAAAATGCAAGTAATTTTCTGTATCACTGCCCATTAGTCTGTCACACACTACTGCTCCCTCGGTTGGTTATACTTGTTCGAACTTTTTCTCTTCTGCTTGTGATAAGTTGTTTTGGGGAAAATAGGGTTTTACTTCCTTGCATTTCTATAGAAACTTTTATTTCATCTTTCTTGTGCTCTCTTCCTTCCTTAACATTTTCACATTGTATTAATTTAGATTTCTGTTTGGATGTTGTATTTCATTTCATACCAAGAGTTATTGTTACATGTTTGACTCTTTTTTAAAAATATATTTTATTAAATTTTAAGTATACATAGATAAAAGTTTGAAAAGGAAAAAGAAATAGAAATACAAATCAAAGAAAGAAAAGAAAAAGTGTAGTAAAGTAAATAGAAAAAGAGGAAGATGAAACATAGAAATTAGTCAACTTCCGATTTATCTCTGGTCATAGTAATTTAAAAATTAATCTCTTTCATGCTAGGACTATATTCATTGGCGATCACTCGTAGCCGAGTAAGATTGTCTTCCAAAGGTAAAATTTTAACGGTGGATCCGTAAGTGGCTATAAAGGCCAATTCTGGATCCGCACAACCTCCCACAGTGAGGACATAGGTTTCCGGGTGGGAGACGGTCATGATGAGGGTTTGCCTGACGTGCCTTCCTTTTAGCTCTCTTCTCCCTTTCGCCCTGTACTCGTACTTCTTCAAAGTCCATAGCGCCATTAATAAAGGATGACCTCCAATTGAAACGCTCATGAGTTAGGGCTTCCCAGTTCTCAATGCTGATACTACATTTTTTTAGATTAGCTTTGAGAGTATCTTTGAATCTCTTTTGCTGTCCACCAATATTCCGTTTTCCATTCTTAAGTTGGGAGTAAAGTAGCTGCTTTGGAAGACGATGGTCAGGCATTCAAACATGACCGGTCCAGCGAAGTTGATGTTGGATGATCATTGTTTCAATGCTGGTGGTTTTCGCTTCTTCTAATACGCTAACATTAGTCCGCCTATCTTCCCATTCGGAGGCAGCGTTGATGGAATCTTTCAAGAAGTTGGAGGTGGCGTTTGTAGAGGGTCCATGTTTCACAGGCGTACAGAAGGGTTGGTAGTACAATGGCTTTGTAAACAAGCATTTTGGTCTCCCTGCGAATGTCCCGATCCTCAAACACTCTACGCTTCATTCGGGAGAAAGCTACACTCGCAGAGCTCAGGCGATGCTGAATTTCAGCGTCGATGTCGGCTTTTGTAGATAGATGGCTGCCGAGATAAGAAAAGTGATCGACATTTTCTAGTG
This sequence comes from Charina bottae, assembly GCA_023362775.1. Taxonomy (NCBI): domain Eukaryota; kingdom Metazoa; phylum Chordata; class Lepidosauria; order Squamata; family Charinaidae; genus Charina; species Charina bottae. The sequence continues at coordinate 28,215,200 of JALMGJ010000006.1, read as the reverse complement.
ACACACCTTTAAGCTGGATTGATGGCGCTGCAGAGGGATTGGTTCGAACTTGCTGGTAAAGCACTTTGGTTTTTTTAATGTTAATCGAGAGGCCGAGTTTTTCATATGCTTCTGCAAAGATGTTTAGGATAGTTTGAAGATCTTCCTCGGAGTGTGCACAGACTACGTTATGATCAGCATATTGAAGTTCTATAACAGAAGTTGCAATTACCTTATTTTTTGCTTTCAGCCTATTATAATTTCAGATCTGGTAGACCCAGTCCGCCTCTTTCCTTTGAATCTTGTAAGACTTTATATTTCATTCTTGGTTTTTTTCCTTGCCAGATAAACTTAGAAATATCTCGCTGCCATTGTTTGAAAGGTTCTTCTGATGCCAATATAGGTAATGTTTGAAAAAGATATAAAATTCTTGGCAAAATATTCATTTTAATTGCTGAAATTCTACCTAATAATGATAGTTGTAATTTTTCCCATTGATCCAAGTCTTTTTTAATATCTGTCCAAAGCGGGATATAATTATTCTTAAACAATTTAACATTTTTAGTTGTTAAATATACTCCCAAATATTTTACTTTTTCTTCCATTGAATATCCCGTTATTTCTTTCAATTTCTCTTGTTGATGATAGTCCATGTTTTTAGTCAAAACTTTTGTTTTCTGTAAATTCACTTTAAACCCTGCTAACAATCCAAAGTCTTTCAATTTCTGAATCAATAATTCAATTCCATCTAGTGGATTCTCCAAAGTAAAGACTAATTCGTCAGCAAAGGCTCTTAATTTATAAATTTCTTTTTTAACCTTAATACCATGGATACCTTCATCTTGTCTAACATCTCTCAATAAAACCTCTAATACCAATATAAACAAAAGTGGAGATAATGGACAACCTTTTCTTGTACCTTTTTGGATTTCACATGGTTTGCTAAATTCTCCATTGACAATTATTTTTGCAAATTGGGGAGTATATATTGATCTAATCCATTTAATAAAATTTCCTCCAAAATTCATATTTTCTAATACTTTAAACATAAAAGGCCAATTTAAATTATCAAAAGCTTTTTCAGCATCTATAAATATCAAAGCAGCTTGTTTTTCATAATGTTGTTCCAGATATTATACCAGATATATCAGGTAGTTTTGGGTGCTCCAAGATCTGCACATGTAACACCGTTGCTCCGCGAGCTACATTGGGTGCCGGTTTGCTTCCAGGTACAATTCAAGGTGTTGGTTATCACCTTTAAAGCCCTACATGGCATGGGACCAGAACACCCGAGGGACCGTCTTATCCCCATGTTATCGACCCGCCCCACCCGGTCATCCAGAGAGGGCCTGCTACGAACCCCATCAATTAGAGAATGCCATCTGATGGGGTCTAGGAGGTGGGCCTTCTCTGTGACAGTGCCCACTCTATGGAACATCTTGCCCCCAGAGTTGAGACAGATTTCCTCCCTCCCGACCTTTAGGAAAGAGCTGAAGACCTGGTTCTGCCGCCTGGCATGGGAAGGAGGAAGGGATAGTTCCTCATGGGGGTGGCTAATCCCCTAATTTTAATGTCCTTCTTTTAATGAATACCTTGTCCATCTGGATTTTATAATTATTTATTGTATTGTATATATTGTGGTTTTATATATTTTTAGATTTTATTTTAACTTATTTATTGTGAACCGCCCAGAGTTCCCCATGGGGGGAGATGGGCGGTCATATAAAATAAATAAATAAATAAATAAATAAATAAATAAATAAATATATATATTTCGGACAGTGTCACAGATCTGTCTCTTAGGCAGAAATCCTGCTTGATCTTGATGGATAAAGTTTTTAAGAATGTTTTTCATTCTTTCTGCCAATATAGTTGTAAAAATATTATAGTCATTATTCAGTAAAAATATTGGTCTATAATTCTTAGTTAAAGTCAAGTCTTGTTGTTCTTTAGGGATCAATGTTATATGTGCTTCTTTCCGAGTCTCTGGCATTGTTCCTGTTTCCAAAATCGAATTCATAGTCTTCTGTAAAGGTAAACATAATTCATCTTCGAAACCTTTATAATAAGCTGCTGACAGGCCATCCGGTCCTGGTGCTTTTCCACTACTAATTTTCTTGAAAGCCTTTACCATTTCCTCTGTTGTTATAGGATTATTAAGCATTAATCTTTGTTGCTCATCAAGAACAGTTAATTTCTGTTTACTCAGATACAGTATTCATCCATGTCCATCAAGTTGACTTCTTGTTTTTTATATAGTTTTGAATAATAATCATAAAAAGCTTCTTGTATATCTATATTATTCACCATAACTTTTCCTTCATGTTGTATTTTGGAAATTAAATTTTTTTGTCTTTGTTTCCGTAATTTATAAGCCAACCATCTACCTTGTTTATTAGCATGTTCAAAATATTTTTGCTTTGTAAATTTCATTTGAGTCTCTATCTCTTGTGTCAATATCATCGATATCTGTTTTTGTAAAAATTTAATTTGAGTAAGCAAAGTATCGTCCATTGGCTTATCTCTTAAACATATCTCTTTACTTTTTATTTCATCTAAAATCAGTTGAATTCTCTCTTGTTTCTTTTTCCTCATTTGAGCATTATATTGAATAAAGTAACCCCTCATATATGCTTTACTGGCATCCCATACAATCTTAGTATTGGTGCCTTTGTTTAAATTCAGTTGGAAATATTCCCTTAACTTTTTTTTGCATGCCTCAACTATATCATTTTTCCAAAATATTGACTCATTTAATCTCCATCTAAATACATTCCTTTTTCCTTTAACAGTCAACATTACTGGATTATGATCTGAAAGAGTCTTAGGTAATATTTCAACTTTACTAATGTCCATCATTAGGCTTTTAGATATCAAAATCATATCTATTCTAGAATGTGATTTAAATCTTTCTGAATAATAGATATATTCTCTAGAAGTCCCATTCATAAGTCTCCATATATCTTGTAAGTCCAACATCTCTTTTAAGTCAAAAAATGTTTGTGGCAATTTTCCCTGTGTACTCTTCACTTCTTTTTGTGATTCTTTATCCATCTTAGGGTAGATTACTCCATTCCAATCACCCATAAAACACCAATTTTCATAGGTTTGGTCCAAAAGTTTGTCCATCAAATTTTTATAAAATACTCCTTTATCTATATTCGGTGCATAAAGTCCAACAACCAATGTTTTAGTTCCTTGTATGTTTATTTCAACAGCAACTTAACGTCCTTCATCATCAGTTAATATCAATTTTGGATTTAACTTTGGTTGTATTTACAAAACCAACCCCTTCGTTTTTTTATTTCCAGCCGAAATAAATTCTTCTCCAAATTGTTTTTGAATCAGATATTTAGTGTCTTTTTTTGCAAATATGAGTTTCTTGTAAGCAAATTATATCCAATTTCAGTTTTTTCAAAAAATGAAAGATCTATCTTCTTTTCTGTGGAGCATTTTCTCCATTAATATTCCATGTCAGATATTTATAATCCATAATTGTTTTGGTGATTAGAGTCCCTTTTTCAAGTCCAGACCTGCAGCTCCCATCTCAGATAAATCTTCTTTCTTCTTGTTGTCTTTAGATGTCGCTCCTCCCTCTTCCAAGTCTTCAGTTGACACACCCATTTCTGTCTTGTATTTTTCTAAAAATGCTTTTGCTTTTAAAATGGAAGTTATTCTGAACCTCTGCCCTTTGAACATAAAAGATACACCTAATTTCTCCCATCTAAATGCGATATTATGTTGTTTTAATTTGTCTGTAAGGAAGGAGTAATCTCTTCTTTTCCTTAATATTCTCAAAGGTATTTCTTTTAATATAATTATTTCTTTCCCTTCTATATTTAATCTATTATTGTAATGTTTCTTCAAAATTTGTTCTTTTACCACTTTTCTCACAAAATATATTAATATATCTCTAGGTACCTTATTTTCTCTTGCATATCGTGAGTTCACTCTAAAAATTTTAACTATTTCCAAATCTAAATCTTGTTCTTTTATCTCTAAAAATTTAGCCAATTCAGTTATAAAACCGCCCAGAGTCTACCACGGTAGAGATGAGCGGGGATAAATCCAATAAATTATTATTATTTATTTTTATTTATTATTTATTTAATTAATTAAATAATTTTTTTATAATTTATAATTTAGTAATTTAAATAAATAAATAAATAAATAAATAAATAAATAAAATAATCCTTTCTCTTACATCTTCATTTTCTTGCTCAGGAACTGCTCTCAGTCTCAAAATATGTTCCTTCTCTATCATTTCCGCTAATGCTGTGATGTCTAAATTGTGTTCAATTTCTTTGATAGCATATTCTGATTTAGTCTCTAATTTTTGCATCTGACCTTGCGTATCTTTAAGTTCTCCTGACAGAGAGTTCACAACTTCCTTAACAGTTTGTATTTCTCTTTTAAACTCATGCTTTATCTCCTAGGTAATTTCCTTTTTCATATCTTCCATCTTTTTGTCTATCTTCTTATCTAAGGATGCAATTTGTTCTTCCATCTGCTTATTTTGCTGGCCCAAATTGGCTGATGAATCTTCCACTTTCTTGTTTAATGCTGCAATTGCTTCAAGGATTTTTTTCGTTTCTGATAGTGGAGTTTCCGTTGTTGGAGCGGATGTCGCAGGTTCAGTAGATGCTCTCCCAGCCTCTTTTTCCTTATCTCTATCTCTCCTCTTCAATACCACAGACGCCATGGTGCAGATAGTTTTCCTGTAAAAGAAAAAAAAAAAGAGAGGAGAAGGGGGGGAAAAAGGGAGAGGGAAGAGAGAAAATAAAAAATATATAAAAATAAAAAAGGCAGTAATTACAGCCAAAAAGGAACTTTTTTTAAAAAAAAACCAAAAAGTAAAAACAATCCTTTAAACATAATTATCTTCAAAGTTCATTTGTAATCCATTAGGTAAATAAGTCTATATAATCTCAAAAGCAAAAAGTAAAGCAACAGATGGCAGCTTTTTCCCCCACTATAGTCAAAACAGTCCTAGATAAAGTAAACAGTTCCAAGGTTTCTCACGCCCACTAGTACTCTTCAATCCAACCAAAAGTAACTGAAGTAAAAAAAGTTATAGAAGAATTATTTGCAATATATAAAAATAAAAAAGAAAGCAATAATAATCCAAATCACTTCTTCTCCCAAATTACCTATTAAAAAGTCCAGTTCTATATAATAAGTCCAAACAGAGCATAAAAATTTAGAACAAGGCTTGTAAAAGGAAAAGAGATTTTTCCCCCCAGCAATATTCACCAAAGAAAAATAGGAGGCAGACTATTAATTATGCCATATAAAAACAAAGTCCAAATAAAATATTTCCAAAATAAAAATGTATATAATAGCCAATAAGTATTAACTTTAAATCCAAGTAAAAGTAAAAGGCAAATCACTTTCCTTTATGGCAAAGTCAGTTAACTTTTCCTTCCCACCTTTTGACAGTCTTTGACAGGAAAGAAAAAACCACTACTAGCAATTATTTAACAAGTCCAGAGATAAATCTTAGATAAGGCAATTAAAGTTTAAAAGAAAACTAAAAAGTGCATCTAAAAGGTCGGGTGGGGAGCTACTTATCTTATTCAGATTCGCGGCTTCCAGAGAGCTTTTTGACGATCCCAGCCACCTTTTGCCGCTTCAATCTGCCTTCCCCCATGGTGGAAATATGGGGGTCTGCAGAGAGCAGCAAATCCGGCAGCCCTTGTGGTAAATCTTCTGCTCACCCTCTCTCCGAGGGTGATTTTTCGGCGATTTTCTTCTTTTTAATCGCCGCTGTTTGGAAACCGTGGAAACGAAGCTTGGAGCCTCGCTTCGCCGCTCCGCTCAGCCTGACACCCGGAAGTGAAAGACCACATGTTTGACTCTTAATATTTTAGTACCAAATGTCCTTGAAGGACATTTAATGTTAGGACAGTGGAGCATTACTGTTAAGAAGACTGAATTTGAACTACTCTTGCCTTTGCTGGAAATGGTAAGACGATCGATAATTTTTATGGTAGCCCCCAGTTTATTGAAAGTGGTCTCATAAATGTGGTCCATATGGTGAGTGGCTTCCACCTTGGCAAATAACAATGCAAACAATGCCTCTCAGTAGCACCACTTTGATTATATATTACATTAGATACGTGAGATGTAAAATATAAACAGTAATTCATACAGTGGACATTTTCCAACACTATTAAAAACATCTGAAAGTTTAAACCTAAGTTTAGTAGTTTATTAATATCAACCTAGAATGATATAACAGGTCATGTTTATGAGTACAAAATAGTTTTACATGTTAACTAGCTTGAAGATAAAAAGTATTTGAATGAATTGCTGAATGATGACACCGTTCATGCTTATGATGAAACAAGTTCTAATCCACAGTATCTTCTAACACAAAACTCTTATGTTACATTTGGTGAGAAAGTGGTATGAATGTCTCCAAATATTTCTTTGATAACCAAAAATTGCTTTATAGAAACATTTTCAGGATGAGCAGCTAGAATAATACCTAGGGAATGGTATCTCCAGGTAAGGGAAATTTAAAAATATTTTTGTCAAGTTTCTGAAAGCTTGGAATTTAGCCTTAAGGTCATATTTTGATCAGTCAACCTGCTCTTAATACTAAAGTGAAATTAATAATTGAGAAAGAAAAATTCAGATCCACTGTTAGTTCATCCTGCTTTACAGGGAATAATAATAAATTGCTAATTGCTCATAAACATAGTTACATTACTGCATGCTTTCTTCTATAGCTGCCAATAGATACAGTTGTCATTAGCTTTTATTAACGAATTAATTGCAGTTTTCTAGAAACAAAGTTTTTTAAAATACCAAATACAGCTTTCTTAGCTGCCGTTCTAAGGAATAGAACCCAAGAAGAACCTTATCTTAGATGACATGACCTCAATTGATATTTGCTCAATCAGTTTCCAGATATGGTTCCCTCCAGATGTGCTAGACCAGAGCTTTCCAAACTTTTCATGTTGGTGACACACTTTTTAGACATGCATCATTTCGCGACACACTCTTACAGCAGGGCATCATTTCGCGACACACTCTTACAGCAGGGCATCATTTCGCGACACACTCTTACAGCAGGGCACAAGGCAGGCACTAGGACCTGCGTGGAATCCTGGCAGGGCTCCGAGGCAGCAGCAGCCAGGACACACCCAGACACTGCAGCCGACATGCTAACGTGTCCCGACACACAGTTTGGAAAGCTCTGTGCTAGACTTTAAGCCCCCAATTTCCCAGGTACTCTGGGCAGCAGGTTGGGGAAGGCATTTGAGTGAGTAATCCAATCAATACTTTTTAATAATGTACATATGTGAACTTTGGCTGCCCTTTAGAAACCTTTCCATGTTTTAAATTAATTTGTAATACTCACTGTCCTTGTTCTTTGCATTTAGTGTCTGTTGCCTTACATAATATGAATAGCCTTGTTGCATCCATTTTGTCTTGTCTGAAAGCCCTCCAAACACAGATTATTTCTTGCTTCCTCAAGTCACTAATGCAGACTGTGATCAGGGCTTTCATGGCAAGGGACAGAACATAATTTATTGTCCTGTTTTGTTGACCAAGATTAATAGGAAAAAGCCAGTGTGCTTGTTCAATTTAACTCCCCTTTCTGACTAATATTTAAAATTTATTACCACAGGCTGATGTCTCCCAGAGGAGGTAATGATACTTCAGGGCTTGTGACTGCTTCAGTGTGAAGACGAAATGCATATAATAAATATCTCAGTATAATTGATGCTATTGGAAAACATCAGCTGATATTGACTAGAAATTTGTCACAGTTGGGGAAGACCTTAAAGATGTTACTTTCCCCCCATTGAACCAATACAGTATTTTGAAGTATTAGCCTCTGTACATCATATTCCCAGAAGCTGTAGATGAATATAAAGAGGTGAAAGGTGGGCAACAGGGTACATAAATCCAAGTTTGATGAGAAAGATAAAAATAGTAGCATAAATATCTTTGAGCTACAGGAATTAAGTTGTGAGGAAAGCAAAAGCATTGTATATATTTTTGTATTAGTAGAGAGGAAGATGGGGTAAATGCTACTTCAGATTTTTCTAAGACGGCTACATTTTGAAAGGTGGTAGCAATCCATAAAAGGTATGTAAAAAATAAATATATATTTTTCTTTCCTAAAATAACAAAACAATCTTTTTGTCAGGGTGATGGGAATAAGGAAGCACACAGCTAGTAGTTTGGAAATGGTTTTATCTCACTGAGAATAAAGGCAACAAGGGGCATCTTTTACCTTTTTATGTCATCTTTCAGGGTTTAGCTCAGCAAAGTTATGTTTTATATTGGTAGAGTAATCTTAGCAGCATATTGTTCTTGTGAATAATCAGATAGGAGAAGAAGGGATTCTGAAACTTTGTGTGGTATGTTATAACAACATATAGTGGAGATTTTCAAAGTCGTCATTTCATTAGAAGTATTCTGATTATTTAGTTTCAAATGATTTATTTTGCCATAATTCTAGACCAAGATTTATCATAGGAATGAGAAACATGATGCCCTGAAGTTTTTCTTAGACTACACTCTCTCCGTCCATTGCAGTTGGCCATGTTGGCTGGAACTGATGGTGGCAGGGAACAACTTCTCCTCCACCCCTGCTAACACCAACTGGAACCAAACCTGAAGGAAGGAACAGCTCCACCGTAATATGGTGCCCCCAATTTCCACCCCCCAGAGCCAATCTAGAAAGATACTGTGGTTGATGGTTTGGAAAGCTGCTGACAGGAGCCTGGGAAGACAAGGATGAATCCACCACCTCCATCTCAGCTCTGTGTTTAACCTTGTACCATATAGAGATTGTGTCAGCTTGTTTTCACTTAAGGGTTCATTGGAAATACCATTTAACTAGGAGTGTCTAACATTTGCATGCAATGGTATGTACAAGGAGAGAAATAAGAACTCTGAGCTTCAAGGGAACCATATTTATAGATTTTAGGGTTTATTTACTGCCGTATGAAGATTTAAATTTATTTTCCTGGCTACATTTATGCATGTATGATATTTTCCATCCTTACCAAAATACCTTCCTCAGTTTTTTTCCATTAAGGTTACTATCTGTACATCCCATTGGTAAGATATAAAACTTGGTTTTGTCTCTGATACTTCCCTTTTTTTGCTCCCTAGTTTTGTATGTGTGCTTTTGCAAAAATCTTTTCCTTCTTCTCAAATCCATTTGAGGGATTTCAGTCTGTTTTCTGGCCTTTCTTTTTCACATATCATTCCTTTTTCCTATGTCCCAAAGTCTGCTCTAAAAATAAGTAACTGCTCATGTCGCTCAGCCATGGGGTGACCAGTTTTTGATGCCTATAGTGGCTTTCTATCCCATTACCAGTATATGTTATTTAAAAAAATTTAATGGTTTGCTTCTTATTTTTCTGCCCTTTTATCATACTCTGCCAGTGACCTTTTACTCCAACTTTAATAAAAGCCTTACCTGTCAGAAAAATACTTTCAGCTCTTAAAGAGCTCGTCCTCTTCTTCCTTGCTTTTCTCCTGTGGTCTTAAAACTTCTGTATTGTTAACCTTCTACTGTCTGTACAATTCCTCCTCTGATTTAGGTCCATTAGAGTGTCGATTGGAGAGCATATTTTTCCACCCTGTTGGCAATGTCTCTCCTCCCCCGCTTTGACTTTTCCTTTGTTTAACCTATCATTGTGAAGTGATAACTCCTTTGGACTAGGAGCATTATAATTGGTTATTCAATAAGTTACCACTCATGCTAGTATTTTATTATATTCTTATTATTACATAGGATAAACTAGGATAATTATTGTGCCTATTTCTGCCCACTTTTCCTTCTTGAATTTTTTGATGGTGGTGGTGGTGGTGGTGAGAATGATTGATTTATAATTATAGTTGAAAAGCTGCAAAGCAAATAGGATATTTAACTCAAGAATAGGCAGATTTCATACCGATGGTTTGTACTTACATCTCCATCTGTAAAGTGCAGTGCATGCAAAATCTTTATCTATCTATTCTCTTCATTTGTGGCTCTGATAGTTGAATAGTGGACTTCTAAATACTAGTTTCATTAGTACACATATTTTATATTTTATATTTTATTTTATTTTATTTTATTTTATTATTTATTTTATTTTATTATTTTATTTATTTTATTATTTATTTTATTTCATTTCATTATTTCATTATTTTATTATTTATTTTATTTTATTATTTTATTTTATTTTATTATTTTATTAATTTTATTATTTTATTAATTTTATTATTTATTTTATTTTATTTCATTATTTCATTATTTATTTTATTTTATTGTTTTATTTTATTATTTTATTAGTTTATTTTATTATTTAATTTAATTTAATTTTATTATTTTATTTTATTTTAATTTTATTTTATTAGTTTATTTTATTAGTTTATTTTATTAGTTTAGTTTAGTTTAGTTTAGTTTAGTTTAGTTTAGTTTAGTTTAGTTTAGTTTAGTTTCCCATCTCAGACCAGTGACTCTGGACATGTCAGGCCCAGCCCAAGAACAACAAAGAGTCAGTCCATTCAAACTCCAGTTCTTTATTTGCTCACGCCGTATAGACAAAATCTTGCCAGACTAAAGCCACTCTAACTAACCTAAGGGGAAATAACCTGGGAGAGCTCTAGGGCGGGGCTATCCTGAACCTCATTTTCCCACCATTGTCTCCCAGACTGTGCAGCCTCTTATCTCCTTGGAATGTGCTCCCTCCTTCCTGAGAACCAGCGGCACCGCCGAAATCCACCACATCACACACACCCCCCTTCAGAGACACATTCCATAACAGGGCAGCTAACAATAATAATAGCAATCAAACAAAACAATATAGAAAATTAAATATAAATACAGCCAAGAGGTCTTAAAAAACATCAGTGTCAGCACAACCATGAAATGGGGCCCTTCACACATTTGGGGCCCCAGGCCTGGGCACAAAGCCAGGTCTTCAAGTCCTTCCGAAAAGTCAAAAGGTCGGGGCCATCCTAATCTCAGGAGGGAGGATGTTCCAGAGGGCAGGCGCCACAGCAGAAAAGGCACATCTCCTGGTCCCCGCCAGGCGACATTCCTTGGCTGACGGGACCTGGAGCATGCCCATCCTGCCGGACCAGATTGGATGGGTAGAAACAACTGGGCAAAGACGGTCCCTAAGGTAACCTGGTCCCAAGCCATAAAGCGCTTTAAAGGTGACAACCAGAACCTTGAATTGCACCCGGAAACACACCGGCAACCAATGCAACTCCCGAAGCAGCGATGTTACATGTGCCGAGTAGCCGACACTATTTACAACCTGGGCAGCTGCATTCTGTACCAGCTGAAGCTTCTGAATGCTCTTCAAGGGCAGCCCCATGTCCCAGCCTCAATATGCTTCAGCAAACTGCAAAGTTTCAATAATACAAAGCTAGTTGTGGAAATCAGGTTTCAGGTTGACAGCTAACACCCACCAACTCCTCCAATTGATCCTACTGATATCCTGAGATTTTCTTTAAGTCAGCTATGTTGTTTTAACCATCCTTATGATGGCCTAAATATTTAGAAAATATTTTTGTGTTGTACCATTTCATTTTCCAAGTCCTATATTCAGAAACTGGAAAGATAGCTTCTTTTTGTTTTTGTCTTTTTTTTAATAAGAATTTTATTAAATTTCAAAAAAAGATAAAGAATACTGAAAAACAAAAAACTACAAAAAAGAACTAAAAAAGTGAAAACACAAGAGAATTTTTTTTTTAGATTTCTTGTATAGCATTCACTTTAATTTTGGTTAGAGAATAATAGTGAGGGATAGAGAAGGAAGTATGGCAGCAGGCCATGCTGGGCCTGGAGACAAAGAATAATAAATATAAGAAATTAACAGGGAAAAGTATACCTTCTCTTTGTTTAGCGACTGCAATCAGTTCCTTAAATTGGAAGCAAAATGGTCACTAAGCAAACACATGACCAAGAGCCAGTCTGAAGACCACTGGTTCCTGCTGTCTCATTCAGATAAAGTTCTCACCTACAGGGTCCTGTGCCTGACCTGTTTCCCCCCCCCATTTTTTCCCCCTCAGAGGGAGGAAAGATTGCTTAAACAAGCTATCCCTTCCTGAGCTGCTTTTTTCCACAGTGCATTGCTCCCCTAAAAAGTGCTAACCACAAGTTAACAAGCTCAACTCAGTGACCTTAATTAATTGATTAGAACCCTCCAGCCAGCTGGCACTGCTGCCTGAAACTGAACAGACCTTAATCAGTTTCACACTGAAGGCTTTTGCTGTCAGGCACAGGAAATTTGATTGTAAATGCACACATTGGTCAGAAAATGATTTCTTTTTAATTACCTTTGTATTTGCCAAGTGTTGCTAAACAAAGTAGCTGCTAAATGAGAAGTGGCTTTACAAGTCCCATGTTGTAAATCAGAGCTAAAGTTGGGATCAGGCAATCAAAAGGCACAACTCTGCTGACTTAGGTAATGTTGTGGAGAGCAGATAGCAGTAAAGTCAAAGCTTAACTGGAAGTTGTAGAATCCTCATTTTCAAAAAATATACATAACACCATTAGTTCTGGAGATTGGGGATTTTGATACTGTCCTATAAATACTAAATTCTTGAAATCCTGCTAGCTGCTTCATATAAAGAGCCTCTAATGCATAGCTTTCCAAACAGTGTGTCGGGACACGTTAGTGTGTCGACTGCAGTGTCTGGGTGTGTCGCGGCTGTTGCTGTCTCCTGGCTTCCACGCAGGTCCTAGTGCCTGCCTTGTGCCCTGCTGTAAGAGTGTGTCGCGAAATGATGCATGTCTAAAAAGTGTGTCACCAACATGAAAAGTTTGGAACGCTCTGCTCTAATGGGTAGCTCTTCTCTACCTTAAGTTCTAGAGGGAAATAATATCTATAATTCTCTTTGGAGGTGCTGGAGGAAATGGAGACATACCTTCATTTTAATTAAAGAGATTCTGTCATATAGGAGGTAAATGAACCATCCCTACAAGATAATACTCTGAATAAGGTATGGTGTTCCATTTATTTGCTGCTCTCACACCTACTAAGGCAAACGTTTCAAAATGTGTTACTCTTACCATCAATTGGGACAGTCAGCAGAGTAAAATCAGAAAAGGACTGAAATTTCCTGGGCTGGGTTTGGATTTATTGACTAAGACTTTGTCCATTCAGCTGCTGCATTGGCAGAGCTGTGTGATGAATAATTAATTGTACAAGAGTATACTTATTTAAATTAAAAAAAAAACAATGCAGCACTTCAGTGTTTGTGATTAAGTGCAAATGCAGATACTGTTGTTACACCATCAATTGCATTTACCTGTAGCACAGAATGTTATTATTATTATTATTATTATTATTATTTGAATTTATCACCGCCCATCTCTACAACAGTAGACTCTGTTTGGCTCAGTTGTATATCTAGTCTGTCAACATATTTTGTATATCTCATCTAAAACCAGCACACCGCTCATTGTGCCTTGGTCCGCATCTACAGCCCTTCACGTGTCCCATTGCTTGTTTATAAGCTGTTGAAGTTACTTGTGGTTTGGAACTTGTTTGATAGTAACTGGAATTCCTGGGGTATGAGAATTGGAGTAAAATCTTAGGGCTATGTTGAATTGAAACGGTAAGCAATCCTGGAGGCAAGAGTACTGATTATTCTTTCTGGATCTTTGTAAGTTGCTAAGGACATCATATTGAGATGAGCTTGGAGAATTCTCCGTTCTTTTCTCAAAGATTTGAGATGCTCTTCATGCGGTCCGTTAATGTTTTACTCCAGTTGTAAAAACACACAGCACTCTTAGAATCTCCCCTGAAGCCTGCTTCTTGTAAGACCTCCTTTTTCTGTCATAGCTTTGAGATTCTCTCAAAACTTGCTATCTTTCACAAGTAAATAGATGGATGCAATTGGTACATTTCACATCTCAGAGTAATATTGTAGAGATAGATTTAAAATACTGCTGTATATTAAAGCACTTTGGTAATGGGTGCCAATAAAAATGTGTTATGATGTAACTGAAAACCTCTTCAATGGCAGGTTAACAGGACTTTCACAGAAATCCCCATTTTACATGAGTAGTAATAGTGTATACCTTTTTTGTATTGGGCTGATCAGATAAGGGAAATGCTGACTCACCGGAAGTGACGTCATAGTCCCTCCCCTCCCCCCCCTCCCATGATCCTCTGCGTGTTAGCCACCCCTCCCATCATGCAATGCGTGTTTTGCCGGAAGTGACGTGTCAGCCACCCCTCCCTGGACCAGCCACATGTTTTGCTGGAAGTGGAGTGTGCCCCACCCCCACCCGCGTGCTAACCCAAGGCATGCCCAGGCATGCCCATGACCACATGTCTGTGAGGGAAGGGGTGGTTGCCTCAACTCCACACTGCCTGTGTTTAAAGCCTTATCAGTTTCTAAGCAGAAGAAAGAGAAAAGCGGGGGGGCAATGCTTTTTCAAAAGGGGAAAAAGTGTTTCTTTCCTTAAGCCTGGCTGCAGGAGTTAAAATGCCATGGCTGGCATAGATGGCCAGGCCTGATTAGGAGGGAAGCATTTTTTAAAAGCAGGGTTTTCTTCTTCTCCACACATGCCAAACTGTTTTTAAAAGCCCAGGGGTAGGCAGCTTTCCTTTTCCCTAAGCAGGCAGTCACCCTGAAGGAAAATGTTTATAAGCATTTCTAATGCAGCAGTAAACAAGGAAGGGTCTAAACAAGGTTTAACATAAGTAAACACCGGGGTCTTTGTACTCACATGGGGATCTGGAGGTGTTAGGCAGACATAACAGCCCAGTTCTTAAGAGGAAAACTTTTTTTTTTAAAGCCGAGGTTTCTCCTGCACACAGTCACACTCGGTAGCACAGGCAGCTTGACTGACAGGAAGTCGCATGCAACAGCAAAGGCCTGAGGGGAAGGGGCACCCCCCCTCCCTCCAGCCAGCTCCTAGATCTCATTGGAGTAGCCGTTGCAATGTCCAGCTCGCTGGCTGATAGCAGAAACTGCTGGCAGCAGGAGTTGAAATGGCATTTTTAGCCTCAAAAATGAGCCTGCACACCAGGCCTAGATTTACAGTTCTGAATGTGGAAAATTAGGCTTTAAATGCACAAAGTGTTGCCCTTAAGCAGAAACTGTGCCCAGGCTGAGAAAAAAAGAAACCTGTAAGGGGCCAGGAGAAAACTGGTTATTAAAAGCACAACAGAAAAAAGAGAAAAAACATGGGTATGTGCATGTTCAGGCATGTCCGCAGGCGTGGCTGTGACACGCGGTGTACACGTGACAGGGGCAAGGCTATGCCCAGGCATGTCTCCACAGCTTTTCAGGCTATATACAGATACATCGTTAAGTAGCGGTGCCCATTTGAAAAATACAGACACGTGCTTTGAAGATGGCAAACTCCGAAGCCCATCTGTTTGAAGACAGCTTAACGCCAAAGCCGCCAAAACGAAAATTTAGGGCAAGGAAAACGTCCGAAGCTCCTGGACCGAGCGACCTATTTGAGGAAAACGCTCAAGACGCATGTCTAATACCATGTTACTGTAGATTTTGTGCCTCAGATGTTGAGTTAAACATTGAAAATTAAGAAAAACACTAATTTAATTAGATAAAATTGCGAGTCTAATCCAGACTTAATACTCTTTTCTTTAAGAAACAACATATCCATATGATTCGACCGTCGTACAGATTCTGAGAGCCTGTGTGATAAAAGTATTGCATCATTGTTTCATGGGGTGCATGCAAGCAGGAGGAGATCAGGTGGATTCCCGGCCACCCACCGAGGAAGAGCTTCTTAAGGCCTTATGCCCCAGAATATCGAAGGGCGAGATCCTATGGGTCATTATGAACATAGCGTGTAAGCTAGAGAAATTATATGTGACATGTGATACCCTTGATGAGCTTGTGGAATTCATGGAGTATATTGAGAGAAGCCCTAAGCCACAAGATATAATGGCGAAAATTGGTTCTGAATTACCAGTGGCTTTGAAGAGGCTTATTTGTCAAAATGTAACAACTATTAATTACCAGAAACTGTTAACCTCTACCCAAGGATTGTAATAATAAAATATTTTTACAAATAACACGTTGCCTGTTTTTTCTTTCGCTGTCTGATAGCAGTAACTGCTGGCAGGATGAGTTAAAATGGCGTTTTTAGCCTCAAAATGAGAATGCAGTCAGGGAGAAAGCAGAAAAAAGAGAAAAACATGGGGTATGGACATGTTCAGGCATGTCCGCAGGCGTGGCGGGAGAGCGCCGTATCAGGCTGCGACACGCGGGTAACACGTGACGGGGCAAGGCTATGACCAGGCAAACCTCCGCCACATTTCAGGCTATATACAGACCTGTCTTTTCCTTGAGAGTCAATGGACACAACTTTTTGTATTTACTATATTTTGGCATATTTAATTTTCTCCAGCGGCCGAGGCTCAACCAAATCCCAGGCAGAGAAAAGGTTTCTCTTTTGAAGAAACATGGCAAGAGCTGCTTCAAAAAATTTTAATAGAAAAATAGCGAAACCTAGTGCCGTATGCTCTAGCACAAGGCCGGTGCCAGTAGAATGCAACAAACTCTGTTGTCAGGATTTTGGTGAAGAAAACAAAGAAAATTTTATATTCAGACCTGTTTTGTATGGTTGCGGTATGGCGTGTTGTGCCTTTACTGATGAGGCGGAGAGCGAAACAGAAGACTTCCCTTGTGATACTTACCGGGCAGCATGTGAAATGGTGAGCTCCGCACCAACACCTTCCAGCAGTGGTAAGTAAATATGTTTTTATTGATGACAATGTAAATGTTGACGGGGCCCAGTTAGGGGTGCTAATAGGTTATGTTTTATATTTTGCAGTACCTGAGTTACCAAGTCCTAGAAAGCAAAGATACCGAAGGAGGGCCGTATCGTATACCGGCGGCCGCACATCTTCTGACGATTTATCTGCTCCTGAACATGACAACACCTGTAAATTATGCGAAGACCTGTTAGAATGTGGCAAAGGGCGCTGTTGGGAGGGTACAGATGAATCAGGGTTTTATGGCTCTTTATCTTCTTCTTCTTATGATGATGATGATGATGATGATGATGAGGGATATGTTTCCGGATCCCTAGACAACCTCTCTCAAAGCTGTATCACCAATAAAGCATTGTATTAAAGACAAGGTGTGATCATTTTGCCACAGACCCTTCGTCATAATGAGGTATGAAAATATTCTAAAGGAGATCTATTACACACCGGGTAGGGTAGGGAGCTATGCTGGGGTAAACCCACTTTTTCAGGAGGGAAGAAAACATGATAAAAACCTGTCCATGAAGCAAGTCAAGACATGGTTGTCAGGACAAGATGCTTATGCGCTTCATAAACCGGCAAGAATTAATTTCCCTCGAAATAAAACAGTGGTGTCGGGTATAGATCAGCAATGGCAGGCCGATCTCATAGACGTGTCCAAATTTTCTAAGGAAAACCATGGAAAAAAGTTCATCTTAACAGTCATTGATGTGTTGTCTAAATATGCATGGGCATACCCTCTGACTGATAAGTCGGGGAGCGAGGTTGCTGCCGCCTTCCAGAATATCTTTGAAACAGGCCGGGCACCCCGAAAAATACAGACAGATGCCGGCAAAGAGTTCTTAAATACGCCTCTGAAGAAACTTTTAGCACGTTATGGTATTCAGCATTTTGTCACTCATAGTGAGACTAAAGCCGCCATTATAGAGAGGTTTAATCGGACCCTAAAAAATAAACTCTGGAGATACTTCACAGCTAGAAACACCCACCGGTACGTAGACATCTTGGCAGCCGTTCTTCAAGGATACAATGACACGTACCACCGTAGCATCCGGACTGCTCCTAGCACTGTAAATTTGTCTAATGAAAGGGTTGTATGGTTAAGACTGTATGGAGATATTTTAAAAAGTAAAAGAAAGGAAAAACATCTTAAGGTGGGGGATCACGTCAGGATATCCAGACTGAAGGGAAAATTTGAAAAGGGCTACCAGCAAACCTACACGGATGAAATATTCATCATCAAAGAACTGTTAACAAGAGGGGAAAGAGGGGTGTATAGATTAAAAGATTACACAGACGAGCCAGTAAAGGGCACTTTTTACCCTGAGGAGCTCCAAAAGGTTCCTGATGATCAACAACGTGTATACAGAATTGAAAAAGTGATCTAAAAAAGAGGGCGGGGAAAATATAGAGAGGTTCTAGTCAAATGGGTCGGCTGGCCAGACAAGTTCAACAGTTGGGTAAAAGAGTCTGAAGTACAAGACCTTTGACATGGCTGGCTTTTATATCACCCTCCCCAGCAACGCATCGGCAACAGCCTTCCCCAAAAACAAAAGTTCAAATTTTACTGTTCAACTAGCAAGAGCTCTGGACCTGCCGGGGTCATGGGAAGTGGGGCTGGTGGAGATACAGTACCCACACAGCTGGAACACGCTAACCACAGGTGGATATTTTGAAATTGCTAACGAAAAAAAGAAGTGGGAGTTTTCTTTGAGAAATGGATACTATACCAGCATCCAGCAGGTATTAGAAAATATGAACAAGCTTATGACAGACGCTGAGAATCCGCCAATGGCGACCCTGCGATACGACCCAGTTGCTCGAAAAATTAAATTTAAAGGAGATGGGGCGTTTAGCATACTAGCTAGTGATGAACTAGCGAACATATTAGGTTTGAAGCCCCAAGCCCGCTTCAAAAAATTCCCCTTTGCGGCCGATGTGACAGGAGGATTCAGTACCATATTTATTTATACAGACATTGTGGAGCCGCAGATAGTGGGTGACTTCTATGTGCCGTTACTGCGCTGCGTGCCTGTGCGGGGGCAAGACAACGACATCATCACGGTAACCTATGACCAGCCCCATTATGTTCCAGTCAGCAAGCACGGCATCAGCACAATTACTGTAGAGATCAAAACAGATCAAAACAAACACATCCGTTTTAACCACGGGAAGGTTGTCGTCAAGCTTCATTTCAGGCCTCAGAAAAGTGAAGGATGGTTGTGATCAAGGAGTACGGGAGTCCTCAAGACTACGTGGCCTATTACAGGGCCCAAGCCGGAGCCGGTCTTGCGGGGTTCCGGGGAACACCCGTCATGTATGGGACAGGCCTAGGCGGTTTGTTCCGTGGACTTTTTCGAAAAGCAATGCCTCTTCTGAGGAAAGGGTTAGAAA
The DNA here is from genome assembly GCA_023362775.1 of Charina bottae. NCBI lineage: Eukaryota > Metazoa > Chordata > Lepidosauria > Squamata > Charinaidae > Charina > Charina bottae. The sequence continues at coordinate 28,196,100 of JALMGJ010000006.1, read as the reverse complement.
TCGTTAAACCCCACGTGAAATCTGCAGCTAAGAATATTGTCAGAGATATGGCAGGGCAGCTTGTATCCCGTGTTGTAGGGGGCGGCCAAGAGGGCTCGGGCTTGGTCGTGGCCAGAAAGAATTACGCCTTGGGACCGCCTATTCCCTCTAAAAAGAGAAAGAATGTGAGAAAGCGCCATCATACAAAGAGGAAACGTGCTCAGAAGAGGAAGCACTGTGACAGCCGGGACATATTCTAATACAAAATGGCTTTTATCCACGAGGCATCGCAGGAGTGTGTTAAATCAGAACTGGACCTTTTTCAACTGTCACCTACTCAAACCAGTATTGAAAATAGCACGTATGTCGAGATCCCTCCTTTATCAGCGCTAACGCCCAATGCGCCCCTGGAATTTTTTATCACAGGACACGGTGAGCATTACACAGATCTAAATAACACCCTGTTGTATGTGAGTTGCAAGATTGTAAAGGCTGATGGCACAGATATTGATGATGGTGCAAGGGTGGCCCTGACCAACTATCCTATAGCTTCGCTGTTTAATCAGCTGGATGTTACCCTGGGAGACCGGCTCGTAACACAGAGCCACCACTGCTATTCTTACCGGGCCATGATTGAGCTGATTCTGAACTTCGGGGCTGATGCTCTGGGAACCCAATTTACAGCTGGGGGTTTTTACAAAGATGAATCAGCGCTTATGGAGAGCACTGTGCTGGCAGCCGCGGGCAACGCTGGTTTCAGAGCGAGAGCTGCACATACAGCCAGGAGTCGTAAATGGGACCTGCTTGGGCCTTTGCACAGCGATCTGTTTTTTCAAGACAAACTGCTAATTAATGGGGTTGACGTGAAAGTCAAACTCACAAGAAGCAGAAACGAATTTTGCCTAATGAGGGATGGCAATGAGAATTACAAAGTGCAGCTCCTGTCGGCGTCTCTCTTTGTAAAGCGTGTAAAAGTAGCAGCAGGCGTACGGCTGGGCCACGCAGAAGCCTTGCTCTCCTCCAACGCCAAATATCCCATTGATCGTGTGGGGATGAAGGTTTACAGCATTCCTGCAGGCAGCCTTGTGTGTAATCAGGAAAACCTATTTCTGGGCCAGCTACCTAAACAGCTAGTGATTGGATTTGTGGACAATGCCTCTTTCAGTGGAGATTACGAAAGAAACCCATTCAATTTTCAGCACTGCAATGTTAATTTTTGTGCCCTGTATTGCGACGGCGAACAGGTCCCCGCCAAACCTCTTCAGCCTGATTATGCTCGCGGTGTTTTTGTGAGAGAATACATGCAGATGGTACAAGTTTCAGGCAAAGGCATGAAAGACAGACCTCTCCTAATCAGCCGTGAAGAGTTTAGTCACGGATATAATTTATATTGTTTCGACCTGAGTCCTGACCAGGGGTGCTCGGAGCACTATTCTTTGATCCGGAACGGCAACCTCAGAGCGGAAATTAGATTTGCACTACCTCTCCCCAATACCGTCAATATGATTCTCTATGCAATCTTTGAAAACCTCATTGAAATAAGCCACACCAGGAACGTTCTTTTTGATTATATGTGAGGATGGACACCCTGCAGCTCCTCCGGCTGTTCTCTGGAAATCCCGACTTTCTAGGGGTCTACCCCTGTGATCTGCTACCCAAGAGGCAAATCTCCAAAAGACCTTTCGGCATAATTGTAAACACTCATCCTCAAACTCTACCTGGCGAACACTGGCTGGCTGCCTACTTCCCATCTCCCGGCTATGGTGAATTTTTTGACTCTTATGGAAGGCCTCCAGACAGCCCTGACTTTCCTGGAGCCATAGCGATATTCTTAGAGCGGCAAGCTAAGAAGTACACGTTTCACCAACTTCAACTGCAACACCCCAGCGCTGTAACATGTGGGCATCACTGCGTGTTTTTTCTACTGAACCGGTCTAAAGGCATGGACTATGGAAATATTTTAAAGATGTACTCCGATGATGCTGTTAAAAATGATCAAATGGTAAAGCTTTTTGTAAAATGTATAAAGGTGGGGAGGGGGAATGGAGCCTGTAACCATCACCAGTGCATGCAGACATGTATGCCTTACTGCAAAATAAAGAAAAAGACTTAAACGTTTTACTTCTTTCACTGTGTTTTTATTCATTTTACAAGCTGTACATACAACATTGCATGGCCAACAGGTTGAAAAGCATACGTTTTACAAATTGAGCCAGTTACCAAGCCTGATACTGCTTCTAGGCTTTACCATCAGGGGTCCAGAGGGCGAGACAGCAAACAGGGGCTTCTGAGTTCCAAAAGGGGCAGTCATAACAGAGTCAGGGCTAGTAGCAGCCTCCCCCTTAATAACCAGAGAGTCTTTCAACATTTCTAACTGCTCTTTAACAGCCGTAGAACCCAACACAGAGGTAGGGACATTCACCTCGGCCATAGCAGTCATAAATTCATCCCAGCCTTTAGGTTTCCGCTTCTCAGTAAGGGAGCGATGTTGCGAGGCGCCTTTCACCAGGTCTAAAATGTTAGTACCGGGAACAGGCATGCCCCTGTATAAAAACGTTCCACGTGTATCCCAGGATGATATGTCCTGGTGCTGTTTCATTTTGTTTAGCAAAAGTTCTGCATTTTTCCTATACCGGGAGCTGACGCCACTTAGGATCTCAGTCATGGCGGCGTCCTGCAGAGCGGCATGTGGAGGCTGTTCTGGCAAGGCTTGGGGTTGATGAGTCTCTTCTGAGGGGTAAATGAGATTCAGTCTGTCTTTTTCAGACTCGTTTTGTCTGGTCAGTCGTAGAAACCTCTGCAGCACAGAATTGTAGAGCTTAATCTTTTCCTCCTCGCCCAAATCAGCTCTCTGAAGAACGGAGCGCATCTCAACATCCAGCCGATTAGCAGCCACAGTCCCCATAGTAGGAGCCCTGCCCTGTAGTTGCCCCATCTGGTGGTGTGGCACCAGAAACATTTTCTCAGCATAGTCCATGGCTTATCCGGCTATCAGGTTAGCCAACAACGGTATAGCAGCCCCCAGCAGTGAACCAACGAAACCGCCCGACTGGCGAATGACCTGCTTCTTCTTTTTGAGGGATACCTTTCTATCGCTCAGTTTTTTGATGACACCTTTCTTCCTCTTTAAAGTTCGGTATTGTGAAGGCTTCAAAGGGAGGTTTCCTTTTAAGGTGTTCAGGGCTATTTCTGCTATTGCCCCCACCAGATCGTTATTAGCCTTGCATAAGATGGCCTTTCTCTGTTTTGGCCCAGCCCTTACTAAGATTTTTAAAACCGCCAAATTTCTGAGCACCCTCTCTGACATCCTGAATGAACTAGTGCTAAGGCATTCAGGCTAATGCTTTTTACTCTTCTTTTTCATAGTGTAAACAGCAGGCCAATCAGGGGGAAAGAGGCCTGTTCTCAACCGGTAGGTTTCTGGGGTGCTGGCTGCCAAATCTACCAAAAGGTACCCGTGCGGTTTGTGAGTGGCATCTTGGAACACTTCTAAAAAATACTGGGTGTTAGTGGGGTACATCTGGCGGCCCAGTGTGACAATTTGCAACTGATCACGAGGGCTGCGGAATAAAACCAAATATTTGGAATTCAGAGCTATAGTTCTCATCTTCTTACCTTGAAAAAACAGATTTTGAAGTATGAGAATAATGCTCAGGTTTCTGTGGTGAACGTACTGTGTAAAAGCCTTCTCTATTTGATCGCTGTCGCCGGCTGAAGCCATGAGGTCGTCTACCACAGCTAAATTGGTTTGGTTTGGTGGAAACAAATCATCATCTTCAAAGGAAGACGGGAGGCCCTCCATAAACTTAATATAAGGGAATTTATTAAGCAGTTCTTTGTACAGAGGTTGCCAGCAGCTATAAAACCATACAATATTTTGTGGCATTTGAGACATCACAGAGGTACCATGCTCTAACATTTGCTTGATAAAAAAAGATTTGCCAGAATTGGACGGCCCGCTTATAATGCAAGAGAAAGGGTGTACAAACTGTACAAGGTTTTCCATAATGTTCAATAACCGTACGGCAGTGTGCAGTAATCCTCACTCTTTAGAGCCCTTTTATTATAGACGACCTTCAGGGTTTTCCTGAGGACTCTTGTTTCTAGGGCCCAATGTCTCTTAACCCTAAAAATACCCGTCTGTTCCACTTTGATCGATTTCTTTCTCTCTGGGCCGGTCAGGCAGTAATCATCCACCAGTTCTTTCAAGCTGTCAAAATTAACCTTTTCAGCATTGCCACTGTTTAGCGTAATACCCTTCACCTTTAGCACCGCTTCTCCGCTGGACAAGGCGTATCCATATGTTTTGGGTCCGGCTGCCACAAACTCTGTGATTGAGGTGTTTGGTGGGATCTCGCTTGTCAGCTGCCCTAAATAGTCACCCAAAGGTGGTGTCCACGCCCCCTGTCTACTTATAAAAATGACTGAATCAGTGTCATGGTACAGGCATCTATCTCCCAATCCATCCAGTAGCCTGTATAATTCCAGCCGGGCATAAGCCGTTGTAAAACTGGCGATGAATATGTTAGTACATGTGGCTTTGGTGGGTTGGTTCTTGGCCATTTTCCACGTCACAACGGCTGTCTCTGTATCCACAAACTCGCATGAGGAAACATCATAATAGGGCACAAAAAGATATTTGAATAATTCCTCAGGTTTTGTCACCACTGATGTGGTCAGGTGGTTGGTGTTCTGACCAAACTTGCCCCACAGAGAGTTTAAAAAGAGTTTGGCAATCTGCCTTTTAGCAGGATTTACTTCGATATGCTCACGCCGTAAGCGGACACCTTCCATCTTTTCATACTCCTGAATATATTTATCTTTATCCTGTTCTGTTTTGCACCAGGACGGGTAACCACTGGCCTCCTGCTTCTGTCTGAGATGGGTGTTCATATACCCTGAAAATAATGTGACTGATGTTCTTTCAAAATGCCAGATCTCATAGATCTCAGCAATTCTGTAACCCTTTTCTATAGCCACATTCAATTCAACAGTACACCATGTCCCCGTCAGAGCCCTTTCTTCATCACTGTGTTGACAGGGGGCGGTTTGCAGACTTTCTGTGCAGGTTGCACACAGGCTAAACATTAATTTGCCCCCTGATTTGTGGGGTAGGACTGGGAAATAGAGGTTCCTTGGTGGGTACACTTTGACTTTGGCAAGCCCGAAATACTGCTTTATGTCCCCAAAGTTTTGATAGATGATTTGGGGGTGTCCAATCGGGTACTCCTTGTTCTTGTTCACAAAGGGGTACAAACTGGTGAAATCGTAATATAAGATTTGCTCCCCAGCTTTTGGCTTGTAGTACAGGCATGTGGCATTTGTTCTACCCCCAAAAAATGCATCTCGGGGGTTCAAAGGGGTTGGGAGCTTGTTCTCCATTAGAAACTGCTTCAAAGCGGGGTCGTTCTCCAGCATGTCCCGCCATTCGTGTTCCCAGATGCTACGTATGGCATACCCCTGGTCCCTGAGGTACTCTTCTTTAATCCTGGTACGATTGTGCAGACCCCCGTATGTTGAATCAAGTAATTTGTTGAAGTCTTTTTCAGAGTAGCAGACAGGACAGCCGTGAAAAAAACAGCCGTGAAATTCAAAAGCAGTGGGGACCCCGTTTATGACAGCAAAACCGTCCAAAAAATATTTGCCTACTTGCTTTTCACCACCCTTCAGAGCATGCTGGATATTGAGATTCTCAGTGTGCTCTATATGCAACAGCCATTGAATCGCTGGTGCTGAGTACCTTTTCTGTGTCTTGTGATAACTGTCCAAAGGGGCTAACGCAATGGTATTCCTCTTCAAATACATGAACAGGTACTGGGCCATGCAGACAGAGGCCAGTGTAATATACTGGAAGGGGTCAATGCAACGGATCTCTATCTCCTCAACAATCTCTCCCCCACCATCTCTGAGGCACTCGCGTTCTGTCATTTTCATGACTTGGTCCCTGAATCGAATACAGGCCTCCCTCAGAATCTCCACATCTTGTCTGCAGTAGTAAGCCAGGGCCTTCTTTAGCTTAAACACCGTGCCTGCATTATCTGCATGCCATTTCAGGAATTCTTCTCTCTCCCCGGGCATCATGGTTTCTGGACTGTAATACTTGGCTTCAGGGAGCGGCCCCACATAGTCTTGATTGTCCATTGTGTTGAACAAATGGGGGAAATACCCCTTGTTGCCCCGAAAACCCATAGCTTTCGGTAGCTTGCTTAATTTAAGGGGCAAAAAGGAGAGGCTGTCAATAAACCGAATCTTATAATCCGGTAGGAGAATACACAGCAGCTTACCCCCTTGACTGATCAATTCAACACGCACTTTTTCCCGTATCAGCTGTCTCAGCACCAGGTACCCGTCATAACCTTTGGAATTGTGAGCGATAAAGGTACACCTTTTAAACTTGTGATTTATAAACTTCTTCACAAATTGCTCCAGGCAGCTAACGCCATGACAGCCCCAACTCACAGCCTCTTTGCCATCACCTTCCTCCAGCATATCCGTGGCATACACGTAATTTGGTATATGCACGCCCGTCTCTTGACAACATTCAAAATCATAAATGATGTATCTTTCACCAATTTGCGGGCGCTCCAAGGGCTTCAGAAAGCATAAATGCCCTTCCAAGCTGTCAACCTTCTCAGAGCACTGACCACACTTTGTTTTCTTGCATTTTGTGTGGGGAGTGAAGACATAAAGGCCACACTTTTCACAATATACCTTATTCTTACAGTCAACTTTCCCTTCCAATGCCATCTGTGTATGGCTTTCAAGACAGGCCTTAGACCGGCAAAACAATTTGCATATGCAACATCTTACCCTCTCTTCTGCCACCTCCTGGCAGTCTTGCTTCAGGCACGCTCGACAGAGGTATTGGCAATCGTGACTGAATTTGTGATGGTAGGCTGTGTGGCAGAATTCACAGAAATAACGCTCGCCCAGGAAGCCCTTGATGTTTTTGATTCCGTAGTAATGCTTGTCGTGTAACAATATAAACACCAATTTTTCTCGCTGTGCTCTGCCCGTGACAAAAAATCGCCACCCACCTTCGTTGTAAAACAAAATTTTTATGGTTATACCTAAAAGCTCTTCAAAGAGATGTATCTGTGAAAAGCCAATCCTGTTTTCTGTGGAAATGCCCAGTCTGGTGTGTAGGGCCCTGGCTCTAGTAGCAATTTCTTGATTTGTACCTTCTCCGCTGTCAAGCAAATACAGCACACTACCTGTGAAACACAGAAATTCACCCTCCACATTGAAATCCACCAGGTGCTGTCTTTTTGTCTCCAGGACTTTGGTGAATATCACGGTGCTTAACTTCCTACGCCCGCCGCCCTCTTTGTATTTCACGATAGTGACCACTAATTGTAAACAACCCCCCCACATCAATTCTGCTTTGCTCTGTAGAAGGTTTTCAACACGGGTCAGAAAGTCATCAGCATTTAAATCATGCATATGTCTCCTAAGGGTAAAGAGGGGTCGATTTAGACCATCTGCATCTAGGCGTAGTTGAACAAAATCATTCGGCTCTATCACCCTAGAAACATTATTCAAAAAGGTCTGTACCACATTATGGATAACACCTATAGCCTCTACAAATGATCTGATACGTTCAAGATTAGCAAATCTATACCGTTGGTAGTATTCCACAGCTCTGTAATATAGGATAGGCCTCTCCCACTCCTGTATCATTTCTAGATACACATCATGCACATTCTGAGAGTTAGGGGTCTGTAGCTGTGACATAGAAGGCCATAGCTCCTCTTCCGGTTGAGGTTCTGACATAGGCTCATCTGTACAGCTATCGCTGTCTGTAGGGGCTGTGGAAAGGGCACCGCCAGACATATTTTTTGCTTTTTTTCCGGGCGGTTCTGGATTAAAAACAAGGGGAAACAATGCTTCAGTAACATTCTTTTTAATGTAATACAGCCCCTTACATTCTAAAACAGGTCTCAAGTAGGATAATACACTTGGTTATTTTACCTCCTAAAAGCATTCGCGTTGCATGGCTTGTACATGGCTGTGGGGTAGAGTTTATGCTGTCAGCCTCCAGAGGCTCTGGGGAGTTTGTAAACACTTGCTCATCTTCCCAACCTGAGAAACAGAGACATGAGAACCATTACAGCTGCTGTAGAAATGCCTCTATAACTAGACATTTTGTTTCTGAGGGCAAAAACAAAAGCAGCCTGATCTTAATACCTCCTAGGTCAGGCGGTGTTCCCTGTGGGGTCTCTGCAGGTATTGTAAAGTTTGCATACTCCTCATCATCTTCTACTTCTGTATTAGACATTTGACAAACATTACAACTGCTGCAGAAATATTTAAAAGCATCTAAGCCATACAGTTATTTAATTTGTATGAACTAAAAAATGTACCTAATAGAGCCTTCACACATTGCGTATCTGTTACAGAACCCTGGTGGAAACACAAGAACACCAGTAGTTAAATATCGTCACAAATGGGTACTACCCCCCCCCCACCTTCTGCCTCTCAAAACTGCTTGTGAAATTACTTACATTTCGGGCAGCCATCCCATCCATGTCATTACGTTCTAGGATGGGCTGTGTGCCTTGTGGGGGGTCTGCAGTCATCGTAAGGGCTGCATACTCCTCATCATCTTCTACTTCTGTATTAGACATTTGACAAACATTACAACTGCTGCAGAAATATTTAAAAGCATCTAAGCCATACAGTTATTTAATTTGTATAAACTAAAAAATGTACCTAATTGAGCCTTCACACATTGCGTATCTGTTATAGAATCCTAGTGGGAACACAAGAATACCAATAATTAAATATAGCCACAATTGCTACAAACCCCAGCCTTCTGACTCTCAAAACTGCTTGTGAAATTACTTACATTTCGGTCAGCCATGGTGTCCAGGTCATTCTTTGCTGGCAAGCTGCTCCATCTGTGGGTCTAGATAAGGTCCCAACTGGACGCTGAAAGGGACCTCGCCCACCATCTTTACGTCACCATTTGAGCCCCCACCCACCAATACATGGATAAACTGGTGTTAGCAAAAGAAAAAAAGCAGACAACGTATTATTTGTAAAAATATTTTATTATTACAATCCTTGGGTAGAGGTTAACAGTTTCTGATAACTAATTGTTGTTACATTTTGACAAATAAGTCTCTTCAAAGCCACTGGTAATTCAGAGCCAATTTTCGCCATTATATCTTGTGGTTTAGGGCTGCTCTCAATATACACCATGAATTCCACAAGCTCATCAAGGGTGTCACATGTCACATATAATTTCTCTAGCTTACATGCTATGGTCATTATGACCCAAAGGGTCTCACCCCTCGATATTCTGGGGCATAAGGCCTTAAGAAGCTCTTCCTCGGTGGGTGGCCGGGGAGCCATCTGATCTCCTTCTGCATGCATGCACGCCTTGAAGCACTGCTGCAATGTTGTTATCACACACGCTCTCACCATCTGTACAGCGGCCGAATCATATGGATATGTTGTTTCTTAAAGAAAAAGAGTATAAGGCTGAATTAGACTCACAATTTTATCTAATTAAATTAGTGTTTTCTAAATAATGTTTAACTCACCATCCGAGTCGCAGTATCGACAGTAACATGGTATTAGACATGCGTCTTGAGCGTTTTCCTCAAATAGGTCGCTCGGTCCAGGAGCTTCGGACGTTTTCCTTGCCCTAAATTTTCGTTTTGGCGGCTTTGGCGTTAAGCTGTCTTCAAACAGATGGGCTTCGGAGTTTGCCATCTTCAAAGCACGTGTCTGTATTTTTCAAATGGGCACCGCTACTTAACGATGTATCTGTATATAGCCTGAAAAGCTGTGGAGACATGCCTGGGCATAGCCTTGCCCCTGTCACGTGTACACCGCGTGTCACAGCCACGCCTGCGGACATGCCTGAACATGCACATACCCATGTTTTTTCTCTTTTTTCTGTTGTGCTTTTAATAACCAGTTTTCTCCTGGCCCCTTACAGGTTTCTTTTTTCCTCAGCCTGGGCACAGTTTCTGCTTAAGGGCAACACTTTGTGCATTTAAAGCCTAATTTTCCACATTCAGAACTGTAAATCTAGGCCTGGTGTGCAGGCTCATTTTTGAGGCTAAAAATGCCATTTCAACTCCTGCTGCCAGCAGTTTCTGCTATCAGCCAGCGAGCTGGACATTGCAACGGCTACTCCAATGAGATCTAGGAGCTGGCTGGAGTGGGGGATGCCCCTTCCCCTCAGGCCTTTGCTGTTGCATGCGACTTCCTGTCAGTCAAGCTGCCCGTATCGGGACTTGTGGCTGTGTGCAGGAGAAACCTCGGCTTTTTAAAAAAAGTTTCCTCTTAAGAACTGGGCTGTTATGTCTGCCTAACACCTCCAGATCCCCATGTGAGTACAAAGACCCCGGTGTTTACTTATGTTAAACCTTGTTTAGACCCTTCCTTGTTTACTGCTGCATTAGAAATGCTTATAAACATTTTCCTTCAGGGTGACTGCCTGCTTAGGGAAAAGGAAAGCTGCCTACCCCTGGGCTTTTAAAAACAGTTTGGCATGTGTGGAGAAGAAGAAAACCCTGCTTTTAAAAAATGCTTCCCTCCTAATCAGGCCTGGCCATCTATGCCAGCCGTGGCATTTTAACTCCTGCAGCCAGGCTTAAGGAAAGAAAAACTTTTTCCCCTTTTGAAAAAGCATTGCCCCCCCGCTTTTCTCTTTCTTCTGCTTAGAAACTGATAAGGCTTTAAACACAGGCAGTGTGGAGTTGAGGCAACCACCCCTTCCCTCACAGACATGTGGTCATGGGCATGCCTGGGCATGCCTTGGGTTAGCACGCGGGTGGGGGTGGGGCACACTCCACTTCCGGCAAAACATGTGGCTGGTCCAGGGAGGGGTGGCTGACACGTCACTTCCGGCAAAACACGCATTGCATGATGGGAGGGGTGGCTAACACGCAGAGGATCATGGGAGGGGGGGGAGGGACTATGACGTCACTTCCGGTGAGTCAGCATTTCCCTTATCTGATCAGCCCAATACAAAAAAGGTATACACTATTACTACTTACATGGTCCAATGTCTTAGTGCCCTCTTTGGTCGTATAGTATGCATTCCAGGTTTCTGCTGATTTAATTTCTCAGATTTTCTTTTACATTTGAGTCTCACACTGGAGAGATTATTATATATTGAAAGGCAGAATGCACATTTTCTCTTCGTGACCTCATGGACCAGCCCACACCAGAGCTTCCTGTCGGCCGTCACCATCCCCAGCTCCCCCATGGTTGAGTCCGTCACCTCCAGAATATCATCCATCCATCTTGCCCTTGGTCGGCCCCTCTTCCTTTTGCCTTCCACTTTCCCTAGCATCAGCATCTTCTCCAGGGTATCCTGTCTTCTCATTATGTGGCCAAAGTACTTCAGTTTTGCCTTTAGTATCATTCCTTCATGTGAGCAGTCTGGCTTTATTTCCTGGAGTATGGACTGGTTTGATCTTCTTGCAGTCCAAGGCACTCTCAGAATTCTCCTCCAACACCACAGTTCAAAAGCATCTATCTTCCTTCGCTCAGCCTTCCTTATGGTCCAGCTCTTGCAGCCATAGGTTACTACAGGGAATACCATTGCTTTCACTATGCGGACCTTTGTTGTCAGTGTGATGTCTCTGCCCTTAACTATTTTATCAAGATTTACCATTGCTCTCCTCCCAAGAAGTAGACGTCTCCTGATTTCCTGGCTGCAGTCAGCGTCTGCAGTAATCTTTGCGCCTAGAAATACAAAGTCTGTCACTGCCTCCACTTTTTCTCCCTCTATTTGCCATTTATCAATCAAGCTGGTTGGCATAATCTTGGTCTTTTTGAGGTTTAACTGCAACCCAGCTTTTGCACTTTCTTCTTTCACCTTCGTCATAAGGCTCCTCAGCTCCTCCTCGCTTTCAGCCATCATCTGCATATACATCCCTTAGTCACCTTGTAGGTACAATAAATGCAAAAACCTAATACCTCACATCATACCAAGAGCATTCCACTAAAATTACATTCTTTAAAAGACTGTAGCTTGAATCATGTCAACTGGATTTCTATTTTCTTAGTGGAAACGTTTCGCTCCTTATCCAAGGAACTTCTTCAGTCTGAGCAAAGTTGGTAAGGGAATCCTAAATATGTTCCTAGGTAGCTGTGTGACGTTACACCTGGGGCTAGGTCATGGTTATATTGAGATGTAATTTTTAAGTCCTTTTATCATCTAATGGAGGGTCGTTAAAATCACCATGCTGCTGTTGAGCTTCTGAAATGGTCTTAATCTTCCTAGGCACAGAAGACAACACGGGGAGGAAGATGGGGGAGAGTTTGTGCCTGAGGCCCCCACCTCTATTCAAGGAAGGATTTTCCAAGTTGGCATAAATGGATTCCTTGACCCCTCTCTCAAACCACCTATCTTCTCTGTCTAAAATGTGAACATTAATGTCCTCAAATGAGTGTCCTTTTTCTTTTAGATGAAGATAAACTGCTGACTCTGGTCCTGTGGTGTTATTTCTCCTGTGTTGGGCCATCCTCCTGTACATAGGTTGTTTGGTTTCTCCAATGTAGAGTTCAGAGCACTCCTCACTGCACTGGATTGCATAAACTACATTGCTTTTCTTATGTTTTGGAGTTTGATCTTTGGGGTGTACAAGCCTCTGTCTCAGTGTGTTGGTGGGTTTGAAATATACAGGTATGTGGTGTTTGCCAAATATCCGTTTTATCTTCTCAGACACGCCAGCCATGTAGGGAATGACCAGGTTCTTTCGTTTACTCTGAGTCTCAGCCCTATCTGTCGCTGTTTTAGGTCTGGTAGATTTAGATTTGGTGAAGGCCCAATTTGGATATCCACAGGCCTTCAGGGCTGTTCTCAGGTGCTGATTTTCATTCTTTTTGGAATCCATGGAGGTGGGGATGGTTTCTGCTCTGTGTGACAATGTCCTGATGACTCCTAGTTTGTGCTGCAGTGGATGGTGGGAGTCAAACATCAGATATTGATCTGTGTGTGTGGGTTTCCTGTAGATCCCTATTTCTAGCTTGCCACCGGTCCCAATGAGGACTTCACAGTCTAGGAATGCCAGTCTGTTGTCCTTGGTGTCTTCTCTGGTGAAGCTAATGTTGGCATCTATAGTGTTTATATGGTCCGTGAAGGCCTGTACTTCCTGGGCCTTGATTTTGACCCAGGTGTCATCCACATACCTAAACCAGTGGGTGGGCACCGTTCCCTGGAATGTGTTGAGTGCTTTCTTCTCCACTTCTTCCATGTATAAATTGGCCACAATGGGTGACACAGGAGAACCCATTAGCTTAACCATTAACCATTAACCATTAACCCTAGGAACATATTTAGGATTCCCTTACCAACTTTGCTCAGACTGAAGAAGTTCCTTGGATAAGGAGCGAAACGTTTCCACTAAGAAAATAGAAATCCAGTTGACATGATTCAAGCTACAGACAATTCCACCTGGATGACTGAGAACCTTCATAGACATATTCTTTAAAAGAGTTTTTATTTTAAATTAAATTCAATAATCAGAAGAGCAGAACAAATTTTGGGCACAGCACTATCCTATGATGCTTTATACATATTGATTACATTATTATGGGTTTATATTAGCAAAAACATTATGAGCAGGCACAGTCTGGTAGAAACTGCTCTTAGGGATTTACAAATTATTGATGGACTTACTAGCTAAGTCCTAAATATGGATTTGAATTACACTGTTTATTGAGAATGCAGCTATGTGCTGATATTCTTAAACATTTTAAAAATGCTTGCTTACAACTGAAACATTCTACTACTTGTTGAAGCAGATTTTCACTTAAAATGCTTGTTAACTGAGCCAAGTCCCAGTTTAGATACAGATCTTTTTTATTTGCACTCTTTGTAATTTAACATTTTGTTTCAGTACGTTAAAAGTGCTTTAAGAAAACAAAACACAGGGTAATATAAAAGAACAAACTTTTTCTTGCTGCTTTTGTGGACACCATCTAGAATTAGAATTGACTATCCAACTAGATATGTGGGTTTCATTACCTAGAATGTTTCTGAACTTGCACATTTTCACTAAAGCTACAAACTGAAGGCTAGGTTATTTAAAAAAGGCCAAGCTTTAAAGGTTGTGAAAGGCTACAAATGAAGCATCTTTCTTAATCATTATCATAAGAAAAAAGTTTGCTATTTAAACTATCAGCTTAATGAGCCATATTTTCAGCTGTTAAATTACCCTTTGCTCTCTTGTGGATTTCACAATCCTGCAATCAAGAATTCCAAAGCATACAAGAGTGTTCAGTATCTGTCAACTGTAGCTTTTAAAGAGGCTTTAAGAACACATACTGTCTGGATCCAAATGTTGTTATTACTTAAAAAATAAACATGGTATGGGTCTTTCATATTTCTTTCTCATTTTGTGTCCAAGAGGTTTTCGTTTCTAAGTTTAAACAGTTGATGGTTCCTTGTTGCATATTCATTCAGGAAGCTGCGGTTTGTTTGAATCTTGTTACTGATCAAACCAGAATCAGGAACCTGGTTGGTTTCATTAAAAAAAAGGTAAAGCTTCCCCCCGCACATTTGTGCAGTCATGTCCAACTCTATGGGCCGGTGCTCATCTCCGTTTGTTAGCCAAAGAGCCAGCGGTTCCCCAATTTTAAACAACAGGGAACTGTGGCTGGTTTAAATCACAAGTGCAGGGAAAGGTGGAACACAATTGTGATGTTTATCGTATCATATTAAGTGTTAGAAGGCAATCTAAATTTATATAATTAGAATGATTTCCTCCAAGCATTATGATCTTGAGGGATAGATGGAGTCTCATAATGTGGTTTGCTTGAGAGATGAGAACACAATCTTGCTCTCCTTCCTAGTTGTTGGGTTTTTTTTGTTTGTTTGTTTTTCAAATACACCCTTTGTGCTTTTCATTTTATATTGCAGACATTTTTTGTGGGGGAAAAGTAACAATGTGGAAGAGCCTCATGTACTATTGCACAAAGATTAAGCAGACAAATCTCTCAATGCATTGCCACCTGGGAACACAAATGATTTAACACAATTAATAACAAGCAGATAACACCTTCATATTTCTGCATATATGAAAGAGAATGTGATATATCAGTGCGTGCATTTGTAACATCAGTTTGCCTAATGTAGTGGAATGGGTGATTGTGCACTTTGGCTTAAAATAATGAAAATTAGTGCAGTATTGCTAGGAGAGTGGCAACTGAACTATTCTGACTTCTAATCTGTGAGCCAAGAGAACAAATTTTACCATATGTGATAAATACTGCTGAACATATTTGTTTTAGTAGAGCTTATATCCCAAGCAAGAAAAATTGGTGGTAGAGTTGCAGTCATGTGGCTTTACGTGTAAATTTTATGTAAATCTTGCCAAAGATAGTGCTGTCATCAGAAAGGTTATCTATGAACATATGGAAGAATATTTGCCGAAGTCACAGCTTTATTTCCGAGGGTGCCAAAAAACCCCAGTACATAATCTTGATAATACTTTGGTGCTACTTGAATGGTTTGTAGTACTTTGGTGTTATAAAACCTCTAGATTGTGCAAAATCAATAGGGCAAGGCAGCATCTGTTTTCAAAAAAGTTATGATCCTAGGAGAATATTCTATTAAAACATTTGTGCTGGTCGAATGATCATAATTAATAAACTAGTACCTGCAAGGCAGATGTTTCTTAAACAATATATATTATTTGCAGTCTATCAGGATGCACATGGGGGGAAAATTGTGACCTTTTCAAGTCTGTAGACAGAATTTGAGTGAAAAACGATGGAATTAAATGGTAATCAAAATAACACTTGGCTAAGCTCAGGAACTGAGTTAACTATACGGTAACTATAAAAAGGCATGTAGAGGCTGATGCAAGTTATGTATGCAATCATGAAAGAAACTTTTCTGGAATAATTTAACTTGAATAATAGTGACATTATATAGTTCACGGAACTAACACAAAATAGCTATGTTTTCAGTTGAAGTTCATTCATAAAATAAGTACATGACCAAATATCTATGTCTTTTATGTTTCGTATATTATGAAATGAAAATCTTCACTGTGGTCAAAGACCAGTACATAATAATACTCAATAATGTAAAACAGGTTACATCTATATGGAAAGTTACAATTCATAAAATTAATGGAACATATCTCCATATGTTATCAATATCTATTTATAAAAAAGTTTAAGGGGATATTAATTTTTGGTTGTAATATTATTGGTATTGCTAATAGAATGCATAAAAGAGGTAAGTGGGGGTATGTCTTATTGCTAATAAGAACTCAAAGGTTTTAAAAAAGCTGCTTATATGTTAAAAGTTGGTATTCTTGCTACACAGAATATGAGGTTCTAGTTGAATGCATCACAAATGCTTGAGGTCCTTCTGAATCTTCTATTAAGACTTGATGGAATGTTACATGGTTTGGTGGACCATTTCACTTTTGCAGCCATGCTTTTACTACTGAAATTAAGTCTAATAGAATGTTCTTTGCATTCTTCAGCATTGGACCAAGTGCTCTCAAAAACATCAAAAGTTGTAAATATGGAGAAGTGGAAACTATAAGAGTGGGAGGAATCAAGCTGTTCTTAAAGTTCTTTGTTTTCACATTAACTTTTAAAAACACAAACAGAGCCGGAAATAGGAAAGCAGTTTCTGAAATAATTAGACTGCAATCTGAGTTGTTTTCATCTACCTGAATTGATTAGTTTTCTATTCTCTCCTGTTTTCTAACACAGTGCCCAGTTTAAACTAGAATCATGTTGCAGAGTGAAGGCTAATAGAAAACTTAATGAAAGAATAGGAAATAAACATTGAATAAAATTGTTTAACCGGTTGAACAGCTGAACCCAAAGGATGCTCATAAATAGTTTTGCATTCTACTAGGTGGAAGTATTAAATGAGGGGTCCCAAGGGGTCCATCCTTAGCACAGTGCTATTGAACAAGTTTATTAATGAACTAGAGGATGGAAAGGAAGGGAACAAATCTGCAGATGACACTAAGCTAAGGGAATTGACTAATACTTTAAAAGTCAAAATCATGATCAAAATGTCCTTAATATCTTTCAATATTGGGCCAAATCCCACAGGATGAAGTTCATTAGTGACAAAGGTAAGATCCTGCATCTGTAGGAAGAATCAAATGCATAGGTATAGGATTGGCAAGAGCTGATTGGAGAGAGCTGACCCGCGGCCCCTGATTTGTGGGGTGCCGCAGGGGTCGGTTCTCTCTCCTCTCCTTTTCAACATCTACATGAAGCTGCTGGGCGAGATCATCCGTCACCACGGGATGAGGTATCCCTGGTAAGACGGAGTGGCTGTGGATTGATGGCCCCCCTAGATCCGGGAAGTTGTCATCTTTGGTTCTGGGTGGGGTGGCACTACCTCGCTCGGATCCAGTGCGGAATCTGGGGGTCCTCCTGGACTCGCGACTCCTGCTCGAAGAGCAGGTGGCAGTCACGGCCAGGAGGGCCTTTGCACAACTTCGTGTGGTGCGCCAGTTACGTCCTTTCCTGGATCAGGAGGCCCTCCGAACAGTCACTCACGCCCTTGTCATCTCCCGTATAGATTACTGTAATGCGCTCTACATGGGGCTACCCTGAAGAGTATCCGGAAGCTTCAGCTGGTGCAGAATGCCGCAGCGCGAGCAGTTATGGGTGGCATGAGATCGGCACATGTAACACCTCTGCTACGCGAGCTGCATTGGCTACCAGTTTGCTTCCGGGTCCAATTCAAGGTGTTGGTGATTACCTTTAAAGCCCTACATGGAATAGGACCAGGGTACCTGAGGGACCGTCTCGTCCTGATAACGTCGGCCCGCCCCACCCGTGCATGCAGAGAGGGCATGCTTCGCACCCCCTCGACAAGAGAATTCCATCTAGCAGGGTCCAGGAGGCGTGCCTTCTCTGCGATAGCGCCCGCCTTATGGAATATCTTGCCCCTGGAGGTGAGGCTGGCTCCTGGCCTTTCGGAAGGCCCTTAAGACCTGGCTCTGCCGCTGGGCCTGGGACGACAGAGGCGGCAGTGCCTCCTGGGGTTGGCTGGCCCCATAGTAATACGATCCATCCTACGGTCCCCAATCCATCTTGGATTTTATGTAAATTATTATTATTATTGGATGTATTTTAGATATTGTTTTTGTATTTTTTAAACTTTCAATTGTTGTAACCCGCCCAGAGTTCCTTGCAAGGGAGATGGGCGGGGAATAAATTGAAAAAATGAATGAATGAATGAATGAATGAATGAATGGGCAAGACCTAGTTTGGCAGTAGTATGTATAAGAAAGATTTAGGAATATTACTGGACCACCTGGATTTCTATTTTCTCAGTGGAAACGTTTCGCACTGAGAAAATAGAAATCCAGTTGACATGATTCAAGCTACAGACAATTCCACCTGGATGACTGAGAACCTTCATAGACATACTGGACCACCAGCTGAACATCAGCTAGGATGTAGCAGCTAAAAAGGCCAATGTAATCTTTGGCTACATTAACAGAAGTATCTGTAATAAATGAAAACTCTCTGAAAAGGAGGTAATTGTTCCATTGTACTCTATGCTAGTTAGACCACCCTTGATATACTGCTTCCAGTTCAGGGCACTGCATTTCAAAGGGAATGGAGAAGAGAGTTATCAGAATGGTAAACTAAACCCTTTGAGAAATGGATAAAGGATCTGGATATATTTAGCTTTCAAAAGAAAAGACAATGAGGAAATAAGATAGTAGTCTGCAAATGCCTCAAAGTCTGTCATGTGCAATCATCTTTCAGGGATGGTTTAGTGAATATATGCACTGGGCAAGGGGTTGGACTAGATGACCTATAAGATCCTTTCCGATTCATACATTTTATGATTCTGTGAAAAGCCTCTATTAGCAAAGCCCCTTTAGGTCACAATCCAATGAACAGCTTTGGGTTGAAAGAAATGTCACAAGGACATTTCATAAACGGTATGAATGTCCACTGACACTGTAAAGCATGATAGATATTGAAAGCTATGCTACAGAACAGCTTCCACTACTGAAAATTACAGTATAGTCATTGTAATTCACACTACAGGCACTGGCTGAGGAAAATGCTCCATTGAATTTAGTGAGATTACCGACCATAAGATTGTCCTGTAAGCATTGGAATCTTTTTTTATCAGACTCAGAAAAACACAATAGCTTATATGTAAGATCCCCCCAAGTCAGGAAAAGCATTTTATTGTTATATGCCAGTTTTTTCAGTGAAATCAACAGAAGACTACACATACCACACACACACACACACAGGCTAAGAGTTGGGTGGTGTACAAATTAAATAGATGAATGAATTAATGAATATAATAATCATATTTTGAAAGGCCCATGCAATGGGAGAGGGAGGCCAGAAGGAAACCACGTTTCATGATGTGTTAAAATTACATCAAATTTATTTTTGACTCCAGATTTTCCTTACCTTCTCTATATCTGAAATAAATCATAGTTCTCTGAATAGCAGGAGGGTTTTTTTGGGGTGTGTGTGTGTTTTTTGCAGCCCTAGTTACACAGTTTATGATGTAGCACTAGGGAGCCAACCACATGCTGACCTGCTCCTGCACTGTGTCATGTTACATTTATAATGCTACATAAAAATGATTCAAAACAGCATGCTGTACACATGTAAAAATTGAGAAAGATTAGACTCCTGGCTTATTCCACAGAAGTCTATGAATTCTGCCACAGAAGATCTGACTTAGGATACACGATTTTTCCTTTGTAAGAAAAATACCACGATCAATACCTTGCCTGTATTTTGACTATAGGCTTTCATCAGAGGGTTCATTTGTGTAATTGTCATGCTGCAGCAGGTGGCAGCACCTACCGGACCTTGGCTGATCTTCTGGGAAATGCGGGGGGGGGGGGGGGGGGAATCAACAATGGCAAACCACTTCTGTAACACTCCCTAGAAAACTGGCCAGGAGCTTGCCTTGAGAGCATCTTGACTTACCTAATGTTCAAACGCCAGGAGGAGGACTGAAATGGCAGTTTCAAATTAAGAACAAAGCTACCTGCTCTCTCTATCGGCAATCTTTACCCTTATTATTCTGCCCTAAAATCCTTCGCTTCCTATTAATGTACGAATGGACATAATAAAGTAGGAGAGAGGTTATTTATATGCCGTCTTTCCACCCAGTGATTCCAAATTTTAAAGAGAGCAACGTTCCAGAATATGTGATTTCATCTGAATTAAGGCAGGTTTTTTTCACCTTTTGTGTCTTTAAAACAAAAAAACAAAATGCTCATTAGAAATGGACTGTTAGTAAACTTCTTAATACTTTTAAAAAGCCTTTCCAACGGGGATGGTAGTGGTTAATCTTTTGCAGCTAATAACGATTCTGCTGGAACATCTTAAAGGCCAGCCAATTTATTATGTCATAAACTTAAAGACTTAAACAATCCACAAAAGCTTATGCATATAATTTTGTTAGTTTTATAGGGCTATAAGTCCCTGGATTGAATCCCTTGTTTATTGTGCTTAAAACTTGAATCCCTTGTTTATTGTGCTTAAAACAAGCCATTGAAATCAATGGAATCGAAATGAACTATTATGCTAACATTGCTTGATTAACACGAGAGGTGCATTCATGTTTCTGGTCTTGCTTTCCAATGCTCTCTCACATTTCTTGTTTTTGGAATCCCCCAGCTGATTATGGCAGCAGGAATCTTGTCTGGGAATGACATGACTATCATCCTTTTGCCTACTTCAAAAAAGAATTAAAATTTTTACATCTACCTTATTTACAACTTCATTGAGGCATTACCAACAATGTGGGCTAGACTTAGTGATAATTGAGTTAATCAGACTAGTTAATCTGAATGGAACATATTGCGAGACTTTTTCCTTAGCTTTAAAAATATTTAACATCATTTTCATCAAGGCAGAAATGCAAAGCAAACAAGAGCTGTCTGCATACCAAGCAAAACAACTACCCTTCCTTGTTCCGAGGCTGTCTGCTGCATCTGCTAGGAAAGGATCGGTTGTGCCATGTTTTTTCTCTGAGTGAGAAAAAGAGCTCATTCACGAGTTGCTTGTCTTTCCAAACAAGTGAAGCTAAATGTCATAACAGAGATCAACCATCATCTATTCAGAATATGCAGTTATTATGCATTTTCCTTTCCCTGCTCTGAAGGACTGACGTTACTCCAACAGCAGGTGCCGTGAATGAAAAATCCTGGGCAGGTGAGGGGAGAAGTGAATGCTCCAAGCTTTAGATTGCTCTGCCATCACTGGAGTGACACCGGTGCATGCTAGCTAACCAGTGCAACCATATCCAGGGCATGCTTTATGTATATACAACATGTTATTTAACCTTCCCCGCCCCTGCAAGTATTTCAGAGGACCAGCATGGATTTTGCACATTAACAAAACAGCAGGTGAGAGAATAACACATGCTTCTGACCTTGCCATTAAGGTACAATCGAATTGGTGACACAGGAAACTTGCCTGTGTATTCCGGTCTGCTAAGGTTTCAGAAATATTTTTCTGCAGATGAAATCTAAATGACTGCAATTTAGATACAGTAGAAGCATCTGACTTGAGGCAAATACTTGACATCTTTAATTCTACTTAATAACTAGGGTTGATTTCAGGCAAACAAAGTCATTAAGTTCATTATTTACAGAAGAACTCCATTTCTTTAAGATTTCATCCTTCTTTTCTGTTAAAGTAAGCTTAGTCTTTATCTATGCAAATACACAGAATTATAGAACTTTAAATAGGTGATTCATATTTCCATGATCCAGACAATGTGTAGACGGATTGCCTAATGCATTTCTTCCATGGGTGGGCTTTTGGCTTTTCATGGACAGCATATGGAGGCTTTGTCTTACTTGTTTCACTATAGAAAACACATTGCACTGGTTATTACATAGGGCAGGGTTTCTCAACCAGAGTTCGGCAGAACACTAGTGTTCCGTGAGAGGTCACTATGGGTTCCCTAGGAGATCACAATTTATTAAAAAATAATTTCAAATTCGGGCAACTTCACATTAAAGAGGTACGTTTCATTCTTTATTCTTAGTTTAAGAACACTGAATGCATATATACAGGCCTGCACATGAAATGAATATAATAATTTTGTAACTTCTGGCCTATATTTGAGCCTGAATGTGCAGAGATTCCCTGAGGCCTGAAAACTATTTCAAGGGTTCCTTCAGGGTCCAAAGGTTAAGAATGGCTGATATAGGGGTTAGTGCTCTCTTTCTCTCTCTCAGATATTTAATTCCTTCCCAAAGTAGTTCTCTTGGAAATCAGGGGTCTCTAGGTTTTTTGTTTTTGTTTTTAGCTCCAAGAGGTTATTTGGACATTGTTTTCAATGTTGTGAGTTTACTACTGCAGTATCCATTTCAAAGTCAAGTATGAGTCAAGTAACTGTTCACTTCTCTCCGCACCCACACAAATTGATAGATATGCAAAAAGGTAAAGCCCTTTTTTCTTCTTCTGTTGAGGAATGCATTCTGCATGCTGCAGAATGAAGCTCTGGCTTACTGGTATGCCAGTTTAATTTCAAAAGATTGCCTGAAGGCCCAGATGGGGAAGTAAAGACAGCAGGTCCTGGAAGTTAGGGCTCAACTTTGAAACAATTCCAACTGCTGGCGGTGGGGGAAAATAAAATAAATAAAACCAGGAAGGGTTTGGCAGATGCCAAGGGAGGGATATGGGAATGCATTGGCATCTGGAAGGGTGATATTTCTGACTATAGCCTCAAGTAAGTTTCTTTCAAGATTCCCAATGTATTTTTCTGCTCATCTAACATTGTCTTTAAATTCATTATTATGGTAGCAGTTTGAAATCATACATGATTTAGTTCAGCTCAAGTTAGTTTAGGATATTTTTTGGAATTACTGGAAAAATCAAACAGTTCATTCCAGATGCTTGAGTTGATATCTTAAGGATGTGCTTTCTCCTATTTTTTTTCTTGGCTACCTGTGAATTCTGTTGTCACCATGAACAATACAGAAGTACTGCTATTGGTTGCTACTGATATACAAAAGACACTTGAAAGTCAGAGGTGAATTTGTTTGTAAAAATATCACATACTTATATGGCTCAATGATGAAAAAATTGCAGAAAATGTAGTTTATGGCAGGGCGCGTGGGCACCCCCACCCCAGAAAGCTGCAACCCAGAAGTCTAATGGACCCAATTGAGTTTCAGAGGCAGTTTGGGATTGTCCCTGAGTCTCTGATACACAGTTCTGCTGAGGCCTTGATCTGATCACAACTAGGAGGTCTCTCGCTGTGTGCGGACCCTGGTGTGCTCCCTGGTACATACAGGACCTCCGTAGGATGAATAGGCAGAAGAGATGCCTAGAGTGGCACTGGAGAAAACTAGGAATGAATCTGACTGGACACAGGTAACAGCTTTCATTAGGACCTACTTTGTGGTGATAAGAGTGCTGAAGTGCCTATTTCTCCACTCTTACTGCATCCTCCAAGGGTCATTCAGAGGTATTATTCAGGAGGGGTTGAAGAAGTACCTGCAAGGTCTCTGTGAAGGCTATTCTTGGCACTTGGATTTGTTCCTAGCTGGATTCCAGTTCAGCAAGTCCTATGGAGTTAACTGAGGCATGGTCCTGTGATACTATCTAGGAAGAGTTTAGTTCTGTTGGCCCCAAGGAAGTGGACAAGATCCTTGGTGCTGTGTCTGAACCACCTGGGATTCAGATCCTTGCCCCTCTGGTTAGTTGAGGAAGCATGTGGATAAATCCATGCAGGAGTGAATGCTTCCTTGAGAGAGGGCAGTCCCACCGGCTCTGAAAGAAGCAGTAGTCCACCTACTTCTCAAAAAGTTATCTCTGCATCCCTCCAGAAGGTTGTTGAGAAGGTGGTTGCATTACAGCTCCAAACAGTGCTGGAGGAAACAGATTATCTTAAACCCCTTCCGGTCAGGTTTCAGAGTGGGATACATTACTGAGACAGCTTTGGTCATGCATGTGGGTAACCTATGACAGGCTTGGGATGGGGATAGTGCATCCATCCTGGCCTCCTTGACCTCTCAGCAGCCGTCAATACCATCAACCATCTTCTGGATCAGCTGGTGGGGTGTTGGAAGTGGGGGCACTGTTTCACAATGGTTCTCTTCCTTTCTCCAGAGCCAGTTCCAGTTGCTGATTGTAGGGAAAGAGCAGCCTAGTCCTAGACCTCTGCTTTGTGGGTTACCTCAGAGCTCTTCCCTCTTCTTTTTAATATGTACATGAAGCTGCTAGGGGAGGTCACCTGTCAGCACAGGGTACAGCATTTTGAAGATACTCCACTGTATATGTCTGCCTCCAACCACCCACATGAACTGTCAAGGTTCTGTCCCAGTGTGTGAGGACTGTGGGGGTCTGGATAGGGAAGAACAGGTTTCCACTCAACCTTACCAAGATTGAACGGCTCTGGATTTTGGACCCCATAGGTCCTGGAAGTAGAGAGATTTCATCTTTGATTCTGAGCAGGGTTACACTACCTTACTTGGATTCATTGCACAATTTGGGGTCCTCCTGGACTCAAAGCTCCTGCTTGAAGAGAAGGTAGTAGCTAAGTTGGGGGAGGGGCAGGCTTGCACCACTTTGTCTTGGGCACCAATTGTGCCCATTCCTGGATCAGGGGGGACCTGCCCATGGTCACTCATGCTTTAGTTACCTCTTGAATGGATTATTGCAACTCAGTATAAATAGGGCTGCCCTTGAAGACCATCCAAAAGTTTCAGTTGGTCCAGAATGCAGAAGCACACGTAGGTATGGGCATTCCTTGTTATGCCCATGTAACACTTCTATTCTGTGAGCTGCACTGGCTCTCTATAGGCTTCCAAGTGCAATTCAAGATGCTGGTTATGACCTATAAGGACTGGGTTGTTTGTGGAACCACTTTCTCCCAAGGGTAATTGCCCATCCCAAATGCTCCAACAAGGGAAGGCACACCCTGGGTCGCTTCTCTGGAACAATGTCACGGTGTAGGACCCAGGAGGCATGCCTTCTCAGTGGAGGCCCCTGCACTTTCAAATGATCTCTCATTCAGAGAGGTCTCTGTGAAGGCTATTCTTGGCACTTGGATTTGTACCTAGCTGGATTCCAGTTGGGCAAGTCCTATGGAGTTAACTGAGGCATGGTCCTGTGATACTATCTAGGAAGAGTTTAGTTCTGTTGGTCCCAAGGAAGTGGACAAGATCCTTGGTACTGTGTCTGAACCACCTGGGTTTTAGATGAATCCGATCCTGCAGGCCTTTAGAAAGGCAGTTAAGATCTGGCTTTTCCCCCTGTGGCTTGTGTCAGGATGAGCAGAGCTCCCATTTGGTAGGATACAACAAATTTTAGTTCTGATTGCCATCTAATTGTTTTATTCTGTTTTAGTGGCATATACTGTTTTTCTTTTGCATTTTGTGCAATGATTTTGTACGCTGCCCGGAGACAAATTGTTTGAGTTGGGCAGCCACATAAATAAGCTCTTGGGTATAGTATTCAAGCAATAATATAGAGCTTTCCAAACTTTTCATGTTGGTGACACACTTTTTAGACATGCATCATTTCACAGCACACTCTTACAGCAGGGCATCATTTCGCGACACACTCTTACAGCAGGGCACAAGGCAGGCACTAGGACCTGCACGGAATCACAGCTAGTTTGGAGGCAGCAAGACACAAGGCAGGCACTAAGACCTGCGCAGAATCCTGGCAGGGCAGGTTTGGAGGCAGCAAGGCAGGCACTAGAACCTGGGTGGCAGCCAGGAGGCAGCAGCAGCCGCGACACACCCAGACACTGCAGCCAACACACTAACGTGTCCCGACACACACTTTGGAAAGCTCTGCAATAATAATTCATTGGCTAAGTGTGTTTCAGTGATTGGTGTTCATCTATCCTTCCAAGTTTTTTGAATTCTTGCCCAGTAGTCTACTAATTCATATGTATATAGGTATGCGTGTTTGTATGACTCTCCTAGATATTCCAGGCACCTTCAGTAACATCTGTTTGCCAATTTCAGAATAGATAAAAAACAAACCAGTGGCCATGTGTTCCACATTTTCTTCCCCTGCAAAGGAGGCTTCTGTTTTTCTCTTTCCCATACTTTTGAATCTTTTTGGTTGATGTTTTTGAACTTTTTTTTTTTACTTCAGTGTTGTGCCAGTGCTGTTGTTTTTCTGATAAACATCTTTCCATCATTCTGAGTATGTATTATCCCACTTGGAAAGGCTCAGTAAGAGAGATGTCTTCCTGGTATTCTCTTTGGGGGCTTAACTGAACTGTGAGAAACTGGGGAAGCTACAGACCAATAGAGGGATGGTTATACAGCTCTGCCTCATAGATAACAACCTCACCATTTCACCCCATGAGAATTTCACAAATGTTCTTTTTTTGGATGGGGGAAGGAAGGCTTTTTTTCATCAAAATGAATAAGAATGGTTTAATTCTAGAGTACAGTTGTTTATAACTCCTGCAGTGAATCCTACATTATATTTATATAGCTATATTAATGTACCTTTGAAAAGACTGTAATATTTTGTAGATTTTAAAAAAAAAACAAATCTGCCTAATATTTATAGCACCTAGATGAGCTTGGTTAACCTCAGAAAGCTAAATTGGGTCAGATCTAGTTAATACTTGCATGAGACACTGCCAGAAAGCTTCAGAGCTGCAAGTTAGGCTAGAAAGGAAGAAAATAAATAAAATCCCAGAAGAAGGCAGTAACAAATCACTTTTTTGTTATTGTCAAAGGAAACTATATGGATGCATCCATGAAATCACTTGAGGTCAAGTCTTTCCTTTTTAAATCTTTACAGCAGATGTCTGCACATTCGTGTTTTCTTGCAACAATATTATCTAATGAATTACATACTTTAATTCTGAGGTATGAGTGAGCAGCTATTTTCTACACCTGCACATACACACACACATTTGTGTGTGTACAGCTGTATTTGCTGAATGATTAATATCATTTCTCTTTTATCATCTGAAAGCAAAATGCAAAACACACCCTGCCACATGTTTCCCAGAACTGAAATGCTGCAGAAGAACATCATCAATTCCAGCCTCCATGGTTGCATCAGTGGGGATGGGAAGGCCTTTACATAAGCAAATTCTACTCAGATGTTTAACTCAATAATTAGCAGCTGGAATCTTCTGCTGATGAACAGCTGAATCTATTCATCAGGAACAGAATCTGAATTAAACACATCTGGGTGCTGAGTTAGCCTTTTGTCCAGTGATAGCATCACATAGTAACTTTACTCTGTCTGTGCCATACTTTTCTGAATTTCATGAATATTATTCCACTCCTGGGAGCTGAGACCCACTGTGCTGCTTCCCTTGTCACTGGGGTATAATGTTTAAGGCAGGGCTTTCCAAAGTTTTCCCGCGGCGACACACCAACCGCCATTGGTGTGTCACCACGGGAAAACCGGGAAGTGCCGCCATTGCGGCAGCGCGCAAAAACCCGGAAGCACTGCTGCCGCTTTCGGTTTTTGCGTGCCGCTGTTGGTGTGTCGCCACGGGAAAACCCGGAAGCACTGATGATGATCAGCGCTTCCGGGTTGTGTGGCGACACACCAGACTGTGTCGCGACACACAGTTTGGAAAGCTCTGGTTTAAGGTGTTGGACTGGGTTTGGGGAGACCTGAGTTCAAATCAAACCTCAGCCATGGAAGCTCACTGGACCAGTCACTCAACCCAACCTATCTGTAGAGATAAAATGAAGGGAGATCTTCACTTGCCTTTAGCTCTTGGAAAAAAGACAGGATGTACAGTTGTAATCAAAATTATTCAACCCCCATTGCAAATCAGGTTTATTGTCAAAATTTACAGACTTTCAGCTGTTTACAGTGAACAAATCAAACAAAAGCAATTGAAATAGCTCAACACAACGAATGCTTCAAGTGGTTTTCCCAAATTCAACTGGAAATGTAGCTTATAATGACTTCTGCAGTCTCAAAATTATTCAACCCCTGAGCACCCTTTTGCTGTTATGACCTGCTGCAAATGAGACACATAGCCAGACACCAGGTTCTGGCAGCGTTCCTGAGGAATCCTAGCCCATTCCTCATGAGCAATGGGCTCCAGTTCAGTAATATTCTTGGGTTTGTGTTCTGCAACCACCTTCTTCAAATCCCACCAGAGATTTTCTATGGGGTTCAAGTCAGGTGACTGTGATGGCCACTGTAGAATCTTCCAGGACTACTTCTGCATCCAAGCCTTAGTGGAATTTGAGGTATGCTTGAGATCATTGTCCTCTTGGAAGGTCCAGTGACGCCCAAGCTTCAGCTTCCTTACAGACGGCATGACGTTTTCTCCTAGGATTTCCTGATACTTCAATGAATCCATCTTGCCTTCCACACGCTGCAGGTTTCCAGTGCCAGAGGATGCAAAGCAGCCCCAGAGGATCTCCGAGCCACCACCATGCTTAACTGTAGGCAGAGTGTTCTTTTCAGCGTATGCTTCATTCTTCTTCCTCCAGACATACCACTGATCCATCGGGCCAAAAAGTTCCAGTTTTGTTTCATCGCTCCACAGAACAGAATCCCAGAAGTTCTGTGGCTTATTTATATGATTTTGAGCATATTGTAGCCAACTTTTCTTGTGCTTTTGAGTCAGTAGTGGTGTACGTCTTGGAGTTCTGGCATGGAAACCTTCTATGTTTAGTACGCGCCTTGCTGTGCTCACTGAAACCTCAGTGCCTGTTGCCACCAAGTCTTGCTGCAGGTCTTTTGCAGTCACTAAAGGGTTTCTCTCAACGTGCCTTCTCAGAAATCTGGTTGCAGCCACTGACAGCTTCCTTTTTCTGCCCCGTCCAGGTAGTGTAACCACTGTTCCTTTAACTTTGAACTTGCAAACTCTGTTTCCAATGGTGTCTCTAGGTACATTAAGTGCCTTCACTATCTTTTTGTATCCTGTTCCTTGTTTGTGAAGGGCGATGATCTATTCTCTTACCTTTTTGGACCATTCTTTTGACTTAGCCATATTTCTAACATGCAGTCAAATGTGATACTCAACAAACTCTTAGCCAGTTCAGGTATTTCATGTGTTCCAGCTCAAGCACACCTGGTGCAACTAATGAAGCCCTTGATTAGTTGCATCATGTGTTGTCCTGACAGGTGTGCTTGTTTTGCATACTGTACTGTATGTGTGCTGTTGTGGCGGATTCTATTCAGGGGGCTGAATAATTTTGAGACTGGAGAAGTCATTATAAGTTGCATTTTCAGTTGAATTTGGGGACACCATTTGAAGCATTGGTTGTGTTGAGCTATTTCAGTTGCTTTTGTTTGATTTGTTCATTGCAAACAGCTGAAAGTCTGTAAATCATGACAATGAACCTGATTTGCAATGGGAGTTGGGTAATTTCGATTACAACTGTAAGTTGAAGGAATGAAGGGAGTAGGAGTTCCAGAAATTGTGCAAAAAAGGGGGGTTCAGAATTGCTCTATGGTTTGAAGATAGCAAAGAATTGCTTTTAGCATGGAAATTGAAGTGCTTTTCCAACGTTAGAAACTTGAAGCACTGGTTCAAGATTTAAATTGTAATTCATTCTGAGGTTTGGGGTTTTTTAAGCATTGTAATTTCTTGCCATTAGACATATTTCCTGGGACTACTCTGTGTTCAAGTCTGGAACATCTGGAGAACATTAGGTTGCCTACTTCAGTGGTTAGACTATTGGATTAAGACCATAGAGAACAAGGGCTAAATTCCAGCTCCTCCATGGAGCTCACTGGTGACTGTGGGAAGATCACATTTTCTCTTAGCCTAATTGACTTTACAATATTGTTGTGCAAATAACTTGGGAGAGGAGGAGGAGTTTGATGTATATCCCCTTGAGCTCTTGGAGGAAGAATAGAATGTAAATACTACAGATTAATAACAATACTATAATTTATCCCAGTGTGTTCATGTACATAGTTTCATCAACATGCTCAGCACCTTACAGAGTATGATACAGAAAGGGCCTGAAGAATTTATAGTCTAACATTTGATTAAGAAAAATACATGTAGAAGAAGGAAATGGAAACAGGGTAAACGGGGGGAGTAGTATTTTAATTGCACAAGAAACTCTTACCAGGCTGAATAATATTTATGGTGAAGTCAAAAGTTTAACGAAAGAGGTAGTTTTTGAAGAAGTATCTGAATCAGGCATTATAAATGTTGCTGTCAGGTAGAAGGAAAGAATAGGCTACCAGATGTGGGCTACAAAATTCTGAATGATCACTACCCATCAAGTGATCAACTGGAAATTTGCAGCCCAGATCTGGTAGCCCAAGGAAATAAAGCAGGGTCTTGTGAAATTGCTGGAGATCTACGAATAAAGAAAGTTGGTAGAATTAATCAGAAGCATCTCATTTTCCAGAGGTCAAATCCCATTAAGTAATTTTTGAGAATATAGCATGCTTAGGGAAGGATTTTTTTAAAAAAAGTTTTGCAATAGTAGGGCTTTCAGGAAAATAACAGTTCAATAAAAACAGCGCAGATGGTTGATTTAAATC
This sequence comes from Charina bottae, assembly GCA_023362775.1. Lineage (NCBI taxonomy): Eukaryota > Metazoa > Chordata > Lepidosauria > Squamata > Charinaidae > Charina > Charina bottae. Next base: position 28,165,689 of record JALMGJ010000006.1, on the reverse strand, counting down.
CTAATAGGTATTAACACCCAATTTTCTCAAGCTTCTCTCAGAATATTGATAATGTGTTATCTTTGCCAAGCCTCCCTTCTTGATAACATATTATCTTTGTCAAGCCAAGCCCCAGATAAAATCTTATTTTTTCACTCAGTGCTGATAAAATGTTTTCTCTTTTTGGCTCCACTCTTAGCCCTGCCTCCATTCCAAAAAAAAAGATGAGATAGAGAATGGGGAAATAATGTTTCTTTTTAGTGGAGATGTAGTTTTGCCCTACTTCATGAAAAGCAGGTTGCAAAAAAAAAAAGGAAAAAGAAATTGGAACAAAAGGAAAAAGACAGGGCCTACATGGAAAACCAAGGAGGTTTGGGGTTTGACCATTCAGTTTTCATTTCTATACAAGTAGAACAATCTCACTTCAACAAAGCAGATGTAGTGTTTTGCAGAAAATGTCACATCTTAAAAAAATTATAATCATACTTGAGTATTAAGTTACATTTTTGGGAAGTGCATATTTCTCTCTAGCCACTCCAGTAACTTTGTGGAGAAGTTCTATCTGTGTGGTTGTTAAGAACTGACACCAACTTGATGGCGCATAATCAATCATTCCAAAAAGTTATTCATTGTAATTATTTATATTCCATATATATTTCACAGGAACTGTATATTTTATTGAAACTGTAAGGTCCCTGGCTTACACTGTTTTACCCAAGCTTCTGAGGTTGCCAAAAACAGTCTTGAGTCGAGGCTTGGAGATTAAAATAACAGCATTTATTTGGCCAAGCAAAGCTGGGTGGAATCTCTGCAGACATCATGGCAGTGAAATGTCTGGGAAGAGATCCACACTCACACTTTGCAACTTCAACACTTATATAGGTTTCCCAAGTTCAATAAGAAAGCATAGTGAACTCACACCTAGATAGACAGCGTACAAAGTCTTTATCAGCAGTCTCTGTGTCCTGGTATTCTAAACAAACCTTGTTCCACGTTATCAAGTTCCCTAGTCCCCTTTCACCTAATTCCCTTTCGCAAGCAGTTTCCAAAAGCATAATGGCGTTGGTTAAGCTAACCCTTACAAAACTTTGTATCTTGTATATACATATTGCAAAATTATTATGTCAAAATATTTCAATTTTTCCTTCAGCAAAATTTTTTGATTCTGTATAGTAGCTAGGTTGACATACCATACTATGTTGTGAGGATGTTAACCATGAGTTTTGAATCAATAAAAAGGGTTGAATTTATGCTAAGCCACCAACAAACTACAAGAGCTGAGTTTACACAGTATGATAAGCCAAAAGCAAATAACTTTGTAGCTTAGTGATATGACTGTTCTGACCAGTAGCATTCCATATAGTGTTATATGGCTATCCCTTTTTGTGTATGTAAAATAATGGTGAAATCCAGTTGGTGCTTTCCCTCTGATGGTATGTCATTCTTTAGTGCTATGAGAAGAAAGCAAGTCATCCATGTGCTTTCAATCCCCCATTCCTGCCTAGCCCTTGGTATGAAGATGTGGGAGGGAGATACTCTTGGGATAAGATTTGAGAATATAGGACTGCTAGAGTAACAGAGAAAGAAACGATGATCGTGGAAGCTGAAGTTTCCAACAGTATAAATACTGAAACTGCTCAGTATAACATTTTCTTCCTTCCTTTTGATTGGTCACTTGTCTGAGTCCCTGACAAGTGGCCATCGAGCCCCCTTTTGGAAACTTCCAGAGAACACCAGGGGTGGGGATGGGGAACCACAATTCTAAGCAGACTGTTCCACTGCTCACCAGCGGAAATAATATTTACTCTGAGGAAATTACTCTGATTTTCAGTCTAAATCTTATAATTTCAACCCATTAGTTCTATGCTCCTTTTCAGCAGCGAACAAGTCCAACCCCTTTTATGCTGCAGTGGTTTTGATATTGTAGCCCGTGATCTTATCTCCCCTTACTTTTTCATTTGGCAAGCTAAATGTACCCAACTCCTTTAACCATTTCCATTCTTAACTTAATAGTTCTGCTCAGAACCCATTCCAATTCTCCATGTTCCAAACTGTATGGAGTGCTTCTAGGGTACAATGGAATGAGTTGGATGAAGTGCTTCTGTAAATGCAGCCTAAGATCTCACTGGCTTTTTAGCTGTTCTCTCACACTATTTGCTGATGTTCGGCTGGTAGTCCCTTAGTACTACAAGTTCCTTTTTATGTGTAGTGCCACGGAGCAATCCTATATCATCTGATTTTTCTACAGTTGCAGAATTTTACACAAGTCCCTAATGAATATATTCTGATGGGTTAGGATATTTTGAATCACAATTTTATCTTCTCAGGTGTTTGCATTTGCAAATTTGATAAGCATCTGTTCTACTTGATCTTCTAGGGCAAGTATAAAAATATTGGATAGCATTGGATCAAGGAAAGAGCCCAGATTAAGTTTTGCAGAATAGTATAGCAGACATTGGCATTCAGAAAATCAATGATACAATATACAGGGTGTATCAAAAGTCAGTGTTGGGGTTTGATATACCCAGGAATTTACAGCTAGATATAAATTATACAGTGAGGCTTGATATTTAGGTGAGAGGGGAAATATTCTGCAGAGTCACCCAATTAGCAGCCATTGTTGTAGGGATGATGTGTCAGTGTATGACTCATACAACAGGTGCTAAGAGTTAAGTTGGGTGTGGTGGATAATGAGAGTGACCTATAAGGTGATTGGTCAGTTTATATATAAATACAGAGATGTCCTGTAATTCATTCTTCTCATTTATTCTCATTCTACCTCGTGTATGCTGTATCGTTGGTTTATCATTTTTTACCCGTGTGGAAGTTATCTGTAAATACGTATGTATATAAGTAAATAGGCTATTTTATATAATCTCTGTGTGAGTGTCTATTTACTATACAGCCTAAGGATCACTGGTGTCTAGGAGAAGAAGCAGGCCGTTCCATCCGCTCGCCCCGACAGTCAGGGTTGAAGGTTATGAATCTTATAACAATTTAAGTTTGGATATTCAGAAACCAAGGCAGTGGTATTTATTTTTAAAATATATATATATTTAAAAGATTTATATAGATTTATCTTACGCAATATAGCCCTGGGTGGCTCAGAAACGTGTGTTATAAGCATGTAACATGTATTTGTTACATGTATTCTATTCATGTGAGTTTCTTCTGTATGCCATATGGTCACTTCTCGTGCTGCAGACTTTCACATCCCTACTAAAGGATAAGCCTCACTGAATACAGTAAAGCATATATCTTAGAAAGCAATCAAAGGACTGTGTTGCTATTGATGTTATGCACTGATAACTATAATGATGTTTGTATTGTATAAAAGGCAACAACAGTGGGATTATTTGGGTCTTGCACAATAGGCTGGGTCGGAAGGAGACTTTCATGACTGGAGGCTCATCATATTTTAGATTTGCATTGATTGTAACATTATGATTTTAATATTTTTAGATATTTTAATGTATTTCTGGATTTATTATTTTGATGTTTTGCACAACCTTGATAACTTTCCAGGAGAAAGTCAGCTTAGATATATGGAAATAATGACACTGTGTTATAAATATATGAGCAACTTAAGCTCTTTTATTGTTTAGTATGCTCATGGCTTGTAAGAGGGATAATCATGATCAATATTCTGGCCCCTTCAATTATCAAATCTAGCCTGGCTGCCATTTTTGGCAAGGCAGCATTTATAATGCAGTAATCTTGTGTATATGTAAATGATTTCCTAACACACTGATCCATGCACATGGTCACACCTTGATTGACCAGACTGTCGCCAGACAGAATCCTGCTGGTTGCAACTCGCTTTCCATTCATCTCGAATCCTGGCTTTTCTTCTCCAGGTTCGGCCAAAGTTCTTGACTATTGGGTCTTCCCATCTCTTTGGAGGTCGACCAAGGGGTCTTTTTACTTCTCTTGGATACCATTCAGCAACTTCTGTTGTCCAACGGCCATCCGACATACACGCGACGTGACCTGCCCAGCGTAGCTTCCGTTTACGATATTCGACGACATCATTTATTCCACTTCGTGCTCTAATCTGACTATTTGGGATGTGGTCTCAGAGAGAAACTTTCAGCATCGATCTTTCCATAGCCCTTACTGCTCTTGAAAGGTCTTCCTCTTCTGCCTTGTTAGTGACCATGTTTCACTTCCATATAGCACCGCCGGTAAGACAGTCGAATTAAAAAGATTAGCACGCAGTTTTCCGTCGATCTTCTCATTTTGTAAGACTTCTCTAATGGAGTTGTATCTAGCCCATCCAGCTTTCTTTCTTCTGACCAGTTCTTCTCTTTGATCGCTGTTCATCCTGATTAGCTGTCCCAGGTAGACATAGTGTTCAACCTCTTCGATGAGTTCATTCTGAAGCCTCATTTGGAACTTTGGAAGGTTCCCTGTCTGCATATATTTTGTTTTAGTGCGATTCATCTTTAGACCCACCTTTCTGCTTTTGGCGTCAAGTTGTCAAAACATTTTTTGCAGCTTTCGAGCATATTTTGCAATCAGTACAACATCGTCCGCAAATCTGAGATGGTTTATCTTCTCTCCATTTACATCGATTCCGTCTTCCCAATTCACTCTACGCATGATGTTTTCCAGGCAAGTGTTGAAAAGTTTTTTTTTTATAAATTTTTATTAGGATTCTAAAATACATAGTTAAAAGTTAGAAACGGAAAAAGAAATACAAATACAAAATAAAGAAAAAGAAAAGAAAAAGTGTAGTAAAGTAAGAGAAAGAAAAAGATATGAAAAATAGGTAACTTCCAATCTATCTCTGGTCACGTAGATAAAAGAATCTGCCCTAAATTTTGGTTTTTCATACAATAAATAGAAATAATTCTTTGTCTAATATACTCTATTATATTTAATCTACTCTTCAAAACCCCATGTAAGCTTCGCCCCTCCTGCATTTCGCAAATAGTCCATCAATGGTTTCCACTCTTTGAGATATTGATAACTTGAGTTTTCTTTCAATAAACAAGTCAATTTATCATTTTCTGCCATGTCCATCAATTTTAACATCCACTCTTGTACTATTGGTAAAGTCTGAGTTTTCCAAAATTGTGCATAAAGAAGTCTTGCTGCTGTTATCATATATTGTATAATTCTAACAAAATGTTTTTCTATTTGTAAATCCAATATTCCCAACAGAAATAATTCTGGTTTAAACGGAATCTGTATTTGTAGTATACTCTGCATCAACGTATGTATTTGGGTCCAAAATTTATTTGCAATCTTACATGTCCATCACATGTGGTAAAACGACCCCTCTTGTTTATTACATTTCCAGCAAATGTTAGAAACAGTCCCATATATTTTTGCAAGTTTTTTGGGTCATATCGGTCATAACATACATATGCAGCAATGGGAAAATATGTGGTCTAAAGGATTGAAGTTTACTCTGTGTTATAATTTGAAATAAAATTTATATAAGATGATGTATCGATGGTATATGACCCGCAAGTGCTGAAAAGTTTAGGTGAAATCATATTGCCTTGCTTTACACCTTTCTCTACTGGTATTCGTATTTCGGTTTCAAAGAGCGTTATATTTGTGAAGCAGTTGGTGTTTGCTTCTTTGAGCAGCGCGATGTAGTTGGAGTTGATTCCTTGATCACTGATTGCTTGCATCACTGCATTAAATGCATGACTGCATTAACGTGTGCATTAACATGCACATGGTAGTGTAATTAAATCATAGGTGTGGGGCAATACTGTGCTTTGTAAAACAGCCTGAGCTTGGGGAATGGCCAGAGCTGAATGGTTGACACCCAAGATGCTATTTCATTAATATGCCTTGCTTAAAATGACTTGGGCTTCAGTACAATCCAATATTTCTTCATTTCTGTTTTTCAAACTACAACATTTCTTAATTACTTTGCTGATGTGGGGCTGGATTTTGTAGCAACCAGAAATAGACTTTGGTTAGTTGATATGATACGTGCTGAATGAACACACTGTTCTTAATCCCATTTATAGAGGCAGTAAAGTGCTGTCATACCATCTGACAATTCTCTGTTACCATTATGCTTTAGATAGAGACAAGGAGACTAGAAGCTCTACACATGGAAGTTGCACAGTCCACAGAATCCTCTCAAGGTCACATTGTCTCCAGCTTCCTTCCTTTAAATTTGCAAGTTTTCCCTTTCAGTGGTTCACTTATATTAGAATTAGAGGATGCGTTGTTTGCAGTGGAGACATCTGGAGAAAATTGCTTGGCTTCATTCAGCAGTTCTATAGGCAGCTATCAAAACTCCTCATCAGGCAGCATTCTGTAATTTCAGCTGATGCTACCTCAGAGTGATTTATAAACTTAGTGTAGGACACCGGGTATGAACATTCTTGTTGGATGTGGGAAGGAACCTCAGGGAAGATATGGACATTGCTAAATGCTCAGCAGAAATTCGTGCATCTTCAAAATCATTGTAGGAGGAGAGCCGTGTTAGTCTGTGATGGCAAAAAAACAGTCTGCTAGCACCTTTTCCAACTAACATATTTTATCTTTTGCCATAAGCTTTTGTGAGCTGCAGCTCACTTCATCAGATGCATGGAGTGACTAGGCTGATGTAGGATTTAAATTGAGGAAAGGTGGGGGGAGGGGAAGATAGGTTGGTTATGCAGCTTGTGACAATATGTTAGTCGGAAATGTTGCCAGCAGACTCCTGTTTTTTTGCCATCATGGACTAACACGGCTCTCCTCCTACAATATCTAGAATGGGAAGCACAAAATTCAGCGGGATCAAGTGGAAATCCATAAAACATACCTGGAAACTGGCGCAAATAGAAAGAGACATCTTCTACTTACTTCTTAAAACATACAAACCAGATAACCCATCCCATCCCCTTGCTCAAGCATTGGAACTGTCACAACTGTCAGAACTGAAATATCAGGTTTCATGGACTCTGTGCTCAGAACTTATGCCACCATACTTCCAGCTACATAAGAGACACCACAGATTTCCTAAGAAAACTGAACTCCATAGGCAATCTCCCTAACAACACTATTTTAGCCATCATTTTGAGGCACCTTATACCAATATTCCCCACAAACATGGACTTCAAGCAATCAAGAACATCATCACTGATGTCAGAACAGCACGCCTTGTCAACAGACTGTATGACTTCATACTCACCTATAACTACTTCACCTTTGGCAATAACATGTACATGCAAATCAGTGGCACAGCCATGGGCATACAGACGGCTCCTCAATATGCCAATATCTTGATGGCTGACCTAGAACAACACTTTCTTAACGCTCACTTCCTAAAAGTTGAGCCCCTCCTTTACTTGAGATTCATTGATGACATTTTCATCATCTGGACCCATGGAAATCAATTGTCAAATTCTATCATGACTTCAACAGCTTCCACCCCACCATCAACTTTAGCCTAGATCTATCTACAGAAGAAGTCTACTTCCTTGACATAACTATAAAACTACACAATGCACATAGAAACATCACATTATTGTGATGGAATGTGTTCCTGAAAAAGGTGGTGGTGATGTGGTGGATGTCGGTGCTCCCGCTGATTCTCAGGAAGGAGGGAGTGCATTCCAAGGAGATAAACAGGTTCTCAGCAGTCCAGAGAGTGTTGGTGGGAAAGCAAAGAGGTTCAGGGTCACCCCACCCTAGAGTCTCCTGGGTTATTAGTGCTTAGGTTAGTTAGAGTAGCTTTAGTCTATCAAGATTCTTTCTGTATGATGAGAACAATAAAGAACTGAGCTTGGAATGCAGTGACTCGTTGTAGTTCTTGTGTTGCCTCTGATGTCAATCTTGCCAGACTAAAGCTACTCTAACTAACCTAAGCACTAATAACCCAGGAGACTCTAGGGTGGGGTGACCCTGAACCTCTTTGCTTTCCCACCAACTGCTGAGAATTCCAGACTGCTGAGAATCCGTTTATCTCCTTGGAATGCGCTCCCTCCTTCCTGAGAACCAGCGGCAGCGCCGACATCCACCACAATTATACAGGAAACCTTCAGATTGCCATGCATATCTACACGCTTCCAGATTCCACTCAAACATACCACCAAATCTATCATCTATAGCCAGGCTCTACACTACAACTGCATTTGTTTTGATCCACTTAACAGAGATGCTCAATTGATGGAATTAAACCAGGCATTCAGGAGACTGAACTACCTTCCCCAAAAGATCAATAGACAAATCAGTAGAGCCAGATCAGTTCCCAGGGAGAACCTATTAAAAGCCCGACTGCAGAAACAGAAAAGAACACTACTGGTTGTCACCTACATCTCACAGTTGAAACTGCTCAAACACATTATTAATAAGCTTCAGACCATATTGGACAATGACACTGCACTTTCTCAGGCACTGGGTGGGCAGACCCATACTTGCATACAGACAGCTACCCAACCTGAAACAGATTCTCACAAAGAACAAGAAACAATAGGACAATGTTGCCAACATGGGAATCAGACCCTACAAGAAACCCAGATGTCTACTTTCCCCCTACATCTGCACCAACAGCACCATCACAGGCCTCAACAAGTACACACACACAAGATTAGAAGCACCTTCATGTGTTCTTCCTCCAATGTGATATATGCCATCATCTGCCAGCAGTGCCCCCCTAGATTCTACATAGGACAAACTGCACAAAAGAATGAATGGACCCAAGTTTGACATCAGGACACAAAACAAGGACAAAATAATATCAGAGCATTTCAATCTCCCAGGATATTCAATAGCAGACTTCAAAGTGAGTGTTTTTGAAAAACAGAATTTTAACAGCATCATCAAGTGAGAAATCGTTGAACTCACATGCATCAAAAGATTTCAGGCAATCTCAGAAGATCTCAACAAACAGAGTGGGTTTTTAACATATTAATTGATAAGGTACTTGTTAATCGTTCTCATATGTAACCTTTGCAACCAACCCTTCCCCCAGTTTTTCTCTCCTACCTCCACATCCCAGTTTAAATCCTACCTCAGTCTAGCCACTCTATGCATCAGATGAAGTGAGATGCAGCTCATGAAAGCTTATGCCTTTTAATAAAATTAAAAGATGCTACCATACTCTTGATTTTTTCACAACAAAATCAGAAGTTCAATCTCTATGAAAAACATGTCATTCTGACTGCTGTACTCCTGCTTATTCTATTTTTCAGCTCTTGAGCAGGTTTGCTTAAAATGCTCTGTGGTTGATGTGTTTGTACGTTAGATTTAAGGAAATGTTTATATGAGCTTATTGAATGTAAGTATTAGACATTCTGGGGAGTCTTTGGTGCTCTCTGAGCCTTGTTGTTTTCATGCAGACATTTCATTGCCAGGCTAGGCAACATCTTCAGTGCGAAAAGGGAGTGGAACTTGCTGTCTGTTTATATACCCTGGCTTGTCCTGCCTGTGTTGGTGGGGGTCTTGTACTCTCCTTGGTAGTTCCTTGATTGGGCTGTTGTGTGCTGTTTGGGTGATTGACTGAGTTAATAGTTCCTTGATTAAGGTCTATTGTGTTGTTTGATTGCTCAATAGACCTTAATAGACCTTAATCAAGGAACTATTAACTCAGTCAATCACCCAAACAGCACACAACAGCCCAATCAAGGAACTACCAAGGAGAGTACAAGACCCCCACCAACACAGGCAGGACAAGCCAGGGTATATAAACAGACAGCAAGTTCCACTCCCTTTTCGCACTGAAGATGTTGCCTAGCCTGGCAATGAAACGTCTGCATGAAAACAACAAGGCTCAGAGAGCACCAAAGACTCCCCAGTTCAACCCTGAGCTACAAATATTCTCTTCGATTAGACATTCTGTAAATGAAATGAGAATAGTATCAATGAACTGTTGATCTACTGTTTTAAACTGTAGGTTTTGTTGAACTTACACTAGTCAGTAATCGTGTGTGTGTGTGTGTGTATAAAAATAGAAGAGTCTCTTAACCCATACAGAGACAAATTGAAATATCCCTTGACAAGGCCTCCACTTCAACACATTAAGTCATAGCTTTCCAAACTCTGTGTCGCGACACTTTAGTGTGTCGCGACAAAACCTGGAAGTGGATGTGCACAGCGGCAGCATGCATGACGGCGGCAGCGTGCCATCAGTGCTTCCGGGTTTTAGCGGAAAACACGGGGCCACTGCCGCGCGTGCCCCCACTGCCACCATTGGTGTGTCGCCAACGGCGGCAGTTTGGAAAGCACTGCATTAAGTGAAGGGAAGCCCACCGCTTCTCTTAGTACATATAAACTCTGAGGAAGAGGGTGAGGCAGCCCTTATCATTCATGGGGATCTTGTTCCTGCTTCGCAACCATAGATAATGACATCATGCATAACGAGACCTTTTTTAAAAAAGGACTTTGTTTATATGCCACTCATCTCACAGAAACGTGACTCTGGGTGGTGTACAATAAAACCATAAAAAACAGTAATTACAAAAAAACACTACAATTAAAACATTATTATTATTATTATTATTATTATTAATTATTATTATTATTATTATTATTATTATTATTATTGAAAACCAGAAGGGCTAGGGAGAGCATTAGATGTTCCACGTAATGAGGTGGCATATAGCCACCTCATCAAATCCCCATTTCTGTGAGACCTCGAAGCCTGTTGACATATCCAGGTTTTAAGGGACTTCTGGAAGGACATCAAGGATGCAAAAGTCTGTCTGCCATTTGGTGCTCATATAAAGTAACAAAAAACGAGGCCCCAAACTACAAATAGGTAAAATCCTTTACTGAATTTCCTGAGGTCCGGTCTCTGTTTAATAATCATGGAAACACAAAACCATGGATAATGAGACCATGGATAATGAAAGCCACCTCTATCTTTTGCCCTCTCTTGGATAGTGTACATAACTGTACATATACCTGTATTAATCAGTATATTTTTCTTCAGACTTGAAAGAAAGTTTAGAAGACAAGCCTCATTTTAGCTTCTTTGTTTCTCAGATTCTTTCCTGTCAGGTTCCCTTCCATCTAGTTAGGTGAAATATATGTGCTGACCACAGATCTTTAGGATGTATTTTCTTTATGCTTTGTTACTTGGATTGCCATCTTGTAATTATTTTGTATCTATTTTTGTACTTGTTCCCGTTCATTCGTAGTATTTTGTTGTTTTTATGTTACTCCTACTGTTGTGAGCCACCCAGAGTCGGTTGGAGTCAAGCAGCATCAAATTTGAATGAATAAATAAATAAAATAAATCCAGACACCTTTTTAAATGTCAACCATTTACTTTGGTTAAAGTCTTTCTGATTATAGCCTGACATCCTGCCAAGGAAATGCTTGCTTGCGGTTGGATGCCTCACGGGTTAGAAAGTTTCTCCACATGCTGGCTGTGACCCCTTTCCCTTCGTATCCTATGCGAAATTCATGCAAAAGGGTTGACTTTTCAGTAATGAAGAATTTTACCCAGAAAGGTTTTATACTTCCTGCACTGCTCAGCCACATTGAGGTTTACTGTATATATTCTCATAAAGCAACAAATACTTTGACCCAGTATAGTAAAGCTGTATGAAATCTGCATTCACTAAGGGACTGAGATTAATTTTGTTTGCATGGAAAGGCTGTCAGCTTCACTGCAGGATACAGTGCCTTTTTTTTTTTACATATTCCAGAATAAATACAGTATGTTATTCAGACATTATGAACCAACTTTATAAATCATAAGAGATACAGAAAGAAAAGTGCATAGACAGATGATAAAGGCAAGAGGAAAAAATAAATGTATGAGAGTATAAATTTCCTAAGAAAAGGGATCTGCCTGTGACCTGCAGGTTTCATATTTCTAGCCTGCAATAAATGAAGCCAAATGTTATATAGAATGCCTACCGTTTCTCTGTACTGCATAACTGTGGAGCAAAGGGGAGAGTTTAAAAGAAAAACCATACACTTTAAATAGCACCAGTGTTTCCCCCTTCGCTGAATGTGTATGTTTTTAAAACTTCCATAGGAAACACTATAGGAAGTTTTATCAGTTTCAATAATAAAAATGATATTATTATTATTATTATTATTATTATTATTATTGCACAGTCTACCACATAGTTCTGACGGGATTTGGTACTTTTGACTATCAGATCCTTCTCAAGGATGTAGGATACCATCATGAAATACATGTCTTTCCAAATAATATAATAAAATAATACATTGTTGTTGCTGTTGTTAAGCATTTATTCATCAAAAAATTACACAGTACAAAGAACAAATCTTTGACTGGTGTTCCAGCTAGGAACCTAAGAATTATCCATGTCAGTTTATATGGCTGCCCAACTAGCACTCACAAGTCCAAGTGATTAACATAGAATTAAAAGACCACAATAAACATCAAATGAATGGCGGAAAATACTATAAATTTTTCTCGAAGCCCATAACCAACCTCCAACAGACACAAAAGATACTTGATATCCTGACCCCATGCCCGGGGAACATCCAGCAGGCACAATAAAAGTTGGAAAATAGGTTTTGCAACACTTATCATTGGTTTCCTGACCTGGCTTATCTCAAAGAACTGATGCATAGGCACAATCGGAGCCAAGGGCACACCTGCCCTCTTATTCCAAGTGGCAACTAAATCCTCAGATGAACCATGCACCAAACCTTCAGGAATAATCCCAAGCTCCATCTGAAACCCAAACAATCCGTCTGTCAACCCCACTACGTAGACCAGACCGGGAAATCAACTCCTTAGGCAGACTAGAACTACTTTTATTGACATTGGCTATAATAACAGAATCCTACAAGTCTGATTGTGTTATACAGTACCTTCCCCCCTTATACTCCAGTGAATCAGGTAGGTGTCTGCCTGAGCTACTTCCAAATGTTATCGTGTTTCTCTGGACTTAAAAAATGTTTCAGCCCCATTTGTCTTGGTAACATGTCTTGCATATTTCTATTAAGGTCATCTTCCTTACTCCCTATACCCTCTGATGCCTGGGGTAGACAGATTGAGTAGTTCCCACCTCTGCAGCACCAGAGCATCCCAAGGCAATCAGAAAGTGATCTGACCATGGCAAGGGGGTGAGGGTAATCTCCCCCATATCCAGATTACATTGCAATTGCCCCAAAACAAAAAAAGATCTAGCATGTTACCTTCGCTGTAAGTTGGGCTAGGTGCATCACTGCCATGGTGGCCCTGAACTCCTGAGCCTCTTCTGAATTCATATCCAGGGAAGGCAGAATAAAGTCCCCCAAGACCATAAGCCCAGAGAACATCACTGCCAACCTGGCCATAAAATCAAGCAGCTCAGGGAGGGAAATTGTTACATAACAGGAAGTCTGGTATAGTAGCAACAATCTCATCTGATCCTTGGAGCCCAATTTTATGAATAGGGTTTTACATTCAGTTATGTGTGGAGTAGCGCTTCTGAAAGTGACCAGAGTATCCTCTATAGCAGGGCTTTCCAAAGTTTTCCCGCGGCGACACACCAACCGCCATTGGTGTGTTGCCGCGGGAAAACACGGAAGTGCCGCCGTTGCGGCAGCGCGCAAAAACCCGGAAGCGCTGCTGCCGCTTTCGGGTTTTTACGCACCGCCGTTGGTGTGTCGCCGCGGGAAAACCCGGAAGCGCTGCTGATGATCAGCACTTCCGGGTTGTCTGGCGACACACCAGACTGTGTGTGGCGACACATTTTTGTGTCGCAACACACAGTTTGGAAAGCTCTGCTCTATAGCATAGCTTTCCAAACTCTGTGTCGTGACACAATACTGTGTCGCCTGCGGGGCCCAGGTGTGTCACGTCAAAACCCGGAAGTGCTGATGGCGTGCCACTGCGTGTGGATGCCTGTACAGTGGCGGGCCATCAGCGCTTCTGGGTTTTTGCACGGCACACAAGGACACCGCTGCTGCCACCGCTGTGGCACACAAAAATCCGATAGTCCCATATAATTTGCTGCTAGTAATTATTACAATGTTTGGTGATGATTACATTTTAGTATATTTATGGTATTATGCAACTGCTTTTGGTAACAGATTCATAGGAGGCATTAATAAATCAGTATCCCGGGGGTGAGGGTGGGATTTTCAGATATTATCCAGGGGTGGGATGTGTTTTGGTGAAAACCAGGGAACTGAGAACTGACGTTTTAGTTTGAAATTTAGTAAAAAATTGAATAGGTTCCTCCAAAAAACTGTCATATTATTATAGTTGAACTTAAGGTTTTATTAGATCTAAAATAGAGAACTTAGCTTGCATAGAATAATGAGAGCACGCCTGGGGCAAAACTGAACTTGGTTGTTTATGTAGCATATTGGCCAAAATACTCACAAATCGTAATTGTGAGTAGGTAATGCTACATGAGGCACAGATGCAACTAAGACAGGTTACCTAGTCTACATGTTATCTCTCTTACTGAAACACATTATGTGAAAGCCTTAATTGACCAAAGCCATGATAGGCAGTGGAGGTCAAAATCTATAGGTCCATCTGGTGACTGTGACATGTAGAACATTGTGACTTGAAATGTAAGAGGAGTAATTGTTAAACAGCATGGATTAAAAAATGAAATGAGAAGAAAATAATGTTTGGTGTCTCTGAAACTAAGAGAAAAGAAAATAATATGATAGATTTCAATGGAGGTAGTCTAAACTTGTGGAGTGAAGTTCATTCATGCAGGGAAGTATAGGTGTAGGTTTACTTATGAATGAAAGGGCTAGAATATGTGTCAGAAAATATGAATTGGTGTCATATAGGTTGTTGTTGGTGCATGTGGGTGAAAGCAGAAATCCATAGGTTGGTGATAGGTGAATGTTCTGCCTCACTGAATAGTGACAGCAAAAGAACCAGGGATGAGCTTTGAAAAAAATTGAGCAATGTTCTGAATGAAAGCAATCTGGTGGAAAAAAAATATTCTGGTAGGTGACATGAATGGATGAGTGGAAATGAGATGAGTGAGAACCAGAAAAAGTGCTTGGGCCATTTGGAGACTCAAGAATGAAGGAGAATTGTATCTGTTGAATATCTGTCAATAAAAAAATCTGGTTTTTCTTTGTTTGTTATTTAATACATTATTTAAAAATAAATATTCATGCATATGGAAAGGAATAAATAGAAATCTAAAATCATGATTGATTTGATGTTTTATGTTGAATTATTGAGATAATTAGGAGATACAAGGATGGTGGGAGGCTCGGAATGTTGGAAGTATCAAGAGTGGATCTTGAGAAAAAATGGACATGAAGGAAATGTATAGAAATCAAAGTAATGAGAGTGAAAATAGAAAAGCTGCATGAAAAGGAAGTATGAAAAGGTATTACAGGCATATCTTGTATGAAAAGGTATTAGAGGCATCTCTCAATATAATGAATAGAAAGTAGATGTAAGGAACAAGCTATTTAGAATTGAGTGAAAACTTGTGTCATAGGGTACTACAGAGGTGTGTGGAGTTTTGCTAATAGGAAGTATGAAAAAGGATGGTGGAAGGTAAAAGAGGCTGTGGATAAGGAAGAATGCATGATTCCTGCAAAACATGCAGCAATATTTGTATAGGTAGAAAAGATCAAAGAACGTAGTCAAAGAGATCAGAAAGAAGCAGAAAAAACATGGAGTGATTTTGAAAGTGAGTGAAATGGCTAAACAAGAAGCCTCCAGTCCAGTGAATGGAATAAAAAGTAAAAGTAATGGAAACATTCAGGATGAAACTGAACTGGAAGAATTTTGGAAGGAGTATTTTAGAGATGTGTATGGGAAGGATAGTAATATATTAAAGAGTGGAACTGAAATGGTGTGGCAATGTTGAAAAATTGTAAGGGTGCAATTGTAATTGAAGTAACTGGAGAAATGTACATAAGGATATGGTTTGTTTCTGTGTGATTTGTTTAATGCGTGTAAAGACTATATTGGTGCCTAATTGGAAGAATGCAATTATTGATCTCCTATTCAGATCGAAAGTAGCAAAACCTATAGCAGGATTAGTTTGTTCAGTGTGCCTGGGAAAGTCTTTCATAGAATTCTGATTTAAAAGGTTACAAGAGTGACCATGAGCAAAATTTGGGAAATGCAGTATGTTTGTGTATTGGGGAGGGGTACAGAGCTCTTCAGCATGTCACTGAGGGATGTATGAATATGAGAAACATTTTTTTATATTTGAATTAGAGAAAGCATGTGATGTTAATAGGCTTTGTTATGGGATGTTTTGAGCAAATATGGAGTTGAAAGTTGGTTGGTTGAATGTGGTCATTGTGGCATATGATGGAAGTAAAACAAGCGTGAAAATAAATGGAATCCTTAGCAAATGGTTCAACATTGAGCAAGGAATAAGACAAGAATGTGTGGTGTCCCCTTGATTATATAATGTATTTATGGATAAATGTATAATAAATGCTTGTGGTAATGTTGGGCATGTATTCAGAATATGAATGTGCATGTATTATTGTATATAGACAATACTATACTATTGGATGAGAACCCATGTGATTTGTAGTAAATGTTAGACAGATTGTATGATACCAGCAGGAGTGTGAAAACTAATGTATCAAAGTCCAGCTAGTTGTGTTTGACAGGGAAAATGGAATGAACATGCTTATCCCTTCTTTGTTATATAAGAGTTTGGTATGTCAGGGGAAATAAAAAATAAGTTGCCTGGGTTGAGAAAGGAGTATTTAAGAAACCAAGAAGAGAGAGGTTTAAGATTGAATCAGTGCTGAATGAATGTGAATTGAATACAAAAATGAGTGACTAGTACACAAGAAGTTCATAGAAGTGGTTTCGTTGTATGGACAGAATAAATGAGGATCAAATCTCAAAACAGAAAAGAAGTATAAAAGGAAGAATGAATGGATCAAGATGAAGGGGAAGACCAAGAAAGTTGTGGTTGAATGGTGTTGATGCGCTCCTGAAAAAAGGAGAGGTGAAAACAAGCAACTTTGTTTGGATTCCTAAGTTACAGAAAGTATGTGATTGCTCCTCCTTTGTCATTCTATTTCACAGCATGCTGGAACTGTACACTGTAGAGATAATGACCGTAAGATCAAGTGATGAGGACCACCTAATTTTCTTGTGGTACTTTGTTTTTTCCCACTTGATGCTGCCTCTCTTACGTGACTTCTATACTCTTATAACAATTGAGCTGGATTTGAAGAAAGCAGAGCCTTCTGTATAAAAGGAGGAGCTGAAAAAAATTATAGGAGATCCTTTGTATATTAATCATATGCACAGCTTATTGGGGTTTCAGGATTGTGCTTTTGCAGAGTTTGACATTTTAATTCCATTTAGGACAATTTCTGTTGTTTTTTTCTTTCACTGCAGATGGAAAGCCAGTGTCACTGTCTCCAGTTGAATCCCAGCCCCATAGCCCTCATTACACAGCTACAAGTCAACGTGAAAGAGAAAGCCTGGAGGTTCGTATGCGGGAAGTGGAAGAGGAAAATCGTGCACTACGCAAGCAGCTCAGTCTGGTCCAGAGCCGGGGCCTGTCCCATCGCCGAGGGAATCACTCAAAAACCTACTCCATGGAGGAAGGGACGGGGGACAGTGAGAGCCTCCGGGCTGGCATTGTGGCAGGGAACAGCTCTGAATGTGGACAGCAGCCAGCAGTGGAGAAGTGCGAGGTAGGAAATTATTTCCTGGCTAAGCCATGTTTCTAAAAGTGAATCAGCTTGATGTGATTGGAATAGTCTCCACCAGCTTTTGAATCTTGACTGTGGCTGCAGCAAAGAAAAAAGTAAGTATATGATAGGGAAGGAATCATCTGCTCACTTCGTTTGCAATCTGCTACAGATGGGGGAAAATAAGAGATACTTAAGAGTAACCACGTGGTTCTAGTCTAGACAGGCACATTTAATAGAGTCAAAATGGCCTGTTGGCAGAGGCATCAGAAGCAAGCCATGATTTCATCAGAATGGCAAAATGTTTGTTGTCAGCCTTTCGAGGTAGTCGAGACAAGAAACCAATACCATGAGTACTAACACTACTTTTATTGTAAGGTTACAGTAACAGAATCTTGCAATTCTGAAAACACATCTCTCCCCGCCCCCCTTGCCTTTACTTTCCAGGGAACTAGGAAGGGTCCCTTCTGAGAAGCTTCCCATGCCCCCATTCCTTCTGTGGGCTGAGGTGTCTCTTACATGACATTGCCCTGGCGGCTCTTCCTCCTCCTGTCTCTCAAGGATATTCCCACAAACTGTTACAGTTGTGTCATCAAGACACAAGCTCTACCCTTTACGTATTTGCAGGTGACATTGCAATGTACGTACACCTTGGCCTTGTCATGAGGACACTATTGGCAAATCTGACTACAGATTTAATAAAAGTATCTCTTTTTTAAGGAAAAAAACTCTTCTTAATAAGGGATGTTTACACACTTAATGTTTACTTAATAAGTGTGTTTACTAATACTTAGTTTAGTTTAGTGTTACACAAACATAAGTTGGACAGAATCTGTAATTAACAGAAAGTGTGTGACAGTCTGTAAATAGAGTTTTATAATAAATATGGTATTAAAGAGAACCTTGTGTGGAGCATACATTTTAATTGGTATTGAAAAATGTTATATTTAGAGTATAGGAATAGTAAACCTAAAATGTTAAGTTTAGTATACATTAAATGAAAACTGTTAAGTTCTCTAGAAATCCATAGGATGTCTACAATATTCCTGATAATTCTACTGTTTACTCTAAATCTCAGACAACATAAACATTATAAAATAAAATGTACCCTGGTTCTGCTGTGTGCTGGGAGAGCTTTAGCCCATCATTGTCGCTTACTCTCAGTTTGTAACCTACAATGGAATTTTCACAGATGGTGGTAGAAATTAATAAAATGCAGGTTTTAAACAGTTATCAGTTTAAACAGAGTTAAAACAGAGAGTTAAACAGTTAAACAGAGAGGGGAATGATTGAGCTGAGGTTATTACCTGGCTTCCAGTCCAGCACTTCAACCACTATTCCACACTAGCTTGTGTGCGTGCGTGCGTGCGTGCGTGCGTGCGTGCGTGCTTGCTTGCTTGCTTGCTTGCTTTCATTCATTCATTCATTCATTCATTCATTCATTCATTCATTCATTCACCATCTCACTCAAAGAGCGACTCTGGGCAGGTTTAAAAAAACCTGTCCCACTCTCTTTGCTTACAACACTGAATGATGCAGCCCTATGTACACTTCTCTGGGAATTAGTCTCACTGAATGTAGCAGGACTTATTTCCAGTAGGATTATAGTATAAGAGTTTGCTGAGTCACACTTGTCAAGAGAATGGTTCTACAAACCCAGTGCATATTATTTATCCTTCTGAGTTAGAAAAGAAAATCATGTTTATTCATAGCAGTTCAAGTCTTCCTGTGTTGATGAAGGTGGATCCATAGCTGCACGGACCACATGAAAGAGGTAGATTGGGCACCAGTATAAAATAGCTAGGACTGTGTCACACATACTAGCAGGGCCAGGAATTTCTACATTTTTCTAGATGGAGGAGGGGTTATGTTTGTTAGAACAATTATAGTATAATTGTATTATACTATATTATATATAGCATTATACTATAGTTTTGGGGTTTCTAATTTCAAGACAGCAGGAACTAATTTCTCATTTCAAGACAGTGGCACTAATTCTCAATATTTGCTTGGAGGTTCAGGAGCCACATGCAATCCAGGAGCACAGATTTTAACCCTTGCTGGGGGGAATCTTTAAGGAGACTAGACAGCTGAGTGTGAGACAAAATAGAATGGGGTGACTGATGCAGGCAGAGATATACTTGGAGGGAAGGAGGAAGAGATACACCTAAATTGTAGGGTGATCATACGTCCCGTTTTGAACAGGACAGTCCCGTTTTTTTAGCATTTTTCAATCCTGTCGTTTTCATAAAAACCTCAATTTTGTCCCGTTTTTCAAACCCTGTGGGAATGGCGCGGAAGGAGGATCCGAGCCGGAGTGCGGACCGGGGGGCGGGGTTTGCAGGCGGGAGCCAATTGCACGGGCCAGGGGCGGGGTTTGCAGGTGGGAGCCAATCGCGCAGACCGGGGGGCGGGGTTTGCAGGTGGGAGCCAATCGTGCATACTGGGGGGTGGGGTTTGCAGGTGGGAGACAATTGCGCAGACCGGGGGGCGGGGACCCCTGTCTTTTTCATGAATACGGAATATTACATCAGACCCCGTCCCGTTTTGCCATCCTGAAATATGGTCAGCCTACTAAATTGGCTAGTGAGGACTCTGTGGGCAAGAAACGTTGACAGACACAGTTGGTTTGGGGAGGGCAGAAGAATGGAACAGCTTGTTGCCAAGATTCCACTTACATTCTATATTTTAGATCCTTGGAGTATATCGTTTCTTGTACTTATTTGGAAGAGTTTGTTCAGAAACTTTGTAGAGAGAGCCTGTGCTGCAGTAGTCCACAACATTAAATGATGTAGGGAATACCCACAGGTTGTTACTTTCTTTGCAAAGGATCAGTTTTCATTCTTAATGCACATACTGTACATCCAGAAGACAGTCAGGAGACTCGGCAGGACAATGCAAGAATTCATATCTACATCTTTTTATACAGGTTGATAGTATAACATTCCACTACTGATAAAAGGCTGCTTCTACTTATTCAGTTGCTTTACTCAAATACCTCCCTGAGAATTAGGTGCACTCCTTGGGGACATCTGTGTAAAGCAGTCCCAACTTATAGACGCGCAAGACAAGTTTGCATATTAGCTCCATTACTTTTTAGTCTATATCAAAATTCAGTAATCCAAGCACTTGCTGTTTCAGCCCATCACCCACCTATTTTAGCTGATTGTGCAATTCCGGCATTATTGTATGCAGACAATGTAGTCATTGTGTCTATTTCACAGGTGGGAATGAGAAAAGCACTTAGGGCACTGGCTCTATTCTGTACAGAACACAATTTATCAATAAACTATCAGAAAACCAAAGTTTTAGTTTTTACCTGACATTGTATCTATAAAATATAATAAAGTATAATGCCTTGGTATTATGGGAAGGAGAAAATGAAGGCTTTTATTTTCGTTGTCCCATCCCAAAAGAAAACTCAACTAAACAGAAATATAATGTACCAAATGTATGTCTTCTCTAGTGACACGTGTCTTTTACATTGCCTTCTCTCAGTGTCTTGTTAAAGCAGTTCATTTGGAACATGGCCTCTTCTGCAGCCATGCATGTACATAATAACTGAGGCTATTCTCAGTTTAATGATGAACCTTCTTGCAGAACACCTTTAAATAACCCGAAGGGGTTTTTTTTTTTTTTTGTTATGACCTCTGTACTGGCCTAGAATGCACATTATTTGCTCTGCACTTTTTTGTGGAATTTATTTTTTTCTAGAAGGGAAAAAGTCTATTAGCAAACTCCCATGTTTTCTTTTGTTCAGGATGAAATGTGTTGTGTTGAATTATTATTATTCTTATTTATTAAATGTTTATGCCACCTGACTCTGCCTGGCTCAGGACCCAAAGATGCATGGGGCCACAACCAATTTTGGACAAGGGAATTACTGCTAAAAAAGTTGTGTAGATTAAGTGGCCTTTGAGATTATAATAATTTTTACCAATGAATTGCTCACCAGAGATTTGTATTATGCTGTTGGCCATAGCTTTCCAAACTGTGTGTCGGGACACGTTAGTGTGTCGGCTGCAATGTCTGGGTGTGTTGCGGCTGCTGCTGCCTCCGAGCCCTGCCAGGATTCCGCGCAGGTCCTAGTGCCTGCCTTGTGCCCTGATGCCTCCAAACCTGCTGTGATTCCACGCAGGTCTTAGTGCCTGCTTTGTGCCCTGCTGTAAGAGTGTGTCGCGAAATGATACTGTCAGAGCACGCAACGCTGGGGCGGCCTGTTCTTCTCCAAGACATCAGAGTAATACGTTCTATGCAGTAAACAGACACTCAAGCAGAGATTAGATAAAATAGACTATTTACTCTATATACATACGCAGTCCAAAATACAGTCCAGTAACGTCCAACACAGATACAGATGAGATGAAGCAACAAGAAGAATGAACACCAGAGTTTCACTACTTTTATACACATATTGACCAATCACATTATAGGTCAAACAAATTATCTGCCACACCCAGCTAACCTACAGCACCTGTAATATGAGTCACATCATACCTTCTACAATGGCTGCTAATTGGATGACTTGCAGAAAATATCAACTCTCACCTATATACCTCTAGCCTCTCCTGTATAATTAATCTACTTGTAAATTCTGGTTATTTTATAAACCCCATCAGATACCCTGCTGTAAGAGTGTGTCGCGAAATGATGCATGTCTAAAAAGTGTGTCACCAACATGAAAAGTTTGGAAAGCTCTGCTGTAGGCAATGGTTCTGTACAAAAAGAAACTTCCTGATGCTTGCCACATACTCCTCTCTTAACCATTTTCAATAGTGAAATGGCTTTTCCTTTTATAAGATTCCCAGTAATTCAGTGGCTGATTGCAAATTTAATAGAAACCTCCCTATTATCAGAATCGCCTCCGGGGTTTTCATCACTTATCCTATTACTGAAAATGCCAGTTATGTGTTTATATGAAAGGCTTATATTCGTTCCATGTCAGGGATCCATTTCCCATAATCAGCGATTATTTGAGCTGTATTGTTACTATACATTGTAGCTCAAATTAAGGCTGTATACAGTAGACAACATTGAGATAACTCACTGTTACACTGTTACTTTTTAAAAATATTTCTGCTGTCCTATTCTTTGCCTACCTTACTACCGTACATAATAATTCAGTTTAAAAAAAAAACAACCTATTTGACCAAATTTGGTAATTTTCTTTACAGCGTTTTAATGGTCAGTCTTTTCCCCTTTCATATATCTGCCTTAACAACAACTTTTACAGATAAATTACTGTGATTCCAGTTTTCTGTTTGGGAAATTATCTAACAAGGCAACTTGTTAAAGGCATTTAAAAGGTTAACCCTTTTTAAAAAGAAATACCATCAATGGTGGATTCAAGTAGGGAAGAAGCAGGATTTTAAACAATGAAGAAGTGCTGAAGGAGTTTTGTGAGATTTCAGAGACTGAATTAGTTATTCACATTGACTGTCACTATAGAACAGTGTTTCTCAACCTTGGCAGCTTTAAGATGTGTCGACTTCTATTCCCAGAATTCCCCAGCCAGCATGGTTGGCTGGGGAATTCTGAGGGTCCAAGTCCACACATCTTAAAGTTGCCAAGGTTGAGAAACACTGTTCTATAGAAGATGTTGGAAAGAAGCTCACATGAGATGCATTTATTTTCAGGTAGGGAAGCTCAAGTATTATGCCAAAGAAAAGGAATAAATCATTTAGAAATTCATTGCTAGGGATATACAAAGGTAGAGGAATATTGTTGTCTTTTGGGTTTCCTTGCAGGGTTCCATCAGGTGACAGGAGGCTGGACAAGATGAATCTTAATATTTTTTTGTCAATGAATGAAGTCATTTACTCTTACTAAATTAATTACTAAATTACTTGATATTCTCAAGGCCACCCACTGGGATCTGACCCAATGGTGTCTGCTGTGTTAGTGGCTCAAGTGTAAAGACAGTGTGAAGTAATTAACATTAGAAAGAAAAGACATATCCTTTGTTTCCATTCTTTGGTAAAATTATTTCCTTCCATATTTAAATGAGAAGTGGTAAAATAATACTGAGGGAAAGCTAATTTGAAAGATTTCAGGGGGAGTGTTCCAGACTCCATCTGGCTAGTTCAGTGGAGACCTTTGAATAATTTTTTTCTTTACATTACCATTTTCCTCCTCTATATCTCTCTCTTATGATGATTTATTCAGAAATAAGGCATTGCATGTTCAATGGGATGTCTCTAAGGCATACATGTAGAATTGCAAATTTAGTAGCTAAGTGTAAGAAAAGATACCAGTTTATTCAATAATTATGTCAAATTTATGAAAGATTATATTGCTATAATTTTGGTTAGAAAACTCCCAAAATATCATTTCCTGCAAGTTCACAATATATTCATAAAGGAGTAGCATGTACACACAAGGAAGAATCCATTTTGATGAGGATTATTTTGAGTAAAAAACACTGTCCACATAATGGAGATTTTGAATTTCAGGACTACTGCCTTTTTATTGACAACTCTCACTGTGAGATCAGAAAGAACCAGGTTCCTGGATGTGAAGCTTGGGCCAGTCACAATGACTCAGCAACAAGCCTAACAGATTTGCTGTTGTGAAGTTAAAATAAAGGATAGCCTCCTTGAATGCTGCCTTTAGCTTTTAATGGTAAATTGAGCTTTAAATGAAGGAAACCACCACAAAATAATAAGATACGAAGGATCATAGAGCTGAATTACAAGACTGTGATATGAAATAAGCTAATGAGAAATCTATTGGGATTCTTCCCTGGAGATCAAGAAGAGGCAGGAAGCGCAAGGTTATGAGCAGAATCTAGGTTGAACAATCTTCTTGCACCAGCCAGTTTCTACCTTGATTTTCTCACAATCACTTGAGCAGGGATGCTTATTTACTCTTGAAATCTTGCAAAATGTTGATTTTCCGCACACACACCCAGACCTGGTTGCATCAGCTCTTCTGTGTTCACCAATTCCTTAAATACTTGACTAGAATGGCGCTACACATATGCAGGGTTATGACATCTGATTTTTCCCCCTTCATTGTGGGTGACACCATTAAAAAACAGGTAGAGTTTTGATTACACCATCACGACCACTATCTTGAATTTTTTGACTATGACTTGTGGACACCCCTGCCTCCTTTAAAATGGAGGTCACTTGACTTGTTTATATCTGTTATTGAAAAAGCTAGTATCAAAAATGTAGTAAATATTTCCTGCTTAGTATAAGAACTAATATAAGAATTAAGATTCTAGGGAACATATGTCAGTGATACTTCTGAACTGTTGAACATCAAAAGCCTCAAACTGACCAGATGGCATTGATCTTGCTAGATTGTGATGATCTTTGCTTTCATTGTTTGTTTTTCTGTTCTTTTAGACAATCCACGTCGCCATTGTATGTGCTGGATACAATGCCAGTCGGGACGTTGTCACACTCGTCAAATCAGTCTTGTTTCATAGGTAACACCTCTTTATCTTGCTGCACGCTTTTTTGTAAAGATGATTAAATGTGCCCTTGATGCTTCATAGCACAAATGACGGTCAGTGTACCTGAATCTAGGTAGATGGGATGCTTCTTTTAAAATATTTAAAACTATGTAGTATGTAAAATATATTTATTATCAAATTATGGTGCTTTGAACTGGCCCCTCTAAATTTCTGTCAACTTGCATAGAATTTAATAATGTTGCACTCATCCAACCATTAAAAAAATGTGACAAACAGGTATGAAAACTTTGCTTTTAGGAAGTAATCTCCCCATTACAAAACCTCTATTTCTGTAGACAGTCTGACATTATTTTTCATATTACTGCATAACTGGTCACTATTTTAAATGTCTGCCTCAGTTTTTTAAATGGCTATGCTTTTATCAGAAACGTTGGCAAATTTTTATTTAGGTTTATTTTTCGAGAATGGGTTGCAAACATGGATCTGAAGTGGGAGCTCAGCTAGGTGATAACATCTATCTCCAATTCCTATTTTTATTTTTATTGCAAAGGCCCACAAAAATTAAGTTATTAACCCAAATCCTAGTTTGTAGCCTTTTGATAGTCATACAGTATATGTTGTGATTGGGACAAATCACAGCAAAAGATAAAGTAGGGGAAAGAATGTAGGTGTTTATGCCAACAGTGACCCTCCCTCTATTTTTAATGTCTTAAGACATTAACTTTAAAAATAATTAACTTTAAAGCTTAATTCTGAACTGGTTTCATTTAAAATCCACATTTTCAGGTTTTTATTCAAGCTTAACTCTCATGGATACCCACTTAAATGTGGAGACAGCCATTTGTTTGTTTTGTTTTGTTATTTATCTGTTTTGAATGGCAGCCACATACAGTACTCTCAAATCAACAAAAATTGCCAAGAAATATTGGGAATTCTTGCTGTCTCTTAATGGAAAGTGATCCAGATAAGGCAAGTGACACATTTTACGCAGCACATGCCAGAAGCTCTGCAAAGCAAAGCAACTTGTTCATTTTGGTTCACCCTTAGAAAAGTGATGTCCAAGTTGTTTTATGAATTGGCTCCAAGGGAGTGCTTTGTTTGAACCCTGGAGCTTAGACAGATTTTTTTATTCTTGCTACTGTTTGGCTTGTGTTTTACTGTAAGTGTTGGGTATATTTGGTTACATTGCTTTTAGAAAGTATATGTTACTTACTTTTCCAGTAGTTAGGTGTTCTCTAGATAATTTTGAGGAATTTTTATTATTTCTTAATCCTTTTTAGCAAGTCCTTTTTGTCTATGTGGTTGTTGACTACAGGACACAATGACATTCCAAAAGCAGGCAATGGCCAACCACACTGTCTGGCTGCCAAGAAAATGTCACAGATATCCATAAAGTCACCAGGAGTTGAGTTCAATTTAAGGGAGTTTTGACCTTTATATGAAAACAGCCAGAGAGGAGCAAAGTTGAAAGACAGAATCACCCCTCTTTTAGGAATTGCCATCAGAATTCATACTGAAGAATACCTGTAGTGGTTTGTTCATTGGTACAAAATGCAAAGTTCAGCTGGGCAAACCATAGCACACATTTTACTTGGAGGGAGGTCTTTCTGCAGAATGCTTTTTGTTGTGTTTTTCTTTTAAAAGTCCCATCTCTTTAAAGAAAACCTTCATTCAGGGATATATTGGTTATCTTTATTTTTACTATGCTATTCCAAAGGACTTCCTTCACTTATAAGATGAGCTGCTATGTCTCCAGGTGTCCTTTTTTCCCCCTGAAGTTTTATTGTTTCTTTGTTGTGTTACAGTTGTTTTGAAGTGATAATAAAATGCATGTTTAGAAAGGAAGCCCCACAATGATACAAATAACCATAAAAGTTAGCAGTCATTTTTAATTGCTAGCAGTTGAATTAACAGGCAGTATGTGAGCCAGCCAGTTAGGTGAGAATTCTTCACTTAATTCTTCTAATTTATTTCCATTTATATCTGCAGTATGGTTTTAAAAGCTTCAGGGCAGCTAACAGCAATTAAAAACAACAATAAAATCTCATCAGTACAATAACATTAGTTACAAATGAACGCCATCAATACACATTATGTAGCATCAACAATTGCTAATAAAATAGGTCACTCTGGAATAAAATCCATGTCTTTCCCAAATACTTGCCAACACTGTAAGTTTTTAATTTGTCTCAAAATCACAAAATCAGTCTGGTAGCTAAACCATCAGGGTTGGACAGAAGGCAGATGTTCCAAAACAAGAACACTGACACCAGAACTGTCTATTTCCAAATATAGTTATAAAGGCTTCCAAATTACTGAAAGATTCCCCTGCAGACTTGGGTGTCCTCCTGGACTTGCAACTCCTGCTCAAAGAGCAGGTGGCAGCTGTGGCTAGGGGAGCCTCTGCACAGATTCATCTTGTGCAACAATTGTGCCTGGTCTTGGACCAGGAGACCTTGCTTATGGTGACTCATGCCTTAGTCACCACCTGTTTGGACTACTGTAATGTGCTTTATATGGGGCTACCCTTGAAGAGCATTTGGAAGTTGCAGCTGATCTAGAATGCAGTAGCATGGGCAGTTTTTGGCATTTCTTGGCTGGCTGGGGAATTCTGGGAGTTGAAGTCCACACATTTTAAAATGGCCAAGGTTGAGAAACACTGGTATAGAATAAGTAGCTCCCAATCATTTCTATTCAATGTGAGGAATGATCAGGTGATAGGGAAACTATGATCCAAAAGCATCTGGGGTTCCAAAGTTGGAAAAAAATGGATAGACTGGGCTACCACCAGACTAGACACTACCTTTTCTGCTTGTATGTTCATTTTAGCTCGTTTGATAACTCCTTTTCCAGTCTGTATATTTTCCAGGCTTCTCAGCTACATGGCCTTTGTTGACAACTCTGGAACTGGAGGCACACATCTGGGAATCAGGTTAGGAAAATCTGCCTTATTTGGTTGGATAACTTAAGGAAGAAGAATCTAGCTGCTATCTCTATGTATGATATACAACACAAGTGCTGGACAGGAATGAGGGCTGTTCTCATACACATGTATTTCCATGCACCCATTCATCCAGCTTAACTAAATTTGGGATTATTTCTTTTGCTATATTAATCTCATAATTGGATAGATATGGTCACAAATAATAGGGATCAAGTGCCATTTGCTTGAGTTTTCGTACTCTTTCAGGCAGTAGAAATTTAGCCTGACTGGTCCTTGTAATTATTCAAACATGTAGGAACAGTCTCACAAGAGTACAGTCAGATGCTCTGCATTTCCTGAATTGGAATCCTCTGTACAAATAAAACTGTGAAGAAAGGCTGTCTCCTGGATTCTGTAGCCCAGTGTTTCTCAACCTTGGCAACTTGAAGATGTGTGGACTTCAACTCCCAGAATTCCCCAGCCAGGTTGAGAAACACTGCTGTAGCCTAATGCTGTCTCTTCTGAAGGGCATTGTTTGGGGAGTTTTTTTCCCCTCATCCTATGATCTTGAATATGAAAGTCCCAAGAGTAGTACAGGAACTCCATTTCTGTCTATAATAGAGTTGAATAATCCTCGGCCCGTCTGCCAACTACCAGTGGCTCTTCTGTGGCCCACCATGCCTCCCCAACACCTCCAATATTACTTCACTGAATTTCTGCTACAAACTGCTGAATTACTGTATGCACCTGTGATTGTCCTTTTCTGCCACTGTTGGAAAAAAAGCACTAAAATGGGCTTGTTAAACTTCTGATAGGCTTTACACACCTATTTTACTTTAATTGAAAAAATGGAAAGGGGGGGGGAATTAGTCCCACCTCCTTGGCTAATGTCCTCATAGGCATTCTGTGAATTACAGTGCTAAAATATCTGGAGGGGACCAAAATGGAGAAGGCTGATTCATAGCAATAAGGTTAAGAATTCTAGCACTATTAATTAGTGAAATTGATTGGAAGAGCCAGTTTCTTTCTCATTCCAGCCTGGGAAATATTACAACTCTAGATGTGGTAGCTCAGCCATCAAAGACATTTTATTTATTTATTTATTAATCAAATTTATCACCGCCCATCTCTACCATGGTAGACTCTGGGCGGTTTACAACAAATGTTAAAATTAAAGTTAAAAATCAATAATCATTAAAATACAATAAACAGTACAATAAATAAGAATATAAAAATCCAGAGGATGGTAGGATCTTAAAAGGAGGTCATTATTAAACTAAACTAACCTAAAGACATTGCTCATGTTTTGTTTGATTGCCAACTGTATGCCCCTTTTAGGCTTAGATATTTGAAATCCCTACTTGAAAGAACATCCCACTGGGACCTGAATCACAGATGGTCCTATTTCCTCCTGGGCTCTAACGTGTACATTGTTAGCAGAACTGCTAAGTTTATAAACAAGGCAGTTCAGCTAAGAATCCATTATATGGAACAGATCGGGGTATCATGTAAAGGCAATATATTTATCTGAACATTGATTCTTGGTATTTAGCACATATGTAATTTATTATTGAGCCAGTTTGGTGTAGTGGTTAAGGCATCAGGCTAGAAACCGGGAGACCATGAGTTCTAGCCCCGCCTTAGGCACAAAGCCAGCTGGGTGACCTTGGGCCAGTCACTTTCTCTCAGCCCTAGGAAGGAGGCAAATGGCAAGCCACTTCTGAAAAACCTTGCCAGGAAAAGTGCAGGGACTTGTCCAGGCAGTCTCCAAAATCGGACACGATTGAATGGATTTAAAAAATATATTATTGTATTTTCTTGTACCTATTTTATCCTGGAAATGGACCTTGTATTTTGCTTTTATTTTATTTTATTTGATATGGTCATAAGACTAATCTACCTACCCATTGTGATACTTTTTTTAAAGTAATAATATTTTCTTTAAAAAACAATGCAATCTGGAAAAGTACATGGTCCTCTGTGGCAATTTATTTTATTATTCCAGTTGCTAATTATTGCTCAATTGGATCACCCATGTAACAAGGTACACTATGTTTGATAGCCAGCTTTTTTTTTTTCATTTGTGTTGATTATACCCATTTATTTAAAAAAATATTTGTGGCTCCTCATTCTGCTAACTGAATTTTCCCCATGATTAAAAGCTTTCTAATAGATTTTTCTTCATAAGACATTTACAGTATTTCTTTGCAAGATATGAAATAGATATCCACAAGTCTCCATTCACATTTCATATGTCCTGGGACATATAAATTAATCAGTAGCAGCAGTAATGTCTTTATTTTCAACTAGTTATTTTTTTTTACTTTTAGGTAACTAATTTCATTTCTTAATATTTAGGTTACTTGATATGTCAGTCCTCTGTGGTTTCAAGGGAGGGGAGGCTTTTGTTGTTAACATTTCTTTTCCTGCCAGTTAAAAATTGTATGCATTAATTATAGTGAAAGGCTTAGAAAACAAGAATTGCTGCATGATCTCCCAAAACATTGTACCTGGAGAGTTTCTATTTTTGTTTGGTACCTTTAGGATTTTCATTTTCATGGAAAAAAGTCACCTTGAAATAACTGTTGTTAAATGCACTGCCTAAATCACACAAACAAAATTGAAACAGCAGGATTTTTTTTTCCCCAATTTAAATATGCAAGTTAGGGTGACAGATTGCAAAATAACGAAAAGCATTTTTGCTGGAAGTAAAAATAGCAGACATCACAGTCATCCAGTATTAACACAGTTGAAAACAACAATTAACATTTTGTGCTAGGTACAGTAAAAGCAATACCTTATTAAGTCCAAAACAATTCACCGTGTGGTGTGCAAGTTTTTTGGTTATACTCAGCTCTTCTGCTAAAATGTTAAATAGACTGAGTATTAAGGGGTAAACGATGTTTCTGATTTCTGCCCTCTTAAGAAAGAGGAGATTCCCTTGGGAGCTCGCAGTTGGGAGAGGACAAGAGGATAAGCAAGAATTGGGAGGGGGGTTGAGGAAGATGGTGAGTTTGTGAAGCTGGTCAGGTGCAATTAAGGAGGTTGTTTGGCTAATTGAGAGAGGCATTTTTCTGGCTGAATGGAGTGTATTGCTTACTTGCTGGGCAGATGGTGTAGGAAGGAGGAACTTACAGCTGCAGCTGATTCACTGACCAAGTGATTAGTTAGTGGATGGAGTTTCATGGCTCACCCAACAGCTGTTGCAGCCAGCACTCTTCTAAAAGAGAGGCAGTTGGAAGCTTGCAATGGGAGTTGGTGAACAGGATAGCAAATAGAGATAGGAGAATTGGGGGAGGAAGGAGCATACTGATTTCCCACTCCAGAGACTAAGCATCAAGGCAAGTTTTGTGACTGCATGAGGAAGCCAGAAGAAGAAAACCAATCTTGCCAAGGATAACTAATGTGAAACTAAAAAAATGGCAGGCAGGAAGGATGTTTTCCAGTTTATTGTATAGAATGTCAAATGAATATCTGACAGCTGCTGGACATAAGCTGTGGGTTTGTGCTCAGAGCAGTAAACTGCTGGCTCTCAGGGAACAAATCCATTCCCTTAAAAATAAGGCAGCCAAGCTGGACATACTTAGAGAGGCCGAGTTGTACAGAGGAGACATTTCACAATGTAAAATTTTTGCTCTGGTCACAGAATAATGACTCCCTTGCTGTCAAAGACAAGGGCTTTGGAGAAGAAGCATAATTTTGAGGATGTGGGACATGTTCCTTCAGGTGGAACAAACAGTTGGGTGATGAGCTCACATCCTCTTATATTAAGGATATAACTCACTCCCGGCCTTCTGGAAAAATCTGAAGACCTGCTTCTGCCGTCTTGCTTGGGATGGGAAAGGTAACAGTGCCTCCTGGTGGTGGCTAGCGCCGTAATATCCTCCCTACTATATGACATCATATCGCCACATGTATTTTATATTTATATGTATATTCATATTTATTTAATTGTATTATTATAACTGATTTTATATTGTATGTTTTTAATTGTTGATTTTATTGATTTTGTTGTAAACCACCCAGAGTCCCCCATCAGGGGAGATGGGCGGTGATAGAAATTTGATTGATAAATAAATATCCTCCAAAGAGGGCTTTGGTTGTGAGTAATTAGAAAACAGAGAGGTTAGGTTCTAATGTAGATCATATGGTAACTTGTTTGCCTGTGCAAAGGTTGTGGATACCATGTATCGTCAAGATAAACTACTGGATAATGCTGAAGAGGAGACAGTGGGCATGGTCCACATTGCACCAATGAAACTGGGAAAGTCATAATATCAAAAAGGGGGTAAAGCAGCTTTTAAAATGATCC
Organism: Charina bottae; assembly: GCA_023362775.1. Taxonomy (NCBI): domain Eukaryota; kingdom Metazoa; phylum Chordata; class Lepidosauria; order Squamata; family Charinaidae; genus Charina; species Charina bottae. Next base: position 28,133,517 of record JALMGJ010000006.1, on the reverse strand, counting down.
TAAGGGAAAGCTGGCAGGTGCTGGACAGCATCCCACTTGGAAGGGTATGCCTCCGGAACTGCTAAAAAGAATAGGACCAATGTTGGAATGGGCTAATGTTTGTGTCAGCCAAAAAGGTTGTGTAAAAATCTCATGCCAAAAACATATGAAGAATATGGTGTAATCCAAGTTGGAAGGACTAGAGTACATTTTTGCAAATGAAAAACTAAATCTATTGTTTATAACAGAAATCTAGTGGAAGGGAGATAATCAATGGGATACAGTCATCCTTTGACACAAACATTTTAGAATGCATAAGGAAAGGTGCATCAGTGGAAATGTTGCTCTTGATATGAAATATCAAAAATGTAATATGTTCTTTATTTCAATATAATGTAATCTTAGAAGACTTATTGGGTCAATATCTGGTCACAGAGATAAGTAAGATCTAGGAAGGTGCTATTGCCCACCTGATCTGAAGGTATTTGAAGGGAAAAGCGTGCTTTGGGGTATGCACTGGAGAGCATATAGCAACTGTTGGCAACTCCTTAAATCAAACATATATTTTTCTTGAGATTGTGCTGCAGTACACCACTAAAGCAAATTGCAATAACAGGAGAAGATATCTCTGTAAAAAATCACCTGCCACCTGAAAGTTCTTAGAGAACTCAAAAGTCAAATTGTTGACTTCTTGGCAAAATTTTGTAATTAGTCCCTCAAATCAGGTTCAGTGCCAGAGGGCTGGAAGTTAGCCAGTGTGACATAATTTTTAGAAATGGATGAGGAAAGAACTGAAAAATTATAGGCCAGCCAATTTAATTTTACAGGCATATTAGTTGGAATTGTAATTAAAGAAAAAATAAGCAAATAAAGGAGCAAGACTCTTAAAACAAACTTAACAGTTGTGTAAGATGGTTAAGAAGCTGGAGAAGAAGCTGATGCTAGGGAAAGTGGAAGGCAAAAGGAAGAGGGGCCGACCAAGGGCAAGATGGATGGATGATATTCTGGAGGTGACAGACTCAACCATGGGGGAGCTGGGGGTGGCGACGGCCGACAGGAAGCTCTGGCGTGGGCTGGTCCATGAAGTCACGAAGAGTCGGAAGCGACTGAACGAATAAACAAAAAAAGAAGACGGTTAAAAAACAAAAAGTAAAGAGAAGAAATAGATGAGCTATTTTTTTTCAGTAGTTGTAAGTAAGAATTGGATTCCCTTATGGGACCAATGTTTTTAAATTTGTTCATAAATGATCTTGATTTAGGAGTAACTGTGAGCTGGCTAAATTTGCAGATGGTACCAAACTATATAGGGTGATGAAAATCAAAAGATTTTCAAGAAAGTTATCTTTACACTGAGTAAGTAATCAACCAAATGGCAAATGTAGTTCAGTTTTAAGTAAGTGTGAAGTCTTGTGATATGTTTGCATCTAGGTTACTGTGTTCTGGCTGTCATATTTTTAAAAGGATGTAGAAAGTACAGACGAGAGCAACCAGAATGATCTTGAGGCTCAAACACTTTCCTTTCCAAAAAGTTAGAATCTTTGGGACTGTTTGACTTAGAAAAAAGTGTTTCATGGGGGAATAATATCAAGGTATATAAAATTATGCATTACATGGAGAAGCTAGATGAAGAGGATGTTTTCTCCCTCTCAAAATGCTAGGGCCCGTGGTCACCTATTGCAACTGATTTAAAGGAGAATGAGAACCAATAAACAAACAAATACACACACACACACACACAATTTACCTGTCAAATTCCTTACCACAAGACATAGTGATATTCATTAAGTTGGATGGGTTTAGAAGGGAATTGGATTTCATGGAGGATAATCTACCAAGGACTCTTAGACTTGAAGATTCAGCATTATCTTGGGTGTGAGGAAACCTGCCTCCAAATAGCAGTTTCAGGGGAACAATGGCAGGAGGAAGATAATTATATATCTCCTGCTTGTGAGCATCCCAGAGCATCTGGTTGATCACCGTGAGAAATAAAATATTATTTGGCTTGATTCAGCAGGGCTGTTCTTATGATGTAATGAACTGCTTTCAACAAATAGTTACAAATATGTTATTATATTTTATTTTATTACTTTATAAGCAGAGATATCAATATCAATTTATTTCTGACTTGAAATATGATCAGTCAAGCCAGTTAACCATTCTATATTTCATATGGAGCAAGAAGCTATGATTATATTATGAAGAAGACTGAACATTAATTTGCAATCCTACATGCTAAAATCTGGGGTTTTAGCTTCACTGGACTCAATATAATGGTCTTCCAAATATACATAGAATTGCATTTTAAATCAGTGTCAAATATCTGGTACCCTCTGCTTGCTTGGGACTAGAACTGGGAATTTCGGAGATCTGGAGAATGCCAGGCTGGGGAAGGGTAGCATAACTTATTATGAAGTTATTAATCATAGTTTCCCAGTTCAGATGAACTAAACAAAAGACCAAATCCTACTACTCTGAAGGACACTGGAAAATAATCTTCCTGGATTGAGAGAACGGCTTGACTACTGCAATGCACTCTACATGGAGCTACTCTTGAAGACCACCTGGAAGCTTCAGTTGGTCCAGAATACAGCAACACAGGCAGTGATGTAACACCTCTGCTTCACAAGCTGCACTAGTGATGTAAGATTTAACAAAAAATTTACACTGCCAATTTTTCCACATCAGCTGAAAGGCAAATTCCATTGATTTCAATAGGACTTTTCCCAGTTGCACACTTTCAGATTTATTCTTTAATAACTAATCAAAGAATCATCCTAACTTGCCAAAATACTGTTTTTATGTTATAAAGGTTCCTTGGGACACATCCATTCTTTTTGAGATGGCTTTTGTCCTGATATGAAATTAAGGTTTCCATAGTTTGTTTTACTCAATTCAAAGATATAAACATGTTGCCGTGGTTATACCAGCTCCTTTTTCTAACAGGTATGTAGGTACTGCTACATACAGTAGAAATCTTTTTAAAAATAATTCTGTTGTTTTAATTACTCCATTTGCTTTAAATATGAACTTTTTAAGTTTTAAAAAGGTTTTAATTAGTTTGGATGATTAATTATTAGTTTAGTTTAGTACTTAGTTATTCCAGGGATTCACAGGCAAGATCAGATTCTGGGGGAGTTGTACCAGTTTTCAATTACTGCCAGAAACAATATAATGATCCAGTTCTTTCTTCCTTTCCATTAGATGCTACCTATTTGTTCTGTGCAGCACTTTTAGAATTCTTTATCACTTGAAATAAATCAGTGCAACTTTACTAACTGATGCCAGTAAAGGATCTGGGTCATTGTCACCTCCCCACCTCCTATTTCGAACATACTGGTTGTACTGTACAAGGAAATTCTCAGAAGCCTAAACATAACCCTTAACTGTTTTCCATCTTCAAAGGAAGGAATCAAAGGCTTGCTCTCTAATGCTTATGCTTTCCATTTCACTGGTTTTTTACTTTGTTTCTCCTGACCTTTTGTTTTCAAGTGAAATGTTTTTGTTTTTGTTTTTTTCCTAATCTCTCCAGTGAGAGTATATAACATTTTCAGGTAAATGGCATTCTTTTTTCTACTGTCTTGGGGAAATGCCTGATTTCCCTTTAATGACAAAACGATCCATTCATTTCTATTGGCAACTGAAATCTTTCCCTTTCCTAAGCCATAGAGACACATTTGGTCACTCTTAAAGATTGTTTATTTTATATCTCTGCCCTGGTCTGCTTAATTCCTCAAGTTCTTGACAGCTGGTTTTTTAGAATTGTAATGTAAAGTAAGTCTTGTTGTTATTATCATGTCTATTTATATTTCCTCTTCCACGGGTACTCAAGACAGCTAACAATAATAAGTAAAAGAAAGTTGGTGCCTGCTCTATGGAACAGCCTCCCCACTGAGAGTTGGAGTGCCCAACCCTCTTGGTCTTCTTGTGGATTTCCCCCCCCCCCCCCGAGCATTAGAGCCAGAGTATTGGAGGAGCCCAAGATAAATGTGTCTGTATTGTTATAAACTAAGGGGTGTGGTGGCTCAGCGGGTAAGACGCCAGGCTTGTTGATTGGAAGATCGCAAGTTCGGAGGTTCGAATCCCTAGCCCCGCATGACGGAGTGAGCTCCCGCACTCTCCCCAGCTCTTGCCAACCTAGCAATTCGAACGCATGCAAATGCAAGTAGATTAATAGGTACCACTTCGGTGGGAAGGTAACAGCATTCCGCGTGCGTCATACCGGCCACATGATCGTGGAAGCGTCTTCGGACAACGCTGGCTCTTCGGCTAACAAACGGAGATGAGCACCGTCCCCTAGAGTCGGACACGACTGCACAAATGTGCGTGGGGGGGGGGGAACCTTTACCTTTTTATTGTTACAAACTAGTTATGTGGTACTTTGTTTTTTTGTATTGGATTATATGTGGTACTTTGGTTTTTGTATTAGATTATTTTAACTATATTTTCTGTTTTGTTGATAGGTTTTTTGTTTTGTTTCGCTTGTGAACTGGTTTGTTAGCCCAGAAGTAATGTATTTAAGATGGGTAGCCATAAAAAAATTCTATATAAATAAACAAATAAAATATAAACATGTCATAAAACAATTAAAATCACTACTAATTACCTTTATGTTTGGGGTTTAAAGATGGTGTGATTAAGCCTTTTGGTCTCTGAATATTTGATCAAGTGTTTCAATTTTGTGGAATCATTTTCTAGTCAATTATAGTAGCTGGACTATAGTCAACCATTGCTGGAAATCAAAAAAGTTCCAACGGTAGCACAAATGTACCTTCTTAGCTCTGCTGCATTGGTTTCAGTATATACAACACTTCATGGCAGCAAAGAAGGACCTTAAACCAGTTCTAGCCAGCTTGAAGGAAGCAAGCAGAGCTAGTACGTGTGCTCAGGGGCTTTCGAAATATGCGACATATAATCTCTGCATGACCATGATCTAATGACATGGTAGTACACATGCTTAGAATTATAATAAAGTTCGTGAATAATGCATATCTATAAAAGCTGGGGGCTTAGTGGGTGCATTTGAGCTTTACTACTGAAATGATATAATAGTGTACTGCTCCTTTCAGGTGAAGTAAAAGAATTGAAGCTTCAATGGTTGACTGTAGCTTGAATCATGTCAACTGGATTTCTATTTTCTTAGTGGAAACGTTTCGCTCCTTATCCAAGGAGCTTCTTCAGTCTGAGCAAAGTTGGTAAGGGAATCCTAAATATGTTCCTAGGTAGCTGTGTGACCTTACACCTGGGGCTAGGTCATGGTTATATTGAGATATAATTTTTAAGTCCTTTTATCATCTAAAGGAGGGTCGTTAAAATCACCATGCTGCTGTTGAGCTTCTGAAATGGTCTTAATCTTCCTAGGCACAGAAGACAAAACGGGGAGGAAGATGGGGGAGAGTTTGTGCCTGAGGCCCCCACCTCTATTCAAGGAAGGATTTTCCAAGTTGGCATAAATGGATTCCTTGACCCCTCTCTCAAACCACCTATCTTCTCTGTCTAAAATGTGAACATTAATGTCCTCAAATGAGTGTCCTTTTTCTTTTAGATGAAGATAAACTGCTGACTCTGGTCCTGTGGTGTTATTTCTCCTGTGTTGGGCCATCCTCCTGTACATAGGTTGTTTGGTTTCTCCAATGTAGAGTTCAGAGCACTCCTCACTGCACTGGATTGCATAAACTACATTGCTTTTCTTGTGTTTCAAACTCCAAAACACAAGAAAAGCAATGTAGTTTATGCAATCCAGTGCAGTGAGGAGTGCTCTGAACTCTACATTGGAGAAACCAAACAACCTATGTACAGGAGGATGGCCCAACACAGGAGAAATAACACCACAGGACCAGAGTCAGCAGTTTATCTTCATCTAAAAGAAAAAGGACACTCATTTGAGGACATTAATGTTCACATTTTAGACAGAGAAGATAGGTGGTTTGAGAGAGGGGTCAAGGAATCCATTTATGCCAACTTGGAAAATCCTTCCTTGAATAGAGGTGGGGGCCTCAGGCACAAACTCTCCCCCATCTTCCTCCCCGTTTTGTCTTCTGTGCCTAGGAAGATTAAGACCATTTCAGAAGCTCAACAGCAGCATGGTGATTTTAACGACCCTCCTTTAGATGATAAAAGGACTTAAAATTACATCTCAATATAACCATGACCTAGCCCCAGGTGTAAGGTCACACAGCTACCTAGGAACATATTTAGGATTCCCTTACCAACTTTGCTCAGACTGAAGAAGCTCCTTGGATAAGGAGCGAAACGTTTCCACTAAGAAAATAGAAATCCAGTTGACATGATTCAAGCTACAGACAATTCCACCTGGATGACTGAGAACCTTCATAGACATACTTCAATGGATGACTATTCAAGAAAGAATTCAAGCTTCAATTGTTTACTATTGTAGAGAATATCCACTTCTCTATTCAACCTCAGAAAAAAATGCTTCAGTTTAACCCTAAATGCACATAATTCCACAAGTCCATTCAAAATATGTTGGAACTTTGGATCATGGCCTTTGGTCTTGAATGAGTTCCTAGCGTTAAGGGGTAGTGGATATTCTCTACAACAGTAAGCAAGTCAACCCTTGAAGCTTCAATTCTTTTACTTCACCTGAAACGAGCAGTACACTATTACATCATTTCAGTAGTAAAGCTCAAATGCACCCACTAAGACCCCAGCTTTTATAGATATGCATTATTCACTAACTTTATTATTTTTATTTATTTATTTAGTTTATATTACCGCCCATCTTCCCCCAAAGGGGGAACTCTGGGCAGTTTACAATAAAATAATTCTAAGCATGTGTACTACCATGTCATTAGATCATGGTCATGCACAGATTATTTTCGAAAGCCCCTGAGCACGCGTACTAGCTCTGCGTGCTTCCTTCAAGCTGGCTAGAACTGGTTTAAGGCACTCTTGGGGTTACTCCTGCTTTGACAGAAGTGATAGGTCAAAGATCGTTCACCTGAAGTGGTTATCTAAGTAGGTTGTTTAATATGGCATTGCTCTGGTTCAGGTACTAAGCAAGACAGTCAAATCAGAGAGAGCCAGGGTCTCATATTATGGCAAGAGTTCATCTCTATGTCAATGCTCTTAATTCAGCCTCGCAAATGCTGTTTTAATAGACCTTTGATATTGGTTCTTTGGGACTTGCTTTTTTTTTTACTCTTTCCAAGCCAGTGGAAAGTTGTAAAGACATTATGTAAAGGGGTTCACAACTGTCTATCAGCAGAAAAAGTGTCTCAAAATAGAAACCAAAGAACAGGACCCAAGTTGGTGTGGGAGGAGAAGGTAGCAAAAGAAAGACTGAGTTCAGAAATGGGGTGGATCCCTCAGTGCCCGCCAAGTTGGAAAAACACTGATTTAAATTAACCAAACAATTGTGTAAGAATTCCCTGTATTCAGATATCCCAGGAGAACACAGGCAATTGGCTTGGATATCAACTAAGAGATAATTTTGCAATAGAGAGAATCATTTTGATTATGTGGATAATTCAAGAAATCCGTTGTCTCTCTTTCTAATCTAACATCTTCTAAGCACCCTATCATGGATGAAAAATTACACTTGGCAGGTACAGGTATTTAACTTTATAAATTGTAAGTAAATGAGAGCACACAGTGATAATCAGAGGCTTGAAAGAAAGCTGAGAAAATGCTAAAGGCTAAACGGCCCATCTGTTTTCTTCTAGCTTTTACATCTTTTTATTCCTTCCCCCAAGTGGGAAGTCACACAGATTTAGATGGATATGCAGTACTCCTTTTTGAGTGACCATACGTTCCTACTATATTTTTCACTGATTCTTAGAAATTGAATGCATAACCCTTGCAAAATGATTAAATATAGAATGGAAGTCAATCAAATTTACTCTTTTCTGCAATCCAAACCAGTATAAATCAGATGCAGATTTAGTATTGCTTATTAAAAATATGTGTTGTGCACCAGTTACGCCCTTTCCTTGACCGAGAGGCCCTTCGAACGGTCACTCATGCTCTGGTTGTCTCCCATAGAGATTACTGTAACGCGCTCTACATGGGGCTACCCTTGAAGAATATCTGGAAGCTACAGCTGGTGCAGAATGCGGCTGCACGGGCAGTTTTAGGTGCACCAAGATCGACACACATAACACCTCTGCTCCGTGAGCTGCATTGGGTACCAGTATGCTTCCGGGTCCAATTCAAGGTGTTGGTTATCACCTTTAAAGCCCTACATGGCACGGGACCAGGTTATCTGAGGGACCGCCTCATCCCCATTACATCATCCCGTCCCACCCAATCTTACAGAGAGGGCATGCTGCGGACCCCCTCTATGAAAGAATTCCATCTAGCGGGGTCCTGGAGGCGAGCTTCTCTGCAGTAGCACCTGCCCTATGGAACATCCTCCCAACAGGGATCACACAGGCCCCTTCACTCCTGGACTTCAGGAAAAAATTAAAAACTTGGCTCTGTGATCTCGCCTGGGGCAAAAAGGAAAGTGGTCAAGCCTGGGGATGGCTGATTTCCTAGAGCCGCCTCAAATATCTCAAATATTTTAAATATGTTCAATGTCACTGTAAGAACCACCTGCCACTTGGATTTTATTGTATTTATATTTTTATTGTTGTTTTTATTGTATTTTATTGATGTTATGTTGTGAACTGCCCAGAGTCCCTCCTTGAGGGGGAGATGGGCGGCTATAGAAGTTTGATAAATAAATAAATAAATAAATAAATAAATAAATAAACAAATAAAAGTGAGATAAACATATAAGTGAGATAGAAATTTTAAAATTCCATTATATCCCCAATTTAATGTCCAAAATATATGATCAAATGTTTCAATGATTTTGAGAAATGTTTTTTTTTTAGTTGACTACAACCAACCAATGCTGGAAGTCAACAAATAGCAACAGTAGCACAGTTGTACCTTCTTAACTCTACTGCATAGGTCTTCGTATATACAACACTTTGTACCTTCTTCATTTAAAAGATTATAGCACTAATTCCCAAGTGATATTACCATAGTGCCTACAAAGAAAATCCTAAGTAGGTTGTGGGAGGAAATTTAAGTCCTACTCACAAAAGAAAAAGAAAATCAGTTCAAACTGTTGGATAATTTCTTTACCCAAATGGGCAAGACTTTTTTTGCCTGCACATGCACATTATTTTCTAAAAGCATGTTTGGACCTCCTGCTTATAGTTGTGTATATAAAGGGAAGTTAATCACAGGTAGTTATTTCCAGATTTTTTCACACACTACTGCACTGCATGCATCAATACATTTTTCCAAGACTCATTTAATTTGTGAGCTTTGCCAGAATAAATAGACTTTAAGATACTGAATTTGTAAAAAAAGGAGTTCATATGTTGCCAGAGAGGCACAGGAATTATTAATTATTAATTCCATGTTACATTGGTGATTAATGGTGGAAGCATTAATTAGTCAAACTGATATAATTTTTTCTAAGATGGGAGATAGATAGATAGATAGATAGATAGATAGATAGATAGATGATAGATAGATAGATAGATAGATATCAGTTAAGTAATCTATGCTACTGTTTCCAGGGTGGAGAGCGATTACAGGTAGTCCTCATTTAGCAACAGACTTGTTTAGCGACCATTCAGTTTTTTTTATAAACTTTTTTATTATATTTGAAACAAAGATAAAAACTACAGAAAAACAAAAAACTACAAACAAAAAAGAAAAAAGAAAAAGAAACTAAAAAGTTTGAAACACAAGAAAAAAAAGAATTTTGAAAGATTACAAAGGTGACTTCCAACTTTCAACAGCAAGAATATACAATTACCATAATCAAACCCTTTTTCTATATCAAACCAAGATCACATCATTTCTATAAATCCTTCCCTTAACACATATACAAATCACTAATACAATTGTTCCTTCCCCTTATATAAAAAGAATATATATATATAAATATAAATCTAATGTAATTCGAATATATATAAATTTCTAATGCAGCTTCCCTCCTCCATAAAACACCATCCATTTAATTATTTCCTTCCTACCACTATTCTGTATGTTTCTGTCTACTATAATAAACATCAAATTATAAAAACAAATCAATTGTCTGTCTTTATATATAAAACTACAACAATCTTTACCCTATTAAACCTGAAGAACAATGTAAAATAATATTATATCTTATCCATAACTTTTAAATCTTACAAATCAAAACTCCTGTAAATCTTAATCCAAATCATTTAAAAAAAAGACATCATGATAGCCTCATTATCAGTCCAGTTACATATTCTTAATTTTTTACCCTTCCTCAAAATATACTAGAGCATTTACGTATTTCCCCATTATACAAAAGGCATTTTAATATAAAAATCCCATAGTCCAACTGCCCCCAGAGATACAGATTTCTCAGCAGAAAAAAAAACTCCCACACATCATTCTGTGGCTTGAATCATGTCAACTGGATTTCTATTTTCTCAGTAGAAACGTTTCACTCCTTATCCAAGGAGCTTCTTCAGTCTGAGTAAAGTTAGTAAGGGAATCCTTAAATATGTTTCTAGGGTGGCTGTCTGACCTTGCACCTGGGGCTAGGTCATGGTTATTTTGAGATGTTTATTTCTAAGTCCCTTTATCATCTAAAGGAGGATCGTTAAGATTACCCTGCTGCTGTTGAGCTTGCGAAATGGTCTTAATCTTCCTGGGCACAGAAGACAAAGCAGGAAGGAAGATAGGGGAAAGGTTGTGCCTGAGGCCCCCACCTCTATTCAAGGAAGGATTTTCCAAGTTGGCATAAATGGATTCCTTGACCCCTCTCTCAAACCACCTATCTTCTCTCTCTAAAATGTGAACATTAATGTCCTCAAATGAATGTCCTTTTTCCTTTAGATGAAGATAAACTGCTGACTCTGGTCCTGTGGTGTTACTTCTCCTGTGTTGGGCCATCCTCCTGTACAAAGGTTGTTTGGTTTCTCCAATGTAGAGTTCAGAGCACTCCTCACTGCACTGGATTGCATACACTACATTGCTTTCCTTGTGTTTTGGAGTTTGATCTTTGGGGTGTACAAGCCTCTGTCTCAGTGTGTTGGTGGGTTGGTGGGTTTGAAATATACAGGTATGTGGTGTTTGCCAAATATCCGTTTTATCTTTTCAGACACTCCAGCCATGTAAGGAATGACCAGGTTCTTCTGTTTACTCTGAGTCTCAGCCCTATCTGTCGCTGTTTTAGGTCTGGTAGACTTAGATTCATCGACATATTCCCACACATCATATTCTCTTCTTTCCCATAACACTGATTCAGATAGTCATAACATTTCCCCAGCATAGCAACTCCTTGTGCAGTTTTAAACTCAGACTGTCATTTTAACCCCTTCAACACCAAACCACGATCTTCAGCTGGCATTACTTCAATCTTAGTAACAGCAACAAAGTCCCCATCTTTACCAAAATCTTCATCTTCCATCATAGCATTTCCAGCCAGATGACACATTTTAGCAACAATCTCTTCTCCAGTGTCCCGAACACTATGCAAAACAGCTTGACTTCTGAAAGGATTTCTTTAAAAGTCTGTTTACATTCAGAATGGAATTCTAAGAAATCTTCCTTAAAATATTCCATACTTCAGGCAGCAAACCAAGGCGCCCCCTAAATAGTTAACTCACAAACAGAGCTTTCCAAACTGTGTGTCGGGACACGTTAGTGTGTCGGCTGCCGTGTCTGGATGTGTCGCGGCTGCTGTTGCCTCCGAGCCCTGCCAGGATTCCACGCAGGTCCTAGTGCCTGCCTTGTGCCCTGCTGCCTCCAAACCTGCTGTGATTCCACGCAGGTCCTAGTGCCTGCCTTGTGCCCGGCTGTAAGAGTGTGTCACGAAATGATGCATGTCTAAAAAGTGTGTCACCAACATGAAAAGTTTGGAAAGCTCTGCTCACAAAGATAAAACTCACAGAAATAAAAGTTAATGACTTAATGAAAAACTTATGACTGAAATTGACAAAAGAAAGTATACTAGCAAACAAGTCCCAGAAAAAGTGAACAGCAAGCTAAAAATATAAAACATTTAAACATTTAAAACATCAAATCCAACGTGTAGGAAAACAATCCATCCTTCAGATTTAGTACAAGAAATAGTAACGGAAAGGCAATTGTGTATTTTCAGCCCTTGTTACACTTTAGATGGGAAAACAAGCCAAAACTTTTTAAGAAAATTAAAAATATAATCCAAAAATAACGATAATCACCAAGAGATTTCGCTTCTTCTTACTGTAAAAAGCTTCTCTTAGGGTACAAAACTGAAAAGCTAAATTGGGTGCTTTAGAAATGGGAAGGCAGAACTTATGATGCCCCTTTAAGAGGCTGCAACATGGCTCGGAAAAAGATGAAATCCCAGCCTCCTGGTGTCCTGTTCCAACTCAGACTCGAAGCAGGAAGGGGTGGAATAAAGTTCTTTATTTACAAATAAGACACACAGATGCGGAGGACACAGGGTGCTTACGGGATGTGAGGCACCACATGGCTAACTCTCGGTTGGCGTGCACATGGAGGTCACCACATGGCCGCGGAGCAAGGCAGCAGTTCCTGGTCCGTTACGGGTTCAGGGGCAAGAGTCCCACTCAGCGCTTGGTGAAGCAGCAGGCAAGGCTCCGACTCGAGGCTGGGCGCGGCAACACGGCAAGGCAGAATTCCAGCTCGAAGCGTGGCTGGGTAGCAAGGCAAGGTTCTGGCGCGAATCACGGCTGGGCAACAAGGCAAGATTCCGACGCGAAGCACGGCTGGGCAGCAAGGCGGGATTCCAGCATGGGACTGGGTTTGGCAACGTGGCAAGGCTTAGGCGTGAGAAGCGGCAGCGCGGCAAGACAGGGTTCTGACTCGAAGCGTGGTTGGGCACCAAGGCAGGGTTCGGTGTGGAGCACGGCTGGGCAGCAAGGCAGGTCTCCGGCGTGAAGCGTGACTGGGCAGCAGGGCTGGATTCCGGCACAAAACTCAGCGAGGCGGCAAGGCAAGGTTCCGGCGTGAAGCATGGCTGGGCAACAGGGCTGAATTCTGGTGCGAAACTCAGCGAGGCGGCAAGGCAAGTTTCCGGTGTGGAGCTAGACGGTTCTCCGAGGCCAGGCGCAGTTGACACGGAACGACAAGGCTGAAGCTGAGGGTCTCGAACGGTTGTCTCCGGCAATGTGTGCATGCTGGACTCGCCTTTTACCTCTTTGATTTTCATGCCGTTTGCGAGCGGGAGCCAATCGTGCCTTGCGTTGCTCTGCCTGCCTTTCCCACCTTTCTCGCACGCTGATAGGTGGGGGCACTACTTCCTCTGGGCTGTCTCCAATCAGCAGCTCTGACTCTGATTTGAATTTCGCGCCAACCTCACTCATTCCTGCTTCCTCTAGTAACAATCCCTCTTCCTCTGAATCAGACTCAACCTCCATCCTGACACCCGGTGAAGTCTTACCATTCGATCGCGCACGTTTTCCACGCTCTCCTGGCTACAACTCACCATCTGGAGGACAAATTGGTCAATTCCCAGCATTTTCCTTACTCCGGAAAATGCTTTGGGCTACAGGAAAGCCTGCCTGTGCCCTAAAAAAATGCCACAATGCCAACTCTGCCCATGAAGCTCACGGGCAAGGCTGTTAAGTTCGCCATTTTCCCACTGGAAGTTGCAACCATTCACAGTTATGACGGTGGTGAAAAAGTAACTTTGCGACCAATTCTCACATTTACGACCTTCACAGGTCTGTAAAGCAAAGGAAAGCTGAAATAAGATCGTAAGCACAGTCACAGTTTCACTTAGCAACTGTTTTGCTTAAATACCAAGTTGCCAGTCCCAATTGTGGCTGCTAAATGAGGACTACCTTTACAAGATGTGGTTCAGACACAAAACTGATGATTGGAAAAACCATTTAGCCACTGAATAATTCATTGCCCTTTCCATTCAATGTTGATCCACAAAACCAAATCTTCATGTCTCATAATGATCATTACTGGGAAAATTATGAAGATAACTTTATTTCTGTTTGACAGCATTGGATGATATTTTTTGAAACAATAAACACTTATGCTGCGGTGACTACTTTGAATTTCAGACAGATGAGCTTAAAGGTATTTGTGTTAGATGTCTTTATAGATTATTTTTGGGAAAAAATAACTAGTAACTTAACTCTTTGCGGAATCATATCTCTATTTTCTTTCATATGTACAGTATAAGATCATGGGGGGTTTGTTTCTTGTTTATGTAAGCAAGTTTTTAAAGTAGGGTGACTTATTTAAAAAACGTGTGGTTATCAACCTGTATTTTTAGTAGGAAATCATTAGTAAAAAAACATGTAGCAGTTATAATTAAGGGGCGCGGTAGACTGTAAGACTGCCTGATCTAATGGTCGGCAGTTCAAATCCCCACGTGGCGAAGTGAGCTCTCATCACTTGCCCCAGCTCCTGTCAACCCAGCAGTTCGAAAGCTAAATGCAAGTAGATAAATGGGTACCACGTTAAAGTGGGAGAATTTGCCGGCGTCCTGTCAGTCGGGGGTCGCCCTCGGAGTGGAAAGAAGATCCCGGGAATCCCGGGAATGGCGGCAGAGGACGACGGAACCCGGTCGGCAACATCCAGGACTTCAGCAGCCGACTCGGAAGCGAGGTATTCTGGGACATGTAGTCCAATACCTACGGAAGAAGAGTCGGTTACCTTACCCCTCCCCCTTAGCGCGCGGTAATAATATGGCTGTATAATGAATTTGCAATGTTGTTGTAAGCCGCCTAGAGTCCTCCGATAGGGAGGGGATAGGCGGAGTATAAATATGATAGATAAATAAATAAATAAATAATTCAAAGCACATGAAGGATGCCCATTTAGAAAAGACGTCTTCTAATTGTTGCCTTACTCAGTGAGTGAATGTAGATCGCTTACCCTAATTATGAAGTGGTCCAATAAAGAAACCCATGCAAGTCAAAAAGATAGATGCTGGGTCTGGGGAATTAAGGATGAATCAATTTTGTTCTATTCATTTTGGTAACAAAGCCACAGAAAGAGCTATAGGATAAGAGTAGTTGGTAGATATGGAATGAACAATGGTAAATACATTACCAAGTAGGTGTCCAATAGTCATGGTGATTCTAGCAGATCTCTTTCACATTCTTGCTTCCAGAGCAGTTGAATGTTGCATCCTTTTCCCAAAGCACCGTGACTGGAAATTCTGGTAAAAATATTTACTGTTATTTTAAACTTAATCATTCTCACTTGTTGCACTTTGGAATTTTCCTTAAGTGGAGAGTTTGGAGGGGGAAAAAAGGTACACATAAATATTGTATATTGTAAATATAAAATCTGTGCCTATTTCATTCCAAATTCCAAATAATAAAATGGGGGGGTGGGGCAGAGATTTAAATTGCTTTGGTGGAGCCAAATTCAGACTTACAGTATCTCAGATCTGTTTCAATCAGCCTGATAGAGTTCATGATTCAAGTGAAGTTTATTTGTATTTCTGTTTCAAGTTCAAAATTAAATCTTACTATAACCTGAAGCAAGTATACTTAGAAAGAAAGGAACAAAACATCAAAGTATCTATAAATCTATATACCTAAAATTTAAGATATATAGTAATTAAAATAAGAATACTAGTAATAATTTTAATTTTTATGATACAGAGGTCATCATCTGTGATATTCTAAAAGCTACATAGCAAAATTTGGTAACATTATATAATTCGTATCAGATAAAAGAAAATCTATGTAAAAGTCTTCTGTCCAGTCTGAAGTTGCTACTGAAGAAGGGGAAATTAGCTTGTGCTGTCAATCACAATCAACAGTGTAATAGAATATGAGTGATTATTTCAATTGCCTACATGCCATATGAGCCCAAGCGATGTGTTGTACAAATTTTTGTTTTCTTGCCCCGCAACAATATAGATTGGTGGGTGTTAGTGCATGCCCTTGTAAAGGCTCAACAGTCATTGGGTTGGGTCAATCTACAAAGTTAACCTTCCCTTGAAATGTTTCCAGATTTTACCACTGGAGCTGCGTAGGCTATGACCACATAGAAGCCATTGTGCATCTCAGTCTGCGTGCCGTGTAGACTGAGCAGTGCAGGTCAGTGAGAAAAATACAGAAACACAATTCTCCCATTCTTCCCTGTTCTTTCATAGGAAAAAAAAATCTCATCACACTGAGTCCTCCAAGGTGATCCAAAAAATTGAAAGAGAACCTGACTAGTATCTTCAGTACTTAAAGTTGAGAGGGCATTAGCAGTCTTTGAAGAAGCAAATTGGATGTTGTGAGAAAGAGTTTTAAACCATAGCCAAACTAAAGTGGATTTTTAAAAAAACCTATTCTAACACAATGCACTGCTGCCTACACCTATAACAAAACTGTGTGGTCTGCGAAGGGAGAGAGGGGTTTCTTTTTATATAAATGGAGGCTGAAGCCTTCACCATTCTTCTTTCCTTCCCTTTTCTTTCCGTCAGGCGGAACCCTCTCCACTTCCATCTCATTGCAGATGCCATTGCCAAACAGATCCTGGCAACCCTTTTCCAGACATGGATGGTCCCTGCAGTGCGCATAAACTTCTATGATGCTGATGAGCTGAAGGTAAAACATCCAAAAATTGCTTCATGATGAGATTTCCTTATGTAATTATATAAACCCTAGAAACGGGAAAGAAACCTCTTGGTTCCGATGTGTAATCTGAATTTGTCCAGCTACAACTGTCTGAAACTGCCTGGGTTAAGCTATCTGTGGTACTCCAGATGTTGCTAAATTCCTATTTCTATCATCCCTCTTCACTGATGGACTTCCTAAAGGTGTTTGGAGTCATTCAACAGTATCTGGTGTTCTGTGGCTTGCCTGCTGTATGCAGCCAACTTCAAGTCTATGCCTATACTTTTTAACATATTGCAATGCAATTCCCAGCTCAGAAGTTTGGACAAAACTATGCATATTAGTGTATCTGTTCCCAAAAAAGCACATTGCCTTTTGAAAATAATTCTGCTTGCAAAAAAAGAAAACCATTATAAAATGTCAGTGCATACCAGTGCATACCATAAAACCGCCCAGGGTCCCTCCTTGTGGGGGAGATGGGCAGGATATAAATGTAATAATAAAAATAATAAAAAATAAAATAAATGCAGACCATTTACGATAAGCAATTAAATTTAAATTGTTAAAATTATGATGCCTACAGTTCTTATGAGAGTGAAAAAAAATCCTTGATATATGACCAATAGTCTCATGGTCTCTGTGTGATATGTAGATAGAGTGTAGAGTAGAGCTAAGGAGACCCAGGTTCAAATTCCCATTCAGACATGAAGGTTGCTGGATAATTTTGGACCAATCATTAGCTTCCAACCAAATCTACCTTACAGGGTTGATGTAAGGATAAAGGCAGTTTCAGGTATATCATCTTGAGCTCTTGGTGGTGGTCTATTACAATGTACTGTGAACTATTTTGTGTCACAAGGTGCCTAACAAGGATGTGGAAGACATAAGCATGTATTCTAGGTTACTTTTCATTGCCAAATTTTGTTTTTTCTATTACCATACTTGTCTCCTGAGCTTTTTCCATTAAAGGTATGCTTTTAAAAAAATGTTAATCATTTTTATTTGAAAGCAGCAAGTCCCATTTATTTCTGATGACTACAGGTGTGCTTAGGATTGCAACTTTAAATTAGATTGTGGCTATTCACAGGTGGGTTGGAAGTGCAGAAAGAACGTCATCCAAGGAAATTGTTGAAAATACTTTGACACTTGGCATCTGAAGGCTGTGATAGTAATTTATATGGCATATCAAATCAGTGTCTTGATTAAAATCCTGTAAAAAGGTAAAAACATATTTAGCAAATTGCTGTACTAATTTCCAAGCCACTCCACACATTAGAAGGAAGTGAAAACAGAATGTAATTTGGGGAAATGGCAAAAGGGAAGGATTATCTGTCAGAAAACAGACCCACCTTTTTTAAAAAAAACCAAATTTCAATTTAGTTTGTATATTAAGCAGTAGGCAAATATTGACCTGGATTCATCTTCCTGCTGAGGACTACAGTTTGAAGAAAACTGAAACTTAATTTCTAAGCTTGCATTCTATTTTTTTAAAATATGGAATTAATCGATTGAGATCATTTAATTAAGATGGAATGGAGTTCAAGGTAGCTATTGTGATTACAGTATTACTGCTTCTCTCATCCTTGGATTGTTGTGAACTGTTGAGAGTCCCTATCAGATTCAGTAGTGCAATAAATAAATAAAATATTATAGTTTCTTATCTGAAATTAAATCATGGAATTGATTATCTTAATGCAAATGATTGGAAAATATCCTTGGATAGGCTTGGTGAACATTGAAAACTTAGTTTCCCTTTTCAAAGATTTATAAAATCAGGTGAACTTGGAATATATTTGTAATTACAGATTTTTAAAAACTTTTTAATGTTTGTTGTGTTGTGTTTTTCTTTCCTTTTTTCCCATCACTTTTATTTCATCAATGTCTCTTTGAAAATGGATTAATAATTTTTTGTAAAAAATCTCAATGGAAAAGTTGTTTTTCCCCCTATAATACTCATAAATATCCCAAATCTTTGGCTTTAATCTTTTCTAGTCCTATCTGAAATACTGCCTTTGATCTTTTTATTGATCATTTAAGAAAAAAATCAGTTTTGATCTTTGAACATCTTTCTTGGTTGTCTTATTTATTAATTTATTTTTGTCCCTTGTTTTGTTTAATACTTTATTTGGTCAGATTCATTTTGTATTCCAAGTTGTTGTATACATAATGTTCCATTGGCTACGTTCTTCCCACTTGACCTTGATTGTCCTTTGTTTTGCTTTTACTTCTTTGGTTTCTGTAGGTACATCATATATGAATGTTATGTTATTATGATACCTTTTGTATTTATGTAATTTTGTACCTGTTTTTATGTACTTTCTATTTGAGTTTAGTGTGTTCCCTTTTCCTGGTCTCATCTTCCTTTTAGACAACTGCAGACTGTTTTTACTTTGTGGCTGGAAGATGAGTGTTCTGTTCATTAACAATTGGGCTGGAGATGTCTCACCCCCAGCTAGAGACTTCATCTATTCAGGTGGCTTGTGGCCAGTTTCCGTGATCACTGTTTTGCTATAGATGCCTTGATGGGACTTTTCACATTTTGCCACAAAGCTTTTTCCATTTAAGCATAATTGGATTGTGTTAAAAACAGTGAGTTTTCTGCATTTGTAGCAGCTAATTAGTTATCCCTTTTGGCAGTAGTACTGTTCCTATTCCAGAATCCAGTATGTCCATTCATTCTGTCAATTATTTTTCCTGCATCAAAATATTAGTCTAGAGAATCTTGCTATGAAAAATCTTTCATTTTTTGGATGATACATTCCAAACTAATTAAAAATCTTTCCTGAGTAGTTCCCTCGATGATGCCATGACTTTTTCTGGTCTTACAATTAGTTAATCATCTCCATAATAGCTTTCTACCTCTTCTCTAGAGCTGGGAGTTTCCTATTATTCCATTCTTACGATCTTTTCTGCATCTGCAGTCCCAATATAAGTATAATAATCACCCCAATCTGCATCCTATTTGGGTTTAATTTCAAATTTCTCTCTCTTTCCTTTTCAGTATTATTTTCAGGGTCTCTTTCAGTACAGTATCATCGTTAATGATTCTGATGTTCTGCAACTATTCCATTTTCATGGACTTTTAAAAACTAGATTGAGTAAATTCAAAAAACTGATAAACTGCCAATAATCAAATCAGGAGCTGAAAGGATACTTCTACCTGAAGATCCTGCACCCAGTAGGAAAGCAGCTATGTACCTTAATAACCCCAAAATGTTAGCTCTTTTCTAGAGCTTAGCTAATTAATTTGTAGCTCAGCTGTGATATATGAATGAATAAATGAATGAATTATCATCTGTTTTTTGGTTTGGTTTGGTTTTCATTATTGTTCAGTAGAGGTTGTAAATATTAAATCCCTTTCAGGAACTCCTACCTTATCATGCTTTCTGTTTCTTGGATTTTGGGCCAAGAAAGGTGAATTGATGTCTTTACAACTCTCACTCATAGGAACTACTCAGATCTTTTTTTTTCCATGAATAGGTGGGATTTTTTTAAAAAATATTTCTCTTTTGCATGGAATGGTAGTGAAGCAGACTCTATAGGACTTGCGGTAGCTTAGGGTGGAGCAGTGATTATATTATGGGTTTTTGCTCATTCTTGGCATCTTGATTGCCAGACGTGAAGACATTGTAGATCAACTGCACATTCTTCCAAGAGATTGAAGCATGGTCCCAAGTTTTTTGTTTTTGTTTTGTTTTGCTTTCCAGTCCAGCATTGGTTGCCAATACCTGTGCTGGGCACTGTGCATCCAGAACACATTGGGTATTAATGAAGCTGTCTAGGAATCTTGGGCAGAGACATTTCTTCTGTATATTCACACCTTTATTTGTTAGATTACTTGTCTGTTTCGTAGCCTGCAAAGATTAATTTCATGAGTTCCCTATTCAGACCAGTCTTAGCAATTTACTTATTAGCAATTCCATTTCTTACAGTATACTCCCAATTTGCAGGTTGGGAGGCCATATAAATTATTTGTTCGCTTATCTAATTATTTATTCAAACATGCCTAGTGCTGTCAAACTTGAATTCTGCCTTCAGACAGACATAGATTTAAATAGGTTCAAGAATAAGCATGACAAATACCAATAAGGAGACCAAGAACTGAAATGGGTAAATGGAGGATGTTCTAAAAGTGAAAATATTCTACAAAGTGCTGCAGCTCAAATATAAACACTACTTCCAACTATAAAGACAAATAGGCTGTTTTAGATCCATAATAGAACACAACCCATATGAAGAATTTTTTTTTATTGGAAGAAGTGCCCAATTTAGCATGAAGTCTCCTTTCTTTATAATCTCACCTTTGCTAGCAAACTTCAAATAGAGAGCCAGTTTGGTCTAGTGGTTAAGGCAACGGGCTAGAAACCAGGAGTCTGTGAGTTCTAGTCCCGGCTTAGGCATGAAAGCCGGCTGGGTGACCTTGAGCCAGTCACTCACTCTCAGCCCAACTCGCGTCACAGGATTGTTGTGGGGAAAGGAGGAGGAAGGAGTATTAGGTTATGTTTGCTGCCTTGAGTTATTTATAAAAATAATAAAGGTGGGATAAAAATTAAATAAATAATAAATAAAATACGTAACAGAACCAAAGAAAACATGGACCAATATTATTTCTACAAAGTGCTATGGTTAGTAAATGGTAGTATATAGAGCAGAAGTAGGAAGTTTGCTTCATTTTGTTTGTTTATGCTTGAAAGTAATATGAAGAGAGGCATCTTAGTACTTTGAAAGTAGCAAAAAGCATCTGTATGGTCTGGGATAGTTGACATCTGTATGGATGCTGACCTCTGGATTGCAGCTAATGAAAGATACTTCTGATCCTATTTTATTTCTGGAACAGCAATGGGAGAGCTGCCCACAGGCTCTGGCAGTGTGACTTTGTTTCAAGGGCCCAAGGAGGGAATGTGACACCAATAAATTGTGAGTTCTAATTGGCTGCAGCACATCCTCCTGTTGTATCACCTTGAGCAGAGGAAGGCTTATCTGTATCACTTCAGTATAATTTTTCCACAGACTGCAGCAGTCTCCTCCATACATCTGTCACGTCTGACCTCTAGGAATCACACATTTCTCCTTGGCTGCTGAGCCATTGCTGTTTACCACTTTACTTGGAAGATACCAGTTAGAGCACCTTAAAATAGGGGAGGATATAGTACAATATTTTTGTGCTGCCCCAGTCAATCAACCAACTCTGAATGGTTAGCAATAAACATAAAATAAGCAATCCGTAATAAAACTCAGTACTTTCACAACTGCATAATGTGGCTAGAAGATGGCTTCCCTGCCAGCATCTGCTAAAAGTAAATGTCTATTTAGAAAGGAGAGTCTTCAGGGTCTTCTACAACACCAAGGGCAAATGGACCAGCCTTATCTGTGGGAAACAATGTTTCACAGTGTTGTTGCAATGTCAGAAAAGTCTGCCTTCTGGCCCATGTTCCTTTCACCCTCTTCCAGGACAGGATCTTACTGCTCTTATAGGATGGGCTGAATTTGGTAAGGCAGTCCCTAATATAACCTGCGACTGTGCCATACAGAGCTTTATAAGTAATAATTAATACTTTGAATTGGGCTTCGCGGCTTACTGGCAGCTAATGCTGTGCCTTCAAAATAGGTGTTATTGTGCTACAGTGGGTGTAACCTGCTAGCAGTCTTGTTGCTTCATTCTAGCCCAGTTCTATCTTCTGAGTCATCTTCAAAGGCAGTTCCCCACATAAAGCACATTACAGTAGTCAAGATGCATGGTATATTCAAATCCTTTGTAGGGACGTAAGAGGCCAAATTGCATTGAAGATTGTAATAAATTGAATAATTCCAAATAAATACTGCATTGTAATAATTGGATTGGATGCAGACCCTAATATCTCTTAAACACTGAGAACCCAGACAACAGCCACAGTATTAGAAGAGATGGCAAGTTGTTTAATTCATTACTGGATTTGCTACCAGACAAAAAGTAGTTGGAGACCAGATAAAAAAACTAGTATGAACAGTCATACTTTGGCCTTTTAAACTGGGATCTGCCCCACCTTTTTGCTGTACCAACAAACCATTTTACTTGTATAGTAGTTAAAACAGGAGGTCTTTATTAATC
Organism: Charina bottae; assembly: GCA_023362775.1. Lineage (NCBI taxonomy): Eukaryota > Metazoa > Chordata > Lepidosauria > Squamata > Charinaidae > Charina > Charina bottae. The sequence goes on along the minus strand of JALMGJ010000006.1, from coordinate 28,110,921 downwards.
ATTTTATTTATTTATTTATTTTCTATCCCGCCTTTATTATTTTTATAAATAAAGGCGGCGAACGTACCTAATACTTCTTCTTCCTCCTATTTTCCCCACAGCAACAACCCTGTGAGGTGGGTTGGGCTGAGAGAGAGAGACTGGCCCATAGTCAACCAGCGGGCTTTCATGTCTAAGGCGGGACTGTTGAGAAGTCAACAGTCTCCTGGTTTCTAGCCCGGTGCCTTAACCACTAGGCCAAACTGGCTCTCATCATAGTATCACATGAGGAATTAAACCAGCTTCAGGCCATAGAATATTTGAGACCAGTAACTATGGTTTTCTGATTCAGAAAAACTGGAAATCTTGATTAATTACAAATGTCCTGGTATGTTTACATGATGCAAGGATAAGACTGAAGGAATGCTGTGCATGTGTAAAGACTCCTTCATATCTCAGCTTAATAAGAGGAGACATAATTCTCTAAATGAGGGTTCCACATGATATACCATGTTATACTAATGTGCAAATGTCTTCTGTCTATTCAAAAAGTGATAATGTGATAGAATTCACATCTCAATTTATAGGGAATTCAGTTTATGTTGAAGAAAGGAAAAATGATATGTACTTGTGAAGAAAATTACTTGAAAAATCAGGGAAAAAAGTTTCATTCTTTCAGTCATTTAATCTGTCCATTGGGGTTGGGCAGCTTATAAATTCAAGTAAGTAAGTAAGTAAGTAAGTAAGTAAGTAAGTAAGTAAATAAATAAACCACAAGTTATATTTTTAATTCAAAGTCTCACCATTCTTCAAATTTTTGTCAATGTAAAAACTTTCTTGCTTCCATAAAATAATATCTGTTTTCTAAGCATATATTTATATGGATTACAAAAATAAAAATTTGTAAAGTCTAACAGCTTGTATGTCTTCTCCTGATTTACAGGATATTATAAATGTGTACACATTCCACAATTATATTTTTTCATGTAAATAAAGCCTTTGGGGAGTTCAGCAAAACTCCTGGTAACTACATAAATATGTCCAAGTTGTTTTTATGGCAAAGTGTTTTTTTGCCATTGCTTTCTTTCAGGATTTTTTTCCCCAAATTCCAAGTCTAATCTACAGCCTTATGATTTCCTGGTGATTTCCTATCCAAATACTAAACAGGTTTGACTGTGATTCTGCTTACCTTTTCTGAGATCAGCTAAGGACAGCTAGGTGCTGCCACCTGCTGTGAGTGAGATATTTCTCCCCTTGCATAGTCTCTAAGTTGTCCAGGAGTACAGGACATGATTTAAGGCTATATTTATAAAAAATAAAAATTAAATTAAGACCTTTTCCTAATGTTAGCTAGGCAAAATAAGTGGTCAGATATCAGGTTGACTCCTTTTCTGGGAAATACCTTTTTTCACCTTAAATTTCTACACTGCTGCTGTTTCTCCTCCTCTTATGTTTATTTAGTATACAGGTAGTCCTCACTTACCGACCATTCGTTCAGAGACCATTCAAAATTACAATGGTGCTGAAAAAATAACTTTATGGCCCATTTACAACCATTTACGACCTTTGCAACATCTATCAGTCATGTGATTGCCATTACAGTCATTATGCATTATCTTATGTTTGACCTGTGTTTTTTTCTTTTTCCCCCCTTGTAGAGCAGAGGGATTGGAGAGAAAGAGATTGCAAGAAAGTAAGCTCTTTGCTCTTCTACACATTGAAAGCAGTGCAGTTGCACTGGCAGCCTGGGACTGGGAACCACGGGCATGCTACGCAAACAGCTTGCAGTATTCTCTTGAACTCTCTTTCTCTCCAATCTCTTTGTCCTGTAAGGGGGGGGGAAGCAAGCGATTTATGTAGGCAATCTCTCCTTTGCCCGACCCTCCCCCCCGGCAGAGTAGAGAGGAAGGGATTTCAAGAGACTACTGTAAGATGTTTGCTCTTCTACACATTGAAAGCAATGCAATCGTGCTGGCAGTGGGAAAGGGTCAGGCAAAGGAGAGATTGCCTACAGAAATCACAAAAAAATCTTGCTTTTTTTCTCCCCCATCCACACTCTTGCAGAGCAGAGAGATTAGAGAGGAAGGAATTTCAAGAGAGTAAGCTGTTTACTCCAAAGGGTGAGGGAGTGGTTAGGAGGCAAGCAAAAGCTGAAGGTGTGAAACTGAGTAGTCTTGTCTCTTTCCAGCCAGAAAGCACAGTCATGGTCACGTGATTTCCCACTTAGTGACTGCTTTGCCTAGTGGCAGAGTTGCCAATCCCAATTAGGGTCATTAAGCGAGGACTATCTGTATTTCTGTATTTAGAAATAGTAAAAGTGAGCAGTTTTACAATGACAAAATTATATCCTCTTCCTTTAAAAGAATTTTTAGACTAAAAAATTTAAGTATGCTGGCTTTGCAATAATTTCTGTTCTAAAACTTGCTTCTTTTTTAAATACTGTTTCTAAATGCATGGCTGCTATATGGTTGACTAGAGTGCTGACCTGAAAATTGAAATAACACTATTGTGCAAGATAACCTTAATTTAGAGTGTAGTCATATTTTAAAATAACAGTGCTCTTATCTGAGCTGAAAGCAGAAGTTAAATTTCCTATTCAGACTTGAAGTAGTGATGTGTAAAAGTCATTCTCATCCTTATGTGTAAATTGCATCAAGAAAAGTTTAATGTGCTCTTTCAATATAAGCATTTACTTTTATTATACTTTTTTTCTATTCTATTTAGGAAATCAAGTTTCAATTTTAGATTACTTCTGTCCAGGGAATAATTTCTAAATGTAGAAATCAAGTAATACCTCTCTTTTAATTTAGTAGCAGTATGGCAATCATATAAATTTCAGAATTTTACTAAAATGCAGATAAACTGCCATGGGGTATACTGCTTTCATACATAGCCATGCTGGCTGGGGAATTCTGGGAGTTGAAGTTCACGCATCTTAAAGTTGCCAAGGTTGAGAAACACTGAGCTAAAGGAATGATCAGAGAAGATTTTCAGCTATGAGTTGACAGATTGCCATGGGTAGCTAAAGAATTAGTAACTTTTTTATTTATAATTTTTATTAAAGATTTTCACAGAAGTAAAAGTTTGTACATTTTAACAATCAGATGTTCATCATTTGTACAAAATTCAATTTCAAATTCCATTTTGTGTTTTTCATTTCCAATTACTTTTTTCTTTAACCACTGAAAACTAAATCCCTCTGCAGTCAATTGTTCTCTTGACTTCATTTTAAGTTCCCTATGTTCCTGTACTAACCAATCTTGATTTGTTAACCTTTTTTCTTAGCTCACTGTGTCTTTTCTATAAAATGCTTCTTGTGGTGAAACCAATAAAGGCATTTTTGGGCACGACCTGAGTTTCTATCTATTCCATATTCTTAGTATGGCACTCCTAAGATAATTATTTTTAAAGTCTACATTAACCTTAACTTTGTTGTACCATAAAAAGCCATGCCATCCAAACCTCAGGTTGTGTTCTTCTAATTCTAACATACATTTATTTCTCAACAGCACACACACTTTCATCCAAACCATACAGCAGGCTTCAAAATACAATTTGAAATCAGGAAATCCTAATCCTCCTCTTTCCTTTGTAACTTGGAGAATTTTATATTTAACCCTTGGTTTCTTCCCTTGCCATACAAATCTAGATATATATTTTTGCCATTGCTTAAATGGTGCATAATTTGTCAAGACAGGTATTGTTTGAAATAAAAACATCTTTCTAGGTAATACATTCATCTTTATCACAGAAATTCTCCCCAATAGTGATAATTGTAACTTTTCCCATCTTAACATGTCATTCTTAATTTCATTCCATACCTTAACATAATTATTTTGAAATACCATACAATTCATATTAGTCATGGTAATACCCAGATATTTTACTTCTTTCTCAATCTGAAAACCAGTTTTTGCAATCAATTCTTTTTGATCATCCATCTTCATATTTTTGTTAACATCTTCATTTTTTATTGTTAACTTTAAATCCAGCTAGTGCACCAAATTCCTTTAATTTTTCCATTAATATCTCTATTCCTTCCATAGGATTTTCCAAAATTAAAACCAAATCATCTGCAAATGCCCTTAGTTTATATGCTTCTTCTTTAACCTTCATCCCAGCAATTCTCTCATCATGTCTTATAAAGGTAAAGGTTCCCCCCTCACATTTGTGCAGTTGTGTCCGACTCTAGGGGCCGGTGCTCATCTCCGTTTGTTAGCCGAAGAGCCAGCGTTGTCCGAAGACACTTCCATGGTCATGTGGCCAGCATGACGTGCGTGGAACACTGTTACCTTCCCACCGAGGTGGTACCTATTCATCTACTTGCATTTGCATGCTTTCGAATTGCTAGGTTGGCAAGAGCTGGGGCTAGTGTGGGAGCTCACTCCGTCACGTGGGGCTAGGGATTTGAACCTCCGAACTTGCGATCTTCCGATAGACAAGCCTGACTTCTTACCCGCTGAGCCACCATGCTCCAAAAAAACCACGCCCATGTCTTACGTCTTTATTCAAAACTTCAAGAGCTAGAATGAATAACAGCAGTGAAAGCGGGCATCCTTTTCTTGTCTCTTTCTGTATATCACAGGGTTTTGTCAGTTCCCCATTAACTATAATTTGCGCCTTTTGTGAAGTATTTATCCATTTCACCCATTTAATAAAGTTTTCTCCAAAGTCCATATCTTCCAGGATTTTAAACAGAAAAGTCCACTTCAAAATTTCAAATGCTTTTTCCACATCGTGGAAGATCAGCACGGCTTGTTTTTCATTATGTTGCTCCAAGTGAGAAATCGAATGAATTAATAAATAAATAAATAAATAAATAAATATTGCTCCAAGTATTCTAATATATTAATAATATATTAGAATATTGTCTCTTAATTGTCTTTTGGTTAAAAAGCCATATTGTTCTTCATGAATAAAGTCTTGCAAGACACTTTTCATCCTTTCAGCTAAGATAATTGTAAATAGCTTATAATCATTATTCAGTAAAGATAATTGGTCGATAATATTTTGCTAAAGTCAGATCTTGACCTTCTTTTAGGATTAGTGCTATGTTTGCACCTATCCAGCTGTCTAGTATCCTTCCATTATCTACAATAGAATTCATCATTTTTAAGAGGTTGTAACAATTCATCTTCAAAGTATTTGTAATAGGAAGCTGGCAGTTCATCTGGACCAGATGCTTTCCCTATTTTAGTCTTTTTATAGCCACTTTACCAGGTTCCTCTGGAATAGCTCTCAGTCTCAAACAAAATTATTTCTCTCTTAATCCAGTAGTGCCATGTTATCTAAATCTTTTTCCATCTCTCGATTTATTATTTCTGTTTTATTTTCCAAAATTTCTATTTTGTCTTTAATTTGTTTAACCTCTCCACTCATTTGTATTACAGATTCTTCAAATTTTTTATTCATCTTTTCTTCCATATTTGCAAATGTTTTCTGCATTCTCCCTTCAAGCGAAGCCAGATCTCTCTTAACAGATTCAGTCACTGATGCTGTCACTGATGCTGTAACATTCTTCCCCAATTCTTCAAACTTCCTTTGTAAAATCTCTGGCATAATCCCTTTTTCTATTATTTGCTCTGTTAATTTGCTCCTCTCCCTTCTCTGATTTTTGCCCTTTCGTGGTAGTAGCCATGTCTCTTCTTTGATGTCTAACCCAGAAAGGAGAAATAAAAGTAAAAGAGAGGCTTTTTTTTCTTTTTTTCTCTGTAACCTTAATTCTTTGGTCCCATTCAGCATTCTGTAGTTCTATAGTCACACAATCTTTCGCAACTTTCCCTGATCTCTTTGTTTAATCCTTTTTAGCAAGTTTAAACAGTCCTAATTCCCACAGAGCTTTGTATTATTTATTTAATTCAAAAGTACTTTAAAGTAAACAGTGTTCCAAATTCAGATGTCCCCTTAATCAATTTTAAACTTTCTTAATTCAAACTCTTGGCAAGCTTTTTGCTTTTAATTTTTTTAAAAAAATCCTTGTAATTGTTTCTTTCCTTTTTCCTTTAATCTGGGTCAAAGGATCACTCACCAGCTGGTTTAGTTGCTCTGCTGCCCAGAAGATCTCTGTAGCTTTTAAAATTGTTATAATCCAAACGTGTGCTAGAAAGTGAACGTTAAGCAAACCCAGTGTCCTTAAACAGGCTCCACAAGAGGCTGTGAGCTTAGTATTTCTTTCTCGGCTCCTAGCGCTCTACTCACAAGTCTTCCGTGGTGTCCCTCCGGTTCCTGCAAGTTTCCATGCAAGCAGCTGCCTTCCAGAGCACAAGTGGGGGATCTCCTGGCTTCTCCTTGTCCGGAGAAGCTCTGCTGGCCTGATCTTGCCACCTGGTCATCAGTCTCCACTGTTCAGAGACATATTAGTCTGCCACCTTCTCCACCTGGAAGCCACAAGAATTAGTATCTTTCAATATAACTTTTTAATTCTTCCAAAGCACCAAGCATTTCTGCGCAATTCTGTCTTTCCACTAAGCCAGTGCTTTCCAAAGTGCTGCCGTTGGTGACACACCAATGGCGGCAGCGGCGGCGGCGCACACGTGCACGGTGGCGGTGCAGGGGGCGCGTGGCGGCGGCGTGCATGGCAGCGGCGGCGGCGGCCTCGCTAAAACGTGGAAGCGCTAATGGCGCGCCGCCCCCCCCATGCACACTGCCGCCCCCCCATGCCGCCACTTCACGACACACTAAACTGTGTGTTGCGACACACTAAAGTGTTGCGACACACAGTTTGGAAAGCTATGCACTAAGCAAACAAAGGGAAAAGTATATAAAGCTTATAAGCATAAGTGTGCGCTCTCTCTCTCTCATATATATATTCTGATATAGAGAATATATATCAGAATATTTGTGAAAATGAAATGGTTCACTAGCATGATCCTAAGTTTCTTTCACAAGAACATATAAAGCCTTGGTAACAGTGCAGTTATGATAAGGATTTCTGACTTGACTTAATCAAATACTTAGAAAATATATCTGTGAAAATGTCACATTAAGATCAGAAACAGTCCGTTTCAAATGATTCCCACTGAGTTTAATTTAAAATCAAATTAAATGTGACATTCATGTTGTTTGGCCTTGGATAGTTGTGTAATGTTGTTTTATTTTTATCAAGCTGCTTCTGTATCGTGAGACTGAATTTGTAGGTGGGGTGGAGAAAACTAATATTTTGCCCTTGCTGCAGTCCCACTTCTATGGAACATTCTCATATTTCCTGCTCACAGTGGGAATGAAGCTCCAGTTGATGCCAAAGGGAACTTTTCTTCCATTGCGAATGGCAGATGTGAGTGCTTTATTTAAGACTGGGATGACAGGGAAGCAGAGATTTAAAACTTTCTTCTATCCACTTCCCCATCTGGCTTCTTCCCTAGATTTAATTATTTATTTTAAATCATGCACACGCATACATCACACACACTAGTAAACACACAAGCCAAGCTACACAAATAAGCTTGGATCTTAAATTTTGCAAGTCTTGTTACGGCATGAGCAAGGTGAAGTTATGTTATATGGAGAAATCTAAGGTGACCAATTTGTTGCAATTTTTTTAAAAAAAATCTTTTGTTTCCAAATAAAATGTTAAACGAGCCAAAGACTCACTTTCTTAGTCAAATGCAGAAGGAGTCTTTTGTTAAGGCTATGTCGCACTTCCTCTTAAAATGTCTGTAGCTTGAATCATGTCAACTGGATTTCTATTTTCTTAGTGGAAACATTTCGCTCCTTATCCAAGGAGCTTCTTCAGTCTGAGCAAAGTTGGTAAGGGAATCCTAAATCATGATTCTAAATGATTCAAGCTACAGACAATTCCACCTGGATGACTGAGAACCTTCATAGACATATTCCTCTTAAAATGTTTAATTCAAAGTGATAGTCAACTCAGTAGAAACCATTTTTTTAAACTGAAAAAAATGTTATGTATATCCATTTTAAAGAAATGCTCATGCTCTTATTCTGCAGAAGTTGGCTTTATACCTATGACCCTGATCCTAGAATGTCACTGCTCTGTTGCCCTAAAGCCAGGGTGGGAAGTCTTTTGATATTTTGAACATACACTTAATATTTTAATGGTAGCTAAGAGCTACAGGGGGCAGGGTGACAATGCAAATTGGGTAGAGTCAGGATTTCCTTTTGTGGATCAATGACTTCATTCAGTGGCTTTCATCTGCTGACATCTTCTCTTACCAGGTTGGATAATTATTTGCAATTAAAAATATACAATACTGCTATCAATCATTTTTCTGTATCAGACATAGAAGCATCATTTTCCAAAATGGGTCAGCATGATGTTTTAACCTGTGAATGAATGCAATGGCCAACTCCTTTTACAGTATATGGTCCTTCCCCATTGCGATTCAGATCCAAACTCCTCTCTTTGCTAATTCCACAAACACTTACTAGAACAGTGCTTCATCTGGTTCCTCCCTGAGGATAAGAAAGACTAAGCAACTGCAG